>CAEKDK010000003.1:19335000-20535000 GCA_903112645.1 Prunus armeniaca | reverse complement strand
TGTTGGCCCACCTCTTCCTTGTGGGTACATTAAGGTATATTAAATTACTTATTTTCTGGGAAAAAAGTCACTGAAAATTTATGACCAGAGCAGGATTTTTTAAAAGGAGAGTATTATCTGAGTGTCATGCCCAGCACATTATTCAGTTATTCTAGATTTTGTTCTGAGAGTACTGTCTTCCTTTTTATTCTTAGATGATTAGTCCTAATTGACTACTTCCTATGAGTATGAGAATATATGTTTATATCCGACTTTTAGTTTCAATTTCTGCAAGTTTCACTGGACAAAAGAAGATGTGATATTGTAGAGCTTATCAGGAATTTATGCGGTATATGTGTGTGATATACTAGGTAGGATTTAGAGTTGAATATTAAAGCTGTCTTTTATTTGATGATGCAGCTTGTTTCTTGGAAAGAAGGAGGATACTTGGCATCTGACAAGCCTATGCCTCGTGGGGAGATTGTAGTCGGGGGATTTAGTGTAACTGCTGGTTACTTTAAGAATCAAGAAAAGACTGATGAGGTGTATAAGGTGAATTCTCTAATGAGCCTGTATGCGTTTTTCTGTGTATGTGCATGTGTTTCATCATGATCTTCATTCATCACAGCCTGTAGATAGGGGCACTGAACTGATGATTGGTGACTTGTTACATGCTGCAGGTTGATGAGAAGGGCATGCGCTGGTTTTATACGGGTGACATTGGAATGTTTCATCCTGATGGATGCCTTGAAATTATAGATAGGAAGAAGGATATCGTTAAACTCCAGCATGGAGAGTACATTTCCCTTGGAAAGGTGCGTTTAAAATTTATATATTATTTCTGGTAAATTATGTTGCCAGACAAAGCACCCTATAACTTTCTGTGGGATGCTAATTACATTGGTCGCTGCCTTGCTTGCAGGTTGAGGCTTCGTTACAATCAAGTAATTACGTGGATAATATTATGGCATATGCAGATCCCTCCCACAACTACTGCATAGCTTTAGTTGTCCCCGCACGTCAGGCCCTCGAGAAGTGGGCCCAAGAAGCTGACATCAAATACAATGATTTTTCTGAGCTGTGTGGAAAAGCTGAAACAGTCACTGAGGTTCAGCAATCCCTCTCCAAGGTCTGTTCATCTTTACTTAATATCCACTAGATGATTGCTGAGAGTTGAGAGTCTTTTTGTCCGATCTAAATATGAAAAATCTTGTACAGGTAGCAAAGGCAGCAAAATTGGACAAGTTTGAAACTCCTGCAAAGATTCAGTTGCTGGCCGATCCATGGACACCCGAGTCTGGATTGGTTACTGCTGCTATGAAGATTAAGAGGGAACAGATCAAGTCCAAGTTCAAAAATGAGCTGCAGAAGTTGTATGCGTGAACAAGAATGGTTAATGTGTTTCCCTAGGCTGAGCTATATATTTTGGTATTTGTTGGTCCAAAATTTTCTATATCTCAGTAATTTCAACGCTATTACTTTTGCACCTGAGATCATGTGTTCCAATCCCCTTACCTTGATATCGCTTGTATAAAAAAGAACTGCTACTTCTAAGTTTTAGTTTGATGTGGTTGAATGGCATGAAAGAGGGAGCATGCATGTTTCACATGATAGTTGGGAAGAATAATATGCTAGAGCACAACTGCTGCCTAAGATAGCTGAAAAGATTCTTGGTGCCTAATTACAATGACCATAAAAAGTATAAAACGGAAATGAGTTTCATATCCTTCAAACTTGGACATTGTTGATAGAAACTACATTGTTTAAATGGTAATTACAACACGCATCTAAAGCAATAAAACGGAAATGAGTTTCATATCCTTCAAACTTGGACATTGTTGATAGAAACTACATTGTTTAAATGGTAATTACAACATGCATCTAAAGCAATGTGAAAATCCTAATTCTTCGATGCGTTAAGCTACATCAAGCATCTAATGAGTCTCCCATCAGAAGAAAGATCTGAGTTCCACTTGTGTGAGAAGCTAATTGTGGTATGTATAACTGGGATAACATTAAAAATGTTTCTGAATGATTGTATACGTTCCTTGCCTGTAGAGTAAGCTTCATCCGTCTTCTTCATGGTGCAATTTCGGATTGGTAGGGCTCGGCGAATTAGCTTCTGTTGATAGAGATGGCCGTAAGACAAGATACAGAGCAGGGCCTATGAGCGGCACCAATGACACAAAGAGAAGCCAAGAACCTTTGTCAAACCTGCAAAAGAGCAAGTGTGTGAATATTGCGCCACAATAACCATTGCTAGAGGACTTTTGAACAGAAACTTAGGAGAAATATAAACATCAAAACAATCACCATTTCCGGGACGTCATATCGTTATAGACCCAGAATGGAGCAAATGCAGATAGTAGAGTGAAATCAAGGCTCATCACATGTATCTGCATCATGAAGGTCCCAAATGTGTGACATTTTAGTGAGGTCTTACATGTTTGCATTAAACTACTAATGATGAAAAAGAAGCACTTGAGCACATAAGTTATAGGAAAATGCAGACGTTCAATGTGTTGCATGATAGCCATCCTTTTCAAATACAAGAAACTAAAGAAATTCCGGTGAAATATGTGTTAATGGTTGAGTGACTTACGAATTTACTTCCATTGAAGTACTGAAAATATTCCTTCCAGTCAGCCCCATCGGCTAGACCTGCATAGATAACGATGCCCAGTCCTGCAGCAAGTGATATCTGATGTGTAATGGAGTTACTGGCATTTTCCAAAACAAAGTGAAAAATCGATGTTACTGCAGTTATATTCAGCTATCATTAGTACAGCAACAATAACAGCTGCATGTTTAAATCAATCTTTTGATATATCACAAGCAACACAAAAGCATGAAGAAGAAGTGAGAAGTTTCTTACCCAAGCAGTTAATTTAGATTCAAGAAAGTTGAGAGGCCATTTTGTGAGCTCACTTTCTTCAACAGGAGGTGGTGGTGGTCTCCAAAGCACAAAATAGGGAAGAAGAGCATACGCCCCACCAAAGAATGAAAGTATCAAGAAAGGCCAGACAGGAACTTTACTTTTTGAGCTACAAATAAAAGGATGGATAATTCAGATAAAATCCGATTGTGAAATATTGATGGACAGGAAACTTAAAGAACATTGCCACAGCTGCAGATACAATTATATGAAGAAGAGATGTAGCAATTCCTCCAAGAAAATACTGAATATATTAAGGGTGGAAATATCCAAGATTCATCTCAGATACACTACAAATGGAAATTAGAATCCTAATCACAAAACAAAAGGAAAATGGGGGCACAAGAAGTACATAACATCATCAAAGAATTGAATGAGAAGTAAAGAAAATAACATTACCTTCTCCCTGTTGGAAGCAGCAACATGCTATACACCAAAGGCCACAAACCCATTATGTACCAGATGGACACGAGAACTTCATTCATTCTGAAACCATCATCTCCCTTCAAATTCAAGAGTTTCTTTAAGAAATACATGTCCTGTGACTGAAAAAATTAAAGGACCATCCATTAAGAATACGAAATGTGGGATGATAGAAAAGCTTGTTTTGTAGTCGTTGCAAAGATCAAATGAATAACAGGGACTTCAAATGTTTGTGGACGTGCTCTCACTGTCTCACACCAGTTTACTTAGAAGAAAGAAATAGTTAAATAAAAAATTTACTCCAGCTAGGGATTATTGGTTTTTCCATATTCACGATTTAGGACAGCAGAATGAAGGAGAACCAGAAGCTATAATTCATCTTAGGAAGGACAGTCAGCCATGAAATCATAAAATAACATCCTCAGCTAGGGATTCTTCCTCAAATCCAAAGCAACAACATTTGAACAGTTTCACTTATTGCTTTTAATAGTGTCTTAGACATAAGTAATCATTTCAGATTGGAACGTTATTCTCTCAATACAAGAAATTAAACCTTCTAAAGGTAATTTAGTGAACAGAAAAAAAATAAGTAGAACAACAACAATAGCATAAATTGCAATGAAATGTCTTTGCTTCTAGCTACAACTACTTCAACAAAGCAGATCGAATTCTGGCTCATTAAGTTGCGAAGAAATGAAATACTAAACCCGTCATACTAAACAAAAGAACTTATATATATTAAAAATTCATAATTCTACAATACCGGGGTCTGGTCTGGAGCAAGATTGAAGACATAGTACAGCAGTGCACCCCACAACACAAAGAGCAAAACTGAGGTTGTCCAGCTCCCTCCATCTGCACCATTTTCACTCTTACCAAGTTCACTTTCCAAGGAAGCACTCTCGCTCAGAACTGGGTCTTCTGGTTTCTCACTATTTAAGGTACTCTGACAAATTTGAAGAGGACCCTTTTGAAATGTAAAGATTGAAGTTTTACCATTGTGGGTTCCAGAAAAGATTGAAACTTTTGAGGTTGTTTTGGAATGTGAAATTCTGGGCTTGAGGTTTTGGGTTTGTAATGAAGTTCTGAAAGTTGGGTTTTTGAGAGGAAGAGATGGGAAGGTGGAGAAGTTGCGGCAGATGAGGTTGGCACTAGCCAACATGTTGGAAGATTGAAAGATTATAGGGTTTTGATATTCCAATTCATGCTGTAGCTTTTTAGTAGTGAGCTGAGTCTACCAAACGGTGTCGTCTTAAAGTTTCAGACCACGACAAGAAAGGTCATAGCGGGCCTTTAATAACTGCAAAAACGACCACAAACCAATAACCTCAGATAAGGGGCTCTGGCTTTGGATTGGATAGCCATGGCTGAAGCTTCAAGAGTTCTGCAAACCACTCTCATTCCCAGTTTCCATTCACAACACAAACTCTCACATTTCGAAATTTCCGTAGAAACCCAAATTCAGTGCTCAATCTCCACATGTGACAGCACCAGAAACAGAGTGACCCAGAAGATCCATGGGCCTGTGACTTTGATTCCTTGTAAAACGCTTCTCCTTTACAGAAATGGCTGACTGTGTCAGGCCATCCACCCCAGAAAATAGCCATATACAAAGTTGAAGAGGGGGAGAGAGGACTTGTGCTGTGCCTCCTATTTTTTATTTATTTATATTTTTACTTTTGATCACTGCAGAATCAGTAAGGTTTTCTTTAGAAAATTTGTTGGAGAGTTACTCACTTTCTTTTTCTCTTAATTAGAAAAGTGATTTGGCAGCCAGTAATTATGTGCACCTGTATTGGAATTGGGCACTACAACACAACTTTTTCTCTCCCTATGATGTTTGTGCTTGTGTGTTTTTGAATGTTGGGAGTGGACTTGTGGCATCAATAAACTTTTTACAGTATTCTTCAAAGCTCTGATTGTTCCTTCATTTGAGTTTTTTGAGATATATTATTCTCAACTTGATAATAATGTTCTTGTGACTTGATGATCTTACAACTAATGAATTGGCTATTTCTTCCTATCTCTGGCTATTTCTCCAGGAAATAAAGCAGGATACTTGGAGAACAAGAGCAGACTGGGGTTGATCCTAGTTGAGCCCTCTCCGATGGTCAAGTCAGAAACTGTTATTGGTGAGAATGGATATAGGGTTTTCACAATGAGAAGATTGTATTACTTTTGTCCTGGTGTAAGTGAAGGGTATTTATAGGGGGGAGAAGGAGGGACCAAGATATTTTCATAGAAGAGATCTTATCTCCTGTCCCCTTGGCCTAAGTCACATTTAATGTTCTGTCCCTGATCACCATACTGCTGGATAGAGGTCAGGTGGCGAAATGACAGGCGACCAAGGATGGGAGGTGAATTAAATGATCACTCCCCATCACCAGCCTGTTCACTCGAAGATCAATGGATAAGGCGACACCTGTTTGAGGATGGGATGTGCATTTAATCGACCCTTCTTGTTCGCCAGGCTATTTATCGCAGGGGCAAAGTTGATCGACTTGATAGGAGCCTGGGCAGATATGCTGGTCATTAGCGCGCCTTAGGCTTGAGATGCTCGCCCTAGTAATCGGGTAGATACTCGAATACCCAAGCACTGGCCCAATTCCTAGGTTCGTCGCCCTCTGACTGGAAAGATCGGTGACGACAACACATGATTCGTGTATGGTCGGGTCGGTATACAGGTGACCTAATTTGTTAAGGCCACGTGGCGACTTACAATAGACTCGGCTTACGGTGATGGTACAAGCCATCAACAACTTTACTTGAGCAAATAACTTAGTTATATGTACATGCGAGCATACGATGATTAAGGCCGAACCAGAAAATGTTAAGTTTCAAGTATTTTCAGAACTTCAACGTGTTGCATTATTAGTAGGTTATGATCTACTTTTTAACCATATAGTTTTCCTGTGTGAGAGAATAATAGCCAATCTTTTTCAGATATGAGAAACTAAAGAAGTACCGCTAAAATATATGTGTTGATGGTTGAGTGACTTAAAAATTTACTTTCATTGAAGTACTGGTAATATTCCTTCCAGTCAGCCCATTTAGCTAGACCTGCATAGATCACTATACCCAGTCCTGCAGCAAGTATTATCTGATGCGTAACGGAGTTACTTGCATTTTCCAAAACAAATTGAAAAACCAATGTTACTGCATATCATTAGTAAAACAACTATAATCAACCTGCTTTAGGTCGATTATGCTAATAAATTCCGGTTGCCACTGCAGTTATCATCATTTATCTATGACTAAATACAACATAAAAGAAGGGAGAAATAAAGGAAAAACATCAATGATGCTGCTCCCAAGATCAATTGAATGTTTCTCTCCGAGGCTATGATATGTCCAGAGAACAATCAATAATAGTGCTTGTTTATAAAATAAATCACTTACAACTACAGTGAAAACATGGTATTCAATCTTGTATGCTTGACTGGCCAAGTTCAAAATAAAATTTCATCAAAGTCTGTCATTACTGATGTTTTTTCCAATCATGAATTTATCCATGCGAAAATTTTAGTACAGATCTGATGCATAATCTAAAGAAAGATTTAAGATATAAGAGAAACTGAAGAGAGTGTAATGCTATTCAAGAATAGTTGGCTTAAGCAAGTTGAAAAATTCCTACCGCGGCAGTTAATTTAGATTATAGAAAGTTGAGAGGCCATCTTCTGAGCTCACTTTCATCAATAAGAGGTGGTGGCGGTCTCCGAAGTACAAAATAGGGCAGAAGAGTGTATGCCCCGGGGCCAAGTATGAAACCATTAAGAACGGCCAGACAGGGACTTTGCTTTTGGAGCTGCGCATGAAAGGATAGATAGCACAGATAAATTCATTTGTCAAACATTGATGAACATGGTACTCCAAGAATATTGCAACAACAGCAGATACAATATTACAAATAGTAAAGTGACCCTTAATTTGATCTTCAATTTAAAATATTTACACTAGTGGATACCACAAAATCTTATGTTATATTTAACGAAAGTATAAATAAACTCTTAATTGTTAGTGAATATATTGTTTTGATGGCATATGCATTCAACAAAACTAGTTTCAATGATCCAACAGTCAAACTTGTTTTTTTTATACTTCGAGATCATATACGCCAAAAATCGGAAAAAATAAATATTCAGAGATCAAGTAATGGGACAAAACTTTTCGACGATTATAAATAAAAAATCACGATTTAACGGTTATTTTAACTCCGATTTGATGATTTTTTATAGCTATACTCCTTGACCCTATATGAATACAATGAACTAATTCGATTGTCAATTTAAAAAATATATTTTCTAACAAAAACCCAATCCTAACAACAATATTTTTCTAACAAAATCCGATCCGATCTAAAATAATAAATTTAAAGCTACTTAATAAATATATATACCGTTTAATTTCTTAAGTGTTATGCATACAAAATAAAAAACAAAAATAAATTGGTTTAGGCGACGAAATGTTTGGATTACGTCATGCAAAGATTTTAAAAATAATTGTTTTATTTATTTTTATAAGGACTTTGCGCGATGAAGATTATTGTTTCGTTGCACAAAGTCACTTTGAGCAACGATGTATTGTTGTCGCACAAAAGTTTGTCGCGCAAGACTTTGAGTGACGATGTATTGTCGTTGCGCAAAAGTTTGTTGCGCGAAGTGACTTTTTGCGACGAATTGTTTTTTGTCACGCAAAATTTGGTCGCGCAAGACTTTGAGCGATGAATAGTTTTTCGTCGCGCAATTTTTTTTTACTAGTGTTTTATGCTGTTGCCATTTGGTAATTTTGGGCGGCCATTAAAATGCTGCACTCAAATTACCATTCGGTATAATTTGAGTAAGCCACTGAATCCATATAGAATGCATGCACCTCTCTTAGTGTGATGGAGTAGGTGGGTGCCGTTAGGTATCCCATGATTAAGCAGCAAGCAAGAATGTTCTCTAATTTATGAGCTTTCTGAAATTGATGGAGAATTGGCAGCAAGCATGGTTACTCACTGTCCACTGTCTTGTCGTTTGGCAGGCAAATAAGCAGGTTTGGTGGGGCTTTGTAAGAGGCAAGTCCCATGTGAGTTTGGTAAGGCTTGCTGTATGATAGCCGTGTAAGACCTTGGCTCTTGTGAAGCTTTTGGTCATAATGGCTGATGGTTATGAATAACATTCTTTTGCAGATTGTGCACGTGGCCTAGCCATGGATTACTTGATCCCAATGGTGGTCCACTCCTTCCAATATTAAAATGTAGCAAATGATGAATATGCCATTTATTTCATGGATGTGGGTCACGTGGTTCCCTTGGCTGAAATGATGGCTTCCGCTGTCTTGACTTGGACATCTTGCATATCTTGAGCAATTGATTGATATGGTGTGCGGATCTTTGAGCTTTTTTGAAGCATACAGTTTTGTGGGCATAAGGGTGGTACGGTACCATGGATTATTGGCCGATACTTGTCAAACTCTTACTAGCTTGCCGTTCAGTAGCTTCGGCTTTCCATTGAAGATCTGCTCCCACCTTACCGTTCCTTAAGTTGGAATTGAGTTTGCAAAACTACACATCAAGAGCAAAGCATGGCGGGTCTCGTGTGTCACCATTTGGTAATGTGCTTTCGGAGAAGAGTGAGAGGTAGGCATATTGAGGCTAAATGTGAAGTTACTCTTCGGCAATTGGACAGAATTTTGGAGAATGATGTGATGCTGCTACATCAGCACCTGTGACTTTCTATTCCTCCATGGATGTTATGCTTTTCACATATTTTTATCCTCTCAACCATGTGCAAGGGTGCCTTGATGAAGTTCTTTGCTTGGGGTGCCGTACGGTATCATTGGTTCTGATTGGCATTTGAATGGCAGCTGGGTACCATTAGAGATTTTTGGAGAGATGTCTTCTGCTGTGTATTGGCGATTAAGTGCCCAATATAATTATGCCAACTCCCTTACAAGCATATGTGCTTTTGACTAAAATTGATGAGAAATGGGCAATATTGCCCAACAGCACCTGGGCCACAAATAAGGCATTTACCTTTTTGAAGAGTGATGTTCTTGAGAAGGCATCAGCAGCTTGTGTGACTTTCTCTTCCTACCGTTCTGCAGTTTTGGATTGCCATGGGATAGTTGCTTCCATATGTCCAATATTCATCAGGTACCGAACAGTAGTTGTAGGAGCTAGTTGCTTTCATCTCACCAATGGCAAGCGCCGAATGATGACGAGGTGCCAAAGGCATCACATGCGCCAAAGAGGCGAAGTGTCGAAGGCATACCTGCGCCGAATGGTGGCTGGGTGCTGAAGGCATCTCACGCGCCGAATGATGAAGCTTGTAGAACAAGCTTAAGTTCCCATTTTTACTTTTCAAAGGGGTGTCGAAGGTCACCATAACTCACCGAAGGTATGAGTGCCGAAGGTCACATAATCGCCAAATGGTCGGGGTGCCGAATGACACAACATCGTGTGGCGATTGCCAAAAGTATAAAGCTTGCATATTATGCCAATGTTCTATTTTTAATAGACTTGTGCTTTTCTTTGAGCTCATTGTGGAAGATCATTACCAATGGTTATTGCCGATGGCTAATAGTCTTGGGTTTTTTTTCTTTTGGCATATATGCCGTTGATCATTACCAATAATTATTTCCGATGACTAATAATCTTGGGTTTTGATTTTTACCAATGACTATTGCCGATGGCTAATAATCTTGGGTTTTTTATTTTTTCAAATGACTATTGCCGATGACTAATAATATTGGGTTTTTTCTTTTGGCATATATGCCGATGATTTTTACCAATGACTACTGACGATGGCTAATAATCTTGGATTTTTGCTTTTAGTGTACATACTGATGATCATATGTGCCAAAGGCAATAATGTTATGTGATAATGCATATGTGCCGATGGCAGCGATGCAAATGATGATGATGTAGATGTGCCAATGGCCATGATGCGCATGTAATGATGCTTATGTGCCGAAAGGCAATGCGGTCACTTTGTCAGTGATTAAAACATTCTATTGAATAGCAGGGTGTTGAAGGCAAATGATGCAAAATGCCGAATAGGCATGTCTTTACTAGCTGCCGAAAAACAAGGTAAATGGTGCCGAACGGCGTGTTGTACTCTTGGTGCTTTTGAGAAGGAAACCATGAGGTTGTGTCTTCCAAAATTTAGTTGCCACCACCTGGTTCAGAATTCAACTTGTGGTGGGCCCATGAAAATTGGTTTATAGGTTTAGTAATTTTGGAAATTACTGTTCGGCAATTGACTTCAGAGATCCATAGGGAGTTGGCCTGCACATGGAGCCACATGGGATGCCGTTTGTTAACCTCAGAATATTTCCAAAACTGACAGCTTGAATTTGACACTCTTGATATGCCATTTAACATTCCTGTAGCCGCTTGGATTTTGATTACAGTTCGGCAATTTATGCTAGTGATGGGGCTGAAGATGTGTCAGCTTTAGCAAGCACGTGAATCACCGATCAAATACCTGTTGTTTAGCACTTGCAAGAAGGCATGGGTGTACTGATAAAATTCTCTGCTGGAGGTATCGAACGGTAATGTCGTTGGAACATTTGGATGGCTTGAAATATTTTGGTAGAGGAGAAGTTTTGATGTTGAAAGTCCCCTTCGTTGTCAACCTTGCCATTCAGCAGATATGGAAACTGTCCTTCGCAATCTGTCGTTGCCCTACCGATCGGATGGGGGCACCCACGTTTTATGAAGGCACCTTGGGTGTCCTGAGAAAGTTTCCAACATGTAGATGTGGTTTGATAGATTGGTAAGAGTTATTATCGATGGTGCCTTGAGTTTGACAGAGTGAGAGCTGTTATGAGAATTTGTGAAGCTTCCTCGTCTGGTGGTTTGGATGAGAAAACTCCATATGGGTGCTGTGTTGTCGGTTGGTAGGTAGCCATTAAGATGCCATGATGGAGCTTATCTCATAGAATGGATACCGGATGGCATGTCTCGTTGTGCCATGCTTTCATATCTTGGGTTGCCGATTACTACACCAAGTTTTCTGATTGGATGCCATTATCCGAGACTTTTGGCTTAGATATCTTTATCAATTTGTTTGGCATGTGTCGTTTAGTAGGACTCTCTTAGCTTTTTATGTAATTGCCTGGCTGAGTGGCTTTTGGTGGTTATCATTTTGATATTCACCATACATGTTGGCAGCCCTCCTTAGTAAAGTATGCAATGTGGGCTCCCTCCAATAATGCATTCCAAGGAATATGCTGAACGATATGGCATGTAAAGAAAAGCTAGGGTGGTCCATGTATTTCCTCTTCTTTTGACTATTATATTGCAAGGATTTATCTTCTGCATGTCACTCTCTTGGCATTCACAGTTGCTTCAGCATGGGATTGCCGAACAGTAACTTAGGTGATGCTGATTGTAAGGGTGCCGAAGGGCACTGAAGAAAGGGAGAACTACAAAAGCCTTTTGCGTCGTTTCCCACAGACGGCGCCAAACTGTTGATGCGAAAAAGTGGTTCGGCACTTTTGGGCTCAACTTAGTGATGTATGGGCCTTGGTAGGGCGCGATCCTGCAAAATGAGAATCCGCTCGATAATACCTAGGGCATCAGTGTGGTACCGGCCGAAGACTCTTCAATACTTAAATAAGTACGAATTTAGTAAGAGAATTGAACAGATTTGGAGGTAGTATGCCGAAAGTTCAGATTACCCCCATTTTGGGGAATTGTGTTCCTTTTATAGACCTTGGGAGGTGTGTAAGCTGTGTATAATTTTGATGTGGGACTGTAGATATTCACAGTGGATGCGCCACGTGTCCAATGGGCGATTTAGGCTTTAACCGTGAGATCGGTAGGCCGGGGTGCCGAGGGCTTCCTTGCTGATGCCACGTTTTGTCCACGCGTTAGGCTCTTATTGGTCGCTGATTTTGGTATAAAAAATTTCCACAATCAGTAAACAAAGCTGCGATAGGAATGGAATCGTGGTGGTTGAAGTTTATTTCTGTATGTAGTTTTATTTTGCTATTACTCAATGCCACTCATTGTTTTTCACCTGTACAGAATCAAGCACTTAGCCAGGTTGATGAGTGCTCACCCTTGCTGCAGTTCAAGGAAAGCTTTGCAATTAGCAAGTCTGTTTCTGAAAAACCTCTTGCTTATCTGGAGGTTTCATTTTGGACGCGAGAAGGAGATGGGAATCGGAGTAATTGTTGTTCATGGGATGGTGTAGAGTGTGATGAGGACTTTGGTCATGTTGTCGGCCTTAACCTCAGCAGCAGCTGTCTCTACGATTCCATCAATTCCAACAATAGTCTCTTTCGCCTTGTTCATCTACAAAGGCTTGACCTCTCAGATAATCGCTTCAATTTCTCTCAAATACCATCAAGATTTGGTCATGATCTTTTGAGTCTAACATATCTCAACCTTTCAAATTCCTTTCTCTGGCCAAATTCCATCAGAAATTTCAAAGCTATCGAAGCTGTCTGCCCTTGATCCGTCTTTCAATCATCAGAAAGGTGATGACAGTATCCCTTTGAAACTGACCAAGGGCAACCTGAGAAGCCTCGTTCAAAACTTTACCAACATAAAAAAGCTTCATCTTAGTGGGGTAAACATATATTCCACTGTGCCTGATATCTTGGTCAATGCATCTTCTCTTACATCTCTCCAACTTTGCCATTGTCCATTGTGGGTTGAATGGGGAATTCCCAATTGGCATTTTCCACCTACCAAACTTACAGGTTCTCTATGTGCACTATAACTCAAACCTTACTGGTTATTTTCCTAACTTTAACAGGAGCAATGCCCTCAAGAAATTGAATGTTTACCGCATGAATTTCTCTGGCCAACTGCCTACCTCCCTCGGAAACCTTCATTCCTTGATTGTGTTTGTCATCTCATCGTGTAATTTTCATCCCAATGTTCCATCTTCAATCGGAAACCTTACCCAACTCAGTTACTTTTCCATGTCTTCATTTACTGACGTTTCCAAAGGCAAGCTATCTGTTCTTTTTCTTGGGTTGGAAAACTAACCAAACTCTACCACTTCAACCTTGGAGATACCAACATAAAGGGAGAATTCCTATCTTTTGTGTCTAACCTGACACAACTTGAATTTCTAGACTTGTCCGATAATGAAATATCGGTCAAATCCCATCTAAGCCTTTCCGGTAATAACTTGAGTGGGTTGGTTGAGTTTGATCAGTTTTCCAAGCTCAAAAAGTTGAAGGGCCTTGAATTATCGAACAACATGTTATCTGTGGAGATCAGAAATTATATAAGTGCTACTCTTCCAAAGCTTCAAACTCTAGCACTGGGCTCCTGCAACTTAACAGAGTTTCCAAAATTTTTGAAGAATCAATCCGAATTGACTGAGCTAGACCTTTCTGACAACTATATTCACGGCCCAATACCAAAATGGGTCTGGAATGCAACTAGAGAAACTTTGTCAGAACTCTCTCTCGATTACAACTTTTTAAGTAGATTTGACCAAAATCAAGGCATTCTCCCATGGCCGAATTTGACCATTCTATCTCTTGAGTCTAACATGTTACAAGGACCTCTGCCAATTCCACCGCAATCAATCAGATTATATGATGTCCACAACAACGAATATACTGGAGAAATTTCACCTCTGTTCTGCAACTTCAATAATCTCCAAATTCTCGAGTTGTCCAACAACAATCTCAGTGGCATGCTTCCACAATGTCTGGGAATTGTTGATTTTAGTTATAATCAGATGCAGGAGAAGCTCCATTCTCGGCACAGCTTTGAACCCGCGTAGAGGGAACTCGCTCTCTTTTCCATCTTCGTCTTCCTTCATTGTTCGAGCTCAACAGGTTCTTAATTTTTAAATTTCTTAGTTTATTTGCAGATGATCGTGTTTACAACGCAATACATTGAATTGATATTTTGAATTTTCGTTGAATTTGTTTGATTGTTCTTAGATGGAGTCTAAGGATGACGAACCTGAGCCTGTGAAAATTGAGCTGAAAATCAAGGAATGGGAGAATAGCATGTACCACAATGAAGTAGCTGCGAGCCAAGGCATCCGAAGAAGGAGACCACCAACTGGACCCCCTTTGCACTATGTTGGGCCTTTTGAGTTTCGCTTGCAGAATGAGGGCAATACTCCACGAAATATTTTGGAGGAAATCATTTGGCACAAAGACACTCAAGTTGCACAGGTGAAGTCATCAACTTTATGTTTTTGATGAATTGGGTTGTCAGAAAACTAAAACCCAAGAAAATGGAGGATTTAAAGATCCAATTGGAAAAAAAGCATAGTAATTTAGTCAAATTTTGTATTGGATGTGTTGTTAATTTGAATATTGCTAATGACATTCATGATTTGATTGCTGGTTTCAGTTAAAGGAGAGGCAACCTCTATAATCTTTGAAGAAAGCTCTTGATAATGCTCCTCCCGTTAGGGATTTTATTGGAGCTCTTAGAGCAGCAAATTCACGAACTGGACTGCCTGGTTTGATAACTGAAGTGAAGAAGGCGCCTCCAAGTAGAGGAGTCCTGAGAGAAAATTTGACCGGTAAGTTTCGTTGCTTTATTGTGATTCATGCGCTTGGAAGTTTGTTTCTATTCCTGTCCTGGTGGTACCAGATTCAGTATGCTGAATTAATTCATGTTCATCAGAATAGAGGTGGTGTTTCCATTGGAAATGAAATGGAAGCATCATTTCCAAACCTTGTTCTGTGATACTGATCAGGAAGGATATACTTTTCATCCTAGTCCAATCCAACGACTTCCTCATTTGGTTGGAATGGGACAAATGCATTATATATGTATGCTTGTTTGCAGGGACGGAGCCAGAAATTTTCTTTAGTGGGAACGACTTTGAACTATATAATAAGATTAAAAAAAAGTAATGCTAAAAGGGCTGCATTCTTTTACCAGTGATCACGTTATGTAACAGTTCGCATCCGCCTCTTACATCAATTATTATGCCAGTTATTAACAATAAAATTAACATTTTTATACCAATGATAATTATAATTAATTCAATTGAAATCCACTAAACTAAAAATTTGGTCAAACCTAATATTGGCAGATAAGATTACATAACTATAAGTGTAGTGTAGTTATATTAAGGTGAAGGAGGGGAGTATTGGCAGTGCTTGTATGCTGTATCTTTTCTACATATTAATACAATCATATCTTTTGGGAAAATAAAACTTGAGTGGGGGTAGCCGCCCCCAATGGGCATTAGCTGCCTACGTTGCTTTTGTATGTATGATAAAATCGTTCTCTCCCCAAAATCTTCTCATTAGTTCTTATTCTTCTAATATTTTCTCATGATAGGTGGAAATTGCCCAAAGTTGCGCATCATTGACTTATCTAACAATGGTTTCTCAGGTATGTTGCCTTCTAACTACTTAGAGATCTGGAATTCCATGAAATATGTTGATGAAAACCAGCAAATTTATTTTCAAGTACATTCGAATATCCAAAGGCGCTATCCTTATGTGTACTCGATGATAATAGTTGGCAAGGTGTTGAGTTGAAATATAAAAAGACCCCTTATCTTCTCAAACTCATAGATCTGTCAAGTAATAGATTTGAAGGAGATTCCAGCAGGTATCATGGGGAATCTAAGTGGCATTGTTTGGCTTAATCTTGCGAACAACACTCTCACTGGTTGCATCCTGTTGAGAATCATTGACTTAGCTACAGTTTAGGGATTGCTTTGATAGAATAGGAAAGCTGTAATTGATTGATTAGCTCTATATATTCTTACCTTTTTATATTGCTAGATTGTAGAGATAGCTTCCTAATTCTAGGAAACTTTTTTGTATAAATCTCACCTATTGCTTAATGGAAAATTGATTCTGGCAAGTATTATCTTTTGCCTCAGTTTTACATGGTATCAGAGCAGGGCACGACCCTAGCTCTTTCTGCTGCTATTTTTTCTTAGCCGCACCTTTTCCTTTTCCTTTGTATCGTTGTCTGCAGCCATGGCCAACGAACAAAGCTCGGATGGAGGCAAATCAGAAAAGTCAGAAGTCTTTTCAGCCTTCATGACTGAATGTGTGTGGTGATGATGATCAAGGACTTATAATCTGGTCCAAGACTTTTCAGCCTTAATGACTTCAGAGTGATAAACACGAAATAAACTACTTGTAGAATAAGTTATGATCGAAGACGATAAACTTGACTTCAAGTCATTACATTAATGGAAGAGGGTCCATGCATATGGACGCTGCCGATTGCATCTCCACCATGTCTATTTGATGGGCTAGAAAGTGACTATTTTGTTCATTTGGGGAACCAAGACTTCTTTCATGTTAAGACTGGCACTAATTATGAATTTTACAAGGTTCAACATATTTGTATCACCACGTTTCAAATATTTGTTTGAGAAGATGGAAGACATATGATCAAGACCTTACATTCAACTGTTCTTCCTATGGATATTGAGGCTTGTGGTCGATTCATTCTCACGTTTGGCTTCACTCCGTAAGTTCTCTTCACATTTCTTGTGTGTTCATCAATAACATTAATTTGTACGTTGAATTCTATTATATTTTGTATGTATCAAAACCCTTATAAATGTAGTTTCTTGTGATCATGATTCTCAGAGAGTGCAGGGATTATGAACCCATAGAAGGGGAGAGTGCAGCTAGCATGAAGCAGCCCAAACAAGAAGATGAAACCACTATCAAAGAGAATTATTTGATGTGTGGGAGGTGAAAGAAATGTGTTTATATGAAATGTAAGTCTTAGATTAGATATTATTGAGGTGTTTTACTGCCATCTAGGCCCCTGATGTTATAGTGGAAAAAGATGTTATTGATTGTGATATTTAGGTGTATGATACATTTGATTTGATCTCTCCAATTTTTTTTTAAAAAAACTAAGCATTCACAAAGCGAGTGCAAAATAAGACATATGGTATGTGATGCTAGTTGATTTAGTTGTTGAAAGCGCGGAAGAATTTAATAAGACATACTTTTCTGTAGAAGTTCCAGCTTTAAGACTTTAAAGACTTTGAATGGTTAGCTTTGGAAGACTTTGAAGACGATAAACTTCTCTTCACCATCTTTGGCTTCTTCTCTTTGATTCCCTTATTTTTTTCGATTCTTTTTTTTTTTTTTTTTTTTTTTTATCACTTTTTTCTTTCTAGTTTACCAACTTACAAAAGGAGTTGTGCGTCTATAAAAGGAGTTTATAATTTCTCCACCCTTAATTGTGTGAGAGCCATAATTAAGCATACATAATTAGAAAAAAAAATTGCAATGGGAATCGAATCGTGGCGGTCGAAGTTCATTTCTCTACGTTGTTTTATTTTTCTGTCACTCATTGCTACTCACTGTTTTTTATTTGTGCAGACTCAGGCACTTGGCCAGGTTGATGAGTGCTCAGCCTTGTTGCAGTTCAAGGAAAGCTTTGCAATTAGTAACTCTGTTTCTGCAGATCCTATTGCTTATCCGAATGTTTCATTTTGGACGCGAGAAGGAGATGGGAATCGGAGTAATTGTTGTTCATGGGATGTTTGAGTGTGATGAAGACTTTGGCCATGTTGTTGACCTTGATCTCCGTAGCGGCTGTCTCTACGGTTCTATCAATTCCAGCAACACTCTCTTCCGCCTTGTTCACTTGCAGAGGCTTGACCTCTCAGATAATCACTTCAATTTCTCTCAAATACCATTAAGATTTGGTCATGATCTTTCGAGTCTAACGTATCTCAACCTTTCAAATTCCTTGTTCTCTGGCCAAATTCCATCAGAAATTTCAAAGCTATCGAAGCTGTCTACCCTTGATTTGTCTTTCAATTATCAGAAAGTTGATGATAGTATCCCTCTGAAACTGACCAGTGCCAACATGAGAAGCTTGGTTCAAAACTTGACCTCCATAAAACAACTTCATCTTAATTGGGTAGAGATGTACTCCACTGTGCCTGATATCTTGGTCAATGCATCTTCTCTCACATCTCTCCGTCTTCACAATTGTGGGTTGTATGGGGAATTCCCAGTTGGCATTTTCCACCTACCAAACTTAGAGGTTCTTTATGTGCGCTCTAACCCAGACCTAACAGGCTATTTTCCCACCTTTAACAACAGCAATGTTTTCAAGAAATTGGATGTTGCAAGCACGAATTTCTTTGGCCAACTGCTAACTCCCTCAGAAACCTTCATTCCTTGACTGTTTTTGCCATCTCATTGTGTAATTTTCATCCCAATGTTCCATCTTCTTCATTGGCAAACCTTACCCAACTCAGTTACCTTTCCATGTCTTCATTTAATGACGTTTCCAAGGGCGTGCTGTCTGTTTCTTTTTCTTGGGTTGGAAAACTAACCAAACTCTACCACTTGAACCTTGCAGATACCAACATAAAGGGAGAATTCCTATCTTTTGTGTCTAACCTGACACAACTTGAATTTCTAGACTTGTTCGATAATGAAATATCAGGTCAAATCCCATCTTGGCTTATGAAGTTGACCCAGTTAACAACTATAAGCCTTGGTTATAACAATTTGCAAGGACCAATGCCTAGGTCGCTCTTCCAACTCAAAAATCTTGAATATCTTTTTCTTACCGGTAATAACTTGAGTGGGTTGGTTGAGTTTGATCAGTTTTCCAAACTCAAAAAGTTGAAGGGCCTTGAATTGTCGTACAACATGTTATCTGTGGATATCAGAAATGATTTAAGTGCTACTCTTCCAAAGCTTCAAACTCTAGCACTGGGCTTCTGCAACTTAACAGAGTTTCCAAATTTTTTGAAAAATCAATCCGAACTGACTGAGCTAGACCTTTCCTACAACAAAATTCACAGGCGAATAACAAAATGGGTCTCGAATGCAACTAGAGAAACTTTGTCAGAACTCTATCTCGAGAACAACCTTTTAACTGGATTTGACCAAAATCAAGGCATTCTCCCATGGCCGAATCTGACGGCTCTGTCTCTTGGGTCTAACATGTTACAAGGACCTCTGCCAATTCCAACGCAATCAATCAGATTTTATGATGTCGAAAACAATGAATATACTGGAGAAATATCACCTCTGTTCTGCAACTTCAATAATCTCCAAATTCTCGAGTTGTCCAACAACAACCTTAGTGGCATGCTTCCACAATGTTTGGGTAACTCTAGTGTTTTGGAAATATTGGCCCTGCATAACAATTTTTTAATGGATATATTCCTCCAATATGTCCAAGCAAAACTAGGCTGAGAATTGTTGATTTTAGTTATAATCAGTTGCAGGGGAAGCTACCAAGAGGGGTGATGAATTGTACTCAGTTAAAGGTTCTTAATTTTGCAAACAATCAGATGAGTGACATCTTCCCATCTTGGTTTGGGGCACTTCCAGAATTAAGGATTTCATGGCGTAATTGGGAAGCCTGCAACTAAACATGAGTTCCCAAAGTTGCATATCATTGACTTATCTAACAATGGCTTCTCAGGTATGTTGCCCTATAACTACTTAGAGATCTGGAATTCCATGAAATATGTTGATGAACACCAGCCAACTTATTTTGAAGTATTTACGGATGTCGTCGGTGGACACTGCTTTTATTATTATTACGCAATGACAATAAGTGGCAAAGGTGTTGAGTTGAAATATGAAAGGACCCCTTATCTTCTCACACTCATAGATCTGTCAAGTAATAGATTTGAAGGAGAGATTCCAAAAGGTCCCGTTGGGAACCTAAGAGGCCTTGTTTTGCTGAACCTTTCCAACAACTTTCTCACTGGTCACATCCCCTCATCTTTAGGGGACTTGGCTGTTCTCGAATCGTTAGATCTCTCCCAGAACCAGCTCTCAGGAAGGATCCCGAGTAATTTGGCACAACTCACTTTCCTTGCATATTTTAATGTATCCCATAACCATCTCTCTGGGCCTATACCACCTGGCAAACAATTCGATACATTCCATAAGGATTCGTACGAAGGAAACTCATGTCTGTGTGGAAAGTCTCTACCAAATAAATGTGAAGATTCTGAGAGCTCAACACGGACACCACCATCAATCGTGGAAGAAGATGAAGATTCTGTATTTCAAATTGCACTAGATTGGTATGTGGTTGTGCCAGGAGTTGTTAGTGGTCTGATAGTTGGAGTGGTTGTTGTGGACATATGGACAACAAAGAAGCATGAATGGTGTGTGGAGACATTTAGCAGGAGGAGGAAGCGAAGAGGCACAAGGGCTAGGAGGGGACGCATAACTTAGCTCAAGGCCATGTATCTGTGTTTATGTATGCATGTTTGGTGTGTCCATAAGGGAAGTATTTGTGAGGTTTCGTGGTACCAATTGTGTAGTATATTTTTCATATGTGGTGGTGTAAGTTATTTGTAGATGTTCAATAATATATTTGTAATGTATTTCTCAACAAGTACTCAAATATGTAGTGTTCTCGAGTAGCCAAATTTGAAATGTGTATGGTTTAATAAAGTGGATTGCAAGTTATGTCTTGAGAAGGGGCGAGTAGCTAAGTCCTCACACACTTGTCTTCTGTATATTTTGTCTTTTGTGTATTTATCGCTTGCTCACATTTGGTGAAGGTCCTCACCTTCACCCATCATCCATCACACCTCATCACTAAGTTGGGCTCAAAAGTGCTGAACCATTTTTTAGCGTTAACAAAACCAAAGTCTATCTTGAAGAATTCACAGCTACAGACACAATAACAAATATAAAAACAACAAAAACAACAAACAACAAATCTACTTAACCTTGAGGATGAACAAACACGATGATGGTAATATTGCATACACACTAATCAAGCTGTGTAAATTGGACGGCCTGAAGATTGCGTCTCCACCATGTCCATTTGATGGGCTAGAGAGTGACTATTTTGTTCATTTGGGGAACCAAGACTTATTTCATGTTAAGACTGGCACTAATTATGGATTTTACAAGGTTCAACATATTTGTATCACCATGTTTCAAATATTTGTTCTAGAAGATGGAAGACATATGATCAAGACCTTACATTCAACTGTTCTTCCTATGGATATTTAGGCTTGTGGTTGATTCATGCTCACCTTGGGCTTCACTCCGTAAGTTCTCTTCACATTTCTTGTGTTTTAATCAATAACATTAATTTGTACGTTGAATTCTCTTATATTTTGTATGTATCAAAACCCTTATAAATGTAGTTTATGGTGATTATGACTCTCAAAGAGTGCAGAGATTATGAACCCATAGAAGGGGAGAGTAGCTAGAATGAAGCAACCCAAACAAGAAGATGAAACCACCATCGAAGAGAATTATTTGATGTGTGGGAGGTGAAAGAAATGTGTTTACGTGAAATGTAAGTCTTGGATTAGATATTATTGAGGCGTTTTACTGCCATCTAGGCCTTTGATGTTATAGTGGAAAAAAAATGTTATTGATACATAGAAGAATAACAAATAAGACATATGGTATGTGATGCATAGAAGAATAAAAAATAAAAAGTAAATGTTAGCTTTGAAAGACTTTTGATTAAAAACTCTGGCCATGGCTTATAAACTCTGGTTAAAAACTTTTCAGCCTTAATGGCTTCAGTTGATGAACACGAAATAAATATATTTAAACTTGGGTAGATCTTAGAAATAGATATGAAGACGATAACCTTGACCAAGTCATTAAATTAATTAACGGTAGATTGGCCTTAATAATTTGACTTCAAGCCAGTGAGGTACATGCATATTTCTTAGTGAGTATATTTGATTTGATTGCTTGCTAGGATCGATAACGAGGAGATAGTTAATGAAACCTATAAAATAATGGAATTTAGGAATTTAGGAATTTTGTATTAAGTAAAAAATTAGTTTAATTGTGACCCTAACGAAAAATATATTTCAATTAACATATGAGGTGCCCTTTTATGAAAATTTTCTAACTCCGCCACTGTTTTAAGTGATTACGAAACAACTTGGTGTTGGCATTATGGGTGGGCATCTAGAGCCGAAATACCGAAACCGTACACTAACCATACCGTACCATATCGATTTCATTCCATTTCATTTGGGATGTGGAGATATTCGGTACGGTACCGTACCATACCAATAGAGTATGTTATGGTAGCAGTATCAAATATTTTGTACTGGTCAATACCGTACTGTACCGAATACTAAAGAATAATTTTATTTTCAGTACTTTCTTTCTACTTCAAATATGTGAGCAGATGTGCATGGTGGCATGGGATCATTAAATCAACCCACATGCCCTGAATCGATGATGAACTCAATCATATCCAATGTCAATGGTTCGCTAAGTCCAAGGCCAGAAACTAAGCATTGATTGAAGAACCTCTCTTAACTTGTCTTTTCTTCTGCCTCATCATTTTAGTCATATTTTACAAACTATGGACAAGCAAGATCTGTGCATAATTAGACAGAAATTTAGCCTTTTCACAACTTTTATTATCTTAACTTATCTTGTAACGCGTTTTTGTGTCTCCTGCAGTGTGCATCTTTTACAGATTTTTTTTTCTCCAGATATTCTATTTCCTACATTGCCATTGACCAACAAATTTGACAGTTCACAAAGCAAAGTTTATGATAATGGAATGAGGAACAGAAAGCTTTTGGTTTAATTTCCCCAAAAAAGAAAAGAAATCTTTGTTAACTATGTGGTTTTGATCTGTCCTCAGTTTCCAAGAGATTAATACTTTAAAGCATTATGCCAGAGAAATCTATATATTCTGCTGTGGAAAGTAAGAGGGCTTAGTTGCATTGCTTTCAGTCACATCTACAGAGAAAGCATGTGCTCCACATCCTTTTGGAAAATGTATGCTGGAAAGTTCAAAAAGATTTTGAATATTCTATTAGCCGTTCAGATTGACTGAGACTTGGATACATTTTTTTTTGGTGGAACCTGGAAATCAATACCAAGGCGCAAAACTTGGATACATAGTTTCATGCAAAACCAATAATTTTTCAGTAAGATGTATATTTCTATCTATATATACTACTGTCAGAGCTATGTTGTTTGTACAAGCTTCTTCAAGCTTTCTGAGGTTTGAAAGCCTCAAACATGGTTGAGATTTTAGCATACAGAAGTTTGGTGGAGCTATTTGTTTTATGTCATATTATTTGTTTTGTTTCATGTCATTTTAGTTCTTTGGATTTGGTTGATTTGGATATTGAATATGTTGATATGGTTGATTTGGATATTGAATATGTTGATAGATATTGATTTGGTTTATTAGGATTTGGATATTGAATATGTTGAATCTTTGAATCTGTAACTTAGACATTACTTATTTTGGTGAATAAATATGTTGAATATTGAATTAGTTCATTTTTTAGTTATGTCATTTTGGTACCGAAATGGTACCGATACCAATTTGGCACGATATAATACGGTACCAATTTTGACAAACGATAATCTCATACCGTACCATACCGGTTTTAATTTCCGGTATCGATAACGATACGAGCTCAATACTGTAACATACCGTACCGTGCCCACCTCTAATTGGCATACTAAAAAATTACTTTGAAATTTAATCAAACGTAAAAAGACTAGTAATGGTGGAATCTATGAAGCTTGACTTGAAGTCAATGTCAACTCATTCTTTTGTAAAGTTGTAACCAAGTAAGCAAAGACAGCTCATTTTCCATTTCCAAAAGTACATGTTTTTTTTTCCTTTAATTCGTGCTTTTGGACGTTATTTATATATAATAATAATAATAAAGCAACTTTTTTGAAAAAATTTGGTCGGAAAGAAGAAAATACTCAACAACTTATACTGTCCAGTGTTCACAACGAAAATGTCCACAATCTCCGTCGCCTTTTAGGAGAGAAACTTCCCTACCAGGTGTCACTGGTAGTTTTAAATGATATTTTTTTTTCAGAGAAAAGACCTCTGTTTTAAAAAAAAATAATAAAAAAAAAAACAGGCGACCACTTGTTTTATATACAGACAAAAGATGTCCTCAATAGGAAGTCGTTTTTCAAAGGAAGTTCATTGATTTTTTTTCATGAGTTGTACAACCATTTTTTTCATGAAGACGATAACCTTGACTTCAAGTGAGTGAGGTACATGCATATTAAGCAGAGACAAAGATGAACGTCTCGAAGACGACTTGACTTCCAAGTCTTTAAGCAGTGGTGGAGGAAGCAGAGGCATGTGCCCCTCTCAAATTTTCTTTAATACAACGATTACTTTTCTTAACCAAATTTTAAAGGCCCCCTTTTTCTTCTTTTCTTTTCTCCACTATCATTGCTTGATTACTTTTATTGGCTAGATCGGCTATTGGCCCTTAAGTCTTGGAGTGATTGATTTGGCTTTATCACCGCTCATCAAGCATCCCCATTTTCCTTGATTATTTTGCATGAGCTGTGTCTATAAAAGGAGGTGGATTTCTCGATCCTTAATTACGTAAGAGCCATAAGCATTTCCATAATCAGAAAACAAAGCTGCGATGGGAATGGAATCGTGGTGGTCGAAGTTTATTTCTGTATGTAGTTTTATTTTGCTATTACTCAATGCCAATCACTGTTTTTCACCTGTACAGAATCAGGCACTTGGCCAGGTTGATGAGTGCTCAGCCTTGCTGCAGTTCAAGGAAAGCTTTGTAATTAGCAAGTCTGTTTCTGCAGATCCTCTTGCTTATCCGAAGGTTTCATTTTGGATGCGAGAAGGAGATGAGAATCGGAGTAATTGTTGTTCATGGGATGGTGTTGAGTGTGATGAAGACTTTGGCCATGTTGTCGGCCTTGATCTCCGTAGCAGCTGTCTCTACGGTTCTATCAATTCCAGCAACACTCTCTTCCGCCTTGTTCACTTGCAGAGACTTGACCTCTCAGATAATCACTTCAATTTCTCTCAAATACCATCAAGGTTCGGTGATGATCTTTCGAGTCTGACATATCTCAACCTTTCAAATTCCTTGTTTTCCGGAGAAATTCCATCAGAAATTTCAAAGTTATCGAAGCTGTCTACCCTTGATATGTCGTTCAATGATCAGAAAGCTAATGATGATAGTTTCTCTTTGAAACTGACCAATGCCAACATGAGAAGCCTGGTTCAAAACTTGACCGCCATAAAACAACTTCATCTTAATTGGGTAGAGATGTACTCCACTGTGCCTGATATCTTGGTCAATGCATCTTCTCTCACATCTCTCCAACTTCGCGGTTGTGGTTTGAATGGGGAATTCCCAATTGGCATTTCCCACCTACCAAACTTACAGGTTCTCTATGTGCAATGCCCTCAAGAAATTGAATGTTGCCAGCACGAATTTCTCTGGCCAACTGCCTACCTCCCTCGGAAACCTTCATTCCTTGACTCTTTTTGCCATCTCATTTTGTAATTTTCATCCCAATGTTCCATCTTCTTCATTGGCAAACCTTACCCAACTCAGTTACCTTTCCATGTCTTCATTTAATGACGTTTCCAAAGGCAAGCTATCTGTTTCTTTTTCTTGGGTTGGAAAACTAACCAAACTCTACCACTTGAACCTTGCAGATACCAACATAAAGGGAGAATTCCTATCTTTTGTGTCTAACCTGACACAACTTGAATATCTATACTTGGACGCTAATGAAATATCAGGTCAAATCCCATCTTGGCTTATGAAGTTGACCCAGTTAACCACTCTAAGCCTTGGTTATAACAATTTACAAGGACCAATTCCTAGGTCGCTCTTCCAACTCAAAAATCTTGAAAATCTTTATCTTTTCGGTAATAACTTGAGTGGGTTGGTTGAGTTTGATCAGTTTTCCAAGCTCAAAAAGTTGAAGGGCCTTGATTTATCGAACAACATGTTATCAGTGGAGATCAGAAATGATTTAAGTGCTACTCTTCCAAAGCTTCAAACTCTAGCACTGGGCTTCTGCAACTTAACAGAGTTTCCAAATTTTTTGAAAAATCAATCCGAATTGATTCTGCTAGACCTTTCCTACAACAAAATTCACGGCCCAATACCGAAATGGGTCTGGAATGCAACTATTGAAACTTTGTTGGTACTCCGTCTCTATGGCAACTTTTTGACGGGATTTGACCAATATCCAGGCATTCTCCCATGGACAAATCTGATCTTTCTGGGTCTTGGGTCTAACATGTTGCAAGGACCTCTGCCAATTCCCCCGCAATCAATCAGATTATATGATGTTAAAAACAACGAATATACTGGAGAAATTTCACCTCTGTTCTGCAACTTCAATAATCTCCAAGTTCTCGATTTGTCCAAAAACAACCTCAGTGGCAGGCTTCCACAATGTTTGGGTAACTCTAGTGTTTTGGAAATATTGGCCCTGCATGACAATTCTTTAAATGGATATGTTCCTCCAATATGTCCAAGAAAAACTAGGCTGAGAATTGTTGATTTTAGTTATAATCAGTTGCAGGGGAAGCTACCAAGAGGGGTGATGAATTGTACTCAGTTGAAGGTTCTTAATTTTGCAAACAATCAGATGAGTGACATCTTCCCATCTTGGTTAGGGGCACTTCCGGAATTAAGGATTCTCATTTTGCGGTCTAATGGATTTCATGGCGTAATCGGGAAGCCTTCAACTAAACATGAGTTCCCAAATTTGCGCATCATTGACTTATCTAACAATGGTTTCTCAGGTATGTTGCCCTCTAACTACTTAGAGATCTGGAATTCCATGAAATATGTTGATGAAAACTGGCGAACTTATTTTGACGTAAATACGGATAACGTCGGTGGAGAATACATTAATAGTGATTACGAAATGACAATAAGTGGCAAAGGTGTTGAGTTGAAATATCAAAGGACCCCTTATCTTCTCACACTCATAGATCTGTCAAGTAATAGATTTGAAGGAGAGATTCCAGAAGGTCCCATTGGGAACCTAAGAGCCCTTGTTTTGCTGAACCTTTCCAACAACTCTCTCATTGGTCACATCCCCTCATCTTTAGGGTACTTGGCTGCTCTCGAATCGTTAGATCTCTCCCAGAACCAGCTCTCAGGAAGGATCCCGAGTAATTTAGCACAACTCACTTTCCTTGCATATTTTAATGTATCCCATAACCATCTCTCCGGGCCCATACCACTTGGCAAACAATTCGATACATTCCAGGAAGACTCGTACGAAGGAAACTTAGGTATGTGTGGAAAGTCTCTGCCAAAGAAATGTGAAGATTCTGAGAGCTCAACGCGGCCACCACCATCAATCGTGGGAGAAGATGAAGACTCTATATTTCAAATTGCACTGGATTGGTACGTGGTTGTGCCAGGACTTGTTAGTGGTCTGATAGTTGGAGTGGTTGTTGGGGACATATGGACAACAAAGAAGCACGAATGGTTTGTGGAGACGTTTAGCAGGGGGAGGAAGCCAAGAGGCACAAGGGCTAGGAGGGGACGCAGAACTTAGCCCAAGGCCATGTATCTGTGTTTATGTATGCATGTTTGGTGTGTCAATATGGAAAGTATTTGAGCCTTCAAATAATATTATGTTGTATATTTTTCATATGTGGTGGTGTAAGTTATTTGTAGATGTTCAATAATGTATTTGTAATGTATTTCTCAACAAGTATTTAAATATGTTCTCGAGTAGATGTTCAATAATATATTTGTAATAAAGTGGATTGTAAGTTATGTCTTGAGAATTTCTTGATTCTAGCTGATTAATTGCGATTGTTTTTATGTATTTAGAGACTAACAAACTATTTTAGTAATAAGCTTAATCTTTGAGTACTTGTTTTAATTGCGCTGTAATTTTTCCTATTTGGTTATTAGTGCAAATCCCAGACAAAATTGCTATCAACTTTTGACCAACTGAAATTTAAGTTCTTAGAAAAGACTTTAACGACTTTTGAATGGTTAGCCTAATGACTTCAGCGTCACAAAGATGTGATTTGGCTTAAAGTCTACATCCAGACAGAAACAAACAAGTATGCCATTCATTCAAAAACCATCATCTCCCTTCAGATTGAAGAGTTTCTTTAGGAAATAAATGTCCCTTGACTGAAAAAGTTAAAAGACCATATGTTAAGAAAATGAAATTTGGTAGGCATTGCAAAGATTAATTGAACAACCGGGAATTCAGACATGCTCTTACGGTCTCGCACCAGTTCAGTTAAAGACAGAATAGTCCGACAATAAAACAAATGTACAGCAGTTTACTGGTTTTTACATGCCTACGATTTAGGACAGCAAAATGAAACACTACCGAAAGCTATAATTCTTTTTAGGAAGGCCAGTCAACCAAGTAATCCTCAAATAACATCCGAAGCAACAACCTTTAAATTTGACGTAAGTAATCATTTCAGTGTGGAACATTCTTTTGTCTCAATAGAAGAATTAAACCTTCTGAAGGCAATTTAATAAACAAAGCAGATTAGTTCTCATTAGACCTTTATTTATGATTATCCCATCAGTTTTGCTTGAATTTACGGTTATGCCATTATTTTGTGTGAATTTACAATTATAACATCGACTTTTCTTGAATTTACGATTACGCCATTACGTTTGCTTTAATTTACGGTTATGCCATTGATTTTCTTTGAATTTACAGTTATCCCATCAATTTTCCTTGAATTTACGATTATGCCATTGTTTTTCCCTGAATTTACAGTTACGCCATCAACTTTGTTTGAATTACGATTATGCCATTATTTTCCTTGAATTTACGGTTATCCCATCCATTTTTCTTGAATTTACGATTATACCATCAGTTTTCTCACATTTACGATTATGCCATTGATTTTTTCTGAATTTACAACTATGCCATTGATTTTGCTCGAATTTACGATTATGCCATTATTTTCTTGAATTTACATTTATACCATTGATTTTGCTTGAATTTGTAATTATGCCACCACTTTTACCTGGATTTACAATTACGCCAATGATTTTGATTGAATTTACAGTTATGCCATCGATTTTGCTTGAATTTACAATGCCAGAATATTTTAAATGTATAGCCGCGCGGCTATACTTCACACTAAGACAAGAAAGCCCACAAACGGCGCGTTTTATAACTGGATAAACGACCTCGAAACCAAACCACTTATAACCTTAGATAAGGCACTTATTTTACTCTCTGGCTTTGGATAGCCATGGCTGAAGCTTCAAGAGTTCTGCAGACCACTCTCATTCCCAGCTTCCATCCACAACACAAAAGTCCCATATTTCAGTCACTCCCATTGAATTTCCGCAGAAACCCAATTCAGTGCACAGTCTCCACAAGTAACAGCACCAAAGCCACAGTGCCCCAGAAAATCCCATGGGGCTGTGAAAGTGATTCTTTGGAAAACGCTTCTGCCCTGCAGAAATGGCTGACTGACTCGGGCCTTCCACCCCAGAAAATGGCCCTGCAAAAAGTGGAAGTTGGGGAGAGAGGACTGGTTGCTTTGAAGAATATAAGGAATGGGGAGAAGCTGCTCTTTGTGCCTCCCTCTCTGTTTATCACTGCAGACTCAGTAAGATCTTCTCTGGAAAATTTTCTGAAAGTTACTCAAATGCCCTTTTCTTTATTTCAATTTCATAAAATGATTTGGCTGCCAGTGATTATGTATTGGACACTGATGCTTTTCTCTATCTATGATGTTTGTTGTGCTTGTCTTGTTTTAAATCTTAGGAGTGGACTTGTGGGGAGGCTGGTAAGGTGTTGAAGCAAAATGGTGTGCCTGACTGGCCATTTCTTGCAACCTATCTGATTAGTGAAGCAAGCTCCCTTGAATCTTCTAGATGGAGCAACTATATTTCTGCCTTACCAAGACAGCCTTATTCACTTCTGTATTGGTAAGCGTTAAGAATCTCTTTTCCATGATTTGTTCCAATGGTGGAATTTTCATGAGTCTATCATTTATTATGGGAAGAGTCTACTCTCAGGCTTTTTCTACAGCCTTTATATATCATTTCAGGACTCGCGAAGAACTTGATCGGTATTTGGAAGCATCGCAAATTAGACAACGGGCAATTGAAAGAGTTACTAATGTTGTTGGAACGTATGGCCCTGTGTTTTCTATTATAATTTTCTTCAATACACTATTCTCAACTTAATGTTGTGGTGAGTTCATGATCTTGTAATTGCTGAACTGACTATTTATTCCTATCTCTGGCGCAGATACAATGATTTAAGGCTTAGAATATTCTCCAAGTATCCTGCTTTATTTCCTGAAGAGGTATTAAACTTATATAGGCCAGTTGCATATATATACACATATACGTATACATGCTGCTGGAACAACCTCCTACTACTACTCTTCCTTGATTCTGTCATAACTAGAGGAGAGCTTTTTAACATTGCTCAATTCAAGAGCCATATCAGTTTTCGATCAATGATCTGCATACAATTATCTGGATTCCGTAAATTTACTCATACATCTTTATCTCAATATCATATAGTGAAACTATCCTTCATTTGAGCGTAATGTGCACATTCTAAACTTCAATGCATGTATAAACAGGTATTCAACATAGAAACCTTCAAATGGTCATTTGGAATTCTTTTCTCACGCTTGGTAAGTGAAGTACTTAGTTTATAATGACAATGCCATGCTAAATTTGTTTCTGAATCTACAGAATGGTGTCAAATTATACCAGTTGTTTGACCTTGTGAAGAGAATGGTTGTTAAAGTACACAAATTTATGATGTGATATGATGCCATCATCAATATCATGTGGGAAAGGAAGAAATTATCCAAAAAACCTCTGGTTGCTGCTTCTCCAATGTAACTCTGCTAATGCACATGCTGTGGATCTTCAACATTAACTGAGCACTTTCCTTAACTAAAAAGATGATGGGCCAAAAATTCTGATATGAAGTAGTCATACTTCAAATGTTTGTTTAGAAAATATTATTGACTGGATCTGCCTGTGTTGTCCAAGCACCATCTCTCATAAAGTCTGTATCTTCTTTTTTCCTTGGTACTGTCCCACATTTTATTTTTTTGTGCTGTATCAGCTGGTACTGAAATAACACGTTTCTTGAAATTTGATATTGGATATTTCCTCTAAAAGGCAACATTGGTTTGTAAAATGTATGACCTCACCGTCTTTTTTTCTCATAAGCACAGGTTCGGTTACCCTCCTTGGGTGGAAAGGTTGCCTTGGTTCCTTGGGCAGATATGCTGAACCATAGTTGTGAGGTTTGTCTGAATCTCTCAGTAAACATGATCCGAAGTATTACCTTCACAAGTCTTACTCACTATGTGCATCTTAATTTGACTGGCGTAGGTAGACGCATTTTTGGACTACGATAAATCATCACAGGGAGTTGTCTTTTCAACAGATGTGTCATATGAGCCAGGTGAGCAGGTAAACAATGGCCTTTTTTCACAACTGTAGGTATAAATCAATTATTGAAGTTGCAAAGACATACCCAAAAAAGAAATAATTGAAAAGCATTAATTCAATGTCTTTTTAGGTTAATCATTACTTAGTTACGTGTTTAATCATCAACACCTCTAGTGATTCCTTTTCATCACTTAATGCAGGTTTTTATTTCCTATGGCAAGAAATCTAATGGGGAGCTACTGTTATCCTATGGGTTTGTCCCAAGGGAGGGCACCAACCCTAGAGATTCTGTTGAGTTGTCACTTTCCATTTCAAAATCTGACAAATGTTATAAGGAGAAGTTGGAAGCTTTGAGAAAGCATGGACTATCAGCGTGAGTACCTGGTAGCTCTAACAGATCATATTTTTAGTCTTTAGTCATTTTTAAGCTCTCTTTTGCACCTCATACAAACACGGTGAATTTTTTGGCGGTCAGTGTGATGTATACTTGCTAGTCACCAAACTGTATTTTTCTCCCAGCAGATCTCAATGTTATCCTATACAAGTCACTGGTTGGCCATTGGAGCTAATGGCATATGCTTATTTAGCCGTCAGTCCTCCAAGTATGAGTGGACAATTTGAAGAGGTGTGATAGTTTAGCTTCCTAGTTTTAATCAAATCTTCAATATTGTAGAACCTATCTGAAAGATTGTATTTTAGATGGCTGCTGCAGCATCCAACAAATCTACCACCAACAAGGATTTAAGATACAGTGAAATAGAGGAAGAAGCGCTTCAGTTCATATTGGACAGTTGTGAAGTTAGCATATCAAAGTATAACAAATTCTTACAGGTGAGCCAATAATTTATAAGAAAATTCTACATCTTTCAATAACAACACAACTCTATGCACTCTAGATAGGATGGAGCTAAGAACCTTGAACATTTAAGTCACAATTGATTTATACTGACAGGCAAGTGGATCAATGGATTTGGATGTGACATCTCCGAAGCAACTAAACCGAAGGTTGTTTCTGAAACAGCTAGCGGTAGACTTGTCTACCAGTGAACGGAGAATCCTATTTCGTGCTCAATACGTAAGAAAAATGATATTTCGATTCTATAGATTGATTATTCTAACCAGAGCATGAAGCATGCTGCATCTGGTACATAGAAGTCTATAAACACTGTGCATGTAGGTCCTGAGGTTTCATGAAAGTCGGAACTTAAAAAATAGAACTGAACTTGTTGATTGCATGTATTTGGTGAGACATATGCTTTGCTGTTGTTTTTTTATTATGTATCTGTCTTTATTTATGTTGCTGATGTGCATGGTTTCAGATACTGAGAAGGAGATTGAGGGATATGAGAAGAGGTGAACTGAGAGCTCTAACAATCTTCAACGGGTTCAGGAAGTTTTTCAAGTGACAAGAGTTTCAAGTATGATGTGATGTAAACCTGTGCTTACAGTTCTAAGCCATTTTTCTGATGAGCTTTTAGCTCAATTTTACATCCTGGCTTCCTATGTGACTTTAGGCAAGTCAATTGAGTTTTATCAACACAACCATCATTTGGAAGGAGTTCATGGCCAAAAGGATGCATTACTATTTACATGTAGTATCAAAGGGGAACAAGAAAGCTATGACCTTGAGTTTTCTGGTTTATTAAATAGATAATTTCATCTGGTGTGTATAAAGTCTCCTAACAGGTCTCAAAGTCTATCTGGTGTTGATTAAATAGATAATACAATGATAATACAGAGGAAATAACGTTCAAGATAAGCTACGTTTATCAATCCTTTCACTTTACCAACAAGGGAAAAAAAAAACTTTCTCCTATTTTATTTTGTTTTAATTTAGTAAGCCAAATAAAATGAATACAAAAATTTAATGCTCCAATAGAAGGAAAGGAATGCATATCATATGTGGGTTACATTGGCCAAAGCAATATGCATTCCCCCTTGCATCCGAGTTCGATGTCCCTTCCCTTCTCGTGCATTAGACTAGTTATAATATTCTTTTACCAGAAGAAAAATAGAAGGAAATGATGGCCAAATAAGAAAAATAAAGAAACGGAAAAATGGATATAGAAAATTCACTCTAAATAGAAGAAATTCCAAATCACAATCAACCAATTCCTAACGTAAGTCATAAATGCTAATTCAAGGACAGAGCTTTCCTAATTAACCCGGAAATATGTTTTTTTACCCACTGCCACAGCCACAGGCACAGCCTCAGCCTCGGTCTCAGCGCCGAAAAACCCAAAGGCCCAAAAGACGAACAGCCGAGAGTCCCTTTCTTGTTTGTCTGCAAATCCTTATTGAATAATGGAGGGTTTGGCTTCGTTCCGGGCTGTCCCTTCTTTTACTTCCAGACCCAGAAGCTCCATTCTCGGCACAGCTTTGAACCCGCGTAGAGGGAACTCGCTTTCTCTTCCATCTTCGTCTTCCTTCATTGTTCGAGCTCAACAGGTTCTTAATTTTTAAATTTCTTAGTTTATTTGCAGATGATCGTGTTTACAACGCAATACATTGAATTGATATTTTGAATTTTCGTTGAATTTGTTTGATTGTTCTTAGATGGAGTCTAAGGATGACGAACCTGAGCCTGTGAAAATTGAGCTGAAAATCAAGGAATGGGAGAATAGCATGTACCACAATGAAGTAGCTGCGAGCCAAGGCATCCGAATCAGAAGGAGACCACCAACTGGACCCCCTTTGCACTATGTTGGGCCCTTTGAGTTTCGCTTGCAGAATGAGGGCAATACTCCACGAAATATTTTGGAGGAAATCATTTGGCACAAAGACACTCAAGTTGCACAGGTGAAGTCATCAACTTTATGTTTTTGATGAATTGGGTTGTCAGAAAAACTAAAACCCAAGAAAATGGAGGATTTAAAGATCCAATTGGAAAAAAAAGCCTAGTAATTTAGTCAAATTTTGTATTGGATGTGTTGTTAATTTGAATATTGCTAATGACATTCATGATTTGATTGCTGGTTTCAGTTAAAGGAGAGGCAACCTCTATATTCTTTGAAGAAAGCTCTTGATAATGCTCCTCCCGTTAGGGATTTTATTGGAGCTCTTAGAGCAGCAAATACACGAACTGGACTGCCTGGTTTGATAGCTGAAGTGAAGAAGGCTTCTCCAAGTAGAGGAGTCCTGAGAGAAAATTTTGATCCGGTAAGTCTTCATTGCTTTATTGTGATTCATGTGCTTGGAAGTTTGTTTCTATTCTTGTCCTGGTGGTACCAGATTCAGTATGCTGAATTAATTCATGCTCATCAGAATAGAGGTGGTGTTTCCATTGGAAATGAAATGGAAGCATCATTTCCAATCCTTGTTCTGTGATACTGATCAGGATATACTTTTCATCCTCCTAGTCCAATCCAACGACTTCCTCATTTGGTTGGAATGGGACAAATGCATTATATATGTATGCTTGTTTGCAGGGACGGAGTCAGAAATTTTCTTTAGTGGGAGCGACTTTGAACTATATAATAAGATTGAAAAAAAGTAATGCTAAAAGGGATGCATTCTTTTACCAGTGATCACGTTATGTAACAGTTCGCATCTGCCTCGTACATCAATTATTATGCCAGTTATTAACAATAAAATTAACATTTTTATACCAATGATAATTTATAATTAATTCAATTGAAATCCGCTAAACTAAAAAATTTGGTCAACCCTAATATTGGCAGATAAGATTACATACCTATAAGTGGTGTATTACATGACTATAAATGTAGTGTAGTTATATTTAAGGTGAAGGAGGGGAGTATTGGCAGTGCTTGTATGCTGTGTCTTTTCTACACATTAATACAATCATATCTTTTGGGAAAATAAAACTTGAGTGGGGGTAGCCGCCCCCAATGGGCATTAGCTGCCTACGTTGCTTTTGTATGTATGATAAAATCGTTCTCTCCCCCATATCTTCTCATTAGTTCTTATTCTTCTAATATTTTCTCATGATAGGTGGAAATTGCCCAAGCTTATGAAAAGGGGGAGCTGCTTGTCTTAGTGTTTTGGCAGATGAAAAGTTTTTTCAGGTGAACAAATCAGTTTTTTCTGTTTTGATACTCCTACAAGGCTACAATTTGATTTTCTTTGGAAGTCATGATATTTAAAAGTAAAACTATTAGCCATTTCTCACTTGCTTTCGGTTAATCAATATAGGGAAGCTATGACAATATGCTGGCAATAAGAGATGCTGGAGTAAAGGTTTGTTCCGTAAGCAATGTTCTTCAATTCGTGGTATTGTTCACATGCTATGATTTACTATTGGTATAAGTTATTCTTTTAACACTAGAAAAATTTGCAGTGCCCTTTGTTGTGCAAAGAGTTTATCATTGAGGCTTGGCAAATCTACTATGCTCGATCCAAAGGTGCAGATGCGATTCTTTTGATTGCTGCTGTTTTGCCTGACCTTGACATCAAATACATGACAAAGATCTGCAAGATGCTTGGCATGGCCACACTTGTTGAGGTTTGAGTTGTACTTTCTTTTTTGTCTTTTTTTTTACTTTTTTAATACTTTTTTTTTTTTTTTTTTTTTTTTTTTTTTTTTTGTGTGGGGATTTTGTGAGGTTTTTAGTGGGAAAGATGTCCTTGTCTGTATGAGAATATCTGGCCTATTCTGGGCTACTTTCATATGCAGAGTTATGCTTCAGTTACGACATCGTCGATGAAATCTAATCCCCAAAATATCTACTATGTTACATTGTTGCAGGTGCACGATGAGAGGGAAATGGACCGTGTTCTTGGCATTGAGGAAGTTGAGTTTATTGGCATCAACAACCGCAATCTGGGTAAAATTTCCTAAGTTCTGTGAATTGGCATATGCTAGGAAACTTCTATTTCCTCGTACTTTACAATATGGCTGTTTGCAAATCATATCATCTTTATGTATATATTTTGAATGACCAATGTTACCAATATATTTTGAAGCAACATCTGAGAGCTTTTCTAAAGTCTTCAGTAATGTACTTCCTGTTTGAATTTTGTGTGCAATATGATAAGCTTAGTTTTGCTTGCCCGCAGAAACATTTGAGGTTGATATTAGTAACACAAAGAAGCTTCTTGAAGGAAAGCGGGGCGAAGAGATCCGTAAAAGAGACATAATTGTGGTAGGAGAATCCGGTCTATTCACTCCTGATGATATTGCCTATGTACAAGAAGCTGGAGTTAAAGCGGTTTTGGTAGGAGAGTCGATTGTGAAACAAAGTGACCCTGAGAAGGGAGTAGCTGGACTTTTTGGTAAAGACATTTCTTTACAGTCAGTTTAGGGAGATTCCACTGAACTAGTTCAAACAAGAGACATTTCCTTATATGATATTGTATTTTTTTCCTGTCCTTACTCTCTGCATCTAGTCTACATCAAAGAGTAAAGTGGAATAAGGTGTATGCATCAACTGTTTGTGAACTGTGATAGTGAGAGTTTTTGTAACTCAATTTCGTTTTTGTTGCTCAGAAGGATTTTTGTAATTCAATTCTAATTGAGTGACAATTTCAGATAACATTTGCACCCCAAAAGATATTTCTGGTAAAAAGTGTGTTTTATAGGAAAAAGAATAAATGAGGAAATAACTGAAACAAGTGAAAAAGAAAAAAAAGTTTTTCTATTTTATTTGGTTTCCTCAAGGTATGGGATTCTTAGGTCTCCCGTTGCACCCAAAGAAACTTGATTTACTTAAAGGCTTAATTATGTACATGCCCTATGTGCTCTCAAACTTATCTCATATTACTATCTGTGTTTGTAAACGTCTCAAAGTACCCCTCAACCTTTTAAAAACCCCGTTCTGTTAGTTTTTTTGACGTTCCGTTATGAATGTTACTGTTCATTCCCTCTCTCCCCCCAAAAATTCCAGAACAGCAGCCCTCCCCTTTGTTACTGTTCATTGCTTATTTACCCTCCAAAACTCAGAAATTTCTCCTAACCAACACAACTAGCAGCAAGAACAGCTCGAGAGGTTGAAAAACCATACCTGGATTGAAGCAAATGGTGCTCGGAATCGCCCGAACGAGAGATGGAGATTTTGGGTAAAAACCGGCCAATTTCTTGCTTTTTTAGGCAATCCAGACGGCGGTTGGCAGCGGCTGAGATGTGAGGCTGGTAGAGGACAATGTGCTGGTTCTTTTGATACCCATGTCATCGCTTGGGGTGGCTGGAGGAGGAGATGGCAGCCCAAAAACTGGTTGGATGAACAGTAACAAAGGGGAGGGGTTGCTGTTCTGGAATTTTTGGGGGCGGAGGGGGGATGAACAGTAACATTCGTAACGGAACGTCAAAAAAACTGACGGAATGGGTAACGTGAGACGGTTTTTAAAAGGTTTTGGGGTACTTTGAGTCGTTTGCAAACACAGGTGGTAATCTGAGATAAGTTTGAAAGCACAGGGGGCATGTACATAATTAAGCCTTACTTAAATGGTAGAGTCACTAGACTTAAATGACACTAGAAACTGATAGATCTGTGTTGGCAGAAAAACGTAGCTTCATGTTTGTTCGAGTAATAGCAATAAGATTCCTTCAATTTTGCTTATCTCTTTGCATTCAATGACTGACATGTGAATTTCACCAACTTTTTAAAAATATAGAAAAGATAATCATTTTTATCTTTACAGTTTCCTCTTTATATATTTTTTTACTTAACAAAAAAGATAACGCCTTTTTTTTTTTTTGGGTAAGTACCATGAGGTGTCCGGGCCAGCTTGCGCGCACCTCGACTAATCCCCACTAGCGGAACTGAGTCTGTCGCTGGCCACCAGGTATTGCAACTGCTGGGACTCAAACTAGGGAGCAAACCCAGCTGAACCCCAGAGTCTTACCCAAATGGCGGACAAACCACTGGGCCACTCTTGGTGGTTTCTCTCTCTTTATCTTTACGCCTTCTCCGCTTTATCTTTTTCATTCAATGAGTGACATGTGTACCCCACTAACTTCTTGAATGAAAAACAAAAGATAACATTTTCAGCTCTTTATCTTTTAATCTTCCCTTTTAATTTTCTCTTTTTCATTTAATGAGTGACATGTATACCCCACTAAATTCTTGAAAATATAAAAAAATATAGCATCTTCCTCTCTTTATCTTTTCATCTTTCCCTTTTAACATTTTCTTCTTCATTCAATTAGTGAAATATGTATTGCACTAACTTTTTGAAAATATAGAAAAATAATAATAATTTTTTATCTTTACACATTCCCCTGTTTACCTTTTTTAATCAATGAGTGTTGAAAGTATCCTCAATCTCCTTTTCATTCTGCCTCCAAACCCCATTGACATAAAAAACACCATTAATCTGATTTTATCCACCTCATTGCCTCACATAATTGTGGAAGTAACGTGGGTTATGATCACCATTATGCAACAAAGACACTTGAGATCATTGCCGCCAAAGAGTTTCCTCCTTCAATAAAAGGCAATCAATATCACGTTGCAACAAAGCCTTTTGTTGGATGATATGTTCAGAAGGAAATACTTGATGTAGTTTGGCGAGTTAACTTAGAAGCCTTTGCAATTTTTCTGGCACATGCCCAAAATTGGATTTATTCCAATCCGATAAACGTTGAGCACATTCATTCAATTTCTCACATACATCACCTCTAGTATGATCATCACTCCACACAGTTCAAATTGTTTATGCACAATCTTCTTCTTCTATCCACATCTCCTAAAAAAAGAAATGTTTCTTCTGAACTCATCTCCTTTGAGAGTTGTTGTCAGTCACAACTAACAAAGGAAGATGATCAGACTCCAAGTAATCCAAATTATAAGTGATCATATTGGCACAAGCTTGCCATAATCCCTTATTTTCCACAGCACGATCAAGTTGGGCTTTAACATTCTCAACTCCAGCTCTACCATTATCCCAAGTGAACTTGTAAGCCTTGAATGGAATAGCCCGCAAATCACAATCCTCCAAAGCATGTTGAAAGTCCACCATTTGAGACAAAGCTCTGAATCGACGACCAAGCTGCTCTTTATCTTCCAAAATTTCATTAAAATCACCACACCAAATCCAGGGACCCGACCCCACCTAAGATTGACGTCGAAGAAGCTCCCAAGAATGGTGCCACTGATTTGTCACATGATTTCTATAAAAATCTGTCACTCTACAAGAAAAACCTTATGGAGCCTTCACAATAGCATGGATATGAGCTAAAGAGTGAGCTAAGATAGTTATTGTCCAATTTTTATTCCAAAGAAGGGCTAAATTTCCACCTAACCTGCACCTGTTCACACTAAAGCAATAATCCATGTCAAGTCTCTTTCGCACCCCTTCCATATGATGCACATTAGTTTTCGTTTATGACAAGAAAACCAAATTGGGTCACTTTGCTTTGAGGATTTCTTGAAGAGCATGGAATGTTTGTTGGTTCCCAAGCCCCAGAACATTCCAACTCAATAGTATCATGACTTGTGGTGGGCCAGACCACCTGAACCCACCACGGATCGAGAACTTTGTGAATTCATTATTTTTTCTAGGCTTAATTATGTACATGCTCTCTGTGCTTTCAAACTTGTCTTAGATTACCACATGTGGTTGCAAACGTCTCAAAGTACCCCTCCGACCTTTTAAAAACCGTCTCACGTTACCCGTTCCGTCAGTTTTTTTGACGTTCCGTTACGAGCGTTGGACCCTATTTCGTTTGAACCTTTAACCTCTTCGAATAAGTTCTCAGTTCTAACAAAGGGGGAATTTGGGTGAGAAGGGGAAATTGGAGAAGATGGCTTAGGGTTTGTGAAAATCTAAGGTTGGCTTCGATTTTGGGAGAAGCTAGAGAAGAAATTAGGGGTTTATAAAACTCTGAGGTGGAGTTTGAAATTGGGAGATTGTGGAGTAGAAGATTTGGGTTGATGGAAACATGAGAGAAGCAAGGAGAAGGAAGGCATGGCCAATGGTGTCATTATGGGAAGTTAGCATGGATGTAGACTTCTTGGACCAGTTCAAACCCAAGGCAGAGATTTCTAGTCTGCCCAAAGTCAAAGGTAAGCATGTTTAAGATCAAATTTTCAGTCATTGTTTTGGGCATCACAAATTGATAGAGTTCTTATTGATGAAATTGTCAGTGATTGATGAAATTTTTAGTCATTTTACCACTCAAATTTTCAGTCATTGTTCTTGGTTGATACAGGGAAGTGGAGAAAAATGATGTAGGTTTTTTCAGTGGTTTGATGCTGAAATGTGTGAGCATTCAAAGTCTTTGATACCTGGTTTACTGAGGAAGATTGATATGGTGGAGAAGGAAAATGCAAAGATTTGAGCAAAGTCAAAAATATTGTGGGCTGCTATGTTGCTTTCCTGGTTGGTGGTGTTTGCCATGAAGATGAATTAGGCACTTTTGCAGTAGTTCAGTAGGCACTGTAATTTGAGAACAAATGTTAATGTAATGTAAGGCACTTTGGCAGTAGTTTAGTGGGCAAATTTAATTTGAGAACAAATGCTAATCTAATGTAAGGCACTTTGGCAGTAGTTATGTTAGTGTAATGTAATGTAATTTGGTGTAATGTAATGTAATGCTAGTTAAGTTTGTTCATTGTAATTTGTTTAGAGGTTACAAATGGTGACATGAATGTAATGCTACTTAGTTAAGTAATGTAATGCTAGTTAAGTTTGATTTGTGATATGAATGGTAACTTGTTTAGAGGTTACAAATGGTGACATACTGAATGGTCAATTATCCATAACAGACATCAATAATCCCACAAACCAAATAAAAGCAAAAACCAAAACAGATTCCAAAATACCAAAACCATAACAGCCTTAGGAATATAAGCACAAACCAAAACAGGTTCCAAAATAGGTTCCAACCATAACAGCCTTAGGAATATATGCACAAACCAAAACATTCCAAAATAGGTTCCAACCACAACAGCCTTAGGAATATATGCACAAATCAAAACAGGTTCCAAAACCAAAATAGGTTCCAAAACAGGTTCCAACCTAAACATTCAAGGATGAAAAAAAGTCTTCCACAACATTCAAGTCTTCCACAACATGTCTAGATCATTAAAGGCTTCCACAACATTCAAGGATGAAAAAAAGGATCTTTGACAAAATGGCTCCTCTGTTGATCTTTCATCATCCTCCTACGTTGTTGTACTCGAGATAGTTTGGCACGTTCAGATGCTTGAGATGGTTGGATTGAGAAGCATCAACTGCTTGAGATGGTTGGGATTGAGAAGAATCAGCTACTTCAGATGCCTGGGATTGAGAATGCCCTTGGGAACTGCTTGCTTGTTTCCTTTGCCTTAATTGCATACTCTGTTATTCGCTACTTTGGTCTCCACCATCTCTCCTTCTTACCTAAAATAAATAATAATTAGAAGTTTCTATGATAGAAAATTTTGATTGGTGAAAACATAGTTGAAACTGTGGCACTTACTGCAAGTTTGTCCTCGGCAACTTTTCTCTACCTAGTAGGCTTTATGTTGGGATTTCTAGGTTCCCAATAACCAAAGTCATTAAGTCAGAAACCAAATCAAATACATTTAAATGTAAAGCAATAAGCCTATAATGACATATACCTTACAACTAATTCGATTATGCCCTTCACCGCAATTGCCACACTTTAAAGGGATGATATACCTAGGAAGCTTATATGGATTAACAGGTTGTTTAGGTTCATCAACAACTTGTTTTCTTGTCTTCTTAGGCCTACCAGCCTGTTTGTGGTATTTCGGAGGGAGTAATGGAGGTAAATTAATCTTCATCCACTGATCTTGGCTAGTCATAGGCATAATCATTGGTTCATAGGCTCTCAAATAAGCCTCTTTCTTGTACACTGCATCACAAAAGTCCTATGGATTCCCATGAAACCAACTTATTGCAGCACAAGCATGCAAACATGGTATTCCATTCAAATCCCAAGCATGGCATGAACAAGAGTGGGCATTCAAATCAACAGCAAAGGTGCGGCCACTATGGTGCATTACTTCAAACTTATTCTATCCAACAGCCTTAGGAATACACCACTGAGCTTTTCCTTTGTTTTTCTCTAATATCTTTCTAATTCTTGGCTCAACTTGTCCACGCAATTTCTCATAGAAAACCCTTCTTCCAGCCATCAACAACATTATATATAACCGAATTCTTTCTAGCATAGTCAAAACAGGCTTGTCTCTGGCATCCATTATGCTATTGTTGAATGTCTCACATAGATTGTTCATAAGCATGTCACACTTGGAATCACTCTTGAAATATGCTCTACTCCAATGCCTAGGATCTTTCTCTACAAGCCAATCATGTGCAGGTTTAGACAACTGCAACATCTTTCTCATCTCTGCATGAAACCATGGCACTGTTGTGGCCCTAGCAATTGCTTCCATTTGATGTTTCAAGGCAAGACCTCTATGTTCCAAATAAAAGTTTCCATATACTAAAAATAGAAAATAATATGTTCAATCTGGTTATCAAGTTGTTGTGCAGAAGAAAACTAGTGATATTAATAGTGGTGTTGGTGGTTCCAATAGTGCTCAAATGACATTGTATTGGAAATTGATTTGGAGCCTCCATATTCCAAATAAAATTAAGCATTTCTTGTGGCGTGCCTCTCATGATATCCTTTTCACTTGTGTCAATTTGGTGAGCAGGAAAGTAATCCCAAAATGTATTTGTTTTCGTTGTGGCAAGTCCAATAAATCTCTTATCCATGTTTTATGGGAGTGCAAACTAAGCAAGAAAGTTTGGAGGCTTTCTATGTTGGAATTTGTTGTTGAGCAGTGGCATATGTTAAGCTTACATTTGTTGGATGTTGTGGAAAGCTAGAAATGATAATCTTCATGGTGAAGGTGTGCATAATTGTACCCATCTTCTTGAGAGGAGTTTTGAGCTTTATGAAGAATCTCATAATTCTCAAGAACAACCACGTGCTTGTAAGGTTAAATAGAATGAGATTTGGAGTTGTCCCCCTTGAAGGTTTCTATAAGCTCAATGTTGATGAAGCTACTGACAACGCAACAGGCTTACGTAGCAAAGGTGTAGTTGTTCGTAATTATTTTGGAGTTATTATGGGTGCCCTAGCCATGCAAAGCCCTCTCTGGGTTTCCATTCTAGCTACAGAATTGCAAGCAATCTATAGAGGAGTTTTATTTGCTGCAAGTGCTAGTTTTGTCCCTCTCCTCATAGAAGACTCTTCTGAGACTGTTATGATGATTAATTCATGAGAGACTATTTGGGCTACTGTTGACAACATTGTGGATGATGTGAGTAACTTGCTCATGTAGTTTTCTTTAAAGGAAGTCCAGTTTTGACCTAGAGAGTATAACAAAGCTGCTCATGCTATTGCCCGTTTTCTTTAAAGGAAGTCCAATTTCGGCCCATGGAGTCCAATTATTGGTTAGAAGAAGGCCTTGTGTGGCTAATGAATTGTATTCTTGATGGCCTTATTGTAACCAATGCTTCCGGTTAATGAAATTTATTTCTTTTCGATCAAATTTTTTTCTTCAATGAGTGATATGTGTACTCTACTAACTTCTTGAAAATACAAACAAGATAATTTTTTCCTCTCTTTATCTTTACACTTTTCCCCCTTTATCTTTTTCATTTAATGAGTGACATATGCACTCCATTAACTTCTATAAAATTTTAAAAAAAATTACATCTTCCTCTCTTTATCTTTTCATCTTCCCCTTTTAATTTGTTTCTTTTCCATTTAATAAGTGACATGCATACTCTACTAACTTCTTGAAAATATAATGAAAATAACATATTCCTCTCTTTATCTTTTCATCTTCCCCTTTTAATTTTTCTTTATCATTCAATGAGTGATATGTGTACTCCACTAACTTTTAGGAAATATAAAAATATAGGGTTTTTTTTTCACAAAATATACCTAAGGTTTACGAAATTATCAGGTTTCTTCCCTTATGTTTTTTGTTTTGGTGTCAATAGTGGTCCTTAAAGTTAACACTCGTGCTCACAAGTAGCTTCCATTAAGAAGTCCGTTAGTTTGCTTACATGGCACATATGTGGACCCCATATTTCCAATAAAATAAAGAAGTGAAGTAGTAAAGATAAGGTGAAGTTGGAGTACACATATCACTCAATGAATGAAAAGAAAAAGAGGTGAAGTTGTAAAGATAATGTGTTATCTTCTTGATATTGTCAAAAAGTTAGTGCAGTACACATGTCATGTCACTCATTGAATGAAAAAGATAAAATTGAGAAATTGTAAAGATAAAAAGATGTTTATAATTTCTCATTTTTATCTTTTTCATTCAATGAGTGACATGTATATTGCACTAACTTTTTGAAAATATCAAGAAGATAACACCCTATCTTTACAACTTCACCTCATTTTCTTTTCCATTTAATGGGTGGCATGTGTACTAAACTAACTTTAGAATATATATATATATATATACATATATACTTTTAATTCTTGAAATTAGGAAACATGTTTCGAAATTTTCACCTTGCATAAGTATAATATAATAATAATTTGGGAAGTAGATTCTATCCCAAGTGGTGATAGTTGTTTTCGAAATCTACTTCCAATCAAAATCCCTATTATCTAATGTAAAATTGTCATTAGTGCATAATTTTCCAGCCAAACGTTATACTTATTTGCTTCTTCATTATCTCTCCTCTCAATTCTCCCGTTAGAATTTCTTATTTATTATTTTCATCACATGTTATTAATTCACCATTATAACACGTGAATTGATAACAGTACATGACGTTGTAAGTAACTTGTAACATTCACACATATTCTCATTACGTAAATACCATAACACTCTCTCATCTTCTTCTCTTCCCTTCATATCAATGCATATAAAACTTGTTCTAATCTGAAAATAGCAAAACTTTGGCAATTGTTTTGGATCTTGTGAAGGGCTCGCATTTTCTTTTGTAACTTTTGTTAATTGAACCCAACATATAAAACGAATAAAAAAGTATACAGTATTTCTGGACTGGTACAGAATTCGTACAAGCTAATAACAGATGGTAGGGGTAACCTGAAAATGGAAACGTTTTTTTTAATTATTTTGTGTGTGTCCTTTTGTCTTTCTCTAATCTAGAATGTTCTTTTTTATTTCATTTTTGCCATTGTTTCTCTTTAAAAAGCAGAGCCCGTGAAAGATGGGTTTAGTGGAAGGCCATGGGCGGTTAGCATTAGCAAATCATTTTTCAGGTGGTGGTGGTGGTGGAAGGAGTGGGTGTGATGGCGTTGGAGTTCAGGTCGCAGATGGATGACGCGTGGTACGACGCCCGGATAGTGATGGACGGCTACGATTGCCTGAGGGTGAAGTTCGTCGGCTTCCCCGACGACCACGACGAGGTTTTCGACGCCAATAACTTGACTTCCTTCAAAGATATCGCCGAGTTCAGGCGCCGGTTCAGGCCGGTGTCCGTACAGGTTCAGGATAATGAGTGCTCGCAGGTAGCAAAGGGCACGCTCGTCTGTGTCGCCCACGCAATCTGTCCCGACGACCGCCGCTTCTACGACGCCGTCGTCTACAAGGTCAGTTTTCCCCCCTCTCTCTCTTCCCTACCTTTCTCTCTCCCCATCTCTCTCTCTCTCTCTCTCTGGCCATTTCCGTTTATAGAAGGGGGGCTTGTCGCTGTACTGGGGGGGGACCATGAGTGGAAGGCCCTTTTTGAATACATGATTAATCCCCTCAAGATATTTTCAAAATACTTCTCCTCACAAATATATTTTCAAATTTTTTTGAAATACTAGTTTATTAGTTTATCTCTTTTTTTATGTTGGAAGATGTTTCAAGTTTGAATATCTTACTCTCTTCATAATAAAGAATTCCAAAACAATATGCTTGTTTGGAAATGCTTTTCAAGAACCAGTTTCAAGTGATATTTCTATTTTAGAAGTATTTAAATTTTAATTAAATTTTAATGTGCTTCTAATAATTGTGCTTCCAGGGGTTAGCCCTGCACCATAGAAAACCTTATTCGATAATTTGCCACTTGGTGGCAGTCAATGGTGGACTCAGGAATTTTTCTAGAGTTGGCTAAAAAAATTTTTGGGAGATCTTTTATAACCAGGAATTTTTGGGCTAGTTAATATTATATGGTAGGATTAAATATTTTTTATATATAGAAAATGTGGTAGGATTTCAGTGAGTAGAAAGAAAAAAAAAGATGTGGGTGGCTAGGATAGGCTGAATTCTAAAAGATAAATAGGCTAATATTTAATCATAGTGAATTTTATTGCACTGTTGAGCCCCTTCATATGCCCTTGGTGGCGGTTGATTAGGTAGTTCTACATTTTACCTTGTGGATGGATCTTAAACTTCGCTTGGCACCGCTGGCTTGTGGTGCCAATTGGGCTCGATTGTGGACATCTGGCTCTGGTGTTAGTTGGTCACAATGGTGGACATTCGACAACAGGAATGCTAGTTACCTTCTTCATTTCCATTATGACACGTGTATTCCATTCACACATAAATCTATGTATTTAATGTGTTCAAAAACTCTTTATTCTCTTTACAAGGATGGGTCACAATGTTCACGCGGTTTTATAGAGAAAGATGGTGAAGTATACCGAAAGAAATTGACAATGTGAGGTTGGTAGGCACAATGACGCCTCTAGCTCGGTGTCAGTTGGTCTCAATGGTGGACTGGTTTTGTAGATCGGCTCATCTTGAGTTCAATCATACTAACAATGAGATTGGTGACAATGGAAATGACAATTAGATCCCACAACTTAACTCAATGTACAATTGCATTGGGTGAATAAACACTCTTTGTGTGCAATTATGTAAGAAACACTTATAGCTCATTTGGGAGTAATTCAAGATATGCTAAAAAAACATTTTTATGAAGAATCACTTCTTTATAGAATCACTTTAAGTGGTTTTAAGTGATCTTATGGAGAAGCACATGGAATGTGTTTCTGCCCAAAATCATTTAAAATCACTTAAAGGAAGGTGGTTCTCCCTAAGAGTGATTTTGGCCTATTCATAATCACTCCAAAACGAGCCTTATAGGCCAGAATCACTCCCAAACGAGCCTTTATAAATGCTTTTATTGGAAGCACTTTTGTTTGAAGCACAACAAAATTTTCTTTAGAACATGTGCTTCTCCAAGAAGTGCTAAAAAGTTCTTTTATAATCTAGAATCACTAAAAAGTTTGTCTTTTCCAACATTGGAAGAAGTGCTTTTGGTTCTCTAAAAGTGCTTTTAGCTATTCTAAAAGCAATGAAAAACAAACATTAAAAGGTACTTTTATAGTGGTTTGGCCTAAGGGCAATGTTTGGAAGTGCAACTTTAGGAAGCACTTCTTTAGGTCCTTTTTTAATAAGTACTAAAAAGTGTTTAAAATATTTCAAAAATAAATTGTCCATTGATGGTATTTTCAAATCTTTAGGTTTTGCATGAGGATCATCGGTTTGTAAAAGGAGAAGAAGAATGCCCATGCAGCTTCATTCTCTTTTGGAGACACGGTCCAAAAGCTGGGTGTTTAACTGTTCAAGATCTTGAAAACATATGCAGAGTCCAGCCTCGTAGAAGCAAAATGAATCCACTTCTGACCTCTTTTCTAGAAACAGCCAGGGAGAAAATTGAAATCACCCTTTCTAAAATTTGTGCAACTCCTCATGAAGCTGCCTATGATGAAAAAGCTTGTAGGCCCAGCGTTTCTCAACGTTTAAAGCAGGCAAGTTTTTTGTTATATATATTTTTATAAGCTTTTACTATATGTATTTAGTTTCATATATTGGGTTTTGTGTTTTTAATAACATTCATATACAAAAAGTTTTTTTTATATTAACACATTGACGGGTTAGAGCAGCTTTAATGGTTGTATGTAAATTTGGGGATGTAAAGCCACATTTACATCCTCTTTACACCTCTGGGGAATTTAAATGTGATTTTTTTTCTAATGGAATGAGATGTAACCACGAAGCGGGACTCGCAATTGCCCATCTTTTATTAATTTCTCTCTCATCTCTCTTCTTGCACCACTAAGTGAGCCCCACAAGTTGGGATGCAAAATCAGATGCAATTGTGCATCTTTTTTGCAACTTTCGGCGATTATGTATATTACCATTCCTTTACATCTGTCAATTGGAGCACTTTCCAGTGAACTTGGATCTAAATTTAGCATACATCCCCATATACATACAACCATTAAAGTTGCTCTTATATCACGTTTTCATATCCCATTACCATATAATAATTTATAATATTAGAGTTTTCATAAGGTTGCATAAAAGAGCATGTTGGAAGTATATTGCACATTGGAATATGAAGTCTTGCGTTACAATAGACTACCGTGGGTGCCTAAGATTTGGATTTGATTGAATTGGATTGGATAAGGTACTAGATTTGAGGCAAAATGAAGTAAGAAATAAAGGTGGATGAGGTGAATGATTTTTCATTTTGTGGGGATTAAAAGAGATAAGTTATAAGGTGTTGATATGCTATCATTTTGTGAGGATTAGAAGGGATAAGTTTTGTTTATCTTCGACTTTGACAAAATTTGGAAGTTGGCCTCAAATGTTTCCCTTAAAATAAAAGATCCAATTCTAGGCATCACACGTGGCCATAATATCTTGTGCCTCCTCGCTACTTATTGTCAATTAGTTTTAAATTGAATGTTTTCTTTTTTGCATGGACCATAGCAGGAAGCCCATGTATTAGATTAAAGGATGCACGTGTTAAGAGTATATAATGGAATTATATAATATCCTGAGCTTCTGCACCCATTGACAATCAATTTCAGATTGCATGCTCTATTTATAACAAGTGGAGTAGAGCAAATAGGGTCTAGCCGAGTGGAAAAGGGTCTTGCTTTGTAAACCAATGGTCTCTGGTTCGAACCCCCATGGCATCCATATAGTGTGTGTGTGAGATATCTCTCTTCCTTTGTAGTTTAGACTATTGCTTGTATTGAAAAAATAAACAAGTGGTGTGGAAGAGAGTCTGAGATTTAAGGCTTAGTTGCGGGATTGGAGCTATGTAAGAAATCCTTGTAATTGTTTACTTGGTAACGTAATTAACCATCCCTCTTCTCCATTCACTCTCTTTCTCTTGTCTTTAGTTATTATTTGGATTTGTCTGGGACTTTCCACAACTCCATTTTTTATGCTAGTCAGCCTATTTGTAGGATACAAGCACTTCAAGGCGACCCTCAAGCCTTATCTCGTCTCTTAAAGGTTTGTACAAATTGCCCTCAAAACCTTTTCCAAATGCATTAGTTTCTTAATCTTTTACCGTTCCTCAAGGCAGAAATGAATGGAAATCCTTCGCAAAGGGCTGGACGTGTCAGGGAGATCGAAGGGACCCCCCATATGATAATTGTTGACAATCTTGAGAGGGGTTTATCACCGTTAAAAATTGTGGAATTTTTACATAAAAAGGTTTCAATCTCCTGTGAAGCATTCATTTCGCCATGTATGTCGTCTGAGTGGTATACTCGAGGAACCATTCTGGTGGACGGTAAAACGAATGTTGACAAGTTATCTGACTTTCTGGAGGGTCCCGATCACATCATCATCTCCTCAAGTGGAAGGTGTCTAATGTAAAATGCCTCTTTTCTTGTTTGTAGAGGTTAGCTTGAATTGCATTCCCTAAACGTTGGGGTCTAAGCGGTTGTCCAAGCTTTGGGGATGAAGTGTTTGTCAAGCTTTGGGGTCTAAGGGTTCGTTTGGGGCTGCTTCTATAGAAAATATTTGTCCTTGTAAGTGCTTATGTTAAAAGCCCTTTTATTAGAACATCAAAAATTTTGTTAAAATTCCAAGTGCTTCTTGGAAAAGCACTTTGAAGGCGCTTCCAAATGCTTCTCCAAAAACCCTTTTTTATGGCTCATAAGCACTTTTAAATTGTTCTGCTAAATGCAGTCAGAGACGTTTTTAGACAACTAAAAATGCTTTTAACTCTTTCAGAAGCACTGCGAAACATACCTTAAGTGATTGTCCAACGTGGCATAGAGATAGAGTCTCTGTTTGCGGGTCGTGTGTTGGAAACATCCAGTCCCCTTCCGGAAATCTTTGTTGATTCACAAGGTGTAGTATGGGGCTGCACGTATATATTTTTTTTCTTCTCCAATTTCATTTCCTCCTCATGTGCAAGTGGGTCTACTCCTGAGAGATGGTGTTAATTTGATATGCATTGTTAATCTATTTCTTAACATCTAGCTTTGGTTGTCCTACATAAATTATGCAAAGTTGACAATCTTAATATGGTTTTTACTCTAATTGATTGGTTAAAACGTGCATCATTTTATAATTTCATGCAGACCTTGGGTGATGACTGAGAAGACACGGGTACATGAGCCATCCATTAAAAACTTCATGCTTATATCTCAGGTTAGTTCCCTATGACCTCGTTGATTACCATATCATTTTAGTTTTTAATTTTTACCTGTTTTTAGTTTTTGCTAGGAATAGAGTGTATGGAAAAAATGTAGAGTGGGGAGGAGAGAGGAATGAAGTAGAATGTATGAAAGAAAACTACTGAAAAATTTAGTTTTCATTTTGTGTATCATATGTATTTCTTCCACAAACCTTCCTCTGCAATTCCTCCACTCTTTTTTATCTTTCATTTCTCCCATATATTTTCTTAATATCTATAACAAAAACTGAAAACTAAAAATGAAATAGTTATTAAACGGGTCACATAATTTTTCATGTGTTTGCAGCCCCTTTAGTGATCGACCCTTTAGAGCTCGTTTGGTGCTTAGGCTTGGATATGATATGATTAGGGCCGGTCCTGGTGCTCTTTTAACAAATTAATCATTAAAATTTAAATAAAAAATTAATTAATTAATTAATTAATTTTATTGACAATGATAAGAGTTTACAAAAAACAAGGATAATATTTGGGTCTCGTTTAAAACCTTGCTCGGAGAAAACCCAGTGCGACAAAACCTCAAATGAAGGAAAAACATTACCCAAAAATGTTCAAAACATTGTATTCAATAACAAAAACCACATATTTTGTAACTTTCAGGTGTCCATGCTTCATCTCCAGCCTTCATGAGCACATGTACCTACAAAATAAAAATACTATCATTTAAAATGTCTTCTTATCGCACTTTTGGAAGCAAAATGATCAATTATATTTCCATAATCAATATTTTCCAACATATCCTTTTCAATGGCTAATATTGCTAATCCATGTAACATTCTAAGATAATAATTTGTGGAAAAATGTCTAGAGTGTTCATCCATAGGAAATTTGAGATTAGCGTATCTCCCAGGACCATTTTGTACAAGTATATCTCTCATTTTTGCATAAAGATTATCCCAAACTCGTGGATCATAAATGTTCAAATCAAATCTTGTTTCTTGGCATTCATTTTCTGTATCTTCTTCACCATGGCAATTCTCATTTTCATCCAGACCAGTCACTTTGTTCATATTTCCAGATAATTGTTTCCTAGGAAACATTTTTAATTTTAAGATAAAAATCTCAACAATCAAATCAACACAGAAACAAACAAACGAACAATAATAATAAAGCAACTAAGAATAAGAGCAATAATCTAACTAATGAACGACAAGGAACAACAAAATCTCGAATTTGAGCATTTTTTTCTTCAATTCATGAAGCAAAAAAACCAAGCTCGCTGTTTGTGTGCTTGATATGCAGTACAAAATCGTGTTGCGTTTTGTGTTTTAGAGTTGGAGCCCAGCTCTGTGGCCTACTTTTCTTTCTTTTTAAAGTTTGTTTTGGTACACCAAGATGCACATGGCTTTGTGTTAAGTGCTTCATGGAATCATGGGCATCTGGCCTACAACTTTTAAAGAAAAAATTATTTGTTGCGGCCGCATGGGTTTGTGCTTAGTTTAGCGTGCACATGCTGCTGTAGTATATATATAATATTGTATTTGGTCTGATATATACACTAGCTATATAAAACATTTGCCAGTGGGTTCTCTTCTACCAGAGTGTCTTTTTCAATCCAATCGAATTCAATCTTAAACACCAAACGAGCCCTTAATGCTTTATCTTGACTATTGACTAATCACTGCTTGGAAGTAATCCTTGTATCTGCATTAAAACAGAGCTGTGCCATGATAACTACAGAATTTATCTTCAGAGCCCCCTCCCCAAGAAAGGGTTAAGAAGAATACCAAACCTAGATACAATCTGAAACAACTTGTATAACCGCATCAACGTAATACTATTCTTATTGTTTTTGCAGAAACAACAACAGAGTAGAAGAAGTGAAACTATGAATGAACCGAAGGTGGTCGCTTCAGGAACTGAAGAATACAAGAAAGCCAAGCTGCTTAAAGATTTATTTTGGGAATTTGCTAATCATCAATGCCAACTTCACCGGAGGTTACTGATTGAGGAGGGAAGGATCTGGCATCTTTCCAATGCAATGCAGAAGAGGTAAATGCTTTTAAAGCCTGAGTTCCTTGAGCAATGGTTATTGTACTGTTGTACAAATATACAACAGCTGTAGGGAAAGTTATTATAATTGAGATTGCCTAGGGGATTCCATGAAAAGCTAATTCGGACAAGCAAATGTAAACATTTCTTACATGAGATTTTGATTAGTAAGAAATTAATATAAATATATATCTGAATTCACTTTTCTTTGTACTTAAAGTTTGATTTTTCTCGTCTCAATTTAGTTCATGGTTGCAAAATGATGATTCAAAGAGACTAGATTTAATACCAACTAGCTATTAGTCTGGTGTTATATCTCTTTTCAATGTTAGAAGTTACCAAAATTCGATTACGCCTCCCTATTGATTAAAAGAAAAAAGGAAAGAAAAAAGAATTGCTCATTGCTCCACAGGACAAAACATGGTTAGCTGGTAGACTTGGCAAATTGGTAGTGTTTGTCGCGTTCGTGTCAATCCACTTTTCTTAACAAATTAACACAACACAACCCGTTGAGTTAACGAGGTGAAAAATAACAAACACGAATATGAGCCGTTAAAATAATGAATAACACAACGACTCATTTCACACGTTAAGGATAAAAAAATAAAAAAGTAAAAATCAACTAGATAAGAGTTGGGGGGGGAGGAGGAGAAGAGATAATGAGAAAAAAGTAAAAAGTAAAATAGAAAGATATATAAAATTGCAAAACTACCCCTATTCTTAATGGGTGATAACGAATATTCGCAAATTCACACGACATAACCTGTTAGCTTAACGAGTCCGCACATTTTCAACACGACTCGTTAAGCATTGACCCAAATACTGATTTTTTTTTGTGTGCAAATTTGTGTCGTGTTAACGGGTCGTGTACAATATTGCCATGTCTAGCTGGTGGAGTTGCAAGTTTAAGTTTCTCTCTTGACACTCCAAAATAGTCATCATGCACTTCAAAATAGACCTAACCTTGAATGCAATTAAGAATAAGTGCTCTTAACCACTTGTCCTAGTTTGTTTATTATATTTAACAATCAAAATTTTGAATTCTAAGTAACTGATGCTAATATAGTTTTCTCATATATTTGAAGTCACACTCAATCTCATTTATTTCTACAGATTAAGCACTTGTCACATTTATAAAATTAGAAAAAGCTTTTGATGATGGTTTTGTATTGTCGTCCCAATAATGTTAATTTTGAGTCATGGGTCTCTATACATGTGAATACTTTACCAAAATAAATGAAGAAGTTCATAGTACACTCAAATTTAACTATACTAAATTAGTAATGTAAACACACCCACTTTTTTTTTCCCAATTCTTTTTCCTCACTCTCTCGCATTATGTGAGACTTAGAGAATTGTGAAACTATGTAGGGTCCATTCTATATGAGAAAATTGAGATAAGAGTTGGCTTATATAGCACTACTCATACTTATATAAAAACCCCAAAAAAAAATACAAAACAAAACACCATTCCATTTAAAATGACGAATATGGTAATATATTAAACCAAATAATTATATTATATCCAACAAAATTTCTCGTTTTAAATTTTTACTTTTTTTATACTAGTTTTTGTTTAAACTTTTAGAAGAAGGAATTCAACATTGTATATAATTCTTAAATGACAGAATTGAGATCTCCATCGTTTAAATTTCTAGCAATTAATAATTTCAATGTTTGAATTTATGTATGTCGAATTTTGTAAATGTCATAAATTATAGTGAAAAACAAATTCCTGCTCAATAGAAATGATGCATTCTTTGGCAGAAATTAAACTCAGGAATCTACATCCCCAATTTTCACGATTTTTTTAATAAGTTCTATGCTTGCTGAAGTTGCAAAACAAAGGAAATATCAATTTCTCCTCTTTAATTTCCAACTTTTAGCTAAATTCCAATTTATTTTCCTCCATCCAAATGGGGTAAATGAAGTTTAGAAAATTTTCTTATAAATAAAAAAATAAAAAAATCATAGTAACCTTAATTAGTAATGGTAAAGTGAAATTCACAGTGGGCCTATTCAGTAACACTTGAAGAACAAATGAAACGACTCGTTAGCAAAAGTGCGCTCGAAAACGGCATAGTAGCAGAGCTTCTTTTGTTTTTCTGGTCAGAAGCAGAGCTTCAGACCTGCAAGAGACAAAAGACAAAAACAAGAAACGAAACGGCAAAAGCAAAAAGCAGAGCAGAGAAGCGAGCCAAAGAAAGAAGGGAACTCTGATTTTCTGAGAGAAAGGTGGCCGACGAATCGGGCGGTGGAGGTGATGGAGTTCAAGTCGTACAAGGACGACGCCTGGTACGACGTGCGCATAGAGACGGAGAGCAACGGCGACAGTGGCGGCAATGGCCGGAGACTGAGGGTCAAATTCTCCGGGTTCGCCGACGAACATGACGAGGTCGTCGACGGCAAGGACTTGAAGTCGTTTAAAGACGTCGACTTTTTGAGATGCCGGTTCAGGCCCATGTCGGTTCAGCTTCAGGACACAGAGTGTTCTCAGGTGCACAAGGGCTTGAGCGTCTGCGCTGCGCACTCTGCTTACCCCGATGATCGGCGCTTCTACGACGCCGTTGTGGACGGGGTTAGCCGCTTCATTTCCTCTCTCTCTCTCTCTGTTTATGATTTTGTTTTTTGTTAAATTATGAACTTGATTAGCTAATTAATCTAGTGATTATGATGATTAGGTGGTGCGTAATGAGCATCGGTTTGAAAATGGCGAAGAGCAATGCACATGCAGCTTTATCCTTTCATGGAAGCACGGTCCTTATTACGGGTCATTGAGTGAACAGGCTCTTGAGAACATTTGCAGAATCCAGCCTCCTCTTGCTGTTGACAAATTGGATCCCCTGCTCGCCTCTTTTCTAAACTCAGCCAGGAAGACGGTTCAAGCCACTGGCTTTTTTGATTCAGGTGCAAGGTCTCAACGTTTAAAACAGGCAAGTTTCTTTTTTTCTTTTGGTGTATAAATATGTTCAGCTTTTGATTATGCATGCTGTATTTTGATTATTGCTGGAATATGGCTAAAATTTATGTTTGAGTTTATAGGATTCTTCTTTATTTATTTATTGTTGATGGTTTTTTTTCTGGGGTGCAAATGCTAAGTCCATATAAAAGACTGTTAGGATGTATTTAATAGTGTGAATGATTAATGTAAGAGGAACAAGAGTTTGGTTGGAAGAGTGAACAAAATTTGAATAAAAAAGAGAGTTGAGAGCCTTTGGTGTACTTGAACTCTGGTTGTGAGGTTGAAAGTTGTTCGAAATTCTGGTAGTTCTTTGGTTGGTAGTGAGTCCATGGATGTTGACAAGTATATCAAACATCTTAGGCTTTTGGCATCTAACAGTAACTTTGAGTGTTCCATCTTGTCATTACATGTTAGTTGGATACTTCTGCTGTATGGTTTGGGTGATTTATGTGGGTTTTTTCATATGAGCTCGTCTGTTCATTTGTAGGAAACAAAGCTTGCCAGGTCGATCTCAAGTCATTTAAAAGGTTTGAACTGATTTGCTTAAGCTTTTCCAAAATGCTTTTTTTTTTTAAATCTTTTACTGTTTTTCAAGGGCAGATATTATTGGAAAGTCTAAACTTGTGACCTATCTGTATATATTTGGAACAAACAGGAGATGACGTAGATATCGGAGGAGTTCCTCATATGATAATCATTGACAATCTTGAGAAGGGGATATCACCATTAACCATTATGGAATTTATTCATCACCACCTTTCATTCCCATGTCAAGCATTTGTTTCGCCCAGTAGAGTTTTAGAGTCGTATGCACGAGGAGCTATCCTGTTGCACAGCAAACGGAACTTTGACAAGTTATCTGCCTTTTTGGAGAATCCAGATCACATCATCATTTCCTCAAGAGGAAGGTATATAGTGTAAAAGTCTGTTTCCAGTAATTATAAATCATACAAAATTGTCAATCTTAAAATGATATAGTTCCAATGTAATTATTGGATACCTAAGTAAAAGATCTTGCAGCCTTTTGTGTAGTTTAAACAGCCAGCTGGAACCTCGACGTAATTTTTGGCGTCCGGAACCTTTAGCTCTATTGATTGATTTGTTAAGTTTATCATAATTTTTAGTTCTCTGCAGGCCTTGGTTAATGACTGAAAAAACACCAGTACATGACACACACATGGCATTGATTGAAACCTTCAGGCTCACATCTCAGGTTAGTTTTCTATCATTTTTGTTGTGTTGTGGCTAATGGCTTATAAGATGAAAGCTCTGTGTTAGATCATATCCTGTTATTTGATTCTATAAAATGACGATTCACCCTCAGGCCCCAGAGTGTTTTGTTGGGTAATGTACCAGTTTGGGCTCATTTTTAACCACCTAGTTCCAACACTGGGTCTGGCCAAGCCCAATGGACTCGTTAGATGTGAGGTTTTATCTGAAAATGTATGTGCTTTTGTTAGCAGATCACTCAACTTATATTCTAGATTTTTGTGTGAGCTTTTATTGATGTGAGGTCTTATATCAAAATGTCTGTGCTGTTAGTGCTAGATCACTTAACTTATATTGTAGATTGTTGTATCACCTATTGTTGTGGGATTAACTCCATCCACACTTGTATCGAAAGTGCAACATGTTTCAAGCTAGATCATTGCAAACACCCCCATAATTTATTGATTTTATATAATAGTTTGTATTGGCTAATCAGTGCGTGGAAACAATCCTTTTATCTGCATGGGTTGTGCCATACATTACATGACTTACCTGATGTAATCTTTGCATTCTCATGAGAAAGAGATGGAGGAGCATGCCAAAACCTGATAGAATCTAAAATGACTAGTATAAAGCACCAAGTTTCCTCTGTAAGTACTGCTACTGTCATTGATTTTGCAGAATGTGCAACAGACTAGAAGAACTGGAACTTGCAATGAATTGAAGGTTGTCATTTCTGGGACTAAAGAGTACAGTACGGCTAAGCAGCTAAAGGATTTGTTCGAGAGATTTGCTAATCATATTTATAAGCTTCACCAGAGGTTAGTGGTTGAAGAGGGTAGGATCTTACAGCTACCTGATGAGGTGTAGAGGTGAATATTCAGAGCTTGTGAATACTTTTTGTTAGGTTGTACAGATGTGGCTAGCTGTGATGAAGGCTATCATAATTGATATTGCCTGCACGCAGATTCCACGAAAAAGCTAAATGTGACAAACAAATGAGACACTTCTGACATCTCATACCTGTGTAGGCTGAGTCAAGGTACATTGGATATACTGGACATTTTGATATGTTAACAAGTATAGGTTCATCTGAATGTAATTTGTCTGTGTACTTGAAATCTGATGTGTCCTGAACTTTTCGTTGTGGCATATAAACATCCTTTCCAGATTATAATGTGTTTGTGATGTAATTGGAAAATGAAAACAACTTCCCTAGAGCATGTACGCGCACGCATACGAGCATAAATTTGTTGTATGAGCTAGTGCATATGCTCTGAGAATCCGAAAAATGCCATGTCAATAGTTTCATATTGGTATGAGTATCCTTTCTGTTGTGGTAATAGCCTTCATTTAGTTTTTCCCTCTGGGGCAGAAAAATATTCCTCTCATGGAGAGAAACTCTCATGCAACGGGGATAATACTTTTTGCTATCCCAGGCCAATAACACAATGACACGTGGAATAATTTTTCTACATGTCATCATGTTACTGGCCGGGATAGCAAAACAATGATATCCTTGTTACAAGTTTTTTTCCTACATTGAGCCACGAATATCTGTCCATGAATTTCTGCAGGCTGTAGAGTGGACTTTCATTTGCCTCTCATTGATAGTGGACTTTAATTATTCTACTTATTTTCAACTATTATCTTGCAACCTCTTCTATGTTGAATTAAAGGAAATATCTCACAGAACGAAGAAAAAAAATTGTTCCAACTTTTTTTTTAATTTTAAAAAACCCCAAAGCAAGCGTGTAGCAAGTGCAGAGCACCAAGGGGATGATAATTTTGAAAAGGGGATATCTATTTAAATTTGCTAGGGCTCGAAATTATGACCTTATTTTAAGGATCAATTATTTCAAATTACTACACTAGTGGATTCTTTGCAAATCTTTCAATTGGTGGTTCTTCGCAAATCCTTGAATTATTTGAGTGATTAGTTATTCTTTTATACCTCAACAACCTTTAATTTTATTTTGGAAACAGTCCTAGAAGATATATATATATATATATATAATATGGTTAAAACCAGTCGGCATGGCAGAAAAAGGGAGGACAAATTAATGACACTGCAAATCTACCCTTGCCCAAAACAAAACGTTAATTTTTAATTCCAACAAAAATGAATTCTTGGTGGCATTTGATATCGCAGGCTCACAGCCGACGTAAGCGAAATACATTGACTTTTGCCACCTGGCAGGCATAATCCGACGTGGGGGTTTCCCATTGGCCAGTGAATCAAGTTATTGAATCACACCCCGCCATGCTGGCTCAGTTGAAAGCCATCCAGGAAACGACGCCGTCTCGAGTACCTTATGCTGGTCCAACAAGAACTGCCGTGGCCCGACAGCTTAGTTTGAGTTTGGCACTTCCCAAATCCCGGTTCATACTAAATCCCGAGTTCTTTCAAACCTCAGTCAAACACAAAAACCACAGCCCATCTTCTGCTCCTGCGTATCAACAATTTCAGAGGTAATAATTCTGCTTCTTCGTCTTCTTGATCTACGCATTTACATGTACAAATAACTATTTGGGCAATGATTTTTTGAAACTTTTACTCATTGATCGTTGATTTTTTATTTTTTTAGTTCTTTTGATGGGTTGAATTTGATGCTTAAACAGTAGAGATGGAGTTGTGGGTCAAGGGACACGTGGCACTGGGTTTGGCGCTGATGGGTTTGCTGGTTTTGTGCCAAATGGAAGGGTCAGATGGGTTGAGGTTCGTGATAGATAGAGAGGAGTGCTTCTCTCATGATGCAAAGTACCAGGGCGACACCATTCACGTCTCTTTTGTTGTCATCAAAGTTGATTCGTCTTGGCATAACGCTGAAGATGGTGTTGATCTTGTGGTAAGCTGTTTCGTTTCTTTTTCTTTTTCTTTTCTTTTTTTTTCTTTGTTTTTTTGTAATTTGTTGTTGCCAAATTGTTTGCTTTTTTCAGAACTTTTTCATTTTGATCTTATTGTTGAGCAAGTTCCAATGGATTGTGCTGATTTGTATTGTTTTTGTTGCCTTGGAAACTTGGAATTTTGAAAGAGTGTATAAAGATTGTGGATTTCTGTTTATGAAAATGGGAGATGGAATGTAAATTAGAATGTCGGGTTTTTTTTGGTTACTGGTTTAAGCAAAAGTTATAAGACAATCCAAGTTGGTTTTTCAATTAGGACATTGCTGTTTATTGAATAACATAACAATGGTAATGGTGGCAATCAATTTCCATAGTCTATCATTTACTTGGAGCTTTGTTTCCAATATCTCCAGATAAAGGGGCCTTCTGGTGAACAAATTAATGACATACGTGACAAGACGAGCGAGAAGTTTGAGTTTGTGGTTCAGAAGCAAGGTGTTCACCAGTTCTGCTTCACTAATAAGTCTCCTTACCATGAAACCATTGACTTTGATGTACATGCTGCTCACTTTACTTACTATGACCAGCATGCTAAAGATGGTGAGTGTCCATTACATGTTATTCCATTTCACCCCCGCAGTCTGTTTCGAAATTAATCTTCTTTTTAGCTGAAGAGTGATCACTAACTGTTCTGTGAATCTATGCAGAGCATTTTACACCCTTGCTGGAGCAGATAGCGAAATTGGAGGAAGCCCTTTTCAACATCCAATTTGAACAACATTGGTTAGAGGCCGAGACTGACCGCCAGGCAATAGGTATTATTTGAAGAACCGTCTTTTCTATGTCAAATTTCGATTTCTTTTCCTTAAACATAAGTGGGAGTGTAAACTATTTTAGTTTCTAATGAGTATGATTCCAACTATGGTACTTCAAGAAGTACATCATTTTGCACTTGCATTGGCATGCCACGCATGTGCACATGAAACTAATAGGGTGATTAGTCAAGCTTTATCTGGGCATTGTCCCCTAATCTTGGAATATATGTTGACATATTATATAACTGGCCTGCAGTGAATGAAGGAATGAGCCGCAGAGCAACCCACAAGGCGTTAATTGAATCAGGAGCACTCATTGGAGTTAGCATCCTCCAAGTTGTTCTCTTGAAACGTTTGTTTGAACGGAAGCTTGGATCGTCTAGGGTTTAGATCAGTTGTCTACTTACCTTTGCCTATTTACTGATTGTAATATTAGAAAATGGAAAATATTGACATTGAAATATCACAAAACGGAATCTGTACCATTCACAGGGGTTAATGTTTTAAAGATGGTTTTTTTTATTACTGTCAGCCTATTTGAGTTGATTATTGTCATTGATACTTGAATCGATTTTTGGAAGCTAATTTGATGCCATCTGATGGATTTGTAAGATCATGTTGTGGTATCTGTCAGTTGAGGCTACCTCAGGGTGGACATTGGTTTGTATGGTAAAAACAGAATACCATCCAATTCAATTTTGTGGCGCATCCGTTTGAATGGTCCCGCTCGCCTACTAAGACCTCCTTAACAAAAATCCTTGATTGATCCAATGAATGATACATGTAACAAGTTGTTTTTAAACCCTCAGTCATGCTCGTTGTTACTCGAATAAAACATTAAGGGTTGTTTGAGTAAAACAAATTGTAAAAAATGTGAAGGGTTGTCTGAGTAAGACAGTATGAGTGAATGTCAAGCAGACTTCGAATTCATAAGAGACCAAAAGTATGCTCCTATTAGACGATCACTAGAAGAAGCAACTTTCAAGCAAATCAACGGAGTCATTAAAGCTTGGAACTTCCCAACTCAGAGACAGTTGAAGGGGGAAAAATTACTTCATATAAAAGAAAACAGAAAGCTTCACATTGCACAAATATGCCAATACAATCACAACGAAACTCAAACTGAATCGAACACAGGAAACAAAGAGTCACGATAAACTCAGAATCAAGCATTGATTCAAGAAAATAAAGCTACATGCAAATATAGTTCACCAGTATACATAAATGTAAAACAGTATCATTTTCCAATCATGTCAGTTCCCAAATAAGCCCACATTTCTACCAATGTTCATAAAGACAGAAAACAGATTCCAGCAGGACCAATCACGGCTTCTGAACACAGCTCCAGTCTTCTGGAATACATATCGGCATGGGGGCATTACTACATAATAATATCTCCTGTAAAGTTTATGACATGGTAGGTGCCTCTTCACGATTCCGCACGCAAGCAGCAAAACCATTTCTTCTACAAATCAAACCAAAAAAACCATCAAAATCCAATCATTATATCCCTTTTGAAGCTATCATGTAGCTTAAGACCACGATATCTTTCTTTTTCTTTTTGGTGCGACATTAGTTGGACATCATTTGACAACGAAAGATGAGCGGCTTACCAAAATGAGGATGGTAAAATTTGGCAAGTGAAAAGATGGAAAGGGAAACAAATACATTTGCGAAATCAACAGGCGGCACGCAAGTGAGCATGGGAAAAAAAGAAATTGGTTTAATATGCTTCAACGGTGTGGAATGTGGACTAAAGTGAATGCAGAAATTTTGAAAACTGACAATAAAATTTGCAAGCAACAAAAACCAAATATACATGAAAAAGAGAAGGTTCTGAGGCATTTTAGTAAAAGCGTAGCCAAGGAATCCATGATTATGCAGTATATTCAGGCTCAGGGTATAAAAAAGATTATGGCATTGTCAAGCCAATATTGAGGTCACTTGCAGAAGAAAATTCTGTATATTGTGAAACCACAATGGTCACTTTACAGTTGCACATAGACTAGTTTCAAAATCAGAATTACTAGGCACTAAAATAATGTAATTTTAATAGGGATAATGCAGAGTTCAAATAAAATCTAACATGAACTTCGAAGTGATAAAAATAACACCTCCTGGTAGTGCCCGCAGTTAGTCTAACATAATTTGGGAAGTAAAGAATTATATGCAAATTTAGTAACTGTGATACTTAATATGTAAAGATTCCAGCCCTCCAGCTTTTAGTACTGTACATTCAAAACTCATTATGGCTCAAATGAATCTTCTATGTTTTCAACCTAAACCAGCCCTCCAGCTTTTCAGCCATTAGGACAAGATATGGCTATGCAAATACAAAATGAGTCAAGCATAAAAGAGATGAAGGCTTTCCAAAGTGGGGAACAGTGTAAGGTAAGTAAGTACAACTTACAGCTGGAGGCTTTCCAAGAACTGCTCCGTGCTTAAATGCGTGGTCATCCTTTGATGGTGAGTCAGGTCTTCCACCTGCCTTTTTCTCAGTCCTAGCCTTGTTGAAGATTACAGTGAATCCCTCAGCTGATGCTGGATCATTGACGTCCCATTCACCAAATTTTGGCAACGGCACACCCTTTTCCTGTGGATTGACAAAATTTCACTGGAGGGAATCAATCATCTGAAGTCAAAGCGTTCCAAATTGATATGTAATAACATAATCTTATTTAGTGCCATGTTCAATGCTCAGATGCTTGCATGGAGAAATAAAGGCAAACGAAATCTAAATAACAACAAGATGACTAAAATTAAGGTGATGGTTGACTCCCATTCATCGAAAAAAACCACTTATCAATATTAGGTATTCTTAATTCTAATGCATAAGAATAAATGATCAAGTTATAGGAACTCATAGACTCATATGTATTCATGCTTTGGTTTATAAATATTCATGCAAGTATTTACTCCTCAATATGAAGGTATTCCCAAAAGAAGAGGTTTGAAATTCAACGAAATTGTAAGAGATCTGCTGTCAACTACTACATGCCTAAAAGGAACAAAATATCAATTTATTTTCTAAACGCCTATCAGATTGGTGACTTTAGAACCCAAGAAGGCAAGTACAAATAGCTAGACAGGACGCTAAGTAATAATCCATTGTAAAGGGCAGTCCAGTGCACCAAGCTCCCACCATTTCGAGGTCTGAGGAGGGTTAGACGTACATACACAGCCTTACCCCTGCTTGTCGAGTGGCTTACCCTCCAAAAAGAACCCATTGCAAGTCTTGAACATCTAAAATATTAGATACTAAACCATTGAGCTAGCTTGAAGCCACTAAAGTTGGAACACGCAGTCTGTTTTGCAAACTACATTTGGCCATTCAACATAACAAACACAGAGCAACTTTTGCACACATAGAGATACACACACACAAGTAGCAATCAGATATGCTTATCTGTCGAAGCCCAAATAATTTGATTATCAAATACTCAGTTTAGTATAAAGCAAACAAGAAGCTAAAAATAGTAACTTTTACTGAAAGGAAAACTAAGAATTAAAAATAAACTGAAACCCAGAAAGAAAAACTTACAGAAAACAACAAACACCAGTTAGATACATCATATTCATACATGAGAAGCTTCTATTCAAAATTAGAAACCAAAAGGATATGAAGGGAATTTAAAGCATCAAGGGGGGGACTATATATTGATTTCAGCAACACCAGAAAACTGAAAGTGGAATGAATCGCTCCACAGAAACTCAAGAGTCTCAGATCAAACACAGCAAACAGACGCAGTAAAGAAATCAAAGGACTTGGCAGCTTACCCCCATGGCTTTCGCTTTGAGATTTCTGGAGAACAAAGACGAAAAAGGCGACTGCTTTTGCTACGTTTAGGGATTTTAAGCTGTTCGGTATTGAAGGAGTTGATGAATGATAATGATGAAGAAGAAGAAGATGATGAGTCCTACTTTTCTTAGGTGAGGTCAGCTAAAGAATAAGAAGGGGGAAGAGAGGAGAGAGATGGGGGGGTGTTTTTGTGGGTCAATGGGCCATGCAATTGATATATGGGGAATGGAATGGGCTTTATGCGGGGCCCACTATTTGAACAATTTAAACGCTGATTGGTGCTTCGAGCTATGCACCATACACTTCTGTCTATTTCCTTCCATGGTGAACAGTATAAATTCCTTGAATATACTGAAAATGTTGTTCTGGCCAAAAAACAAAAAACAACGAAGATTGTTGCTATCTTTTTGGGACCGAACGAAAACAGTGTGGTCTTTTTCTTTTGTTTTAATGAACGAGAAAATCTCACTACTTTTGAGCTTTTGGTGTGTACGTTTAAGTTTTGCTAGCGACGGTCTTTCACGTGTTTTTATTAATATATGACCACATTATATTAACAGCTAAAATATGATAATTTTGTTAAGTACAAAAAAATTTGTAGGTAGAATCTCCTACTTTTTTTGTAAGCAAACTTCTTGACAGGTGTTTCCCCTTGGATTATGTTTTTATTTATTTATTGAAATGTCCTATAATTTAATGTAGCTTTATTTAATGAGTATTTCAAACCTTTAATTAATGATAATTTTATAGAGATAGACCAATTAAAAAAGATTTATAGCATTTATGACTTTGTAAACTAGAGAGCACGATTGAAATTTAAATTTTATAAAGAGCTCCTAAAATAACTTCTATATGTTTTTTAACTAAAATTTAACTGAAAAATAGCGATAATGATTATGGATGCTATTCTTAATAGCAGCTTGAAGCAGCACCCTCAAAAATTGTGCTTCTTGTTTTGAGCTCACATTTTGGTTCTTTTTGTGCAAAACAAAATAGGAGGCAGAGAGTGTTGTTTGATCAAACTGCTAAATAACTGTGCCTCGTACTAGATATCGTGTAATCTTCTTTTTGGAAGACACTAGATATTGTGGAATTAACTGAGATCGCCCTTTAGTTTTGTGCTAACTGGTTTTGTTGTTGGCAAACCCATAGGTGGATTATCAGAATCACCCAAACCACTTATAAAATCCTGAAACTGCTCTGAGAGAGAGAGAGAGAGAGAGAGAGAGAGAGAGAGAGACTGTGAACAGTGTTGGAAATATATTTCTTCTAAAATCTATAAATACACTTGTAATTTATTGGGAAGCAAATCAAATACAAAGAAATGGAGAAAAAACTTGCACAACAGGCACTTTTTGGTAATGGCAGTTTCATCTCACACGAGAAGGTCCAACCTCGGCGTCTGACCTGAAACACAAGTCATGTAACTCATAAGCAAATCGACTTTTTTTTTGGCTGAAAAGCTCTGGTTTTGGAAAAGTCCACAAAGCCAAAAATAGGTGAAACAGATCCCAGTAAATGCTAATGAGCAAATAATAATTCGCCATTTCTGACAGTGGAATGCACGAAACTTACCAGTAATCGAAATGAAACTCGCTTACAACAGCTCTAAAACAAGGGCAGATGCACCACCTCCACCATTGCAAATACCAGCAGCACCATATTTCCCACTCTTCTGCTTCAGTACCTACAACATGATTGCACTTTGATAAGGGGCTTGGAAATTAGGGTAAAGGCTAGAATAAAAAAGGGAGATGTGGAGGAGAAAGAGAGATAGAGAGAGAGCAAGGATACCAAAAAGGTATATCATAGCTTATTCATTCTTAATGTAATATGTTTTCCCTAGAAAAAATAGAAAGTGAATAATATGTACCCCTAAAAGGGTGACCAGGATACGAGCTCCACTGCAACCTAGGGGATGTCCCAATGCTACAGCTCCACCATGCACATTAACTTTTTCCTGAAACCAGGGCAGCAAACATGAGCGATAAGAGCAAATCTGAACTGCTATGTAGTATGTGTGTGCTAGTTTGCCCACATGTGGATACTGTAAATGTCTATGTGTTGTGCGTGTACACAAAGAGAGAGAGAGAGAGAGAGAGAGAGAGAGAGAGAGAGAGAGCTTACTGGGTTAAGTCCAAGCAGTTTCTGATTTGCAAGAGCCACAACCTGTACACAAAAAGAAACGTACCAATTAATGATTGACAGCCTTGAGAAGCTAATATTTTAAAAGCTTGGCATTAGTTATAATAGCTTACAGCAAAGGCTTCATTGATTTCGTAAAAGTCAATTTTAGAAGCTTCCAAGCCAGCATTTGAAATAGCTTTGGGAATTGCAAGAGCAGGAGCAGTTGTAAATAATTCTGGTGCCTGCACAATCGATTTCATGTAAGCATAGCAGTACAAATGATATTAAAAAAAGGATTTTCAACTTTCAAGATCTTCAGTGGCTCATCTTGTTCAGATATACAAAAACTACTATAGTACCTGAGCAGCATCAGCGTATCCACTGATCTTTGCTATCACTTGTAGCCCAAGCTTCAATACCTTTTCTCCACTCACCAAAACTAATGCTGCAGCACCATCACTGTTGATGAAAGGAATTCAAGATTTCATTAAAACTTGGGTTCATGTGTTTGTAAGACTTATGAAACCAAAAATGGAAGGCCACTGCATTTGGTTCCATCAATTAAAAATCAACCCAATGACATCCTAACAAGTGAATTTTTTGCCCATTTCAAAAACTGTAAAAGGGATAACAAGAGAGGCAATAAAAACACATCAGACAAGAAAATTTATTGCAGTGACCTTGTGGCTCAAAGCATGACTATGTAAACAATAAATAATTGGATGAAGGCAATTAAATAAAAATCATTGAACATAAATATGTATAAATTAATAACCTTATACTGGAAGCATTGCCAGCAGTAACAGAACCTCCACTCTCCTTAAAACTTGGTCTGAGCTTCCGTAATTTGGCAGCATCAAACTGGCATCACAAAAAAGCTGGGGTGAGCTCAAGGAATGTGATTCACATAGACTTCTACTTTTTATTATCACTTAGCAATGACAAGTAACAGACTCGAACTCAAAATAAAAATGAAAGAAAATAGGATTATAACAGTTCATTATAGTTAAAACTTTGTAGACTGCTCTTCCCCACCCCCTCTTCCTCCCTATATACCATGAAGAACGCTGGCTGAACAAACTGCAAGGGATGAAAATGAGATATCTCTACTTTCAAACATTGAAACTATCTACTTCTAAAGCTGTCTTCCTGTTAGGAGAGGACAACTAAGAAGAATGCTGGCTGAACAAACTGCAAGGGATGAAAATGAGATATCTCTACTTTCAAGCATTGATTGAAACTATCTACTTCAAAAACTGCATTCCTGTTAGGAGGGGACAACTATAGGAGATTTTATTTTGTGCAAGAAAAAGATAGATCTGCCTGGGTGTCTGACTGACATAAGCATGATTTATTATTTTACCTTTCCTAGACCTTCATCTTTATCAACAATTGTTGATGGTCTTCCCCTTCCTCCAGAAACTTCAACTGGAACAATTTCCCATGAAAAGGCATCATTGCCTTGGGCAGCAATACCACGCTCGAAGCTCTGAACAGCAAAGTTATCCTGCAGCAGCCACAAACACATATAAATAAACTTCTATATGATGGTAATGTGCTACAACATTTTATTGTATAAAAGGGCTTAAATATAAGTATTACCTGGTCCTCCCTTGTTACTGCATGCTGATCAGCACATAATTCAGCGCACACTCCCATGCCATAATCATTATAGACATCCCACAAACCATCTTTCAGCATTCCATCAACAAGAGTATCATGTCCAAGTCGAGATCCCTTCCTGCATTTTGTATCAAATCAGTGTCTGTTGAATTTTCATTTTAAAGTCCAAGAGCGCCATGAATCAGACAAAGTATTAACCTCGCTTCTGCAAGATACTTCGGCACATTAGACATGCTTTCCATGCCACCAGCCACAACAACATCATTGATGCCCAACTGGATGCTTTGTGCTGCGAGCATAGTAGCTGCAATCATCAAAATTAAATTTGTGTTATTCTAAAATCATTTTTCCTACCAAAAAATAAATTTGTTGTTGAAAGAAAAAAAAGAGTAGAGAAAATTATGGTGTTGCACCTTTCAACCCTGATGCACAGACTTTGTTAACAGTGGTACAGATCACTGAATTAGGTATTCCTGCACCTAATGCAGCTTGTCTAGCAGGAGCCTGCCCCAGATTTGCACTGAGAACATTTCCGAAGAAAACTTCTTCCACAAGTGATGGATCAACATTGGCCCTTTTAAGAGCAGCTGCAGGTTGACATAAAAGAATATGTAAAATCAGAAGAGGAAACCTATTAAACAATAGAAACTAAAAATCTGAAACATTACCCCATTAAGGAAGTAGGAGATCTCTTACTTACCCTCAATAGCTATAGACCCAAGCTTGGTGGCAGGTAAAGATGAAAGTGCACCAAGAAAGGCACCCATTGGTGTTCGTGCAACACCAACGATGTAAACATCTGCATTATAACCAATAAGATTAAATATAGAAAACATTTTGAAACTTAAAAAACCAGCGTTCCAAATAAATAAAAATCTCAAATGTTAGTAATTATCAATGTGAGCAAAAGTAGACGCAAGTAGTTAGTACATAAAAGCAGAAAACGTAAATTGATCACAGAGACATAAGCAAAAACACCAGTGGGTTTCAAGAGTATATTTAACATGTTTGCTAAAGTTTCTAATGCAGCACCTGGGCCACAAAAGCTGACAAAAAAAGTTCTCAATTTAGAAATAAATATAAAACAGAGAAAATGAAGCACCTCTAGGCTTTATCGAATCGGAACATGCTTCTGCTGTTACTGGAGCCATTGATACAAATAAATGGAAAGCTGCAACAATTACATGGTATACTATTAGTTAGTGAAACAAAAAAGAGCAGCACAATAGAGTGCATGACAGAATACCATGTTGACTTAAAATAAAGCAAAATGATGGCTTGAAATAAACCATTAACAATTCAAAATTTAGAGGGGAAAATGAAACGAGAGAAAAAGCTCTCACTTTTTCAATTTTTTTTCCCGAGAACTAACCCAAATAGAATTCTCTAATACGGACAAGAAAATAATATCCAACAAGTAACAGATCATGCCTCATCTAACTATCAAAGAATAATTTCAAAACTATAAATCTAATCATTTCATATAGGATAACCTCTTACAGCATAAATATATTTCTCCATGGGGTCGCTCCTATGGCGGCCAAGGGAAAATCAGAGAAAATGAACAACTCTTTTCTCTTCAATTTCATAAACAATGTCAAGTTCATTTCACCCAAGAAACCAAACAGAAGGAGAAAAAAAATTAGAGGTAGATCTATCATGAGAAAACAAGCAAGCATGCATGCATCAAATATCATAATAAATCTGTGGGTTTTTGAAATTATCGACAACTGACAGATCTTAATCAATCCAACGACAGAAGCCAAATATGAGCAAATGCTAAAAGAACCAACATTCTGAACAATGATCACATGGATAAATCAAGTAGACTTCAAGCTTCAAGCTTCAAGATCAAGAGAAACCCAAAGTCACAGAGCAAATTTACCTTCTGGTTTGGGGGTTGGTGGAAGAGCAGAACACTAACTTGAAGTCTCAATTCGGTTCTGGTCAGCTAGAAATGCAAGCACGACTGCCATATATATAGGGAGAGCTCAAGCACGATGAGTACAAACAGTAGGCGGCAAGTTTACTTAAATGCCCCTGAAGATCCACTTTATCACTTTCTTTCATTTTCATTTTTTATTTATTAATTTTATTTGATTGAAACAATTTTCCTTCTTCTTTCTTTTATATTTTATTAATAAGTAATGTTCTCTTTTTAGATATCGAGCAAAAACTAGAGCATCTCCAAGGTCCCGTTTGGTTCACTAAATAAATTTGAAGGGAAATTATTTCTCATGTCATTTCCTAAGGGATGGGAAATGGAAGATTCATTTCTTACGTTTGGTTATGCTAGGAAAGTAAATAAGAGGGGAAAACAAAATCCAAGTTGGGAGGATGGCTTTACTTTCCCCCAACTTTCTCATGGGCCAAGTAACGATTTCTTATGCTTGGACTTACCAAACAGAGGAAAGTAATTGATTTCTCATCCACAAATCTTCTTTTTCATGAACTAAACGAGGCCCAACAGCAGTAGCAAATAAAACTCAATCGGACGAAACAACATTTCGCTTGCTTAATTACATATGTAAACTTCTGTAAAAAAGCTACATGTGAATTTGAGAATTTTTTATTATTTAGAAAGATGAAAAAAATAGTACAGCAGAAAGTTCACTTTAAAATTAAATTATCATGGAATTTGTTGCATTTTGGTGGGAATCAATAAAGATTGTGGAGCATTGGAGGCAGGCACCAACCAAAATTGTGACTGTATTAATGGGATTTGGTCCATTTCAACTTCAAGTGTGCCCAGGCGTCAAGTTTGACAAAGAACATAGATGAGACTGTGCATTAAATAATTGAAAAGAAAAAAAAAGGAGGGGGCAGCTAGGGGCTTGGCTTGGTAAGATATGATGCAAAAAATAGACCCATTTTGTTTGTTGGTGGTGGTGGGAAATGCAAATGGTCAACTAAGGACAGCTCCAAATTGCAAATTTTGCAGCAGCAAATGGCCAACAACTTCAAACCAGAGGGTTTCATATTATTTTATTGGTAAGAAGAAGATGGCTCAATACTCTGAGATCCCCATGTTGAAGCTGGCCTAGCTAAAATATTATTCCTTGGGTTGGTTTTAGTTGCAGCCTAGGTGGTAAAAACAATGCAAAATTTATATATAATTGTCTGAGGAAAGAAAGAAAAAGAATATTTGTAATGGGTACAAATCACAGCATCCTTATCAATTTTAAGGAAAATTGGTAAAAATTGTAGAATATTTCAGGTTAATGATAAGAGTAGATGTGATCGGAAGCAAACCAAAAAATAAAAATAAAGCATCAATTTGGGTTGCAAAATTGATGATTTCTGAGAAAATTGACAATGGCTCACAGGGTCAGTACATGCCAAAATTGACCATATTATAAAGCTAATTAAGTGAAATATTTCATATTCTTCAATTTTGTTCTCATGGGCCTTGATATTTATATATAAAGTAAAAGGCAGAGAATGGTAAAACATTTAAAATACCAGAAAATGTTCTTGGTTAATGTAGATATTAATAATTGAAATTATTAATTAAATGAGGATAATATGGAAAATTCACACTTTTTTATATTAAAAAAATTAAAATTAAAGAAAAATAAGATAATGGATCATATTTTTATGGAACACAACCCTGTGCGGAGAAACTAAATTCTAAAATAAATTTTAATTTTTTTTAAAAAAAAAGCCTCTCCCAACCCAGTGTGGAGAAACTAGTATATTATGATGTAAAAAAAAAACCAATACATAAACTACCACTTAATTTTATCTTACTTCATGTGTTATTCGACTTTCGTTTTATCCAATAACTGTCATTCATAATACTTGGACTAGAATCCCCTCCAACAAAATATAGAAATCAAACCAAATGGTCATTTGCAGGTTATTCGAATTTTGAAGGATTCTCTTCTCAAAGGTTAAACTCAGAATAATTTATGTGTTTTTTTTACAAAGCGATATTCTAACTACTTTAATTTAGTGTATAAGGAGGGAGATCGAACTCGTGTGCAATGAGATGGGTACACTATATTGACCAACTAACCTAACCCAGATCTGCAAATTTTTAAATATGTTTGATGTTGATATTTTGGGTTTATGATTACTTAAATAACCTCATTTCCGAACCCTAAGAAGGAAAAGGAAAATACGAAAGTTGAAATTATTGAAGTCAAGAGCAAACTCTGATTGACTTGGTCACTTATTCACTTAATCACTATGTATAAACAAAAATGTATGGAGCTGCAAAACTTTTACCAACTCCAAGTCTCTTGATGCAGTGATCATTTGAGCTAAGTTGGTAGGCACTCATTGTCAACTCAGATGGACATAATTTCAAGTTAAATTTGGTAGTGAGTGAGTTCAACGATGTCCAGCCGAATTAAGTAATTGAGAATTATATAAACAAAAGCAAGCTATGAATAAAGAAACAGATTGAATTTTAATTCTGAATGTGAATGAACAATATGACTTTTGTAGACTTTGGATGGTGAAGTCAACCAGGAATGAGTATCCATTACCATTACCATGACGATCTTTTTATGCAACACATGCAAGCATATATAAAACAAACCTTGATAAAAACCACATTCTTTATATTTTTTAAACATAAATAAGATATGAATATCCAACTCAAAATAAATTTATATTAAGTAGAGCGACTTAATTTTTTTTAAAGTTCATGCGCTACACTTTCATCATTTGATGTGAGATATTCTCAACATGTTCCCTAACGTGACATGTCTTTTGCGCTTAATCTGTGGAGAATTCTTATGGGGTGATATAGAAGCATGTGAAGCCATTGGACCTGTCACATGAATAACCTATCATGATATCGCATGTCAATTATGATTTATTATTTTATTTATGCTTTAACAAATTGCATCATGCAAAAAACATGGAGAAAAACGAATATCATATATTGCTTTCTATTTTGTAAGGAAGTGCCTGTTCTACCTTTCAATGAGTTGAATATAAAAGTGAGATATACACTAAAATCCCATCATTTTCAATATAATTTCGTGGATCATGAAATTTTGAGTCCAAGTTCGCCAACCATCGATTGTTACATAGTTTATGGAAGCCTTTGTTGACTTCAATAATTCAAAATTGTGGTTTGTCCCTTTCTGCGCCTTCAATCAGTATCCAGTACTGCTGTCTTTTAATTTTTAATTTCACATTTAAGTCGATGAAAATATGGCTAGCTACTAACCCCCAAAAATAAAATAAATAGCACTTGGTCCAAACGTCGTACTTTCATATGTTATAGCTCTCTTAACTTAACGGTGCAATATCTCCTCAAACATCATGGAGCATGTGAAATAGTTCACAATATAGAATTTGTTATAAAAGAACAGTAACTCTATCTTTCTTGCAAGCGATAAATTTTTTGGTGTGATCGTCACATTATAACGTGGTCTATATCAATTTACACATTATATATTAAATAAATGTAAATTATTACTTGTTGCTCAATCATATTATAACACGTGATGGTATTACCGTCACAAACATATAATGTTTTGTTATCAAAATGTCAACTTCGAATCCATCATCATCATCATCACCGCACAATCTATGATGCCAGACTGGTTTTTGTTAATATGAACCATTTTAATCAATTCGATTATTACGTAGATGACGTTGATGGGTATTTGGTAGAGAACCTTATTGCACGAAGCTCAGATGTGTGGTGCTTTTATCATGTTTACAGAATTCAAGTATCCAGCTGACTTATGCAGGACGCTAGCAACCTCCTGCCTCACTTTTAAAGATCCCAAAAATGGTGGCCTTTGCTGTACAAAGTAGCCGTGGTATCAATGCACCACACTAACATTCTCAAGTCACCAATTACATTACCTTTTCCCTCAAGTGGTAAAGAGTGAATACCTATGGTCGAGATCCTGTGTTCGAATACTCCCATCCCCAATATTGTCTGTATTGAAAAGCAATGCATATATACAGGGCTCAATCTTCTGAGAGAAGTTTTATTCATGTTGTGTGTACAAGTCTTGTGTATGCGTGTAAAAATCAGACTAGATAAGATTTAATGAAGAATTATGCGACTGAATGTGGAAATTGGGTATAAGCTATACTGCGAAGGCTAGATGGATTCTGGGCTGGCTTTGGGTTTAGAAATTAGATCATCTTCTCAAATTTCTCAAGTTTCTTCACCCTTTGCATAGATCTAGCCAGCAGTGTGAGAAAGACTCCTGCACAATACAAAAGCTTTGATGAATGCAATCTTCAAAATTTAAAGATGATGAAAATGAAGCAGAAGGTATATCTTTATATCAAGGTTTCTTGAGTAACAGGATCACCTGCACCGATGAACGATCCGTTTGCGATAGCTTGACTTCCTTGACTGCTCAAAGTGACCCCAAGGTTAAGCAGGGTACCTCCTAAGACTGTATACATCGTCGCCATTTGCAGTATTGTCGCTTTTCGAGCAGCTCTTTCTGACTGTCAAATGTAGTTTTCTCATTTTAAATTAAACTTGTATTTTTAGATGTAAACGAATGGGAAAATTTGGAGTGCTAAGAAGAGTACTTAAAACTTAAAACTGAAAAATGAAACATCAAGAATATTATTTTCTAAAAAGTAGTAAAAAATGAATACCTCAAGCACCCGGACTCGGAGTTTCAGATCCCCCGACTCAAGTTCTTTCACAAACTCCTCTATTCGCTGAACTCTGTATGGCATGGACATGGTGTAGCTTCTGGCCTAAAAGTACATACACAGACACACTTAGTGCCAATACTTTCTTTAACTAGAAATCAAACTACGAAATTTTATTTTCCTAGTGGAAACTAGAACATGGAACTAAGCAAGGGAAGAAAGTTAAGTTGCCGTACATCATCGGCTTGTTTCCTTATTTCGTTCACAAGCTGTGTCCCAGTACGCTGCTTCTGTCTTAAATCTAAAAGTTCCTGCATAAAGTGTATATATCAGCAATATTCTACCAAACCATTGACAAGGCAAACGCAAGATTGCTATGCACAAGTATGGAACCTGGGCATAAGGTGCAGCAATCTTCGCAAAGGAGAAATCTGGATCAAGAGCATAGCCTATACCTGAAGCAAACATTGCTAGTGAGAATAAAGCAGAAACACCAAGATAACTCTGCTTATCAGATCAAATCTTTGGGCTGCAAAGAAAATTCATTTTGACTAGGAGAATATAGAATCAAGATTTGAAAGTTCTAATATTGTTCCAGCGAATAGGGAGAGCTCCACTTCTAGAAAATTAGGATTATTGTAACTGACAAACAAATATAACATTTAGAAACTTCCTCTGAGTCTACAACACAATGTTGAATGTACTTAGGATGATGTACCTAAAATCTAAACTGGCTGTGACGAGAGAGAGAGAGAGAGAGAGAGAGAGAGAGAGAGAGAGAGAGAGAGAGAGTACCTTCCAGGGTTGAGAATGCCCTTAGGACAAAAGTAAATGTGGATGGAAACCGAAATGGTTGATCTAGTGCTATTGCAAATAAATCCTGCCATTAAGAAAAGCCCCATCGCCAACTTTAGATCATAAAAGGGTTATTCAGAATGAAAAGGTAATACGTGGCAACATCTTCATCAACACAGGGACACAAGTAACCAAGACATCATTTTGTTAACTGATTTGCAGTCAATCTCATTATGTCTGTAGAACCTGTGTTAACTGTTTTCCCCTTTCTAGCTTAGAGGTGTCATTTATATTTAGGTGTGTAACAATATATGCATACCTCTCCAATTGCAGAAAAAGTCTGTGCCTGATCTGGTCTCTGGCTCAACAAGTTGTCCAAAAAGTATTGGACGGATCTCCTTACCTAGAAACAGGGGGAAACAGAGTGATACAGATAGCACCAATGTTTCCGAAAATCATTCTATTGATTAATCGTTCCCTTTAGAATATGTGAGTATTGGCATGATGCATACCGACGACAAATCTCCAGTGGGCTGAAGTGCTCCAAGATCTATGAGGCATTGAATAACCTGCAATTAGCTGGCTTTTGTTAGATTAAACCTTTGCAACAAGGGGAGACATAATGATATATCTCAAGCGTTCCAAATGAACTTAAGTGCATGATTCTGAGTCATGCTAATGCTTTAGATGAACAATGCGGAAGAAAGGATTAACCGAACCTTTTTTGCATCTTTCTCATATACAGAATAGAAAAGTTCAAGCAGTCTCTCCCGGGTGAAAGATTTAATATCTCCCATCATGCCAAAGTCATAATAAATTAGAGTTTCATCTACATCAATGGCAAGATTTCCTGGATGAGGATCAGCATGGAAGAAACCAGTTCTGAGTATCTGCATCCATAGCAAAGTCCAGCTAATCATGTGCTTATATAAGATAATTGTTAATTATAGTAATCAAAACAAAAGAGACTCCATAGAGGAATAGATGCATTCATTTAGTACAAAATAAATAGTCATCATATTCAATGTCAAGATGAGTAGTCGTACGAGTTGGTTTACAGAAGAACAAATTTCCTGACCTGGATCAAGTATGCTTCAATAGCGCGTGAGGAAATTCGAGCGCGATTAAAACCCTGTGAATCTAGCATATCAAGCCGATTGATCTTGATGCCTGACAACAGCAAAAAGACATATTATCAACAATAACCAACAAAAAAACAAATTAATGCTTGACCACATTAACACTACACTACTGCACCATTTTTACGCAAAACACAAGATCTGGAAAAAATGAAAAAAAGAAAGAGAGAAAGAAAGAAGCATTAGTATAGAGTGAAACCTGGTACATACTCCAAGGTCAACACCTTCATGGCAGTATAATCCCAAAAGACCATCTACAAAGGGGAAGAAATGTTCTCAAGATATAACTCAGTAAAGACAATACAAAGAGTGCAATTATGTCTCTAACAAGATCAAAAGTTAAGGCATATCTTGTAGCTCTGTAGCAAGAAACATACAGGTACTCGAACCCACTTTGTATTGCGAAAGTCTCTGCGAAACCTGTCAGCATTCTTCCCTTCATTTATATAATCAATTTCTTGATACAAAATCCTGAAATCCATGAAGGGAAAATATAATTCAAAGCATCAGAACTCACATTATATGCAGAGATAAAATGAAGCATGTTTCACTAGAATTCTTTCAGCAAAGCTCCAATTCTCAGGCACAACTGTTAGCAATAATTAATGCTAAACAAACCAGTAAAATACGGTCCAAAACTACCATAATTTTAATATAAGATTTTCAATACCAAAATAAATCTTGTGCATTAATGGACATGAGGTCTGCTGCAGGATGACACTAGTCAATGGGGACATAAATAAGTTTGTTTTTTATTGTTCACATGTTTATACTAACAGTTCCATGAAATATGAATAAATAGTTAACATAGCAACTCAGAGATGCTTATTACATACGTCGCACATTCTTCATATATACCGATCCAGTCTCTTGTTGGACCACCAAGGGTTTCACTTTTCTGGAAATACTCTGCAATTAGCTTCAGATTTCCTGGAAGTAAGGAACAATAGGTTAGAAAGATAACTAAAACTACTAAATTCAAATTAGTGGTATCAAAGATCAACACAGAAATATGAGAAACACGTCAGCTAGCTAGATCTACAATATCACAGAACTGCATATATACATAGATAAATGCACCCAAAAAAAAAAGACAGAATAGACTGATGGGAAAAGAAACACCTCATCTAACACTTACGTAAATCAATGTCAAAAAGCTTCTTGAGACCGGGTCTTTGAACTTTCACAACAACTTTCTCTCCATTATGCAGGATAGCCCGATGAACCTAAAGACATAACTCATCAATATCCAAACAAGCAAAAGAGAATAATCTCAAATAAAAAATTTCATATGAGTATTATGTAGAGAAGGACAACACAGATATTTTCTTTTGAGTTTAATATATTTCAACTCAAACTCTGTACTGTTTGATGTATTCAAAAGTTTAAACACTACAAAGAAATATTACTTAATGAAAAAGAGTCATGAAATAAACACCTGACCAAGACTAGCAGCAGCAATTGGCCGGTCCTCAAACTCCTTAAACAATACATTGATGGGAGCTCCCAGTTCAGTCTCAATAAAGCCTATTGCTTTTGCTGGTGAGAAGGCTGGCACTCTATCCTGTATTATATTACATGAGAATCACATGAATTACATAATGAAAAATCAGTGAAATTATAACGAACATAAATGCACAAGTTTAACAAGACAATGCCTTCTCAGAAATACTGTAACAGGAATACGTAAAGTACCTGTAACTTGGCAAGCTCGTCCACAAACTCACGGGGAAAAAGATCTGATCTTGTTGAAGATAATTGTCCAAGTTTGATAAATGTTGGCCCAAGCTGCAGTACACGCTCCCGGAGCCATGAGGCAGTCTTTCGCCTTCTGTTTTTCTGAATGAGAGATTTTTTACAAAAGCTTAAAGCCAAGAAACAAGTAGTCCACAGAACCAAAAAACTGAAGGGAGACATAGCCCAGAATGACTTAAGTAGCAGGCAAAATAGATTTCTGTACTCTAATCATGACTACGATTCAACATAGCAGGGGCAAAAAGTAGCTGCGGAGAAGTCTCAACCACCCACCTGCTTATCTTCGGTGAAGCCTCCTATATATGCCCATTTTGCATTATCCAACAGAACACGCACTCGTAATGAGAGAACAAATGACCATACATCTGCAGACCTTTGCCAAGAATTGTAATTTTCATTGGCCCAACTGAATCCATCATCTGAGGGCAAAACTTTTAGCTCCTCCATTGGGGGAAGTTCTTTAGTTGGTCTAGATTTCTGTGTCTTAACCAGGGCTGGAGTAGGATTTCTCCTAACTAGACTTGCTCCATTAACAGCCTGCTTTGTGCCATTCACTATCTCAATCTTATTTGTGGATGGGGTTGTTCTTTTGACTACCTCACTAGCTGGTACCATTCTCACAGCCCGTCCATTGACACCCGATCTTGAGGATGATTCAGCCTTTCGCATTTGCACTTGAAACCTTAAAAATTTATCAGCATGAGTTGGAATCCCGGACTTAAAGGATTCACGAACTGAAATTGAGCTTGAGAAACTAAGACTGTCTGTTGCTTTTCCTTGATTTATCAACTCCACATCGTGGCAATAGCATCTGTTTGTAGCCAGTACTGCAGCCATTTATGATGCAGATACCTGCATAATACAATGATCAGAGAAACATTAACCCAAGAGTGATTTCGAAAAGTGAAAGATCCCCAATTTGGTCTTTGAAGCAAAGCAACATACAGAGTTTCCTAAAGCACACAAGATTACGGAACCAGAAAACATGAAAACTTGTCAATAGAAAATTAAAAATTTGAAGATCCTAAAATAATGATAGTGCTGATAATGCAAAACCCTGTGACTAAAGCAAGATATGAGACTGGAAAGGCCAAGGCAATGGAAGAATCTGATCATCACAGATTTAAAGTTTTACTGTCAGTATGCATACAATAAAACTGAATAAAACTTCATCAAATAGATAGTTGAACTCAATCAACACTGAAACAGCATTGAAATTGGACAAAAATTATAAACAGATTCTGATACAATTACAGAAAAAAGCACAAGCAAAGGCAAGTGAAGTGAGTCTCATATAAAAAGGCTTAACTTGATTGCTGCAGACCCAAATAAATTTTCTAGTCAGCAACTGCAATCAGCAATGTTCCAATCATCTATTTGCTCTTGAAGAATCAAGAGGTGAGAAGAACAAAAAGAAAATTTCAAAAATTCATGTTTTCCATTTCTTTTGTTCTTCAAAATTGACATTGACAAGAAAGATATTGCAGTCAACTGAATCCTAAACTAAACCAAACAACAGAAAGCACAAGACTTGTTCCTTAATTTCCTACTAATTTCCGAAGAAACTAAAGAGAACCCAGATGAAAGCATTAAAAAAAGCTTACTGTGTAAGAAGGAATCAGAACCAAAACTCCAACCCTTCACCACTGTTGGAAACTTGGGGAGGAATATAATATTTAATGGGGTGGTGGCAAAAATACCAGAAAACAAGAACTTTTTAAATATAAAAGTACAATGAAGCAGAGAGCTTGGAGTTTGGAGCTTGGAGCTTGGGGTTATAACAAGAAGAGAGCAACGAAGAACGTGCACACTGGGTGACCTGGCGTGCCCAAGTTTCCAATTGTAAGCGTGAAGGCACCGTTTGTTTGGGACGTTTGAGGTTAACGACAAACACTGTAAAATGGGATCTTCAACTGGCGCCATTCAGTTTCTTGGTACGTATTGGACTCCCAAACACTTGGCCACCCTCATGTGGCGTGGCAGCTTCTCTCTCTGGTAATTCTGATTGCCCCAACTCTCACTCTACACACAAAATTAATTATTAAAATAGACATATCGTACATAAATTTATATAAAGAGTAATGCTAATGTTAACTTAGGACTAAAATTTTGGTTTTGTATTTTTTGTTCCGTCATTTAATTGAGGGATTTCTCAAATTAGCTTATTTGAAAGTGATGTGTGTGTCAAGGTGTTTGATAAAAAAGAAGAACGATATTATTTGAGAAATTCGCTGTTGTTGAGGCCTAAAAATCCAAGAGCTAGGCCAAGATTTATTCTTAGCACAACACAAATAATTGATCGCAAAATGAGCCCAATTAGAACATAAAAGAATTTGTAGGACGCACCTGTATGAGCATGGGCCACGCGTCGCGCCTAGCCAAATGTGCGTGCCCGCCATGCAAAAGAACCAAAACACACTAGCTCTATAAATTCACGCTTACTAATCTATTCAACGTTACGCACCCCGATCATAACTTATAATAACACACTAAAACTCAAGTTCATTCTTCGGGCCCAAACACATGGATTAGCATGAGAGAGGAAAAAAGTGATCTAAAGCCTTAGGAGAACATCTAGTGGTCTGCTGCAACACTTAAACAAACCTACATCAGCAAAATGCCCAAAATAAAAGGACTATTTTCAGCAGCTTGACGAAAACCCACTAGATGTTGGAAACAGAACACCAATAACCTAATACTGTAAACAAAGCCCAGCCCAGCGCCTTGTAAAAATCTAGCATCGTATTCCACCATTGTCAAAACTCCAAAATAGTCAACGAGCCATGGCAGGGACCAAAGGAAATCCATATGTGTAAGAGGAGTACCCATAGAACAAACGACTACATCCATTCTCTTTTACTCTGTGAGCTCTATTTTGAAAACTAAGGAAGAAAACAGGTGGCGCCTCACCCCCCATGGGGGAGGTCTAGCCACACAAAACTTTGGAACCCCAAAGAGTCTGTGACCCATGCACTCTGGTTAAAGAAATTTCACCAAAAGGGAGTGAATGGAAAAAAGCAAAGGAAAAGTAAGAATGGAGGATTGATAGAATTATGGTTCTAAGTGCCTATAAAATGGGGCTTCCTCTACCCAACAAAATCACAATCCAGAGCGTGACCAAGCTTTGTCAAGCAATTGGCTACTCAAGACACCTCATCTTCTGCTTCCATTGTTTTCTCTCTTCCTATGATAGAAATCTCCCTAATTTTCCTCTTCCCTACCTTGAACCTTTTCTCTCTGTAAGAAGTTCATGCTTTTCTCTTTCTCAAATTGCTAAACTGGTGAAAGCTTAGCTCCCATGCCATAAGCTCCTCAAGCCAAGTCACTTATCAATTTGTTATGTTCATTTAATTATTGGTGAAAAGAACCTAAAAGTGTTTTCTAAAATTGCAACAAACTTTTCAAAACTCTTTTGGGAGCTTGGTTCTTGAACTCAAGCACTGGGGAATTTTTTTTCTCTTCCTCTTACAGCAGCACATGCCCATTCGTCAGACTACTGGAACAAAAAGACCCCTATAGCTGTCAACAACAACAATTTGGGAAAGCAGGAGTGGAGGTGATTTTTGTTTCCACTTTAATAATCAGGGTTGGAATCAATCAGGACATTAATAGTTTGTTGGGTAGTGGAATACAGTAATATAAAGGTGAACAACCAATTTGTTGGTTTGGAATATGCACAAATCAGAAAATAGCATGTGAGTTGTGAGTTGTGAGTATGCGTTTGTGTGTGAGACCAATCATCACTTCTATATATGTTCTTCTAAGTTCTAAAGTTCTAACCTAACTGCCAATATTGGTCATGTCCTACCTAACTTGCCTAAAATAATATCAAGTCAAATTGATTTTGAGCAAAATTTGTTTTTGTTTTGTTAATATGGAAATTATAAAGTGAGGATATCAAGAAAGTTAAAGAACATATATACCAATACTACTCATGCATCAATTGTGTTGGGGCAGTTGTACTTTTTATTAATAGGCCAACTTGGGATATATACAAGGATGATGATTTTGGCACTCCAAAATCACTTTTAAATTACTCTATGCACAATTCATGTGTGAATGGTCAAGTGTAGACGGTGAGATTTGGAGTGTCAAATCATTCCCCATATAAATAAAGGGTATTCAAATAGTGCATTTTTAATGTTGAAAGAGGTTCCAAATTCGGATATGAAATATCTGAATATATGTATAAATAAGATTTCCTATATTTGGTATAATGAACAAGCGTCTGTTTTCAGGGGTTGCTTTCTCGCTAGCGAGGAGAGCCTTGCATCTCTCTAGGGTTTTCTTCGTCCACGTCCAGCTGTTGTCGTCCCTCATCGTCTTTACTAGTGTTGTTTGTCGTCGCCCTATTGCAGCCTGTGTTGGTTCACTCCTGTCTCTCTTTCAATCCCATATCGGTTTTCTTCTTAGTTCACCGTCGTGCTCTCTCTATTCTTGTTGTAGGGCCGGTTCGTTGGCGTCGCTTAGGGATTGTGCTACGGGCTTTATGCCCTAACGTCAAACTCTTGTCTAGTTTCTTTTTGGAGTCGACTGTTGGTGTTCTCGTTTTCTTTATTGGTCTGTGTGGTAATGTCGCCCTCTGCACAAGCCAATCGCAAGGGTTTTGGTTCCAATCTAGTTCTAGTTTTCTGATTTCCTCTGTCGTTAATTCAAGTAGTGGTGCCCTTGGACAGTATGGCCTTTATGCATTCTAGGATCTTAGGTGTTGGGCATGATTTTAGGCAGCTAGGGTTGTTGGTTGAGCTCTATGTTCCTCTCTCAACGGGTTCTGTCGTGCTGGGGCTTTGGGATTCGGGTGGTGATCGAGATTTTATTGTTGTTGAGCAATTTATCTGCATAGACGAGTTTATTGCTAAGGTGATGGAGGCTAACCTCGAGGGGTCTCCCAATTCTCCCCGATGTGTTCACATGAACGTTTATGGGCTTGGCATCTGAGAAACGTTCTCATTATGATGTTCTTCTATTGGAAGTTCATCAAACTAAGAAGCCAATTTTGCTGGGGTCTTGGTTTGTGGGTTTTTAGTTTATGTTTTATTGTCTTTTTCCATGTTTTGTTGATTCCTTGCAGCTCTTCTCTACTCTGCACCGACCGAAAAACTATGTTTAGTCATAGGAGGTTTTCTTCGACAAGTTATGAGTTGAAGTGGGGTGCTTCTCAGGGGTCCTTTTCACTATTGTTCATAGACAACTTCTTTTGATAGTTGGGATGTTCTTCTATCCTTTTTTGTGGGTCTACTATTGCAGTTCTCATCAGAGGTCTTTCTGTTAGTTTTCGTTTTTGATTTGTTCTTTATTGTACCTGAATTGGACTCTCTTGTTAGTTTATGACATGTGTGGTACTCTTTCTTCCCCTGGAGTTTGTCCCATGAGGTTGTCATATGAAGGTTTTAAATAGGCCACTATACCGTATCTCTCTTTATATGCCTTTGTTCTATGAATAAATTCTCTTTCTTAAAATTTTTTATAAAAAAATCCAAATTCGAGTCACGCATTCTAATTGATACCAAAAAAATAAAATAAAAAAGTAAAAATAGTGTGTGAATTCATCCTCCTACTGGATTGGGCCACTAGAAGCTATTGAAAATGTCAAACCTACATGTGAACAAAATAAAATAAAAAAGGTCGGAGACTAAGAAAGAAAAAAATAAAATTGCCATGTGCTTATAAATAAAAAATTCTCAAGCAGATGACGGAATCTTTTTTTTCCCTGTATTTTCCATTTCCAAGAAATTCAGGAGAGAGAAGCATCAAACATGTGAAAAATTAATACAAATTTATAAATAAACCCAATCCTAGACATGTATTTATAAAAAAACCCAAGCACTATTTAAACATAGAAACACACCCAAAATCAACCCCAAAGTCAACTTTTTGGGTGTGTTTATAAATAGGTTTTGAGTGTGTGTAATGATGGGTTTTGGGTGTGTTTATAAAGTGTTTTGGGTGTTGGGTTTTTTTATAATTTCAACCTCCATTTTGGGTGTTTTAGTGAAACTCCCAAAAATTAAACAATTATTATCAGAATTTGCTGTATGAGAGAGAGCCTAGTCCAAGTGACTGGGCCCAAGACCTGCTTGTTGGGCCCTGGCTCACCTAAAAGAAGGGAAGTTTCCAAGCTTTCCAAACCTGTCTCCGCCTTCTGGACTGGGATGTCGAACAAAAGTTTAAAGCAAGGCACAAGAGTTGACTTTGAAATTCGAGAAAGTTTTCTGATCACTCATATCAATAGTTTCCCACGTTTCCTTGTCGCATGATGCCACCGTCTAATTATTGTGAACTTTTCTTCCTTTTTTGTTTGAGTGAAATTACCATTAACTTTTGAGCACCACATCATAAAAATGTCTGTGCCAAATGTCATGATTATTTATCTGAATACAAATCCAACTAGCTAGTAATCATTGGTTTGGATTTCGATCACCCATGTTTACACTCTTCAGTTCATTGTCGAGGACAATTTCCATAGAATCGAATCTAGGCATAGAAGATTTTTTCTGAATGGTAATTGTTTAGATTAATATGCTTGGCTTTGTAAATAGGTTTCATCCTAAAGTGAATTATAACGAATCAAGTAACAAATCTTTTCCCATTTGAGCTATTGCTTTTGCTAAAATATAAATATGGTTTGAATACTTTGGGTTTGATTTTATTTTTTTTCATAAGAAGATATATAGGAGTTTACATGAGTGCTTTATAAGAAAATAGATACAGTAATCAATTAGGATAATATCTCATAATTATATAATAATTTATCAACTATATATAATAGAAAAGTAAATCCTTTAATTAATTAATAAAATAAATCTTCTTAATTAATTAAGAGACTTACGTCAACGGCTTTCACTTCATAATAAGACTTTTGTTAGGAAATTCATAAGTTATAAAAAAGTTGGTAAAAACTTTGTTGAGTTTGTAGTTCTTTTATGTCATTGGACTAGATAAATCATTGAGGAGATGCAGGTCTCCTTCCGCGTGTTTATAGGTCTGATTGTCTGATTTATACGTTCCGTCTTGGAAATTAGCAAGAGACTGCCGTGCCCAAAAGAAGGATTTTACCAGTTCAAAGTCACAAAACCCAGACAGCAAGGAAATTTCACGTCCTCTGTCTGGGCCAAGCGAGCAAAGGGTATAAAAGCTTTGCAACGAGGTAAGACCTTCGCTAAATTTTCTTTGTGGATGCAAGCGTTTAGAATTGAGATTCTTATATTATATTCATATAAAACTACACATAACATAACCGATGTTGATGCAGAGGTTCAGAGCCACCAGCAAGCTTTTGCCACACCTTTCAGCCAATAAAATCTCTCCAATGTCTTCTTCTCTTGTGCTCCATCATCCATATCCAAAGAGGCCTTGTCGTGGAACTCTTGCACCCTATTCATCGTCCTGGCCCAAAGGTATGGCTTTAATTTCTGCATGTTTAATTGGTCTTTTATTATGCCATTGTTGTTGCAGTTGTTCGTTTGTTTCATGCATTTGTGGAACTTATTTTGGTTGTCTATGGCTCTGTGGTGGTCTGGTACCTGGCGGAGCCATGTAGGAACCAGAGGGGTCCCATGCCCCTACTCAACTCTCTCTCTCTCTCTCTTTTCAAGTCATTTCACTCTCATTTTCAAGCTCTACAAGAACCTGTAGTGTTTATATTTTCATTCCCTTTATTTTTATATTCTGTAAAATGACCCATCTAACCTCAATTCCTGACTCCGTCGTTGGTACTCATGAATCTCTGCCCTTTCTTTTAAAGGGTGTCTTGAGAAACTTCAGAACTTGAGTTCGTTAGTGATAGACTTATTTACTGTAGTGCCCCTTAAAACTATAGTCAATTCTCACTTTACCCCTTGAAAGTTAAAATGACTCAGAATACCCCCTTGACCAAGATTTGGTAGTTCACTTTACCCCTCACTATTAACTCAGTTAAAAATGATGACATGGCATGAAAAGGACTCACTTTTGTGCTGAAATGTGTCACATATGAAAAATAATAATAATTAATATTTCTTTTCAAAAACATATTTTTAAAATATTGTTTTTTTCTCTCAATATCTCTCTCCCCATTCTTCCCAGCCCATCATTCAATATTCCCCGGCGCTAGCCCCCATCCCATCGACCCTTACAGCCCCTCACCCTTCCCCGGACCACCCCCTCCCCTCTGTTCACTACCTATCGAAACTTCTCTATGCGCCCACCCCACATCCTTGTAAAGAATTTTGCCATATCGTCCCATATCCAAAACTTCTCAGCCCTACTTTTTTTATTTCTCAATTATCACTACCAAAACACCATATTGTTGTGTTTTATTTGATTTGGGAACCAAAAGTCTCCAAATACCAAAATAATGTCCTGCACCATATGAATTTTTTTTTTCTCATCAGACCCAGCGAGACATAAGAGAGATAAAGAGAAAAAGGAATTTGGGTTTGGGGATGAACAACAACATGGTAGCTTTATGGGTTTTCTAAGATGATGGGTGGTTATGAATTTGGGTGCACAATTAATGGGTCAATTTTGGGATTTTGAAGGTAGTGGGTTTTGGGATTTTGGATTTGGTTTGTTTGATTCTGGAAGGTAGTGGGTTTGGCAATAAGAATTGAATTCATGAGAGGGAGAAAGACAAGTCATGGGGGCATGACTTTTGGGTGCTCTGTCTGTCATGGATATACATATTTACATTTAGGGATTTGGAAATCAGTGGAAGAAGAAAAGAGAAAGGGGCGGGGCCTGGGCTGTGTCGTGGGTGGGTGGCCGTTTGGGCATGGAGAGGTGGGGCTGTGATGGCTGCCCCAAGTGGGTTGGTGGGGGAGGGTGTCTGGTACAGAGAGAGATAGAGGGAGAGAGAAGAGGGAAGTAATTTTCTAAATATTTTTTCCTATTTGTAAAATATTTTATTGGTTTTTCACATGTGGCACTTACATGGCATACATTTCATCAAAAGAGTGAGTCCTATTTATGCCATGTCATCGTTTTTAATAGAATTTTTAACAGAGTTAATGGTGGGAGGTAAAATGAATCACCAAACCTTGGTCAATGGGGTACTCTGAGTCATTTTAACTTTCAAAAGATAAAGTGAGAATTGACTATAATTTCAGGAGGCGCTACAATAAATAAGCCTTAGTATAAGAAAGCGTGAGAAAAGCTGGTGTAGGACAAGAGAGGGGTCAATCCTTATCAAGAAGAGTTTTAAAAAAAGGGTTAAAAATTAGGAGAAATTATAGAAATACTGTATGGCCGCGTATACAAGAGAAATCCCGTGTATTGAATTTCAGTTGACACTTTGTAGATCACCACCACTTGAAGGTCGGTATGGACGGCAATTTAAATTGTTGGCCACCTAATCCTCATTGATTATATTTATTATTTCTGTTTGACTGTTAGATTTTTTTTTCTTCCAGAATGATGTGATCATGTGGACATAAATGAATTATCTTGAAATACCTCATAATGGAGAGACTGGGTTACTTGTCAAGTCTTTGTTTTTCTGTCCTTTTAAAGCATCCATAATGGACTCTTTAAATAATATCTTTAGATAAGTTTAGAGAGGAATTGGAAAAATACAACTTCAACTCTGCTCCCTATCCACCTCCTAAAATGAAGAGAGTTCTAGGAGCTTATAAATCTAAGGAAAGAGAAAGAACTTCTAGGGACTTTATAATTTAATGCTGCTTTGTTTTATGCATAGTTTAAACTCTTAATTAATACTAAATATTATATATATCTTTATTTATAGAAATGGACCAATCATATTGAATTATAAAATAACTATAGTATTTATGACCCCCTAAATTAAAGAGTATGATTGGAGTTCAAATTTTATACAGAGCTCCTAAAATAGCTTTTGTATGCTTTTAGCTAAATTTTAACTGAAAAATAGAAAGCATGATTATGGATCCTCAAATTTTATGAGGTGCTTTTGTAGACTTGTCGTGGTTGGTTCATTGTAGACGCTACATATGTATGACTCTTGTTGACGAGTCCTTATTTAATTAGGATTTTAGTTACTTACCATTTATTTAGTTAGGATTTTGGTTACTTACCATTTATTTAGTCCTATTATAAATAGGATTTATTTCTTATTATAATTTAGATATATTTCCTATTTTATTTAGTGTTAACACATCTTTATACTTGTATAAATACCTCTATATTAAATAAGAATAATAATGTGAGCATATATGAATATTTTCCCTACTTTGTTTGGCTACTCTTTCTTATTTCTTCACAGACCCAAAAGATAAACTTCCTTCCTTGATTCAAGACATGTCAGTTTCAACAAGTTCATCATCTGTTGCAAAACAAGCCATCATGCCTGAAGATGGAGTTGAGCAGATTGAATTACTCAGTGCAGTTGAGGATTTACATGGAGGAGTTGTTGTAGACTTGAAAGAAGTTATGGATTCTGAGGTTTTCAGCTCTTTGCTCAGAGCTTCAATGTCACAGTGGAAGCAAAAGGTACCTTTTTTTTAATGTTCATTTCATCATTTGTACGTATGGTGTTAAGTTTGTGAAGGTTGCTGTTTTCTCTCAGTCCCTAATATATACACTATTTACTTGAATTGTATTTTGTAGGGGAAGAAGGGTGTTTGGATCAAATTGCCTATTAAACTTTCAAATCTTGTGGATGCTGCTGTTCAGGTAAAAAAAGATTCCATTGTGCTAGTTCTTTATAAACCCAGTAGACCAAATAATTCGTGACTAAGAGGACAGAACACAATATTTAAAATGATTGGGGCAAATCCCACATACATCCATGGACAAGAGAGAGAATCCAGTAAATAAACCACATGTATAATATCAAGGTAATAAGAGAACAAACATGAAATCTGACTCCTCTAACTCAAGTCGTGAAACTATCCCCGTTTCATTGCTCTCTGATGCCCGAAGACATACGAGAAATTCTGTCTGTAGCCTAATCTGTGTATATTTATTGAGTTCCATGGAACTTATTCATTGTTTAACAAGATAAAGACTTTATTTACTTGGCAAGGGATGCAAATAATTTTATTTACTTGCCATGGAACTCATGCATATAATTTCCAACACTCAAGCGTCATTTGTTTTGCTATTTGTGCAGGAAGGATTTAGGTACCACCATGCTGAGCCAGATTACTTAATGCTTGTAAGATGGATTCCTGAAACTTTTGATACTCTTCCGGCAAATGCTTCGCACCGAGTAGGTATTGGTGCTTTTGTCATGAACAGTGAAAGAAAGGTTTGCCTTCTGAACTGTAATTTTTTTTCCCACTGTTCTGAACATGACATCTACAATGAAAGTCAATCTTGTAACACTTTACTTTTGTGTTTGTAATATTTTCAGCGTCTGAAATCATTATTTAACCTCTTATTTCAAAGTGATTTTCTAGCCAAAAGTTGATCTTTCATATACTTAACTGTGGATGTTGTTAGCTTCTAGATCAGATAATTATATCCGTACACTTGAATAGATCAAACAGTTATAAAGAAGGAAATACCAGATATGCTTAGAAAACTGACAGCAAAAAGAAGAAAATATGGTACCTTGTTTTCTATGAGTTTCCTACAGAACATACGGATAGGTTGAATACTGTGACTAGGTGTATATACCCTTCATATTTACATTCTCAGTTAAAGGTTCTAAATTAGAATCGATTCATGTTTCGTTTCAAGAACTTATATTTCAGTTGCCATCATTCTAAGTAACTCTTTAAGTTTCTTTTGCTAGAATCTGTTTTCACGAAATTATGTGTCGATTGCTGTCTGCTACTTTTGCCTATTAATATCATACGTTTGGCAGATACTTGTGGTTCAGGAGATCAATGGCAGATTCAAAGATACAGGCTTGTGGAAGATGCCGACTGGGGTTGTTAATGAAGTGAGTACAAACAGGAGCAGAACTTTATCAATTTTTAATAAATATTTCAAATCATCTTCTCACCATGGATAAAATTGTCTCTATCCACAGGGTGAGGATATTTGTGCAGCTGCAGTTAGAGAAGTCAAAGAAGAGACAGGAGTAAGTGATAACTGATGGAATATAGTATCAACGAACAGGCTATCAAATTCCTGTGTAAATCTAATACCATGATTTTTTTTTCTTCTGCAGATTGAAACAGAGTTTGTGGAGATTTTAGCATTTAGGTGAGAAGCCTGCCTCCAGTTAAAGAGTCTTCTATGTATTTATAGATATCTGTGGTTTACTTGGTAGCAGCATGCTATGCAGAAGGCATCTTTTGTCATACATATAATATTCTCTCTTTACATTGCTATGCGCTCGGCATCTTGGTAGCAGCATGCTATGTGCTCGGCTCTTCTCGTTTCAATTATACCTCTTTATATTATCTCTCTCTCTCTCTTTCTACAGGCAAAGCCACAAGTCATTCTTTCAAAAATCAGACTTGTTTTTTGTTTGCATGTTAAAACCACACTCCTCTGACATCGAGACGCAAAATTTAGAGATTGCGGCAGCCCAGGTAATTTTTGGAAGACGAAAAGTTCATCATACAATCTAGTCAAATGGCAAGAAAAACAGAAAGTTACATAGCATCACTCAATGTAGGAGTCAACCGAAAAACATATGATGCTAAACTATTCTAATGTGTAACTCTCTGGGAATTATTTTCAGTGGATGCCAGTTGAGGAATATGCAGCTCAACCCTTCATTCGGAAAAACAAGATGTTCGATTATGTAGCAGAGATATGCTTGGCAAAATCAGATAAGGACTATGCCGGTTTTTCTCCAATGCGTACAACAACATCCTCCGGAAAAAGAAGCTACTTGTACCATAACAGCCGGGACATGGCCAACATACAGGCTACCGGTGATCATCAGTAGAAAGGCTGATCAAACTCCACAACATAGTTGCAATAACAGTCACTGTGGGTTCCTATTGTATAAAAATCCCTTCAAGTGCCTCCCGTTTTACATTGATTTCATGTCAATAATTGGTTCCTATATGTTGATGTCATTACATTGCTTTATAATTTATACCGAAATTCCAGATACCGTGTGTATACGTCTCATATACGCTAATATTTTTAATACAACTTGCTTATTCTATTTTGACTGTCATTGGTTGGGATCCATGCAAGTTTTGCTTCTTACATTCCTGGTTATGAAAGTGGAATTCATTGCCTCAGTGAACTTTAATCAGGAATTAAGAGAAACTGATGAGCTAGAGATCCACTGGAGTTCCTTATATATTTCTTTACAAAGTACCTGAGTTTTTAGATAACATAAACTAAATATCATGTCACATTTTGACCCAAATGGACACAAAACTACAACACTACACTATTATTTTCTGAATATTTATTCTTATCTCTAAACAACAATATCATATACTTATATGAAATTGACTCAAAAACACCTGCCCCAAAATGGTTTCAAAGCATGCTTCCTCCCTCATGCCGCCTTTGACATCAGCCAAAGTTTTTGAGTTGATCAATTAATTTTTTTTTCAGGGTTTTATTCTCTTATCCATTTAACAAAATAAAATGACAAATCCTTCCGGGGGAGGTAGAAACATTGATTAGGTCAAAAAATATATAAAATATAAATGAAAGCTGAAACTAAAGGCCAAAAAAACTGACCGTATACAGACCCAAATAGGTCTTCCCTTCGTTTCCATTATAAAAACAAAAACAATTTATCCAAAACCACCTTGAATTTATTATGGGGAAGGCACATCCCATGCCTTTAATCCCAATGGAGGAATAATAGTTATCTTTCTTCTTCTTATTAAATTTTTTAAAATTTATAAAAAGCCGATAGAATCTTATTAGATTAATACAAAAAGAAAAAGAAAAAAAAGAGTACATATGACATAGACTGTAAAGGAAGTTATCCCAATAACAATATGTCAGATATGGGTAAAAACTTCATTGGTGAGCCAGCTAAAAAGCTAAAACAATCTAGAGAGAACTCTCAAAGAAAACTTTTTATAACCATTTTCTACTGTCATAGTTTCCACAAATATAGTCCAAAAACATCAAACATATAACTGACTGCTAATCGACATGATTCTCCTAAAGTCTCTGAAAAATTATGAGAAGAAAAAAACACGGCAACTCATAGAATTTCTGGACTTTATTTAATTTAGTTTGTGTCGCGTGTATTTCACTTCCACATAAATCTATATATTTAATGCAAAGCACTAATATTTCCCTTGTAAACCGAATTTTAAACACATTAAATACATAAATTTATTTGTGGGTGAAATATACGATAATATCCAAGTAAATTAAAGCAAAATGAATGGCTTTATTAGCGCAGACAACGACATGGCGCAGAGGAGTTGCACAAGATGACGTTAAAAACGACAAAAACCTGTCACGATGAAATACGCAAATGTTTATATGTAGAGGGCTTGAAAGCCATTTGAGAAACCCCACAAAACAAACTCAACAGTCTGAGTTTCCTTCCACAGTGAGTGAGTCCACAACTCCTCTGTTCCAATCACAAGCAATTCCTGTGTTCCATCCATCCATGGCTCTGGTGCAAGGCAAATGGATCAAGGTCTCTTCCCTACTTCCCTTTCAAGTTTCAAGCTCTGTTTTAGATCATCATTTTGCAATTTTTTTGTTTGAAATGTAACTCAAATTGTGATGAAATCTTGATTTCTACTGTTTCAACAAATGGTTATCCAACTTGGGTGGTGCATGTTCTTTTGGGTACTGCAAATGTTGTTTATTTTATTTATTTACTCGGGGGACAAAAAAAGGTTTGGCCTATTGGGTTAAAGATTGGGTCTTTTTTGCATCTTGAGATTATCTTGGTTTTGCCCATCTTCTTTAAAATCAATGAAAACACTTAAAAATCTCCTCTGTGTGCATCAGTTTTAACAGATTGGATGAAAATTCTGTACTTGGTTTAGATCTAAAGCAGATTATAATCACAATTGGTATGTAATTTGTTGTAACATGTGACTTAGGAAGATATTGTTAGGTCATATTTTTGTGTGAGAGAAAGAGAGAGAGATTTGTAAATGTGGTACGAACAGTTTTATTCATCTTATTTGCATTTGCAAATCTTGTACTATTGTTTTTCAGCTTGATCAAAAGGGAACTGGGCCTGGAGCAAGAAGCTCACATGCCATTACCCTAGTAGGACAGAAGGGCTATGTTTTTGGTGGCGAATTCACGCCACGTGTCCCCGTTGACAACAAACTCCACGTGTTCGACCTCAAGGAGCTGACGTGGCATGTGATCGATGGAACCGGTGATGTCCCGCCGCCACGTGTTGGTGTGACATTGGTAGCTGTTGGACAAATCATCTATGTTTTTGGTGGTAGGGACTATGACCACAACGAGCTCAATGAGCTCTATTCCTTTGACACATCTACAAACAACTGGAACCAAATTTCTAGCGGGGACATTGGGCCCCCTCATCGGAGCTACCACTCCGTGACCGCCGATGACCGCCATGTGTATATTTTTGGCGGCTGCGGTGTGGCCGGCCGGCTTAATGATCTATGGGCCTACGACGTGGTCGATAAAAAATGGATCCAATACCCAAAACCGGGTGACAATTTGAAGGGGAGAGGCGGGCCTGGCCTGCTAGTCGTCGAAGGGAAAATATGGGTTGTGTATGGCTTTACTGGAGAGGAAGCTGACGATGTGCACACCTTCGACCCAGCCCATGGGGAGTGGACTCAAATTGAGACAAGCGGTGAGAAACCAACGGCTCGGAGTGTATTTTCTACAGTAGCAATCGGAAAATACATAGTTATATACGGTGGGGAAGTGGACCCTAGTGACTTGGGCCACATGGGTGCCGGGAAATTTGCTGCCGAGGTCTATGCACTGGACACAGAGACATTGGTGTGGAAGAGGTGGGATGATGGGCTTGGCTCGAGCCAACATCCCGGGCCTCGCGGGTGGTGCGCTTTTGCCCGCGGGCAGTGGGATGGAGAAGTGGGCCTTTTGGTGTATGGCGGAAACTCACCAACTAATGATCGCCTTGGTGATATTTTCTTCTTCACTCCTTATTTGGAAGCAAATGGTAAATGATTAGATATGGTGATGCATGAGAGTGAGAGTGGTGATGTTAGCTTAATGTCATGTACTGGAAAATGGAACTATGGGTATGTATATTTGTGTGTAATAAAATCTAGACATGACCGTGTGTATGTCAGAGTAGGGTTGTATTTCCTTTTCTGTTTTCTTTCTTTTTTGCTTCTGATTTGGTAGACTTCAGAACCCATATGAATCTGATTACAATTTGGCCTCACACCCATATCAATCTTGTTACTGTTTTGTTTTGGAAACAAAAAATAAACATGTTAAACATTGGAGGATCTTCATCTGTTTTGATACTACCAATCTTAATGTGAAAGTTGCATCTTCCAATTTGGTTTTATTAAAGAAAAGGTCAACACATATTACAGTTGTTATATAAATTATTTTGAAAATAATTATTTGGTCTAGTGACATCAATGTTTAAGGAAATTGTAAATTTCAGTATCGTTGTTGAATAAACAAAATTATTACAGTATGTCATTGAGTCCAAGCTAGTCCTTATGAGCCCCATCCTCTAAGACATAACATATTCAACTGTTGTCCATTTTAATAAGTTCATTCTCAATACACCAAACGACACCCATAACTCTAACTGAAATAATCCAGTCCAACCCATCAAACGTTGAATATGTATACACCTTAATTAACCTGCAACTCAAATTTTAATAATATGCAATTTAATTGTAATACACAATACATTTTTTACATTAAATTATTTTTTCGAATAAAATGAAGAAATTTTTTTTTTTGTGTGTCAATTTTCCCACAAACAAGACCTCTCCAGCCAATCACAAAAGCAAAACCCCAACGCACAAACTCAAAACAACCATACCCAATCTCCCACCGTCCAATCCCGCGACTCCATTCTTATCACTATCAGCCGTTTGATCCTCCGAATCATCAGATCCCGGCGCATCAGCAGAATCATCCGGCCCCTCCGCCACCTCCTTCGGCGCAGGCGCCGTCTTCACCTTGAACAGCTCCGTCGGCTGCAAGACCTTGTTCACCTTGTAAATCACCAGAGGCTCCTCGTCGATCAACGTCCCCGTTATCTTCGCCGTCACAACCTCCGTCTCCAAGCTGACGACCTCGCCGTCATTTTGGACGGTGAAATCGAACTTGTTGGCCTTGTCGGTGGCCAGCGTGTTGACGAGGCCGTTGTTGGACTTGAGCATCTGGAGGGACTGGTACACGGGGATGCCGTGGTAGAGCAGCAACGACACCTTTTGGGATGTCGTTAGGTTTTTGTACTTGGGGAGGAAGCCGTTGATGACGGCGTCCGTCGGGCAAAACACCGTTAGGCCTCCGTCAATGTTGGTCTCGAAGGTCGTGTCGGCTCCCGATGAGATCAGCAAGTCGGCGAAGGCTTTGCAGCCTTGCTTTGATAGGATCGCCGTTAGGTTCAGCTGGCTTGGCCCTGCGGTTGGCGCCTCAGCTTCCGCCGAAGTTAATACCTGAAACGCAGTCGTTTCATGTGATATTGTTAAACGCAGTCGTTTCATGTCTACTACATACTGTACCTTTGTCTAGTGGCCAAAATGAAGTGTACCAAAGCAAGTTGGAATTCTATATTTCTTTAAATCAAACAAGAATCAAATTCCCAAGATATGTTGGGAATTTTTGAGGTCTTGTGGGGGAGAATTCATGTCCTTTGCTTAAGTATCTAATAAGAATTTGAGTTGAGAACTTCATAAAATACTGAGTTTACCACTACACATTATAACACATTTTACACGTATGTATGTATTCTATCATGTTATGGTAGCATATTGTCGGTGTAAATTTTTTCGTCGTGCCGATTTTTATTTAAATGTGTGATTCATATTCACAGTTTAATAATATAAATGAATAGATAGTGTTAGATTTGATCTAGTAGTATTAATTTACCATCTATAAGGTTCATTCCTATCCCAACATGATCCCAAACCATTTACCTGACTGATTTGCAAGACGGAGATATTGTATGGAATCTCCTGCACAGACTTCACATAGAAGGAATTGAGCTTCCCATCATTGTCTTGAGCTCCGAAGCCGACTTTACCGCCCTTGAGGTTGGTGATGTTCACGTACCCCGAAGTCCCTGCCGCCACCCCCGTGGCCTGGAACATGCTGCTAGCCAAGGTGGTGCCGTGGGTGATCTGGTGAAGTTTCTTGGCACCGAAGTAATCCACAAGAACATGGAGGGAGAGCACATTCTTTATGGTGTAGACAGGAAGTCCTTTGGACAGGAGGGAAGACATGGCGGCATTGTCGATGGCGAGGACGGTGATGGTCTGGCGGCGGTTGATCTCGGTGGCGAGGTGGGTGAGTGTGAGGTAGTGGTTGAAGGAGGAGAGCTCGGGGTGTTTGGCGAGTATGCGCGTAATGTTATGTGCTTGGGATGTGGAGGAGAGGAGGAAGAGGAAGAGGGTTGAGAGGGCTAGGGTGGAGGTGAGGGCTGGTGGGTGTGGCATTGTGGAAATGTGGAGGTGGGTTTTGGGCAAGGGGGAGGAATGGGAAGAAGAAAGAGATTGTGTGCTTATATGTGATGAGGCTGAGGACTTATGAGTTATGCCAGCTTGGTTTAGGTAGGGGGTGAGGGCATATAATATTTTGATGGGTCCTTCTTGTGATGATGTATTGATAATTGTCAGTTGTGAATTTGAGAGAATATATTTGGGGATGAAATTGATCAGGCAGTTTTCTACCTATAGACTGTCCCTATTGTTGGGTCAAATTGAAATCTGAAGTTGTGATTGATCCATAATGGTTGAAGCATGAAAGGGAAAGGGACCACATGATTTATCAAATCCTCATTAAAAGAAAAAACCAGAGCAAAATTGCAGGCAGTTCAATTAATGATATGCAAATTTTCAATGCACACTTATTCTCAAGACCAAAAGATTTGTGTTAGTTGTTGTTACATGACTTTTCAAAGATCAACCTTGTTTAAGTGCATAGAATGTGAATTAAGGACTTTTGCATAGTCGTTTAAAATGATTAAGAGCAAGGTACCTCTATATTTGAAGTACTGTGTTCGAATCATCCCTCTGTGCAGTGTTGTTGATATATATATATATATTTTTTTAAAGACTTTTGCTTCCGATGGATAACTAAGTTCGAACAAACGGGATGTCGAAATTAAAAACATTGAAGCATAAGTAAGATGATTTGAATATAAAGTAGATGAAATGGCAACATCAGTGTCCTCATGCATATGGCCAAAGAGAAAATTATGCCCGTGCATGAGTTGATTAAGCATAGGGCCCCTGATTAGCATAAAAAACAAAGAGAAAGGGTTTAATTAAGCAAACTACATGTGTCGGCAGCAGTGTACTCCAGAAAAGCCAGACTGGTTTGAAGAGAGGAACTTGTTGAGTTTAGACTACATGGACAGCGATGGCTGATCCCCTAAAGAGAAATACAAATAATAAAAACATTTCAATAATATTATGATGGGTAGCATTTTCTTTTCATATTCTGTTGGATCCAGGCTGTTCTTGTTTGTTTTGTTTGATGGTCTTAATGTCGTCTCTTTACATGATAAAATTGATTATTCTATTTGTTCCTATTTCCCTTGTTCCGACGGTCCATCTCTTGTGTGATTCTTCATAATGCAAACTTAAACGTCATTGTGCTTTTTGATTAATCACATTTAGAGGTAACACTGCGAATAAGTTTCCGTCTAGAAGAATGAGACTCATAAGAATTGATTTGAACTCAATTCCAATACAGTCCAAATCGAGCCACCAAATTAGAGCATTTCCAATAGATATGTCAAATTGTCACATGGATATGAAATGACAAAAATTCAAGTTAAAGTTGCTCCAACCGAGTAGTCAAATCCTACACGGATTTGAAGGCTGGAAGAAATATGTCAAAAATAATATATAAAAAAGCTTGATGTCAAATATTATTTTAATATTTTTTTAGTTATGGACCTCACTATCATTTACTCTCTTTTAAAACTTAATGCATTATATGGGTTCCATTTGCTTTTAAAAATATAATAAAATAATATGATATTTGGTATTTCAGTGGAGTTAAATTTGTTCCAAAGTGTCAAATTGCCACATAAACCATCAAAATCAAATTTAACATTTAACAGTTGACATCCAGGTTGGAGAGTGAACAAATAGCAGTGAAAAAGTAGGTGGTTTGCTTTGCTTGTTTAGTGGTGTATGCATAAATATATATGTGTAGGACCATGCATGAGTTCAGTGGTGTATGGGGCACACCATGGGATACTAATTAAAAGGCCCAATTTGTTCAAAGAAAAACCACAGCAAATGAAAAGGCTTTTCCCATCTTTATTCTAGGTCCAAAGGGGCAGAGTGACAGTAGAGAAAAGAACCAGAAACACTAATATCTTCTAGTGAAGGAAATCTGCATCTTACTCTTTTAGTTAACAATTTACTTTGCTAGGTATGTAACTATATATATTATACACACTTTTACAGTCAGTTTTTTTTAAGAGAGAAAAGGGATAATCGTATTTATAAATTAGGCACAAAGACCATACATGCAAATACAAATACTCATAAAGGGGTAATACAAATATGAAAGCTTATTAGTTACACACGGTTAATTCAAATACAAGCCATATAAAGTTAGAAAAATTTCGACATAAAAACCGCATGTCTTAACAAACCAAACATAAATCGCAGTGCCCAAATCTACCAATACATAGTGGCGGAGCCCCTGGCCTCCCCATTTTTATGACATATCTCCTATATTATATAATGTAATATATATAATTTACTGAAAATGTGTATGTTTGTTTTGAAAAAAATATAATTCAATAATTGCCTTAAATTACCTTTATTAATAGGAGTTATTTTCGATTAATATGGGCTGATTTTCTCAACTGATGTATTTGCTGCCTTTAAAGCCCACCAACGTCTCTTTTGTGTTTTGAATTCAATTTGTTCTTCATTTACTATTGTCTCTTTTGTGTTTCGAATTCAATTTGTTCTTCATTTACTATTTCTGGGAGTTTACTAATACTGGCTCTTTCAAAAACAACTAGACATGACTAATTGTAGGGGTTTTTTTTCTTCCGGCAGCTACAAATGGGCTGAGCCGCCGTAAAAGGGAAATTGCTGAAATTGCCCCCTGTGTCTGAGTTCCCAAATCAAGCCCTAATAGCGCTTCGAAAGGGCAGTAGAGCCTTAAGAAGCGTTCTGGTTACCTTCACCAACGAAAATATGGCTTCCTAGGGAGAAAGAGGAGTGTTTAAGGTGAGGAAGAAAAGGTTTTCAAGCATATGTGGCTGAGAAGAGGAAAAGAAAGAACTATGTTCTTCCGGCAGCTTACCAAAAGAAGAAAATGGGGAAGAAGGGTGAATACTGCACGAGGTTGTAATTTTCTTGTTCCTGAATGGGCTTCTTCAATTTTTTTAAGTTTATGCTCTACTCCGAGTAAAGATACGCCCGATTTGGATTTGCACATATAGGACAAATGCCCCAATACCACGTCCTTTGGGCTTTTGCAGGTAAGAGAGAAAACTTGCTCTCCAGGCGTGGGTTGGATTTGTTAGGTAGGAGAAGCCTCAATTTATAGCCGCTGGAAACCACCAATTTTCAAGAAACACTAATGGCTTCTACCCATTTTGGCTAAGCTTTTCCCTTCTTTCTATCTCCTCCCATGGCTTTTCCTATTTTGATGAAATCTCTTCTATCTATTTGCACCATATCAGAGTTTTTGAAGCTCAATGCCCTTTTTTCCCGCAACTGTCTCAATGGCAGACTTCCATTCCCAGCCATCTCTTTTATTGCTTTCTTCTCTTTTTTCCATGGCCAAGTCTGATGGGGGAACGAATTGGGGTATGTATGCTGGTTCGAAGAGTGCTTCTCTTCCTGGCAGCTTACATGCTAATATCCCTTAGGTCCTTGCATGTTTCTTTTGCTTTGAAACTTGTTTCTTCCTTCCTGTTAACCAACGTGGTCTTCCATAGCTTCTTCATGGTTTTATCCTTCAGCCAATAGATGGGGTTTGTTTGCTACCTCTATTTGTATGGGTTTTCTAGGATAGGAAGTCAACCCTCTAAACAAATGGGCTACCCCTATCAAATATTGGGCTATATGGGTTAATTTTAGTGGATCATTTTGGTTGGGCTATTTTGGTTGGACTATTTTCCCATTTTGTGCTCACCCATATGTTTGGGCCTAAGAAATGAGCTTGGGTTCCGAGGCTCCCAAGCAACCCGGAACCTCCACTTCTCGGTCCATCAATGGGCCTCATGACAATTTAGTATCATCCATACCACAACCCACTCAAGCAAGTCCCGGGTATTTGAGTAGCTTGGGCCCACTTAGGCTTGTAGCGTGGTTGGGTATGAGATAACGATTTTATGCTTGGCATGGCATGTTGCTTGGCATATTTTAATTTTATCGTCCTTGGGAAGGACTGCGATGTTTAATTTCGGCATGGGCTTGTAAAGCCAGTATATTTTATCTCAACCCCTAGCATGACGAATTTATTTAGCATGGCACGTGAACTACAACTCGCATGTGGCGAGTTTTCGTGTACTCCGCTTTATGCTTTTTCTTAATGGAGTGTCGTTTTGGGTTGATAATTTATTCGGGCCCAACCATGGATTTTTTGGGCCTCAACACTAATTTTGAAAATTTTAGTTCTAACATATGTTTTAAACACTTATATGTATTCAATATACTTGTGTTTTCTATCTCAGCCCCTTCAATCTTATAATTCTAGCTCCGCCCTGCCGATACAACAACTTTTAAATTCTTACAAGTACAAAAACAATAGAGACTACAACTTTTATATACACATTTATAATTTGTTTTTGCCCCAAATAACAAATGTAGAGATGCATGTTGTGCCCATTACAATTTTCAGGATTCATGGAGTTCAAATTCTAGATGGTTTTTTTTTTTTTTTTTTTTTTTTTTTTTTTTTTTTTTTGGTTGGGTTTTGTTGAGACTGGTGGCGGGGTTGGATGGGTTTGTGTTGTCTGGAGGAGGGGGGGGGGGGCCTTGGGCAGGGACAAGGTGGCCTGTGGGCCAGGACATATACCGGGCTTGCTTCAGGGACAACCTACACGCTTCAAGCAACTAGACCGTCGAAAGAGGGGAGGCTGGTGTGATACCAGTCAAACCCCATCCGATGGCTAAGTTAATGGCTGGTTAGTGGGGAAAATAGATATAGAGTTTCTGGGTGAAAATGGTTATTACCTTTGTCTCAATGCATGTGAAGAGTATTTATAGAGGGAGAAGGGAAGATCATATCTCCTAAAATCTATCAAAAGGGGAGACCTTCAGCCATTCCCAATGTTGGGATCAAAGAGTGGTTATGGGCCCCAGTCATTGTGCTGATTATCAGGGACCAAGTAGCAAGACGACACCTGGCTTGGATGTGAAGAGCATTAAATGCTCCCTTTCAGCCACCATGTTAGTATTAGGTGTGTGAAGTGACCTGGTGTGACAGGAATTTGGTCAGGTTGAAATACGAGCTCTTTTGCCTTTCTGGTCACATGACATCACAGTGGACATGTGCACCCCAACTCTAGTTGCACAACGTCCCTTGATAAGCTCAACTATAAGGCCTATTAGCAATACCTGGGGCGATCAACCTGGTCGGGTCAGTATATGAATGTCCCAGCCTTACTTGGCCACGTGGTGTTCTCTGATAGACTCGGCTAGATGACATGTTAATAGGTTTATTTATGGAGCCACTTGATCCATGAAACTTGAATTCCCCAATAACCCCTCAAAACCAAACTAATGAAAGATTACCACCACCAGGTCATTGTCTTTCTCTTCAACCATCAAAGTTGGGCTTCAATGATTTTTCTCTTTACATACAGGTACAGCCACCAAAACCAATACTTACATAAAACGGGATATCGCTGTTTTGCTATCCCCTTTCACAAAAGTCTTTCTACAATCACACAAATGTGGAAACAAGCACAGAGACATGTCTAATTTGGACCTGGATATTTCTTTATTTGGTACACCGCACACAAAGAATGCCCAATGTTAATTAAGGTCATGGTTTCCCCAAAAGAGCACAAATACAAAGACCTTTTCCTCGTCTGTCAGTCTCAGCTCATATAAGCAAAACCCATGATTCATGGATTCTTTTCAACAGATTGGAAATTTAGAAACCAACCAGAGTCCAACAACTAAATTGGGGTTTAATCAAAACTATCTACATGAGAATCAATATGATACATACATTTGTCCTTTCCCAATATACCCCTTTCCTTTTCCCACAATTACACTTACAGACAGGCACACATCTATATAGAACTCGAGAAAATTGAATTAACCCACCTAAATTAAGATTAACAGTCATTTATCATCATAATCATCATCCCTAATTAAAGCCACCGAGCATAGCACCTGCATTGACCCGAGTCACCTCACAACTGAAGCTCCACCATTTCCACCACCACCACCTGAACCTCCACTATTCCCAACCCTAACTCCGCCACTTCCCATACCCATATGATGTTGTTGATACCCACCACCAGAACCGTACACGTGTCCCTGATGATGATGATGATTACCCATCATCACCATTCCACCATAAACCCCATTATACCCACCACCGCCGCCGCTTGACCCAGAGCTTACACCTCCACCGGAAGCCCCCCCACCGCCGCCGCCGGCACTATCCTTGTCTCTGCCGCCCATGGTGATCTTCTCGCCCTCCAGCTCCCGATACTTCTGCAGATAAACCTTGAGCGGCTCCACGTACTCCTCGAACCCTAGCGTCATCATCGCCCAGAGCAAATCGTCGCCGTTGATCGTCTTCCTCTTCTCCCTCTGGCACTTGTCGGAGGCCTCTCCGGTGACGAAGCTGATAAACTCCGACACGCACTCCTGCACCGTCTCCTTCGCGTCCTTCGAGATCTTCGCGTTCGCCGGCAGCGCCTTCTTCATGATCCGGCTCACGTTAGCGATCGGCAGGAATCGGTCCTGCTCACGCGCCGACAGCTCCCCGCTCTGCGCTTGGCTGCCGTCGTTGTTCCCGCCCGAGTCGTTGTCCGAATCGGCCATATCGGGGGTCTTGGGCGTCTCGGGTGGACTGCGTCAGAGAGCGATGAGGGAGGAGAGGCAGCGGTGTTGGGGTCCGTTGGATCTAGAGGGGTAATAATGCATCGGGAGCGACACGTGGATCGTTCTGGGCCGGTTGTTTCTCGATAAGTTGTGAGTTAGGGGGGCGGTTTTGGGTTGTTGGATTGGAGTGTGGGGTGTTGGATCTAACGGCAGTGGAAGTGACACGTATGCTGCTGTCCGTTTTGAGAATCTTCAGGCGGCTGCTGCGGCTTTGGCTCTAGGCTGTAGCCGAGTCGAACAAAGTGTAAAAGTCAAATCTACACCGTTGAACCACCGGTTTCCACACGTGGTCTTACTTGTAGCCGTTGAAAGCCGCGGCTAAGACTTACATAGCAAGCAGTTTGTTGAGACTGTAGAATCTCTCGGAAATATAACCCTCGTCTCAACAATATGAGAAGAACTTGCATGTAGTAACGGAGATATCACTGGATATCTCCATCCAATCACGTTCTAATATGTGGAATCTTTATCACGCCGCGACAAAATGTAATTGGTTAAGAATAGCAAAATAGTGTTATCTTAGATTCTCTGTAACATACAATACAAGTTTTTCTTTACAAATATATTATTTTGATTGCCAATTAATTTTGAATTAAAAACGTATCATATTCTTAATCTAACACAATTCTTATCTAGCTTCGATCCAAATCTGATTTAGAAACTGATCATTCTCTAATATTAAAGTATAAAACTTTAACAAACACCACTAATTTAAAGCTATAAAACAATGGAGTCTATGCCCATTTGGTCTAGTGGAGTATTAATCCTCACTTTCTTTTAAAACTCAAGAAATGTAACTATTGAATATTAAAAAAACAAAAACAAAAACAATAGCTTGAAAAGAAAAGGTCAAGAAATTTGAGAAATATTTGTGGATAAAGTAGGTGTAAAACCTTATACCTTGAGTTGAGCAGGAGATGGAGAAGGTAACAACTTGGATAAGGTGCAGTATGGGCAGCCATATGTTCCTTCACTATGTGCCAAAAGTCCTTGTGGGAACATTCAGAACATTCAATATAACTAATAAGAACTTCTCAATTTCAACTAGTTTAAGCTTGAAATAAGTTAGATTGATGGGCTGAACCTTATCATAGAACTAGTTGCAAAATGCAGAATATTGAATCATGAATCTGATGCTAACAATAATTGTACTATTCTACATACGTCTCTCTCCCATCAATCGAATCAGTACTAATCGAAGAAATAGAAATTACCCTATTTGTTTGATGATAAATGTGAAATGAAAAAGAAAAAAGAAGAGAGATCGCTGCTGGGAATGAAATTCTACTATTTGTACTTCTTTTCATATAAAAAAAGAAGAGAGATATTCTCTACAAATTTCATAAGAAAATTTTCCATATTGAAGGAGGGTTGAACTTCACTAAGATAAAAGAAAAAATGATTGAGAGAAGTGATTCCAAGTTTTTTTACTGCTTGATCCTGCAATGGAATTTGAAGTGCCATGGAGTGATTAAAAGCACAATCAACTGTAAATTTAGTCTGAATTGACCTACTTTTTATGGACATTGAGCAATTGGCATAGAAGGTAAAACAAAAGTCAGAACTTGTACTGATCTCAGTCAAAAAAAATGAGATCTTGTCAAATATTTGTTCAGAATCATTAAGAAAAAAGAGAGTATACATTAGTCTGAAGATCTGATCCAGTTAAAAATTGATGATTAATGCATTAATTGCTTATGCTAATAGTCAACATCTAGTTTATTGATTTAACAAAAGGTTGAATCTTAATCCTGAATTGTCCTTCAGAATCCAGAAAAGTGATAGAAGAGATCTAAATGGTGACCATTGTGGCCATATAGACAGCAAAAAGAGGTTCTGCAGAAAAGGAAAAGCAAGTGGGAATTCCATCAAAATCCAATGTTTTTTTCACCTTTAAACTCTTAGTACTTTAATTTAATGTGCATTAGGAGAAAATAAAGTGGCATAGTACAAATGCTTTAATGGGGTATCCAAAGTTTGTCAAAAAGCAGGAGCTTCACAGTGCACAACAATATAACACAAGGTAGCAAAAGCACAGAAGCATGTAACTTTCAACCAAAATCCAGGGAGGATCAAAAACTTAAATATGGTGAACTCTGAAAAAAGGGTAACTCAAGCTTCAATCTCAAACCTTGAACACTTGATAGAGCCCATGGACAAGTCGATTTCGATCAAGTTTTCTTCCTCATTCATCTCATTGATCTCAGCTAAGAGCTCCAATAGAGTATGCTGTTGGAAAATGGACTGGTGTGACAAACCTGGCCTTTTCTGCTGCAGATTAAAGATTGACTCTTGTTCCTTATGACCGACATAGTATCCGCCAGGCAGGGCTATTTCGATGAGGCTATCCTCGTCGGAGATGGAACCGTCTGAGCAATCCGGACTCTGAACCGCGTTGTCTCCAAATGACCAGTCTACTTCAGATTCATCACTAGTTGACAAGTGATCAAGGCATTCTCTTTCTGATATCAAATCTGGTGAACATGGTGATGCTCCTAAGTAATTATGAACAAGGTTCATACCTTCTTCTTGAGCTTCCTTCTTTTGTAAGGCAGCAGTTTCTTCCTCATTATGTTGTGTTCTTGATGCATCTTCCAAGCAAGGAGAGAACGATTGGTCACACCTGATGAGAACCTTTTCTTCAACTAACTTCTCAACCAGAACAGGTTTTTGCTTACAAAATGTGAAGAAAACAATTGACAGAATCAATACCATTGATGTTAGGAAGATGGAGAAGAACCCAAAGCCCATTAATCCCATCAATATAAGAAATGGAGCAACAACTGCCATCCATGGTGGTGGGAACCTGAAGAACCACAAAGCGGTAGCCATTTGATCCTCAAGTATGTTTTTCAACTCCATGAATTTCTGAAGCCTGAGCAAGTAATTATTGAAAGAAAACCAATTAAGCTAAGTGGAGAGAAGAACTTTCCCTTTAGTTGGAACTTGGATTGCATGTACAGTAGATAAGTTGGTAGAGATGTACAGAAGAATACTGAGGGTAAATGATGGAACAAAAATTTATAGCAGAAAGCTGGTAGAGTGGCCTTTTCAACTCTAGAATAAGCAAAAAAATATAGCAGTCACAAATCTATAGCACAAAATGAAGGATCTAGGATAGAGAGAATCTTTCAAGAACACCCTTCACAATCTACAAATCTCCAGTGCTTTCCTTGCTCAAATATTTGAATATACTTCAAAACCAAAAAAAGGAAAGGCTTAGGTGGGATTTGAACAAGAAACTGCACTTGATATTAATAGTTGTATGAAAAAGGCATGAACAGCAAGGAACCAGCTGCAGTAGGTAACTACACTAGTTTGCAAAGAAGAAGCAAGCAAGGTAAGGAGAAGAAGAAATACTACTTAATTTATTATAAAAATGGAGTTTTACTGAAGGGGTGGTTGCTCTGATCACAAACTCACAGTTCCCAAGCCCCCATTACACCTAAAAAACTGGGTTTAAAAAAAATAACAATTAACACCAATCAGGTAGGTTTTACTCTGCAACTGATTCTCTTGAAAAACCCAAAACCCCTTGGTTTCCCTGTATTGGTTTACACTCTGAAAGCTTGGGAAATGAGAGAAACCATGTGCACCCATCTGAGCTCACCACATGGCACTTTCCATCCAACTTCAATCCAACAAAAAGAAAGATAAATAGAAGAAAAAAAAACAGTGGACTAAGATTAATTATCCCGCCATTCATTCATATATCTTCGTCAACTCCAAGACTAATGTATATTAGAAGTACTGTACCTGACTTTCATCAAACATAATGCTTATTATCTCTCCTCTAAACCAGCCACACCCATTAACAGAAATTTGTTCTCCTTCATGATCAGCTAGCTTGTTCAAACCAACTCAAAAGACCAACTTTTCAGCAGAAACCAAATTGCTTTCACAGTCTTCTGGGGCATCATCTTTGAAAGCTACCATTTCTTTTGCAGTAAATTATGGGAAGAGTAGCTAGCATTCAAATTAAAGAGACCCTTCAGTCAAATTTTCCCTCTTGTGGCAATAACATCAAGCTTATGCATATGCAACATGCATTGATCACCTGGCTTGTGTAAGTAAGACCATATACACCCTACAGAAAACCATGCTCAATTATTTCAAAACCAAGTTCTTTGAAAATAAGCAATGAGGGGATGAAGCAAACAAGACATGGGATCACTTACTCATCCAAAAGAAAAAGAAAAAAAGTGGTCTACAGTTCTTAGTTGAGAACATTAAAAGAAGAAAAATGCTAAAATCACAGTGAAATCTTTTGAAATAAACCCCACTCTTGCTTAAACTAGTAAAAGTTTGGGACAATAGCCGTCTAGTTGGGAACCCACCATAATGTGCTTAGTTTCTTGGCAACAAAATGTGGGGCAAAAGAAAAAAAAGAAAAAAAAAGAAGAAGAAGTATCAACTTCTAAATCATGAATATAGGTTATTTATCTTTGATTTTGATGGATAAACATTATAAGATGTTGACATTCTTGTGATGATGCGTGTGTATAGCTATTAGCTTTATGAGTGTTAATCGTGATTCATACTTTTGTGTTTATTGGGGTTGTGGCACTAATGATGATATATTCAAGTATGCTTTAACATATGGGCCATCTATGTGCCTCTACCAACCATGCATATATTTATATATGCTTGCCTTGCCCCACTCCCCTATAATCCGGTGGGATATATGGCCTAGTCTTTCATCCATGCCATGAAATCATGTCGAGGGGGTTGAAGACTTTTTACTTATATTCAAGCTTTTGCTCCCTTTGGGATCATTGAAAGCCTTTCACTTTGAGAAATTAACATGAACATTATTACACTTAGTATGACAAAAATCAAATTGACTATGGTGTCAACAGATTTAGTGGGATTTGTCTAATGTGCATATATATGACTGCCGCGTAACTAATTGGTTAGACTTTTAATAAGACACTTATCGTATCCTTCAATTCATTGGATAAACATTTTATATTATTAGATTGTTAATTTTCTGATCAAGCAGCGCGTAATAAAGTAGTTACCTCTACACCCAAGGCTCTTTGTTCGAATCTCATCTCTTCCAATAATTCAATAACTACAAAGACAATTCTTTCATTAGTTTTTTAAAAAAAATCCATGAGCAACCCATGCATCTCAAAAGACTTTCCTTCTCGGTATTTTTCCCATTGTGGACCACTTGAATAATTAATCTTCTCCCCAATCTTCCTTGCACGTCAAAATACCAACATGAATACTGTCCTCATGGGAAACAAGTAAAAGTAACATTGTGCAGCTGTGAAAGAAATTAACTAAGGCAACGAAGATGATGCCACTTGTCGCCCATTTGCGTGTGGTAGCTCTACGATAAAGCAGTATCTCACAGACATGAAACCCTAGTTCCCTAACTACAAGACATTGAGAAACAACCTTGATATTGTTAATAACTTGGTTCAAAATGAAAATGTGTTTTGGGGTCTGAGAAGTTTTTGTCTTGACCAGATTGGTGTTGGAGATCTGTGTAACTCAAGGAATGTTTGAGCTGTGAGAATGGAGGGGACCATATCTAAGACTCCATGAATGTTTCTTCGTAATTGTACAATTTTTTGGATAACACAAATCGTGCTTTGAATCTAGAGCTACCTATAAACTGTTGGTACTAATTTAATTTACAGTGGTGGCCTAGTTTTTGGTTGCAGATTAAAAGTCAAATTTTCAGTATGCATACGTTGAGTTTTATATGATTAACATATTAGTACTTGCTCTAGCGCAAATACAAGCTAAATAAGGCAAGCCAGTTACAAACAAGTACTTCCATGGTACAAAACATGAGGCTAAACATCAGAGGTATTGGGTTCGATCGAGTCCGAGCATCCACGTAGTGTGTGAGAGTATAGTATATTATCGCCCCTCTCAATAGAAAATGTCTTTAAAAAAACTTACGATTTCTTTTAACAACGAAAACATATTTAGGGCTCGTTTGGGAGTGCTTCTTCTTGAAACACTTATGCTAGTAGCGCTTATGTCAATAGCGCTTCTACAAAGAAGTAGTTGTCGTTTGGATGTCACATTTAAAAGTGTTTTTACACTATATAAAAGCGCTTTTGATATTTTGTTGAGTGTTTGGCTGAAACAGTAAAAACGCTTTTAAAAGTACTTTAAAAAATGTAAAGAATCTCAAAATATTATAATAAATATAGGAAATATAAATAATAATAAAAAGAGGAAAAAAGAAGAAGAAAGGTATTTGGCATTTTAAAAATTAAATATGGATATTTTCAGCATTTTAAAAGTTTCATTAAAGAGAGCCAAGTGCTTCTTCCAAAACCAATCTAAGTGCTTTTGGATCTCACCCAAAGCGCTTTTGCAATTTTTGCCAAACACTATTTTTTTAAGACAGAATCGCTTTCATCCATTTAGAAGCGCTTTTTGCTTATCCAAAAGCACTCCCAAACGAGCCCTTAATAGTCAAAGTCCAAGACACACTTTGACACATTATTGACGCACAATCCAAAACGCGTTAGCTTGAAAGTGTAAAAAAATAGTGTAGTTATCTACAAATTTTTGCATTTTATTTTCACATGGAAATGTGTTATTCGATATATTGTGTTACGTAAGTCTGAAGTAATCTCTTAGGGATACTTTTGACAAAGAGTGCTTATATGTAAAAAATCGTTAGGTTTCTCAATGATCTTTATAGGGTTTCCTAGATCCATCACTGTCCACCTCTTTAATAGTCCTTAAGCTATTTCTTGTAATTGCTCTATAACTCCCTAGGATCATTTTATTCGCTTTCAAGTATGTAAAGGTTTTATTTATTTATTTATTATTATTTATTTATTATATATATATTTTTTTATACAAACAAAATGAGTGACTTGTAAAGCGACTTTCAAGGGATGAACGGTCCAGCCTAGTTAACGTTCATGTAAAACAATTTGAACCTTAGATATATAATTGAAATCATTTTCATTTTTCATGGCAATGAAAGTTGAAAACGATGATTCTTGCATTACTTATATATTTCAATATATTTCATATAATTTTCATTTTGTGTAGTACAGGTTGCTGTCCTCCAATGGCCATATAGACACTGACCCAGGCAGCAGATTCTCTTCTCGTGTCACATCTCCCACCTATGTGATGCCAACATTTAACTACCAACCTATATATATTTTTGTACTTTTTCTGTATTTTCATTATAATAAAGATATTGTCAATTCTCTCTCTCTCTCTCTCTCTCTCTCTCATAACTTTTATATTTGCTTTCTTTGCCAAGTATTCTCTGCGAGGGAAAATTCACTCTCATTAGATTCTTGCACTAATGTGTTAACTTATGAGAGCCCAAATGAAATGATCCACAAAAGAAAGAGAGAGGAAATTGCAAGACTAGGATTTGTTAGCATCTGCAGCATTGCCTTTAGCTTGTTATATGATTGAGTGGATGAACAGAAAGAGAGAGAGAGATGCCCACTTCCCAAATTCTATGATCTCATGTGTCTCTGGCTTCTTATATTATCTACATTGGAGGGTACTCAAAACCTGCTCAACTTGCACCTAGCTATGATATACTTGGCATATTCGATTTCATTGGTATATTATATAAGCAAGTCTCACATGGAGAGATCTAAACTTTTGGACCCTTATAGCTATAGGAAGGGCCTTTATTTTTTATTTTTTTTCCATATAGGGTGGAGTACTTCATGAAGGATCTAGCTACTAGTTGTATATATATACATAGATGGGTGAACTAGCCAAAAGCAGCCTAACCATGCCAAAATTTCAAGACTTTCATGTGATTGATTTGATTTCTCACCTCTAGATTGAAAAACCAAAGTTATGATGAGTAAGTTGATTTGTATAAGGTGTTAGATTAATTCATGATTGCAATGAGTTTACTAAACAACATCGTTCAAGAGTTACTGGTTCGTTAATGCTGAATTAATCAATTATTCATGTGCATGTTGACAATTGATACAGTCAAATTTTTTATTATGATTTGTTTAACCCTATACTTCAAACAATGCCTAGGAGAGAATTGTCACCACCCAAAAGTGGTTTGATATAGCCAATGGGAAAGTAAGCATGTTTTTGCCTAAACACAAAGTTAATCAGTAATTAACTGAATAATAATGTTAATGGGGTGTTCCAAATGGCCTCAACTGCATAAGACAAAGGGGTTTGAAACTCGAAGACAACTTTTTATTGTGCTTTTTGATAGGCAGAATAGGATTTAGACGTAGCTTTACTTTGTTAATTAAAGGTTTAGGTTTGTTTTGATGCTAAAATCTCTCCATCAACGGGCAGGACATTGTCAATGTCGCTTGCACAAGAATAAAGCTCAATTTTAAAAGACACTGATCGAGCAAAAGAGAGAGAATGAATTCTCAATGGATGCTTTTCTTGCATTTTAATTCTAACAGAATATTTTAATATGCAATATGTTATTAACATATATTAATAAATAAATAAATAACAACATACTTGGTTTGTTTCTAGCCAGTCTAGTTGAAGTAAAATATATACAAATTACGTACAAATTATTGTATTTTTATTTTGATATTGTACTTATGTTGAAAACTATGAAACATATTTCATATTTTAAATACATCGTATTTTGATATCATATTTTAAAAAAGTTATCGTGCACTTCTCGTTATGGAGTGATATCATATTTTTAAAAAGTCATCGTGCACTTATGGTCGTGAAGTTTATTCTTTATATTTTTATGAGGAATATGTCCATGACGATTCTCTTTAAGCAAATACAATTACAAATACAATTCACAAGAAGGAATAAGAAATTAAAATATGGAAAATTCGACAAACAGCTTTTGCTTTATGATGTGGCTTTCTTGGCACTCTTTGAATGAAGATTTTAGGGGTCCATACAAGAAAAGAGTCTTATTCCAGTAATGCCATGCTCAGGCTAGTGAATTCGAGGCCTAAAACTGTAAAATCAAAACCAAGTAGCTAACTCACTGCAGTGAGGTGGCAGGCTGGAATTGGTTGCTGCATCAAGTTGTAGCAACAACTGAGGAAACAGAGCGTAAAAATGACACAAGCCACAACACAACACAAGGCAACCTTCTGCTTTGAAACAGACACCATTATTAGTCCACCGTAGGATCTTCCAAACTCATTGGAGAATCAAATTCACTGTTCCTTATGCACAGTTGCCTTTTCAACACTGAGCCAGTTATTTGAGAGAGAGAGCTACTTGTGCTGTCCATTTACACAGAAAAAGAAAAATTCAAAGGGCAAAAAAGAAAGTCTGTAAGTGAAGGTGCAAAAATAATGCTACCTTTCCTTCAGTCAATTCCTGGTTGGGTTTCTTGTGTGTTTGCAGTCTGTTTACAGAGATGGGTATGTCATCAATCAAAAACCCAAGTTAGTCACTTGGGTCTTTTGCTTTTTCTGTTTTTGGGTTTGTTCTTGTGTCTGTTTTTTTCCCTTTTCAATTCTTCATCAAGGAAGATTTATTTATTTTTTCTCTTTTCTTTTTCTGTTTTTCCCTTTTGAATTTTTTTTTCTGTTATAATTATAAGAATATAAATCAGATTATAACTGGGTTTCCTTTGTTTTCAGTAATGGGTAATGCCAGTGGTAGAAAAGATGGAGAAGGCCCTTCTGAAGTTGACAACTTTCAAGGGGATGATGGATATGTAGAACCCATGGCTCACTCTCCTCCCCATAGCCCCAGAGCTTTCCACCCATCTCTCTTCTTCACTTCACAAGTGAGTTCTTTTCTGTGTTTTTCTATTTTTTTCAAGAATATCATGTGTGTATGCTTTTGCTTTGTTGACAGAAGAGAAGTTCGAAGAAGAGTTTCTCAAAAAGGCATCTCTCTTACTTGTTTATTTGGATTAATAATTGTAATTTGACAAGGAGACTGTAAAGGGGTGAAAGTTGTTTGCTTTAGTTCAGTGCAATTTTACCAGTTTATGAAAGAAATGTGGCATCATGTGATTGTCTTGAGTTATGGTGAGTTTCTTTGTGCTGTTTTGTCTCCTGACAATCATTTCTTTGATTATTCAAGCAATGGGGTGAGCCTAATTGTCAAAAGATAACAAGTAAAAACTACATGTGATATCTGTTGACATTCTACCTTAACTTTGAAGGTGAATCTAGTCAATACTTGTTTGATAAACGTCCAAATGCTATACACCTATTGGTTTCAAGAAAAATGTATCCTTCTGCTAAGGTTCTTCTCTCTGGTTTTCTAATTGAATTGTCAGATTTCAGATTTTTATCTTTGCACTAGGATTGATGTGATGCATAAAAGGCAAAAGAAAGTTTCCCTTGCATATTAGAGCTATCACTTAGATTTATGTTCCGCAAAATCTCTAAATTTTTATCTACATTTTCAGAATCCTGGGGACCCCTTACCAAGACCTGCTCAGGCATTATCACAACATTCAGTTTATAATGAATATGTACACAACGAGAAATTGATACGGGCGAAGATATCATGGAACCATGGTGGTAGGCAAGTTGCTATCACAGGATCATGGGACAATTGGGAGACCAGGTACTAAGTTACATAGCGGTTTCATCATTAAATTTCCAACTTCATTTTCTGTTTTTGACATAATCATGATTTGATATGAATAACTTTCACCTCCTATCAGTGAACTCATGCAGAGTATTGGCACAGATTTCGTCATCTTAAAGTTGCTTCCATCAGGTCTCTACCAGTACCGCTTCATTGTTGACGGGAGTTTGAGATGTTCTGCAGACTTGCCATGGGTCTATGATAATTCAGGGAGTGCCTATAATGTTTTGGACTTGCAGGTAATAAATATAACGACTTCTAATGGCTGGTCTATGAATGAAAAACTGTTCTGTTCCTTGTACTAGGCCTCTTGCTCCCTTTCTTTTTCGTTATATGTAAGGGTTTATCTTGCACTTAGGTTAAATATGATGTACTTTTGGGATGAAGGTCAAGTTTAGTTGAGTGGAGATCAGTTTACATATCAAGTATTATCAGGAAAAGTCTTAGGAGTATAGAAGCAATCTGTCTCACCTGCACTCACCCTCTTACACAAAACGCCTAAGATAAGGTTACCTAAACTTGATTTCAACATTTTATTGGGCAAAATCTCAACTTTACTAGCGAGCAAACTGAATGTTCTGTATCACATCACAGTATTGGGTTCTTTCTACTTGCTTTTACTTGCATTGCAGGATGAGCTTATGAGTAAGGACCTAACCTTGGATAAATCTCGGTCTGTGTTTGAACTCGTAAATCAACCACAGTTTGCTTGAGATTGTTAATTGGAACTTTAAGACCAAAATATGAATGGGACCTTAAATTCTCCCCAAGTCTCCAATTACTAATATGATATGTACATAACTTTCCAATCATATTTCGCCCATCCAATTGCTTAGGACATTTCAGTGCATTGTGAATCCGTCTTGCTGATAACCTTCCTTCTGCACTTAGCAGAGGAATCTCTGTAATATTGCTCTGCATCATATTGGAGTTTTCTTGTTAGTTGTTTCTGTCTTTGCACATTATATTATACACCAGTGGATTATAGGAATTGAGGAAGTCATCATAATTACTTCCTCTTAAAGCTCTTGTTAACACAGCTTTCCTTTCCTAGCACACACGGAAGTCAACCTCACAAAATCCTCCTAGCAATTAGCTTTCCTGCTGTAAATCGGATTGTATTTATGTCTATATTATTTCTTACCTCAAGTAGACTTCCTGTACATGGTAACATATTCTCTACAGCTCTTTTCTGAGCTAAGGAGCTAAAAGAAGAAAACTTGGAAACTAAGCATAAGCGAAAAGGGCATAAAAGAAACCTATCCTCTATTAGTTTACTCTCCAAACAAGTCAAAATAAAAGAGATGTTGCATGAGTTACACTAATTTTGAGGTAACCGACATCTTATGGCTTGACAGTTGAAAATCATAGATTATCATATTTGGAGAAATTATTCATGTTGTCAGTTTAATGCTGCTTCAGCCGATTTCACTCTCAAAATGCATTATGCAGGAATGTGTTTCAGATTTGCGTGAGCGTCTCGCAAAGTTCGAATCTCCTCCATCCCCACCTTCAAGCTATGATAACAGGCGCTTAAGTGAAGATGATTTCAGTAAACCTCCGCCAGAAGTACCCCCACAGCTACAAGAAGCATTTTTAAACAAGCCATCCTCCTCAAATGGTGGTGACCAGCCATTGCCAATGCCTCATCATTCACAATTGAACCATTTGCACATCCAGAACCATGTTGGTGGCAAGTTTTTTGCACTCAGCTCTACACATAGGTTTCGTCAAAAACTTGTTACAGCAGTATTATACAAGCCATTGAGAAGAGCAAATCATTAGTTCTTTTTATCTTATTATGGGAGTAGAGAATATTTTATAGATGTAATATTGATTAGAGGATTGTAATGATTCAGTAGGTTGAGAAAGCAGTTAATGTAGGCAAAACTGTGAAAATTGGATTGTTTGCCAAATATATTTCAAGTACTTCAATTTGGATATGATCATGTGCCCTTTCATCAATTATTTTGAGCTTCTGATTTCATTAAGTTTGTTAGCTGAGATACGATGTGAAGACCAAAAATGAAAAAAAACAACACTGCCCATTGCCAATAGGGAAAAAGAAAAAGGTTTTCTTTCCTTTCACAAACATTGTGGTGCCTTCTTAACCATAGCCAAGAACAATAACAAGAGGACCCAACTGTGATCAATATATTTGAGAAATTCATAACATGTATCAAACAAATTGGTGAAAAAACTAGCATTTGAGAAGAACTCAAATGGTAGAACTAAGGTGTAATGAACTGAATAATCTTATAAACTCATGTGTTGTTGCTGCTGCTCCCCAAGCTGCAATTGCAGCCAATCATCGAACCGGCACCTTAACCCAACCGTTAGCAAAAGCAATGGCTAAGATTACAAAAGGAGTGGACATGCCAAATATGATGATGTAAGGAAGGGGGGTCATCATGGGATTTTCCCCTTCCCTTTCTCCTGCTGTTTGCCAGTACCTGCAAAATTGCAAATGGTAAATTCCTTATGCTATTTGAATCACTCCCTTGACATTGTTTTTGTTTTTTATCAGCACTTTCTTAAGAAGGTGACCATAGATAAACTGTTAACTGATAAAGAGTGGAAAACTTACTGCTCTGGCTCTTGTTCTCTAGTTATAAACTTTTTCTTCCCTTCCTTTTTTATTTCTCCATCTCCACCACCTAAAAGCATTAGAAGAAATCTTCTCAAGTTATCATCTCAGTCTCACTTGGGACAAACATTTGTAAAAAAACCAGGCAATAACAAGAAATTTATGAGATTTACATCATTTACATTCAAATACAGGAAAAGAAAGGAAAAAAAGAACTCTTTTACCCAATTCTGCATGAATCATGAAATTGTGTGCCCTCCTCTTTGGTGAAATGGAAGTGAAAGAAGGAGGATATAGCAGTGCTGGGCTAGAGGAGGCTAGAAATGTTGTGGTGGGAGAAGAGAGGGCCAACTTGGCTGCCATTTTTATGAGAAGTTTGATCTTTGTTTGCCCATCTCTTGAGAATCACATATATGTCACTGGTTTTGGATATGGTTGTGGTTACAGTGGAGACAGACTAACCTTATCTAACCCACATATATGACCAACGTAACTGACCCCTTTTTTTAATTCTGATTTTTTGTGGTGTCGGGTGATTTTTCCATTCTTCTTTCCTTTTTATCTTTTAATACTTTTTAGGAAGATTCACTATTATACTCAATATAGGAGCTCAAATTATAAAAAATACCCTATATGAAATGGACTTTAGAAACACACCCAAATCTTATTTACAACATAACCAAAAAAACTTTTAACTTCTTTTAAATTACAAAACTGTCATTGATTTCTTAAAACAAACTCATCCTCAAAACCTCATAAAAAGGCCCAAAACACTCTATAGGGCATCAAAATAATTTAATAATCAAAATTAAATTCAATAGGGCCAGCTGTCATTTTGTGGGTTTTTTTTTGGTTTGTTTATAGAAATTAAATGATGTATGATTTATTTATACTATTAGTGCTAAGAATGAGATTTTAACTAAAAAATAGGGAGCATGATTGTAGATGCTCTAAAGTCTATTTCATGTAGGTTTTTTTTTTGTTTTATAAATAATTTGGGCCCCTATATTGGGCATAATAGTGAAGCTCCCTAAAAATACTAGTATTTACATGGAAAATACTTCTCTCCATACCAGGTAAGTAAGAGTTTCTACATTCCTACCGATAGCATTGTGATATGTGTGCATAAGTTTTTCCTTTTGCGTTTTTGATGAATTATTTTTGCATATATGTCAAACTGTGATTCATATGAAGGAGGAGTATCTCCTTACGAGTAATTATTCAAGTAGTATCCTATTTACATAAGAGCAAGGCTTGACTGCTTAAAATTAAGGAGGAGCTCCTCCTTAAAATCAATGGGGTTTTGACACTTGTCAAATTCTAGCAACATTGACAAAGTTTCAACAAAAAAGAAAATTTTAAAAAATTGCTCCTCCTCAATTTTAAGGAGCCAAACTTTTTCCTTTACATAATTTATTAAAAAAACACCCCAAGCCTTGGACCTACTAATTGGAAATTCATTTTTGGAAAAAAAAGAAAAAAAAAGAAAAAAAAAGAAGAAAAGGTATTGGGTTCAAATACATGATGTATGAATGTGAATTTGATAATCAAGAGGCTCCCACAACTATACTCCATCAGTTATTTATTTATTTTTCATTTAAGTAACTTGTTTCGCATATATTTGGCACATCAATTAAATGGTGCTGGCTGAGTGTGTGTTTTCGTCTTGTAAGTTTACCAATTTGCCCATTGCACTTAAGCCCACGTTTTTACCGTGCTTTTAATTTTGACGTCAAAAAGTCAACTATTTATTTGTTGCAACAGTGAGGGCTTTCAAAGTTATAAAATATTGCTATATGGAACCAATATCCAATATCCACACGAGCAAAGTTTTAGCCAATTTTCAGAGAAATTAGTAGGTTGTATCGAATTACCATGAAGCATTTGCCAGGTGATAGTATGGACAAATAGTACAACGACACATGGAAATCAATTACTAAGAAAATTACAACTAGCATTTTATGTGAACGGACGTTAAGTTCACCTAGAACCTTACACCCAAGAAAATTATGAGAAAGGCGTTAATTTTGAAACTTCAATATCTGAAACCTTCTCATCATCATATGCTAAAGCACTTCCATTTATGTTGATATCCAAAAATGGATGACCATTTATGGACCCAAGTTAGAAGTATGATGCCTTTGGTCTTGTGGGCCCTTCAACACACGTGGATGATCTACAACACAAAGAGCAACGGAAAAACCTTGAGTACTGATCGAAAGTTCTCCGATGTTTAAGTCACCATAAGGATGATGCGAATAGTAATTTGTATAGAGTAAGCTGAATGTTACTGCTACCTTACTTTTGGGCATTTGTGCCCCTATTTATAGAGGACTAAGGTGAAGGACCTTAGGTTGTAGTTTCGATGTGGGACTGTAGGCATCGTCTGAGAGGCTACCACCTGTCCTTGTCCAGTATGGTTCAGTAGGCGCCTTCTTTTGTCGAATTGGCAGGTTAGGTTGCTCAAGGCTTACCTACTGCCTATGGTTGTTTATGGGCCTTAATGTTTTAACTATACTATGTAGGCTCTCTTTATAGGTTTTATGTTTCATGTGTTGCGAAATGATTGGCTAGTCAGATATGATATAAACAGGAGTCCACCAAGTACTCAATTGGGAAGCGACTTCGTGGTTGGGGACTTACGTTTGTCTTTGGCATAGGCCTTCCATGATGACCCTAGTTGAATCTCTCCTTGTTCTTTTTGTACCCATCTTAATAAGGTTGATAATTGTCCTTCCGTTTGCCTCTTAATGTAGGGGCTGAATAGGAAAATTTATGTGCTGATATGATGAATTAATCCGAAGGACCAGACTCGAATGGCCCAGCCGAATCCCCAGTCTTCGAGTTGAAGTATTCAACTTTGACATGACTCGCAACTTGCTTTATTAATTCTTCGTGTGAAGTCCAATTGTTGTTGTGGACCACATAATGGAAATGAGATGCTTGAAGGCCACATTTGAAGGTGCTAAAGGATGCCCTGTCATCAGTTTCTGGACACCAAGAGTACTCATGGCTAAAACAAGCGATATATTCCCTTATGGTTCGTCGTCTCATTACCGTATGGTATATAGATTGTCGACATAGTAAAGGAAATCGATCTGAATCATAAAATGAATCAATCGTACATAGCTCCAAGCAGTAGATTCAATTGAGGGCAGCCCCAGTGAGCGTAGAAGGAAAGAGAAGACATTGTCCTTCGTCGCCAAGACCTTTGCACCCTAGTCTCGATTAGAAGGTGTACATGTGGGTTAAAGGATCTTCAACTCCAATATAGAACAGCACCCTTAGGGCTTGGATTTCCTTCTCTTGTCTGAAAGTGCGAATGCAATCAGTTAATGGCCATGGCCTAGGCATGCCCCAGACCGGTTGTTGAGATCAGAACTCTTCATCCTTATTTTCTTGATATCCTGGAAGAAGAGACGAATGATAGAGTCTGTTGATCTAGATGGGGGTAGGTATCTTGAGAGCTAGCTGGGTGGGTGGGTGATGTTGGGGTTGTTGTAGATGGTGGTCCCTAGGTAGCTGGGTGGGTGGGTTATGTATGTCCTTAGAAGTCATTTTACAAAGGGATAAACTTGTCTTTAAAATTTTGAAGATAAAATAGGTAGAAAAAAATAGGACAGGTCGATGGAAATAACAACACCCTAAATCAATGATGGCAATCAAACCAATAAGGAAAAAAAAACAAAAAAGAAATCAAATGAATTGTAAAACAAACAAATCATAAACAATCAACATTAAATTTCAACTATAATAAGAAACAAAGAAAACGTCACCCTCTCCAAAATATCATGCTATAAATTAAGGAAAATACTTCCCTTCTTATCATACTAGCCTCTTTGCATGCGCTTCCGCGCATTCGTTTTTTTTTTTTTTTTTTTTTTTTTTTTAAATTATTTAAGAATTAAAAAAAAAAATGGGTAGTTGTGTTCCATAAAAATAGGATCAATTATCAGATTTTCTTTTAATTTTAATTTTTTTTAAATATGAAAAAGTGTGAATTTACCATATTATCCTCATTTAATTAATAATTTTCAATTCTTAATGTTTGCATTAACCAAGGACATTTTTTGGTATTTTGAATGTTTCACCATTCTCTGCCGTTTGCTTTATATATAGATAAGTAGAAATTCCTGCATATATGTCAAACCGTGATTTGCAGGAAGGAAAAGTATATGTTTACAGGAAAGGAGGCAAGTAGTAAGGATAAATTAATGGAGGTATTTTAAGTAGAAGAAAATCACAAATCTGACTCATAAAGTAACTTAGAGAAACTTTGCTTAGTTAAAGTCTACTCAATGGTTTTTGTTTTTGTTTTTTGTTTTTTTTATGTGTGTATGAATTCAATGGGTTTAATCCAAGAAAAGACCAAAGGAGAGATAAATTTTTTAAAAGAAGCCAAAATGGACAAAATTGCCCTTATTTATTTTTGGATTTCCTAAGGAATCATTTACATTTGTATGTCTTTGGTTTAAAAGTTGAAAGGTTTTTTTGTCTTTTTTAAAAAAACTTTGGCTTTTTCCAAAAGTGAAATTTTTTGTGTGGCTAAAACCTAAATTTACTAAAAAAGAATATGGTGGGCTGCAGGTAGAAAAAAATGAGTTACAAGGGGAAGGCCTAATATGCTATTTGAAGTATATTTAACTTTGAGAGTTTTCTCAATCTTGTCGAATATTGATTTATGATCAAAGTCATATATTTTATATTAGCTAAATTTCTTATAATACACATGCCATGATCTTATGCTAGTAAAAATTCTACTTATTGATGCATTCTGGCAAAATGCTATTTATTTATACATGGATGTTGTTGGTATGTGAAATTAAATTCCTATTTTTAAGCCTCCATTAGGGTGTGGCCTATGATATAGCAATTATGTCGGAGGAAACTTATATCCTTTAATAACTTTATTTTTGGGACATTCTGGTACATTTCCTCCCTTATTTTTCCATGTGATGGGGAACTTTTTTTCAATATATGAACTTACCAAACATGGGAAAATAATTGATTTCCCATCCCAAGCCTTCTTTTCCATGAACCAAACACAATCATAAGGATATTATAATAATGTGATGTTATTTATTCTTCTCATTAAAGAAAATCTATTTCTCTTCTTTCTATTTTTTGTGATGGTTTACTTGTGAAAAAAAGGTGAAGAATTTTGAATTAGAATAATTATTAATGTGGTGTTATTTATTGATGCATTTAAGCCTTAATTAGTGCATGAATAACAAGAATAACAAAAGAGGCAACCCAGTGAGCCGCTTCATTGCAGCGCAAACACAACTAGAGGTGTCAAACGGGCCGTGTCGGGCCAGTCTGTCCCATTTAAACTCGTGCTTTTAACATTTTCATGCCGTGTTGGACCGGTCCATTTAATTTATCGATCCATGCCGTGCTGGCCCATTTAGTAAAACAATTGATCTTGGCCCAGCCTAAAGCCCATGTCTATATTGAAACGGGTTGGGCCGGGCCGGACTCGTGCTGTGCCTGTGCTCGTGCCATAATCGGGCCTAAGAACTAACCCATTTAATTTGAATTTTTTTCACTTGATTTTTGTTTTTTGCCCACTAGATAATTCAAATTATAAACATTAAAAATATAATTAGAGGCGAGAAATGATGAACTATTTGAAAACATTAATCAATAAAACATCCAAACAATATAAAGGGGCGGAGGGCAAAAAGTGTCCAGCTCCACAAAGTCCATTTCAACTTTTCATCTTTAAACAACTTATTATTTTATATGTGAAGAAATGTCTTACTTTGATTATAAGATAAGCGTATGTCATATGTATTGATTAGATATCAAGTCCAATGTTGTTTAATTAATTTGTGGTTGATATATTTAATTAATTAAGGACCCAAGTAATTTTCCTAAAAGGAAAGACATTAAATATATGTTTATGATTAAAAAAAACTTATAAACAATGACATTAGATGTCAAATGATTGCATTTTGAATTTAGAGAAAAAAAAAAAAAAAGTGGGCCGGGCTTGGGCTATGCTTGAAGCGGGCTCGGGCCAAGCCCGGCCCGGTCCATTGGACCTATTTTTTGATCCCAGCTCAGCCCAAGTTTTTGTGCCATATCGAGCACAGTCCATTAATATTCGTGCTCGTGTCATGTTGTGCCTTATTTAAACGGGTTGAGCCGGTGCCGTGCTGGGTAGTTTCGTCCCGTTTGACATCCCTAAACACAACCGAACCAAAAAATTCCGTCAACGTCTAATATAAAAATGGTAATTCCTTCCAAAGTAACATTCACAGCTTCCTCTCCTTTGAGCACTTTTCAAAATCTACTAATCAAATATGGCTCAAGATCAAGAGCATGAGTTTACAACATCAAAGAACCAAGTAAAAGAGGAAGAAGAAGAAAAGAGAAGCTCTAGCATGAGCAACCAAGTAATAGAAGAAGAAGAAGAAGAAGAAGAAGAAGAAGAAGAAGAAGACGAGAAAAGCTTTGCCATGAACAACAGGGATCATGACAAGAGCAACAATGGAGGACATGAGAAAACTGAAAAGGTGGCACTTCTCAAGTTATTTTGTTTTGCAGATAAGGCTGATGTTATGTTGATACTAGTCGGTACAATTGGTGCCATGGCGAATGGATCATGTATGCCTATTATAACCATGCTAGTCAGGGAGATGAGTGATTGTTTTGGAACTAATCAAAACAATACACACATAATACTCAGTGTTGTTTCCAAGGTAATAAAATTGTGAATATACAACCTGAGTTTTAACCTTCCATCACTGGAATTTTGATACTCACTTACTGTGGGAGCAATTTTCTTCCCACAAGAATATTCGCCTAAAATTCCTTCGTCTTCTTCGCTTCTCTTTCTCCCTGCAAAACAAATTAGAGTAAAAGGAGAACACCCAGGGGGTGTTGGCCAAAGGCCCTCCGATGCCTAAGTTAGGTTGGGTGTTTGTAGGAAAACCGGATGGCCGAAGCCGTGTGTGGTGGCTGGAGCCTTGTGTGAGAGAGAGAAAGAATATGGCGGCTAGGGTTTTGAGAGATAATTTATGTAGAGTTTCAGTATGAATTTAGACGTACCTCAATCCTTGTGCGTAGCCAAGTATTTATAGGGGGCCTCGGAGGCTAAGGTTTCAGAAGAATAATTCCGTAAATGGAAAAGAATTATTTTCCCTAATTTGGCGAGGTTGGTGGATTTAGGGATTTGATATAAATCAAATCCCTAATTAATTCAGGAATCAGATACATCCCATTTAAATCAAATAACCTCCCAATTAATTTAGGTAACTCCCAATTAGGTTAGGTAACTCCCAATTAGGTCAAATAATTTCCAAATTGATTGGCCTAATTATTTGACCTAGGATGAGATATTTTGCTTCCACACTTATCTTGGAAAATTGTACATAGGTCTCTCTAAAATTTGTCTATTTGGCTATTGGCTAGAGGTGTCAAACGAGCCATGTTGAGCCAACCCTTCTTATTTAAACTTGTTCTTTTAACATTTTCATGTCATGTCGTGCTGGTCCATTTAATTTATCGGGCCGTGCCGTGCTAGCCCATTTAGTAAAATCATTGATCCCTGCCCAGCCCAAAGCCCATGTCCATATTGAAACGGGCTGGGCCGGACTTGTGTCGTGCTCATACTCGTGCTGGTGCCATAATCAAGCCCAAGAACTAACTCATTTAATTTGAATTTTTTTCCACTTGATAAGCTGCACGGATAAGCGGTTTGTATTTGAAAACAATATTGAGACAAGATGTTTGATATGGAGACAAACACTGGAGAGGTGGTGGGAGAATGTCTAGCGAAACCGTTCTCTTACAAAATGCCTTGGGTGAGAAGGTACAATTACCAAAAAAATAAATAAATAATAAAATCACTTTGGAATGAAAGAATAGAAACATTGAAATCGTTCTTCTTATAAGAGCAAGTCCAGCAGTGGAAGCTGGGCTTGGGCTAGGGGGGGTTGTTAGGGCCAAAAAAGTGTTTCCAACAATAAGGGCTGGCCTGGGCAAGAGGTGGACCCTAGTAGACTGGGGTGGCCCGAGGGGGAGGCAAGCCCAACTCAGAGCCCGAGTTTTGGGGATGACGTCAGCGCTACAGTGCTGCCAACAGCTAGCAGCCACGTGGCGTCGTTTGGGCTCTCTGATTGGATTTTTTCCGCCAATCCAACGACATTGAATTTTTGTGCAATAAAATAATGAAAAACTTGAACTTTTTTTTAAAAAGTACCCAAAAATTAATTAATTTTTTTTCTATAAATACCAACCAATACTCTTCACTTTTAACATCAAATCCTCGTACATTTTCTTCTCCTTCAACTATTAATTCACTTTCTACTTAATATTTTTTTCACTTTCAAATTTTATTTTTCTGAAATCTAATCCGAAAATATTATCCAAATTAATTGTTTAGGTAAAAAAAATATGTAAAAAAACAAAAAAATGAATAGTATTTGCCCTTTGCCATAACAACTGGTGGAAACGTACATTGCTTTTTGCAAGGGTAGCCACTATTCACGTGAATAGTGGTTGCCTTTTCAAAAAGTCATTTCCGTTTCCACGGCAAAGGGCAATTACTATTCATTTTTTTGTTTTTTTTCACAAATTACTATTCATTTTTTCAATAATTAATTTGGATAATATTTTCGGGTTCCTACGTGTCAATACTATTCATATCTCATAATCGGATAAAATTTTCAATTTCAAATTTAAGATAAATTTGAAAAAAAAAATTTGGCTGGTATTTATAGAAAAAAATTCATTAATTTTTGGGAATTTTTTAAACAAATTTTCCGAATTTTTTCCAGTATTTTATTGCAAAAAAATTGGATGCCGTTGGACTGGAGGAAAAAATCCAATCGGAGAGCCCAGACGACGCCACGTGGCAACAGAAAAAAAAATCAAATGAGTGGGCTGACGCCTGCCTGGCATCAGCAATGACATCAACCCAACCCTCAGGCTTGAGCTCGGGCTGAACTGGCCTGAGGGCCAGCCTGTCTTCGTGGGTCCCACTCCCAACCCGGGCTTGGGCTCCTTGCTGGACATCATTTCCCCCCCCCCCCCCCCCCCCCCCCCCCCCCCCCCCCCCCCCCGGCCTTCGGCTGGCAGCTCGGTGGGAGTTGCTCTAATGTAACAACTTGTTGGTGCAGGTTGGGAAGTTTGTCCAGCTACTTTCAACATTCATTGGAGGGCTTATAATAGCATTCATCAAAGTACCGCTTCTTACCATTGTCATGCTATCCTGTGTTCCTCTGCTTGTGGCAGCTGGTGGATCTATATCCTTCATTATAACCAAGGCAGAATTCCGTGGACAACATGCTTGTGCAAAAGCAGCAAATGTTGTTGAATAGATGATAGGCTCCATTAGAACCGTATGTAGTCGCATAACATTTGCCTTGCCTTGGAGCTGCTATTGGAATAAGTAATTGCTTTTTATTAATTTGACCAACCAAGAATATGATGATGTTTTTCATTTTGTTCCTTCCTATATCTATCTATCTATCTAGGTTGCATCCTTTACGGGAGAGAAGCAAGCTATTACAAGTTACAACAAATATCTTGTGGGTGCTTACAAATCAACTGTTCATGAAGGCTCGACTGCTGGAATAGGTCATGGCTTGGTCATGCAAGGGCGGAACCACACTAAGGGCTACAATGGGCTGTAGCCCAGTGTGGTTTTTTAAGAAAAAATATATATAAATAATATATTTAACTTATTTTCAATATTAGCCCAGTCAGTGGCGCTGTACAAATTACTTTATTTCCATTTTCAACATTTAAGTATTTACTTTTATATTACTTCATTTACTTAATTTTACAATGTAAATAAGGAAGTACCCCTCATTCGGATTCAAATAAAAATATTAGAAAATCAAATTCCCACCAAATCAAAATATGAAAAATCGGTTTTAATGCAAAATACAATTTAGGCTAAAAATGATGGCTCATTAAGTCAATATATACTTCATACTAAAATCCCATAAAATCAAGTTTTCTTATTTGATGTGTGAGGAATAAAAGCCGCCAAAAATTATCTTGAGAAAATGATTATTCCGAAAACCCATTTTTCACACTTAGTCAAGTTTTCTTATATATATTGTACTATAAAAGCGATTCAGTAAGAAATACATCATTCAGTTTTCTCATATGCTCTTAGAAACTCCTAGCAACTCTTTTCTTCCTCTGTCTCTATTACCATGGTTAGCATGGTATCAGAGCCCTTCATGGTTCTGAGGGCCTGATCTCTTGCTTCTGCTACCCTATTCTTCCTTTTATTTTCTTCTTCACTCTGATTTATGCACCTACTACACCATCTGCGAATTTGCCATTCCTTCACCTTCGTTGATTCTGCAATATGATTCTGTCTTCGATTTCTTCGAGTTCGCAATTTTCTTCAACCTCTTGCTTTTGCAATTTCTGCAATTCTTCGTTTTCTTCGTGTCTAACATACAATTTTGCAATTTCTTCAATTTCTTCGCTAGTCTTCAATTTCTTCGTTTATGCAATTTCTTCAATTTCTTTGATCTTCGATATCTGTGCTCTCTCTCTCTCTCTCTCTCTCTCTCTCTCTCTCTCTCTCTCTCTCTCTCTCTCTTTCTCTCTCTCTCTCTCTCTCTCTCTCTCTCTCTCTCATGGCGACTTCTCGGTCTTATCACGATCCGGTTGAAAGATGATAACTTCTTGAAGTGGCGATATCAACTTGAGTCTGTTTTGGACGGCTATGATCTCTTTGGCCATTTTGATGGCTCCAACATTGCACTGCCGAAATTCGCAATTTTGGATGAGGAATGTGTTACCTCTGAACTCATTGCAGCCTACAAGGACTGGGTGCAGGTCGATAAAGCACTTATTAGCTTGTTGATCGCCACGCTTTTTGATGATGCGCTTGAATATGTCATCGGTTGCAAGACTGCGCATTATGCCTGGATGAATTTGACGGATCGATATGCCACAGTCTCTCGTGCTCGTATCAATCATCTTAAAACCGAGCTTTAGACTGCACAGAAAGGCTCTGACTCAATTGAGAAGTTCTTGCTTTGCCTCAAACACATTCGCGATCACCTCGTTATCGCTGGTGTTTCGGTGTTTGATGATGATATGATGATTGCAGCCTTGAATGACCTTCCTTCTAAGTATGATATTATTAGGACAGTCCTAGTTGCTCATGACACTTCGCTTTCCTTCAAAGACTTTCACAATCAATTGCTTGCGGATGAACAAGTTGCAGAGGCACGCGTGTTTTCTTCTCATGCACCTATGGTTGGCATGCTAAGTCAATCTTCTCCTTCTGTTTCTTCCCATGCCTTCTCTTTTTCTGGTCATGGTGATGGTCTCCTTCCAACTCCTCCAATGCCTCATACTACCTATATGAGTTCGCAGCTAAGTCTGGTGGTGGTGTTGTTCCTGAGTGTCAGATCTGCAGCAAGCGAGGTCACATCGCAGTCAATTGCTATTTTCGAAATTCGAATACCTCTTCTCACGGGTCCTCTTCCACAATTAAATGTTAGATTTGTGGCAAAAAGGGCCATGAGGCTCTAGATTGTTACCATCACTCCAACTATGTTTATCAAGGTTCTCCACCACCTGCCTCCCTCACTGCCATGGCGGCTCAGACTTCTTTCTCTCCTGATGCTGTCTGGATTGCAAATAGTGGGGCAAGTCATCACATGGTACCTCATATGACAACAATGGACTATACTTTACCTTGCACCTCTTCTGATAAAGTTAGAGTGGGAAATGGGGAAGGTTTGCACATTGATCATATTGGCTCAGCTCATATTCCCACTACAATTTCCTCTCTATCTTTATCTTCAGTTTTTCATGTGCCTTAGCTTACGGCCAATCTTTTGTCTGTGTATCACTTGTGCCGAGATAATAATTGCCGTATGATTTTTGATCAATTTGGATTTTCTATACAGGACAAAGTCACCAACAGGGTTCTGTTCCACATTAAGAGTGATCATGGCCTATATCCCATCCCATGCTCTATCCCTTCTTTAACTCGTGTCGACTTGGACAACAAATTCATTCCTCGTTGTCGCACAGGCGATTGGGTCATCCTACTAATGAGGTTGTTCAACTCATGCTTAAGGAAGCACAACTCCCGGTCGTTTCAGATTCCATATCTCAGATGTGTTCTTACTGCTTGAATGGTTAAATGCATCATTTACCTTTTTCTGCAAGGCATGATAAGGCACTTCTTCCTTTATATAGGATTCATAGTGATGTATAGGGCCCTGCACATTGAAATCAGTTGATGGTTATCGATATGTTGTAAGCTTCATTGATGAATATACTAGTTTTCTGCGGCTACACCCTCTTTGTGTCAAATATGAGGTGTTCTCTCTGTTTCGCAAATTTTTTGCCTTTATTACCAATCACTTTCATGCCTTAGTAAAGTACTTTCAAAGTGATGGAGGGGGAGAATATATGAGTCATTAGTTTCAGGATTTTTTATCTACTCATGGCATTGTTCATCAAATCTCATGCCCTTATACACCTCAGCAAAATGGACTTGCTGAAAGAAAAAATAGGCATTTTGTAGAGACTGCCATTACTCTCCTAACTGAAGCTTCTATGCCTGACAAATTTTGGTTTCATGCAATGGCACATTCAGCTTACCTCATTAATCAGATGCCTAGTAAGGTTCTCGCAAATCAATCCTTATTTTCGGTTTATGCAAAAATTGCCTGATATCAGATATTTGCGTGTGTTTAGGATTGCTGTTTATCCATGCTTAAGAGAGACCAATTCTCATAAATTGCAACCTTGTACTGCTACTTGTGTGTACATGGGATATCTTATGGGCTATAAGGGTGTTTTGTGCTATAATTGTACTACTCACAGATTTTTCATCTCTCACCATGTCATCCATGATGAGTCTGTTTATCCTTTCAAGCATCCCAACACTTTACACTCCAATATTATGTCCTCTGCGTCTCTATCTCTTTCCAGTAATCTACCTTCCACTCTTGTCATTTCATCTGAGAACCTTGTTTCACATGCCAATCATCCCTCCTCATCTCCATGTCGTAACGAGTTCTCTCCTGCTGTACCATCGCATCTCATTTCTACAGATGCCTCTTCTTCTTCAGTTCAGCCTCTGGCGGGTTCTTTTCCAGTTTCGTCAGATCAGCATATGCCTCCTATTGATATTGCCAATTTTGGTTCTTCTTCTAGTCTATTTTCTTCTCATAACCTACATCCAATGACTACCAGGTCCAAATCTGGTCTGTGTCAAAAGAAGTCTTTCGAGGATTATCAGTGTTTGACTTCTATGCATGATTCTACTACTCTTGATGAGCCTTCTACATTTCGTGTGGCTTCTTTCTCTCCTGCCTAGATTAAGGCTATGGAGGAAGAGATTTCTGCCTTAACCATGCAAGGTACATGGTGTTTGGTACCTCGCCCTGCAAATACAAATATTGTTGGCTCCAAGTGGATTTACAAGATCAAAAGAAATTCAGATGGGACAGTTTCTCGCTATAAAGCTCGGCTAGTGGCACATGGGTTTAGTCAAAAGGCCGACTTTGACTACGATGAAACCCTCAGTCCAGTGGTACGTCATACCACAGTTTGGCTTTTTCTTAGTTTGGCTTCTATTAATGGGCTGGTCTTTGGGGCAGCTCGATGTCAAGAACACCTTTCTCCATGGCGATCTTGACGAGGAGGTTTACATGAAACTTTGAAGACTCTTCTCATCCTAACTATGTGTGTAAATTACAGAAGTCTTTATACGGTTTGAAATAGGCTCCAAAGGCATGGAATGCCAAGTTCACGGGCTACTTACCTTCTCTTGGTTTCAAAATGTCACATAGTGATCCAAGTCTGTTTGTGAAGATTTCGGATTCAGCTATCATTGTATTGTTGCTCTATGTCGATGATATTATTCTCACAGGTTCAAACTCTCACGTTATTCAAGAGGTTATTACATATCTTGGTTCAGTGTTTGATCTCAAGGACTTGGGTCCCCTTACCTTCTTTCTTGGCTTACAGATTTCGTTTAAGTCGAATGGTGATCTTTTTATCAGTCAACAGAAGTATGCGAAAAACCTTTTAGTCAAGGCTGGGATGGAATCATGTCGGTCCTGCCCAACTCCCTCTAAACCTCACACACAGGTTCTTCCCACAGATGGTGAACATTTAAAGGAACCATCAGTATACCGCAGTATAGTGGGTGCTCTTCAGTACCTAACTTTTACAAGACCAGACCTCGCCTATTCTGTTAATACTGTCCGCCAATTTATGAATAGTCCCACAGAGGTTCCTTTTCAGTTGGTTAAAAGGATTTTGCGCTACATTCAAGGGACTTTGCACTATGGTCTTACTTACTCTTCTTCTGTTCCAGTTTCTTTGTCTGCATATAGTGATGCAGATTGGGCTGAGGAGATTACCACTCGACGATCAACCATAGGATTTGTTGTCTTCTTGGGTTCCAATCCAATTTCATGGCAGTCTAAGAAGCAGGGGTCTGTCTCCCGTAGCTCCACTGAAGCTGAATACCGTGCTCTTGCTAATGCCTCAGCAGAAGTAGCTTGGATTCGTCAGATACTTGCAGATCTTCATGTCTTTCTCCCAGAACCTCCATTGTTGTTTTGTGATAACATGTCTGCATTAGCTCTCAGCTTTAATCCCGTGTTCCATTCTCGTATCAAACATTTGGATGTCGACTTCCATTTTGTTCGAGAACATGTACAACACAGAGACTTCTTAGTGCAACACATTCCTACTGATGATCAGGTTGCAGATGTTCTTACTAAAGGGCTTCATAGTCCAGTATTTGTTAAGCATTGTACCAATCTCAGTTTAGGTGGGGGGGTGTTTACCCAATGGTTAGAGTTGGTTAGAGCTGTTAGAATTGTTAGGAGGTTGGTTAGCTTAGCTGTCAGCTGTTAGCACGGTTATTTACTCATTAAGCAAAGAGACCAAGTATATAGTACTGTAAAAACGATTCAGTAAGAAATACATCATTCAGTTTTCTCATCTGCTCTTAGAAACTTCTAGCAACTCTTTTCTTCCTCTGTCTCTATTATCATGGTTAGCAGTTTTGTACTGCTCTTCTGCCTTGGTTGTATGGTTTGGTTCAAGATTGATAAGAGAGGAGATATTCCGGGGGTGCTGTGCTGAATGTGATTCTTGCTGTTGTGACTGGATCCATGTAATTAGCTCCACTCCTACCTATCAAATTATCTTTTTTTTTTTTTAAGAAATAAATTGTTTTTTTTTTTTTTTTTTTTTTTTTTTTTTTTTTTTTTTTTAGTTTCTTTCTTTTTTAAAATATATATTTTGGGAATAGAGTTAGGGTCTCTGGGACAGGCATCACCATGCTTAAGTGCATTCGTTGCTGGTTCAAAGCTGCAGCATTTAAGATGTTTGAGGACAACTAGTAGAAAGCCAGAGATTGATGCTTATGACGAAAAAGGAAAGACGTTGGATGACATTCGTGGAGATATAGAGTTGAGAGAGGTTTTTTGCAGCTATCCAGCCATACCATATGAACAAATATTCGACGGCTTCTCTCTTTATATCCCTACTGGCACCACCGCAGCTTTGGTTGGAGAAAGTGGAAGTGGAAAGTCAACAGTTATCAGTCTGATAGAGCGGTTTTATGATCCACGAGCTGGTGAAGTTTTGATAGATGGTATAAACCTAAAAGAATTCCAGCTCAAATGGATTCGGGGTAAAATTGGTCTTGTCAGCCAGGAACCTGTACTGTTTGCATCAAGCATCAAGGAAAATATTGCCTATGGAAAGGATGGTGCTACCCTTGAAGAGATAAAAGCAGCAGCTCAACTTGCAAATGCTGCTATATTTATTGATAAACTGCCTCAGGTGCTAATTTATTAGCTCTAGCTCATTTTGATTGAACTATATGCATGATCATCATAAGAATATATTAGTGATCACTTTGGAATTGCATATCTCATGTTCAGGGGATTGACACCATGGTCGGTGAGCATGGAACTCAGCTGTCTGGTGGGCAGAAGCAGAGAATTTCCATAGCAAGAGCAATTTTGAAAGATCCACGAATTTTACTTCTGGACAAAGCTACAAGCGCATTTGATGCAGAATCTGAGAATATAGTTCAAGAAGAATTGGATAGAATTATGGTCAACCGAACTACTGTTATTGTTGCTCATCGTTTGAGCACGGTGAGGAACACACAGATATGATTGCTGTCATTCATAAAGGAAAGATGGTTGAAAAAGGTATTCTACCTAAAAAGGCCATACATAGGACATTCTTTTTATTCTTGCATATGGAACCATAGAAAGCACATGTTTCCCACCCAATGGTTGGAGTTGTTATTGCAAAATTATGCTGTTTTATGCACACTATCTCACAATGGAAAAATACACACAGAGGCTGTTAGCTTTGATTTATGCACACTGTCCCTTTCATTTGGTCACATATATAACAGTAGTTCTTGTCAACTGTGATAAGGCTCACACTTAGACTTACTCAAGGATCCTGAAGGAGCATACTCTCAACTTATACACTTGCAAGAAGTAAACAAGGGATCAGAGAGAACAGCAGAAGCTCAAAACAAATCAGAAATAACAAGGGAACAGTCGAGTCAAAGGATGAAGTTAGTAAGATCCTTGAGTCAGAATTCCTCTGTTGGTAGCATGCGTGACAACAATACATTGCAGACAGAACCAGAAGCCCCTACCCTGGCATTAGAGCAACCTCCAAAGATCTCACTCCGCTGCCTTGCTGCCCTTAACAAGCACGAGATTCCAGTGCTTCTTATTGGAACTGTAGCTGCAATGACCAGTGGCGTTATGATTCCTCTGTTTGGTGTGCTTATGTCGAGGGTAGTAAAGACCTTCTATGAACCACCTCTTCAACAAAAGACAGATACAGAGTTTTGGGCAATGATGTTTATGACCCTTGGTCTGGCATCATTACTGGTGATCCCAGCAAGACGATACTTCTTTTCTGTTGCTGGGAGCAAGTTAATTGAACGTGTCAGATTGATGTGTTTTGAGAGAGTGGTTCAAATGGAGGTTGCGTGGTTTGATGAGGCTGAAAACTCAAGTGGTGCAATTGGTGCCAGGCTCTCATCAGATACAGCTATATTGCGGGGCCTAGTAGGAGACGCACTAGCTCAGATGGTTAGTAGCATTGCGACTGCAGCTGCATGTTTGTTCATTCGTTTTACTGCATGTTGGCAGCTGGCATTCATTGTCCTCGCATTGATTCCTCTGATCGGAGTTAATGGATATGTTCAAGCAAAGTTCATGAAAGGATTCAGTGGAGATGCAAAGTTATGATCTAGAGCTCCCTGGAAGCAAAAGCTTTCTCATTTAAATACAGTTACTGTTGATTTAGCTATTTATCTATTAGGTTTGTGGTTTGTTGTGGCTAACGGAGGGAATGTTGGATTGAAGTCCAACTTGGTTTATTGTGGCTAGCAGAGGGAAAATCTGAAAGTTGAGATCAGATGTAAAGGGTTGCATAGTTTTCTAGGGGGGCATTAACTGTAGATTGGATGTCACTCAAAGGGATTTTCTCCTGACATCCTTCACGTGACCAGGATTGGGATGTAGAGTCTGAGGTGACAGGAGATTTAGGGTTCAGGGTTTGTCCATATTTACATTTTCAAGTCGCAATTCTGAATTAGAAGAACATTTCGCAGTTTGTAAATCGAAATCCCTTCTTTCTTTTAATGATCAAGATGTATAATTAAATGGTTGCAGCTGATGTATGAGGAAGCAAGCCAAGTTGCAAATGATGCAATTGGAAGCGTAAGGACAATTGCTGCTTTCTGTGCTGAAGAAAAGGTAATGGACCTATACAGAAGGAAATGTGAAGCCCCTACCGAGGAAGCAAAAAGACAAGGCTTGATCAGCGGAATAGGATTTGGAATATCTTTATTCTCTCTGTTTTGTGTCTATGCAACCAGTTTCTATGCGGGAGCTAAACTTGTTGAGGCTGGAAAAACCACATTTTCACATGTTTTCCAAGTAATTATTCCCTCCATTAATCCAATAGTTTTGAAGACAAGATCAAAGCATATGTAGATGAATTTTAAGATGTGTATTTGGCCAGCAGGTTTTCTATGCTTTAACCATGGCAGCTTTGGGAATTTCTCAGTGGAGCTCCTTTGCTGTTGATTCTAGTAAAGCCAAGAATGCTGCTGCTTCCATATTTGCAATAATAGACAGGAAGTCAAAGATAGACCCTAGTGACGAGTCTGGTGTGAAATTGGATAACGTAAAGGGAGAGATTGAGCTTCGCCATGTAAGCTTTAAATATCCATTTAGGCCAGACATACAGATTTTCCAAGACCTAAGTTTGACCATTCATTGTGGCAATGTGAGCATTTCATCATTGAAGATTTCAGTTTTCTTTTTCTTTTTCTTTTAAATTTATTATTTTATAATATTTTAGTTTGATGGCATGATGTTGAAGTTTAAGTCTTCATATATAGTGGTTTTTTTGTTTTTTTTTGTTTCTGAATCTCTTTTGCAGACAGTTGCCCTGGTTGGAGAAAGTGGGAGTGGAAAATCCACAGTTGTCGCATTGTAGCAAAGATTTTATGATCCAGATTCAGGTCATATCACACTAGATGGAATTGAACTTAAAAGATTCCAATTGAAATGGTTGAGGCAGCAGATGGGGCTTGTGAGCGAAGAACCTGTCTTATTTAACGACACCATCCGCGCCAACATTGCATATGGAAAAGATGGGGGTGCAACTGAGGCAGAAATTGTAGCTGCATCAGAGTTGGCCAATGCCTACACAATGCCTACAGCTTCATTAGTAGCTTAGGACAGGTTAGAACATCAATGCATATAATAATTTTTTTATGTAAATTTGTATAAGTTAACTGAGCTTAGTTATAACTTATAATAGATTGTTGCAACATGAATCTATGCAGGGCTTTGACACCACAGTAGGACAACGAGGAGTGCAATTGTCTGGGGGACAGAAGCAATGCATAGCGATTGCGCGTGCTATAATCAAGAGCCCCAAGATATTACTGCTGGATGAAGCTACAAGTGCACTGGATGCTGAATCTGAGAGAGTGGTTCAAGATGCATTAGACGGAGTGATGGTAAACCGGACCACAGTGGTGGTTGCCCATCGACTATCCACAATCAAGAATGCAGATGTGATCGCAGTGGTAAAAAATGGGGTTATCGTAGAGATAGGCAAGCATGATACACTGATGAATATCTCTGATGGATTTTATGCATCCTTAGTAGCTCTTCACATGAGCGCTTCAACTGCATAAGATTCTGGTACACCTCTTATCACCAAAAACTGCCACCTCTTCTCACCAAAGGCTAAAGAGAAAACTGCATGAGTCTTCAACAGGTTACTACTTGGTTTTTTGTTGCAGTTCAAACATCTTCAGCTGCTTCCCTTGTTCTTCAATTCGAAACTTTAAATTTCTCCAGATATGTTCGTAGAAGTAAAATGAAATTGAAATGTTAGAATGTAACCAGAGGTACTTGGCATTGCGTTTTTTATTATTCTTTTGCAACATGAAAGTCCTTCAAGTTCAGAGATTTCTTCTTATTGGCACAAAGACAAGCCCTGAAAATTTCTTAACTGATTTGGCTAATGTTATGCAGAGTAAAATACAATGTAGAAACAAGAAATTTAAAGGATCTGCCACATAAAAATCATATATTGTTACAGATACAAAGTGACACATAATATATCCATGTGAACGCCCCATCCATAGACACACACAAGACAACCTCCCTAGGCGTTAGGGACCATGGACTCAAGGGTATTGACGTTTAACCCGCAGCGTCAATCATCCAATAAATTTTACTCATTTACCAAGATTTCTGGAAGACATTTATTATACATTTTCAAGTTTTTTTAATTCATATATTAGTAGTCAATTTGATTTTTTATTAAATTAAAGGGTTTTTAATCGTAGAGGTCCCTGAACTTTACCTCAAGTTGCAATTGGGTCCCCAAACTTTTTTTACAAATTTATAAATAAACCCAATCCTAGACATGTATTTATAAAAAAACCCAAACACTATTTAAACATAGAAACACACCCAAAATCAACCCCAAAGTCAACTTTTTGGGTGTGTTTATAAATGGGTTTTGAGTGTGTGTAATGATGAGTTTTGGGTGTGTTTATAAAGTGTTTTGGGTGTTGGGTTTTTTTATAATTTCAACCTCCATTTTGGGTGTTTTAGTGAAACTCCCAACTTTTTTTTGGGGCAATTAGGTCATCCAACTCTCTCATCCGTTCCAATTGAGTCATTCCATCAATTTGGCAATTAATTTGAGGGCTAAAACCGTCCATCTCAATTAAAATATTTTAATTTTTAAATTTTTAAATTTTGAAAAAAAGTGAAAGAAAAAAAAACCCTCTAAAAACCCAGATCCCAACCCAACCAACCCACCCATCCCCCATCTCCCAACCCTCATAACCTTGCAGAGATCAATGTCTAAAAGGGTAAAAAATTTCTATACAAAAATAAACCCATAAAAATGAAATGATAATTTATAATTCATAATTAATAGAAAAAAAAACCACATTACAATTGTCCATAACGAGTTTTCATATTCTGAAAACGTCCCATTATAGTTTCATTATCAATACAAACAAACATATATTTCTCAATATAAACAAGTAAGCTATTACTCAACCATTGATCTCCCATTCGATTGCGAAGTGGACCTCTCACAACATTCATAGCAGAAAATGCTCTTAGGTCACTAATGGCTGTGATCTTTTGAAGGGATGACAAACCGAGAAGTCCAGCGGCATTCCTTCATTGAATAAAGTAAAGATCGTAATTTTCCACTGTGTTTTTAAGTCGAAGAACAATGTTGCGACTCATTTGAAACCTCCTCCGAAATAAATGGTTAGGAAATACAGGTGGATCAGCGAAATAGTCTTGATAAAGATTTTGACCACCTCAAGCTATGTTGTGTGGAACGACGACACGACCTTCAATAGAACCACGACGTCTTGATGTTCATCCCTCATTGGCTAGGTTCTATGCTTCTATGCGTGCAAGCAAATCATCTTCATATTGGTCATCAAGGACATCGTTGTTGAAGACAATACTACGTAGAAAACGACTTACTATACGACGTGCCATAGTTAATATTAAGAACTAATGAGAAAATGTATTTGAGATAAAATAATGAGAAATTAAGAAGGAATCTGGATTTTTGTAGATGGGAGGAAAATGAGTGAAGATATGTTCTTATTTATAGATAGACAATATGCCATTTTTTAAAGGAAAAAAAAAACTAGCCATTAGAAAACTAGCCTTTGGAAAAGTAGGTATGCTACATGTTTAAATTTTAAGAAATAATAAAATATTCGAGATTAGTTAAAATAGAGAGCATTGTTAGAGGAACCACATTTTAAGTAGTTTGCTATAATGGCTTTCTAGCTATTTTAACTAGAATGACTAAAATTTGGAGACTCTCTTGGAGATGCTCTTAGGTCACTAATGGCTTTTGGCATTTGTGTGTATGGAAGCACAGAGTTCTAGGAATGCTTTGCAAGCGCCACCATGGAACTCTTATTAGTACGTATGAGATCACAAAATGTAAGTAATCAGTGAACAAAACCTAAATCTTTAAAATAATAACAATTACTGGAAACATTTTCATATATATTACCACAAACCCATTGGCACTGAGCAGTGCAAGATTTGTAAAATACTCAACTTGGTGCTAATTTTGTAGGCTATTCGTACTCCACTAAATATTAGCCCAGCCCCCACATGCTATAGTTTTTCTAAATTTTTTAAATATTAGCTTATTCAGCCTAGTGTCTCTAATTTGATAAACTAATACATAAAAAATAACATGAGATATTTAATACAAAATAAATTAAGGATCGTTATTGGGATGGGCCGAGTTGAGTTGGTTTGAAATTTTTGAATTCGGACCGAGCCTAGTTAAATTTTGAGAGAAATTGTTAAATCATTAAAATTGTGTTTGATGCACTCTAGGTTGGCACAACTAAATATATGTATATCGCAACTACGTGGGCACCTACACACTTATCAATCACTTGTACTTTACAACCTCAAGGTACAAAAATAATGTTAGCATTATGTTAGCCTTACGTAACTCTTAAACAATAATATAGAGTAGTACATATCATACTTGAAAAACTATTTTATCTCAAAATTTCACTATGTATGAAAAATAGACTTTCGAAATACTAATGTTTTCAATGATATTTTTGGCGGTTTATATTCCTTACATCTTAAATAATTAAACACGATTGTATGAGATTTTAGTATAAAGTATACATTGACTTAAGGGGTACTTCCTTATTTTTTTTTTTTTTTTTTTTTTTTTTATAAATTTCCTATTGAGCAGGGCCATAATATAATATAAACTCACACACACAACGCGGATGTTAGGACTCAAACCCAGGACTTTGTCTGAGGGAGCAGTTACTCCAAACTACAACATTAGTAGGTCTTTTGCCTCCTTATTTACATTTGTAAACTTAAGTAAATTGAGTAATATAAAAATAAATTAAAGTAAAAAGACAAGATATTTACTTAAATGTTTGGAATGGAAATAAGGCAATATACAGCAATGGGCAGGCCTACTTGGGTCGGGCTAGGCCAGGCCATGGACAATTTCAAGCCCTAAGCCCAAGCCCTACACAACTTTAGAACGAGTTGGGCCGAGCGGGTCTAACCATCAAGCGGGACCATACTTTGGCCCATTGGGCCTCGGGCTACCCACTTCTGCCCGCAGGCCAAATGATGAACCTGTTACCCTTCGTTTGGATGAAGGAGTTGAAAATTACATAGAATTCTACAATGACATAATTTAGATTTCCATCATTTCAATTTGTGGCAATTGAAGATTTCAGTATTTGGATTTATGTCTGTCGAATTTTTTAAAGGCTGAATTACACAAATACCCCCTGAAACTTTAGTCAAATCCCACTTTGCCCCCCCAAACTCAAAATGGTCCCCTTTCTTCCCTTGACCGAAGTTTGGTGATCCACTTTGCCCCCTGCCGTCAACTCCATCCAAAAGTCTGTTAACTTTGATGACGTGGCTGGGGTGTTCTATAATTTTGTATATGTGGATATATATTTGGCAGCTCCAGTATTATGTATTATTGTTAATTCAATCTAGAGTTTTTTTGTAGCAATGGTCCCTGAACTATACTCGTATAGTTACATTTTGGTCACTCAACTCCAAAAATAGCTGCAGAGGTCCTCCAATTATGTATGATGTTGCATTACTAGTCCCTTTTGTCAAGTCTGTCTATTTTTCAGTTAAATTCATAGGTAAACTTGGAAATTCATTCCAAATATTTATAAAAACGAAATAACAAAAAATAAATAAATAAAGGTTATTTGTAGCAATGGTCCCTCAACTATACTCGGAGTTACATTTTGGTCACTCAACTCCAAAAAATAATTACAAATGTCACTCAATTAGGTGTTGTGTTGCACCATTAGTCCCTACCGTCAAGTCTCTCTAACGGTGGCTTCACTTTCAGCACTTGGAGGCCGAATGCCTTGGGTTCCATTCCGATGTGTCTATATTGCACATTGCTACTGCTTTAACCTTCTCCCCATCAGCACCTTTCATAGACATCACATAACTTGCCGTTTGTTTTGTTGAATGGCAGTAAAACACAGGAAAGGGATATCTATGCTTATGGCACGAAACAGCTTCGTCGCCTCCCAGCTTCTTCACTCTAGGCAACACTGTATACTTGCGCAAGGACTTAATGACTCCCTTTTCAAGTAGCTCCGTCGAGACTGCTTGAACATTTCTTGTTCCAAGCTTGGAAGTGCTGAAATCAATCATTGATTCTAAAGAGGTGGTGCAGTATTTTTCCTCTCCCTTGTTACCCGGTCTTTCACACCATTCAATTGTTTCCTTAAGAGCGTTTGCTTCCAAAGATCCCTGCTCCACTACAGAAAAGAGCTTGAAAATTTCTGTGAGTTTGTTCGAGGAGAAGGGAATTGGTTGCGTGGCAGGAATGTGGCGTTGCCTTCAATCATATTGAAGTTCAGGCTCATGATTGTGCCAGACGCATGTCCTTCTCCAAGAAGAAAATAGATGCGGACTTAAGAGAATTATTCTCATCAGTGCCACGATTATACATTGCAGGATTATAAATACGCGTTGGTCCTCCATTCTCACTAATATGAAGCTCATAATGAAGAGAGTTATTCTCTTCAGTGCTCCCATCCGTGAATTCTGCAAATGACAACATATATACATAAATAGAGCTAGAATAAGTGAGACGATGAGTGATTTATGTAAGCATAGCACTTGAAAGTTAAGGTAAGATGAGTATCAAATCCTAAACCATCATCAAAATAAATAGTAAATCACTTTATCAGTAAAACGACAGAAGAGTAGTAAGATTTTAAATACAAACCAGCTGGGCGGAGAATTAGGTTACTGATGGCTTTTGGCATTTTTGTGTATGGAAGCACAGTGTTCCAATAAAGTTGAGGTGCTCTGTGCTTCACTGGAACTCTGTGCTTCCATACACAAAAATGCTTTGCAAAGTAGAGGAGAATGCTTTGCAAGTGCCAACACTGCCATCTGCAAGACTGCAACAATTTGAACTCTCATCAGTAAGCATGAGATCACAAAATGTAATTAATCAGTGGACAAAACTAAAATCCTTAAAATAATAACAATTTCTCGAAATATTTTCATAAAATGTTTTCAGAAAATAAAAACAAGAAAACGAATTTGTGTTTTCAAGATGAGCAAGTAATGAGACATTCCTTCACACAGTAGCATGAGATATTGGAAAAACTAAATAATAACGCAGAGCTTACAGTGAGAACAACGACGATAAATGAGCGATAGAAAGCCATTGCAGCAGATATCAAGCAAGAAATATTTAGTGGTAGCTCTGATGTAAGAAGATCAATTGGCTTCAACATTTTATAGAGGGAGGTCGGACTTACAGACAACATAGGATACCTAATGTGGTCCACATATTGGTTCAGTGACAAGTCAGACTCAAACATTAGGTTTTCACATGAGTGTTTTTGGCGTTGTTCCCATTAGGCTAAAACATCACATGTTGTGACTATGACAAGTACCTTCCCATTCGGCTCATCTCAGGTAGGCATGGGCCACTACAAATTATAGTTCAATATCGCATCTTGATTCTTATGACAACTTTAGTTTGTTTTGAAAAATAAAGTATGAGAAGAGATAAGAAAACTCACACACAAGTTTCTCACAGGGGCTTAAACTAATAAAACAATAACATGAGAGATACTTAATATAAAAGAAATGGTGTTTGAGAATTTAATATTTAATTCTTAGCCCAGCTTACTGTCCCTCATCATCCCTTTTCTCTAGGTAAACTTCGTTGTAGTTCAGTCTTTTTGCTTATGGTCACCAAACATGTTTTCCTTTGATGTTTTAATTTATTAACGTTCACACAAATTTTTGGGGTTTATATGTATTTCCACTTCACTAGGTATGCTCCTTTATTTCTTTTGCAATGCAATATTTGTTTGAGGTTTGACAATATGTGTTTAATTTAGCGTTTATTTATATATTTCTTTAAGAAAAACAAGACTTATAATAGATATCTCATTATAATAATAATAAAATATTAGTCCACCCCTAAAAAAAATTCATGAATCCGTCCTTGATTCAGGTTCACTTGAAAGCACACCAAAATTCTGGGCCAATCCAACTAACACTCCATTGATCTTATGAAAGCTTTCATTTAACTCCCAATCTCGTCATATTTTTTCTTTTGTCGAAAGAAACTTCATTCAAATGCCAAGACACAGCCCAAAGAAGGAACAAAACTACATCAACAAAAGAAAAGCCATAATGACTCTCACTCTCTTCTCTTTGATAAAAATGTCATCTACAGGCTCCAAGAAAAATGATAGGAACCATAAAAACCTTCACGAATACTCCTCCGAATCAAAAGTTTGTCCTACTTTCCTTCTGTTTCCCGTTTGAGTATTTTTTGGTGGATAGCTTCAAGTTTGGGTTGCATATGAAGAGGAGAAGGAGAATGGGGAAAGAAAAAAATTCCGAGGCACATTGGGAAATAAATGATTTTTTCTTCTCACAATTGCAATTTTCTTATAGGGGAATATGAAAATATAAATGAAGGGAGCGAAAATAGAGTGGTGAATTTAATTAAAAAAAATTATTTTCAGTATATAATAATTTGAAAAAGAAAATTAGTTTTATCAAACCACTGCTAGTGGGCTAATCTAACCCACTGCTAGTGGGCTAATCTAAATGTGTGAAATTCTATCAAAACTAGTGTAAAAAACACAATACCCTTATATAGGGGTATATGTATATATATATATATATATATATATATATATATTTAAAAAAACAAAAAGAAAGTTGAAATTCACGTGAATTTCTTTCTAGTTTTGCAAGCATGAAGTGATGTGTCATGTTGGGCATAAAATACGTGACACATTGTCAATCACTCACCACCTTTCCATTATTTTTTGAATCATCAAAAGCCTTTTCCTTTGGCCCTGTTATCACTTTAGGCATCATGCATCTTGCAAAGCAACAAGAAAATCGAGGCTTCTCCACCACAAGATCCCAATCCCCACCTAATGGGAAGTTAATTAGTAGTGGCCTCTCAGCAGGTGCTCATAGCAAGCTTAAATTAAATTGATAATAATACATAATAATGGAGCTGCCAAATAACTAATTAGTTGTCATAAGAATAAGATTTGATGTTTAACTAATTAATAGTGGCCCTCCCTACCTAAAACAAGCCTAATGGGAAGTTAATCTTTGTAATTACAGCATGTGATGTTTTAGTTATTGCACCTCGGATCCTTTTTTTTCTTTTTGATTTGACATGAACAACTTTTATTCGGACTGGCATTTTAGACCGAAAAATTTCAAAAATTAACCGATAATTGACCGCAATGGAACCGCAATCACGGGAAACCGAACCGTATTTGCGGTATGAAGAACCGAACTGCATTTGCGGTTGCGGTTGCGGTATTTGATTTTCAAAACTTGCGGTTATCGCAAACTACGACTATATTTATATATATATATAAATTGCATTTTGTATATAGCATTGGTGCTCAAACAACACAACGGAGTCATTCAAATCCACTCACCACTACCAACACTTGAGTTTGTAACTTTAATTTATAACATTGTTGCATTGCATTTTCCTTTTAGTTTGTAACTTTAATTAACTTTGAATTGGATTTTTCCTTTGGGTTGTAACTTTAATTCATTTTGCATTGCATTTTCCTTTTGGTTTGTAACTTTAAAGGATTTGGAATTGAAATGCTTGAGAAGTTGAAGTTGTGAATGCTTGAGAAGTTTAAATTTAATTAGAATGCTTGGAATTGTAACTTTAATTTTCTTTAGGTTGTGAATGCTTAAGAAGTTGAGGAGGTTGAGAATTTATATATGCTTGAGAAGTTGAGGTTGTGAATTTATTTATTTAGGTTGTGAATTTATATTTCTGGGTTAAAGTATGCTTGAAATCAAAAGGCTTCAAAAGAAGCATCAAAATTAGGCCTAAAATGTGGAATATTGGATTTTTATGACACAAAAAGAACTTGCAGTTTTAAACCGTTAAGAACTTGCGGTTTGCAATGCTGTAAACCGCAAAAAGCGGTCAGTTTGCTATTTCAAAAATTATCATACCGTAAATAGTCGGTCGGTTTGCGATTTGGGCAAAAATTCGCAGTTACCGAACCGCAACCACCCCTAACTTTTATCATTTATTTGATAAGTTTGTCGGTTTGTTTGTGTGGTCTCCCACGCCAAAAACACTCAAAACCCATTGGCTGTAGTAGAACCAACACGTGAAAAACTTACTTCTTGTAGTACCTGAGGACGTAACGTAAGCATCAGAACTGAAAAAAAAACAACCAAAAGGGCGATACGGATCAGAGAACTTTTTCTGACTTCCCCCCATTAAATGTTGAAGCCAATTGCTCTTCCCTCCATAAGATAGGTTAGTACTAAATAGTTTGATCCACACCAGAATATCTAGAAGCTCCTCACAGACTCACAGTAATGGGGACCGAGACGGGGTCTGACACAGCGTTCGTGGAGATTTCAGAGCCGTTGGTTGACGATTCGGACTAAATCAGACCGGTTCAGAAAGTCGATGATGATGACCAAGTCCCCAAATGGAAGGACCAGACCAGATAACGGTCAGAGGGCTGGTGGTGAGCTCGCTGCTGGGGAGCCTCTTCTGCATTATCACCCACGAACTCAATCTGACGGTCGGGATTTTCCCATCCTTGACTGTCGGCGCTGGGCTTATGAGTTTCTTCTTCGTCAAGTCCTGGACTGGCTTCTTGTCCAAATTAGGATTTTCTGTTGCTCCCTTTACCAGGCAAGAAAACACCGTCATCCAGACCTGTGTTGTTGCTTGCTATTTCCTTGTGTAATGAAACTAATTGGTAGGGGGATTCAGTTCCTATCTCATTGCAATGGATGAGAGAACATATAATCTTATTGGTGCTGATTACCCTGGTAATCGGGCAGAAGATGTTAAAAATCCAAGCTTGTGGTGGATGACTGGTTTCCTATTTGTTGTCAGCTTCCTTGGCCTTTTTAGTCTTGTTCCCCTCCGCAAGGTAACTACTTACGTCATGGATATGGATAATTTTTGGTGCTACATGTGGGTTTGGTTTTGAGCTAATAGTGACTCTGTTGCTTGTGACTTGAAGTTGGTTCTGGGCGTTTTGTCCTTACAACTATGGAATTGTCTTTTTATTTTCTTCATGATTCTTCGTAGTTGGTTCTGGCCAGAAGGAAGTCAACATATGTTGAAGGATATGTTGAAGCCAATTGCTCTTCATAATTGGCTTCAACATATTATAGAAGGAAGTCAGACGAAGTTGGTTCTGGCTACTTATCTTCATAATTTTATTTTCTTCATGATTCTTCTCTTCATTCTCACTTTCCTTCCCAACCCCATCCTTTCCCTCCCTCTCTTCCCACACGCATTGACCCCTGGTTCTTTTGGGAGTTGACCTGAATTTCATTTGTTAAGTTCTTTGGACGTGGAATAAAAGGATTCCTTCCAGTAAGATTCACAATATTTTATAACAGTGAAGTTGCTGATGTTTTACATGACTTGCTTCATGCAGGTTTTATTTTGACTTCAGTCCAACTTATGTTGGATGCGGTCTCATATGCTCTCACATAGTCAGCTGCTCACTTCTTTTTGGGGCCATCTTATCGTGGGGTTTTCTTTGGCCATTAATATCCCAGTATTCTGGGGACTGGTATCCAGCGGATCTTGGTAGTAATGATTTGAAAGGTCTTTATGGATATAAGGTATTATGGAACGATTTTCATTTGGGGCACACTACCTTGATTTCTTAGGCTAATTACATGAGTGTAATGTAACTATTTGTAGAATGGAGCTTGTTGCATTTCTTATGAAAAACACCTAAAGGTAGAGTACGGAAGCATGGTCTCAAACACACACACTCTTCTCTCTCTCTCTCTCTCTCTCTCTCTCTCTCTCATATTGGTTGTTTTTGGCCATCCTCTCTCATATATGCGAATTTGCTCCAAAAGCAATGTTCTGACCCGTTGTGTTGTTTGCAGGTCTTTATCGCCATTGCCCTCGTACTAAGGGATGGTCTCTACAATTTGGTGAAGATTATAGTCATTACACTCAAGAAATTATGCAAAAAGAGCAACCTTCCGGCTGTTAATGAGGTTTTAGGTGAGTCTTTGTATGGTCTCTATAATTTCATATTATCACTCTTCACACTCCATTTATGGAAGGCATGTATTCACTCCACTAATGTTTAAACTGTACGTTTTTCTTCCCGCAGTAGCGTTTGTATATCAGTAATCTAGTCTAGTTGTGACATAAGATATAATTAGCTGAAATCGATTGTCATTAGGAATTTAGAGGTATATTCTTTGGCTTAGAGTAGCAAATCTATGTTACTCTCCCAGCTATTGGTCTCTTCATCATCGCTTCATTAGTTGGACGTGATGGTGGGGTTATAGCTGGGAGAGTTCGTTGGACTTTGTAAATATCTACTTATCTACAGGAGGACTGATTAGAAATGAATAACTAGATCTTGTTGGGTTTGGTAGAGGCTTTAACCCTATCATGCTATATACATTACCTATATTATATTATGTACAAGTTAATCTTTTTAGAAAGAACAGAAAAGGTAGGAGTTGGAGGAGGCTTGAATGATTACGACAAACACACAGCCAATGAAGCTTATCTCTTTATGCCAATTAAGCTGATCTCATTTTATAGTTGAGATTCATGAATTATATGTACTAGCCAGCCTAGTAGACTTGTGAACCTTTATTTTGAGGCATGAATATACTTACAGAAATTTCCGGCAAGCATATGCTTCTCTCTGTGATGCTGTCTGTCCAAGCCTAGTTAGATGTCCATTTTAAACCCTATATAAATTTTCCTTCTCCGTAAACCAAATTTCCGAAATTCTCACTGTTACTATTGCAGCTATGTGTGTGCATCTCTGCACATTGCATACATGAAGATCAACCTTTTCCCTCCTTTTTGGCTGGGAAGTGCATCTAACTTGTTGGCACCGAAATTTATCACAACATGATGTACACAGAAACATACTCCTGATATGCCCGCATGGTTTCTGTGCACACCATGTTGTGATATATTTTAGTGCCTACAAGTCAGATGAACCCAAAAACGTACTCCTGATAGGGTTGTTCTTCAGGCCCAGACTTGGCTGGCTGAATTTCAACTCCTTGAATTGATTGGTCCTCGTTCACCGCGCTCTTGCATGCCCGTTGGAATTTTCCTTCTGTTGGTTTCTGAAGGTTAATGTTGATGGTGCCTGGAGGAAGGATGCGAGGATTGGAGGCACTGTTGTGATTATTCGTGATTGTACTGGGAACTTTGTTGCTGCTGGTGCGCATCAGATTAGAAACGTTGAGTGTCCTGATCAAATTGAGGCACTTGCCCTGCTTGATGGGTTACGTTTAGCTGCTAGTCTTGACCATGATTTGTTCCATTTTGAAAGTGATTCTCTCAAAACCACTACTGCGGTGTTAAAGGGAGGGGCCAACTTCTCTCTGCTAGGTAGGATTTATGAGGACTGTACGGGGCTTCTCTCAAATTTTCATTCTGTTTCTTTAAATCATGTGCCTAGGACTTGCAACTCTGTTGCTGATTATCATAGCATGTATACAGAAACCACCGTGTATAAGAAAATCTTGCACCTCAAGGGCTGTCAATTACCATACCAACTTACTACTTGATACAGACAAATCATTACTGACTCAGACCCAGAAATAATAGATCCTAAGTATTTAGAATCATTCATACCTTAATTTGATCTTCAATTTCCATTCTTTCACAGGCAATGACAGGTCCAGCATCCAGTGCACGGACCGTGAACACTGGGGATACTCCTGTTTCTTTAACACCATCCTAATTCAGAAATTCAAACATGTGGACTTACTCCTTATTCTGAAATTTACAATGTGACCAAAAAATAAAATGCAAAAATGTATAACATACGAGATAAGGAACATCGAAACAAAGAAACCTGCGAGGCTCTTTGAACGGGTGCAGCACCAAGATATAATGGCAGAAGACTTGGGTGTATATATTATTGACCGTGCCTGAGACAATTGTCACTCTCTTTTTTTATTAGTTTTTTTTAATCGAAGACAACTGTCACTTTGGATTGAGAAATAGTGCTGGCACTAGAACAAATATCTCTCAACGTTACTCTCAAGTCATTTATGTTCACTCAAGATATGCAACTAATCTGTTCACATTTATTTTTTTTAGAGTAAGTATAATTGTATTCATAACTTAGGCACCAAGATCATTAGTTACAATGACATAAACGACTAAAAAGGAGTTTGTGTCCAGAGTGGGGCAATTTCAGCATTGTGTTTTCCTGTAGACCCCTCGTCATTGTAACAGGGCAGCGCATAAAATTGCAGCCTTTGTGTCCAAAGTTGGTGGAATCCATACTTGGGGTGATTTATGGCCTGAGTGAATTTGTGATATTCTTGCTAGTGATGTAAACCTTACTATTCGTCTTTAATAATATTCTCTCATTGTTTTGAAAAAAAAACCTACTTAAAAGGAGTTGATACAAATGTGGAAACACAGTAACAGGGTTATTCTAGATATATCTCCACTAACAGTGGCATAAAACCAAACAAATTTTCGGCATGAAAGCTGCAAGCCTAAATAAATAAGACATGGATTGTAGCGCCTAAAACTACAAATATAACTACAACTTTTAAATTGTCACAAGTAAAAATACAAGTAGAGACTCAACTACAAACAAAACACCCAACTCACAAGAGACACCACCAAATTGGAGCTTTTACAACTTGAGATTTACAACACGTTTTTTGTGCGTGTCGTTAATATTTGATATTTACCGCATATGGTAAAGCACGCCTTAAAAATGTAATAAAGCGTGCTATTAATAACTGATATTTAAGGCATGTGAAAGCATGCCGTAAAAAGGTAATTTTTGTGTCTTTTGACAGCGTGTTTAGATATACACTGTGAAGTCTAAATTTTATTTATTTATTACGGCATGCGACTGAGTACGCCTTGATTGTTTTTTTGTTTTTTTGTTTGAAACCCCCTAATTATATTTGAAAAAATAACAGTAACTCACATGTTAAGGATCCCAAAGCAATCAAAATCTATACAACCACACTATGTAGCTGCAACAATTTATAATCATGAAAGACAGAGGTAAATACGATGGCAGAGAAAGAGAGAAGATAAACAAACCATATTTGCAAAGTGCTTGCCTTGCTTGCCATACAATAACAATAGCTGACATGTTAAGGATCCCAAAGCAGTCAAAATCTACGCAACCAAACTATGTAGCTATGGTGAGCCAACTTCAACATCTAGTTCTTGTACGTTTGATGCTTTATATGTCTTTTCATGAAATAAATTGTTCCAATGAAACATTATTGTTTTTCTGAAAATGTTAGAACCACCCATGAGGCCATGATTGGACAAAGCTACAACCCCGAAAAATACTCTCTCAAACCCTCAGTCTTTCAAACAAGGGGGGAGGTGGTCACTACCCCTCCTTCCCTCCCCCCCTTATACGCCTTTCAATTTCCATTTTCCATCTTCCATCTTCCTCTTCATTCCCTCTCTATTATCTTCCTTACTTTTTATTTTTAATTTCCTAGCTCCCTTTAAATTCCTCCCTCCTTATTTGGCTTCTTCAAGACTTTATCTCCCTCTTGGATCTATCGACCCCTATGGGCTGCAGCAACTAATCCCAAACATGATTTTTCGTGTCCCCTTCAGAAGATGTGTAGAGCTCTTGCTTGGGTGCTTGCACCACCTCCTTCCATTCTTGGGTTGTTACCACCTCCTTCCTTGCTTAGGATGTTGGTTTCTTTGGCTTTGGGAAGTGTTTTCCTAGGTTTGTTCTTGGATTGGCTGTTGTTTCCCTCTAGGTGCTTTAGTGGTTTCATTTTTGTAAGAGTTATTGAGTCTTTGATGGTTGGTTTATGTATTGCGAGAAATTTTCATATTTGTATTTGTTTTGTGTGTTTTGGTGTGTTTGTAGTTCTTTCACTCATCATTAGTCATGGTGGCGATCTCTCAGTCTTCATGGAAGCAACGGCAGGGGTACTTTGGCGTTTGGTGGTGTTTCTACTATTGGTTGGCTCTGGCTTTATGCAAGTTTTATACTCTAACTTTATGTTAGTTTTGGGCTCTAGCTTTATGCCATTTGTAAACTTTTTGCATGTTTGAGTTTTATTTCTAGTGGGCTCTAGCTTTATGCCATTTGTTTGGACTCATTTTTATAAGTTCCACTATCTTGTAATTGGCATTGCCTTTCTATCAATGAAACTTGATTCCAACCAAAATAAAAAGGGAGTTTCACTAATATACCCAAAATAGGGGCTGAAATTATAAAAAAAAACCCACATGGAATGCACTTTATAAACACACCCAAAACTCATTTACTACATAAGAAATTAGTGTTTAAGTTCTTATAAATTACATGACTGTCATTGATCAACTTAAAAAAGAAGACCAACAAAAAAACTTAAATAGCACCCAAAACAAAACCCAGCTTTTAATTTTATAAATTTTAAAAAAAAAAATATAAAACAAAAAAAAAAAAAACATTACAAACAAAAGGTCTTGAAAACCGTAGTTCAACATTAACATGTCATGTTAATTAATGACTACACACCTTTACTGTCATGTTGATTAATTGTTGTAATGTTCCAGTTTAGGGTAATAACATTGCTCTGTCATGTTGATTAATGGTTGTAATGTTCCAATGTATGGTAATAACACTGCTAGTTTCCTATAACATCCTATTTATAATGCATGTTTACCCCTGTAATGTTCCAATGTAGGGTAATAACACTCACTACAAGAAAACAGGCATTCTGTGACCAAATTTTACGTGACGCTGAAAATTTCGTCACATTTGGCTTGTATAAGTGAGAAAATTTTGCAAGTCGTCACTTAAACGTCTTGAAAGGACCTAACAAAATTTTTGCTCCATCTTCGTCACATTATAATTTCGGTGTCGTCACAAATTACATAGCGGGAAATCTTGGCGCCCAAATTTTTTACTAAATGTGACGAATAATGCACATTCGTCACAAAGCATGAAAGTGAGAACTGAAAATTTTATTGGGTGAAGATTGGCAGCATCACTTGTGGCCCAAAAGAAAAAACATAAAAAAATAAAAACAAGGGCTATTCTCTAGTGGGGACTTCTATTTGAGAACCTCTATGTGAGGACACCATTGGATCCGATCTAATGGCTCCACATAAAGCAGTTGATGTGAAACTAATGCACTGGAACAAGGCCCTCAACTTGGAATCTCAACTTGCGCGTCTTCTCTTATCCCTCCAAAACAGTTGTATTGTGTATGAGCCTCCAAAACAGCTCTCTAGCTATCTTCAACTCTGACTCTCTATCCATCTCTCTCTCGCCGGCTCTCTCTTTCGACTGGTCTCTTTCACCGTCAAACCTTCCTCTATTCCATAGGTAACAAATGTCTTTCGTCCTCCTAGAATTATTTTCTATAATTTTGAAAAATCAATTTATATATCTCTAATTTGATTTAGGGTTAAAATATTTGTGTATTTAATGCGAAATCATTATCTTTTTCTATATATTTTCGATTTACATAGAAATTAGGGCAAATTTTAGTGATTATATGTGGATATGCGTTTGTTCCTCAATTGTTTATGAGATTCTAAATCAGATGTCCTGTTTGTTGTAACAAGAGATGAGAATCATATCTCTTGGTGTTTGTGATGACTTTCCCTTCCAACTTCCTGCCAACTTTGTATTATGTTAATGGAAATTACAGAAACCCATTTGATTGAAGCTTGGCAACAAAGAGAATGCTCTGTGTAAGTTTCTGAACTAATATTTCTTTTTTGCTTTTTCTCTGTTTTCTTTGTATCTGCCTGGAAATGCATTTAATTATTCACTATCGATGTGACTTGGGCAACAGATGAGATGAATAAGGGCATTTTGTTGATATGGGGCAGTATTATGAGATAAATATGCAACATTTTGTTGATAATTCAAAGCTTAAGAAACATGGTTGTAAGGTGAGAAAACACTATCTCTAACTTAGCACAAATGTATTGGCAAAATGTGAATTATGCCATTTTTACGTTTTGTTTCTCCATCAATTTGATGACTTTGTATCTATATTTAGTTTAAGTTTTGATGACTTTGTAAATATATTCAGTTTAAGTTGTTACAGGTTTGACCACCTAAGCTGTCTCCACCACCACCATATCCCTTTAGTTTTCTAATTGTTAATTTAGTTTGTTATGAAATTTTTGTCAAAATAGTATCAGAAGAGTAGCTTTTTATGTAATTGTTAATTTAGTTTGTTGTGTAAGCACATCTTTTCGTTATAAGGAGGCCATATTTTCTGCCTATATTACCACTGGAAAGATTCTTTTGTAGCTTTTTATGCTTTGTACATACACCTTTATTTTTAGGAGTGTGATTTTTATTTTTTCATGCTTCTTGACATTTAATCCTTTGATGGATTCTGTTTTTCATCCTTTTATTTTCCTCACCATGGTCACTTCTTAGACATCAAACATTAATTATGTTTGTCTTCTCACTTTAATGTTAACAATGTTGTATTATGTTTTATATTTTCTTACAGTGTGTAGCTTCCCAACCATAAATAAGGATGTTCTTCCCCAATGGTAATTTGGCCTTTTATCTCTCTGTTAAATAGCTTGATGTTCTTCCCCAATGGAAATTTGCCCTTTTATATATTCTATATCCATTTTTATGACCATTTTTCTTTTTTATGACAGTTGAACCAAAAAGATCCATTCTTTTTGGTTGTCGTTGATGATCGTTTGCAATTTGGTTCAACTCTTTTTCATCTTGGGACAACATTACTTTCAGTTGTAGAAAAATTACATTGTAGTTATGAGAAGAAAAAAACATGTAGTTGAGACTATTGTATATCAAACAACGTAATTATTTTGATGTAATGGAATGAAATTTGAGTTCAATTTACTTGTGAAACTTTGGGGATCTTGAATGTATTATTTTGCTATATTATACAAGAAAATAATATAATGGGGAATGGTAGTAATCGAGTTGAATTTAATTGAATTGAATGTTGGTCAGATTATATGTGAGACGTACACTGTCACAATTTTCATAAATATATGAGGAACAACTCCCCACAATTTTCATAAATATGTGAGGAACAACTCCCCACTCACGCTTGTGAAATGTGACCAATGCAGCTTGTTACCGATAGATACAATAAGTGACGAAAGATGCCTTGTGCAAAGGTACTATATGCGACGAAATATTCGTCACATATAGAACCAGTATGTGACGAATCGTAAATTCGTCACGTCAAACAATCTGTGACGGGGTATAGGTGACGAACCTTGTGACGCTGAAAATGCGTCACATATTGTCAACTGTGACGAATTTACATGTTTAAGTGACGACTACTCGTCTTCACAGAAGGCCTGTTTTCTTGTAGTGACTGCTAGTTTTTTATGACATCTTATTTTTAATGCATGTCTACCCATGTAATGTTCTAGTCTAGGGTAATAACATTGCTAGTTTACAATCATGTTGATTAATGATTGTAATGTTCTAATCTAGGGTAATAACACTGCTAGTTTATTGTCATGTTGATTAATAGTTGTAATGTTCCAGTTTAGGATAATAACAATACTAGTTTCATATGACATCCTATTTCTAATGCATGTCTACTCCTGTAATGTTCTAGTCTAGAGTAATAACACTGCTAGTTTCCTATGACATTCTATTTCTAATGCATATCTACTCATGTAATGTTCTAGTCTAAGGTAATAACACTGCTATTTCCTATGACATCCTTTTCTAATATATGTTTACCCCTTTAATGTTCCAGTTTAGGATAATAACACTATTAGTTTACTGTCATGTTGATTAATGCTTGTCATGTTACTATTTCTAATACATGTCCACCAAAGAAAAGATGAAGAAAGAACAAACCAGACCAACTCAAAATAAGCCGAGCAAAGATTGTTAATACTATTACGTCATAGAAGTATATTATTAATACTCTGTCATAAAAGTACATTGTTAATACTCTGTCATAGAAGTACATTGTTCAACAAAAATGAGATTTATAACTGAAATAGTAACAAAAGTTAAATTGATCATCAAAGCTTAAAATACATTTTGAAAATCAACTAAAATCCGAAGAGAAACACATAATTAAAGCAAAATATCAAAAATCTCAAGTCCAAACCAAACGACGATGACAATGACAATGACGACGATAACGACAACGTCGATGTGGCGAAAGAGGAGTAGAGCTTGAAGATGAGGAGTAGAGCTAAAAGCATCCGATCGAGGTTTGTTCAAGGTCTTGAACAATCCGAAAAAAAAATTCAATAGAAGCACGATTTTAGAACAAAAAATCGAAGGTGAAATATTGAAAATTGTAAATTAAATATGAAGAATATAGTTGGACTTGAGACTGAGCTTCAATGGAAGCTCATCTTGCTCCAACACTAGAGAAAACACCAGCGAGAAAGGAGAAAATAAATATGATTTGGTTTTTTGGCAAATTTGGTTTTTTTAGCAAATATGATTTTTTTGGCAGATCTATGCATTTTTGGTTTTACGGCAGATCTAGGCAGATCTGATTTTCCTCTCTTAAATTCATTGTACAAGGACAATATAGGTATTTAACACACACAAATAAACTAAAAAAAAACTATTAAATTCAAAAAATTGACAGCTGTCAAATTTGGGGTTTTTTTTTTGGTGTGTTTATAGTTTTTAAATGGTATAGGGTTTCTTTATAAAACTATATCTAAGATTGGTATATAACTAAATTTCTAAAATAAAAACAGCTACAACCCCAATTAGAATATGAGAATGTATTAGACAAATGAACCCCTCTCATAAAAGATGGCAAAGCTCTACTTGCCAAATTGATGCGCGGTTTGCAATCAACTCTTATGTGCCTTGAAGTTTCCGGCTTGTTTTTTGTTGTGACCCGGAACCTAACCCATTACCCATGGTATAGAGACAATTTTTCCACTTTTCAAAGCCAAGGTCGTCCTTTTGGAATTTGGAAATTTCCTTGCTAGTCCTCTGTTTCTGTTCTGTTCTCTAAGTCAGTCAACTGCGAAATCAAAGCCGTTCGTATCAAAGACTTTTCAACCTCCCAAGCAATCTGGTGCTCAAAGATTGGATTTTTACTGCTACCCATCTGGTTGTTCCTCCGATTTCTCCAAAAGAATTAAGTGAATTAACCATAAGCCCTGGTGCTCTTTCCAGTTTTCCTTTGTGGGTTTTGTGATTTGATTCTTCTGGCTCTGCAAGCTTTGATTTGTTCTACCAAATTCGAGTTGCGGCAACAGGAAGCTCGAGTTTCACTTCATGGGTTTCAATTAGATCAAGTTTTGACTGGTTCAATCTCAGGACGCACCGACTGTTTTGGAGGTTTTTGATACTTACCCTTTTGCTTGTTCCCTCTGTTCTCAAAGGGGTTGGTGATATTTTTTGAAGTTTATAGACTTAGTTTTTCTTGTTTGAGAGGATAAAGACTTCGTTTTTAGTTTCAAGTTCTAGGTTTCCTTTTTATGCATATGTGGTTTCTGAACTCTGGTGGTTTCTGAACTCTGTGAAGCTATGAATGGTGTGACTGTAATTGTCATATGAAGTGTGTTTGATGCCATCTCTGCCGTTGGTTTTATTCTATGGCTAATATTAAGAAAAACCGTCTAAAAGATGAAGTGGCTTTTCGCCGTTTCTTGCCATTGGTTTCGATTACATTGTTAGGGGTTTTCCTGCTGATGTTCCTTCTGAGAATTAATTCAAATTTTGCCACACCATCTTCGGATGATTTTAGTCAGGTATTGACAAATCGTTCACATGCTAGACATATGCTTAGCCTCCCCAAGCAGACTGAATTGTCACTTCAGTTGGAAAAGAGAAATCAGATGCCTCCCAGGAACTTAGATCTATATCCAAGTCTAGACAAGGATCACATAACTATTGTTCTTTATGTACACAATCGGCCCCAATATCTCAAAGTAGCTGTTGATAGTCTGTCTCGGGTTGTAGGAATTAATGAAACTTTACTAATAGTGAGCCATGACGGATACTTTGAAGAAATGAACAAGATTGTGGAAGTTATCAGATTTTGCCAGGTGAAACAGATATTCGCTCCATACTCGCCCCACGTCTTTCCCAATAGCTTTCCAGGTGTTTCACCAACAGACTGTAAGGAGAAGGATGATGCAACAAAGAAACACTGCAAAGGGACTCCTGATCAGTATGGAAACCACCGGTCCCCGAAGATAGTGTCATTAAAACATCATTGGTGGTGGATGATGAACACGGTGTGGGACGGTTTGAAGGAGACCAAGGATCACAGTGGTCATATTCTTTTCATAGAGGAGGACCACTATATTTATCCCAATGCATATCGTAACTTACAGATACTCACAGAATTGAAGCCTCAGAAATGCCCTCATTGCTATGCTGCAAATTTAGCACCTTGTGATGTGAATGCAAGAGGAGAAGGTTGGGATAGTTTGATTGCAGAGAGAATGGGGAATGTGGGTTATACATTTAACCGGACTGTGTGGAGGAAAATCCACAGAAAGACTACAGAGTTTTGTTTCTTTGACGATTACAATTGGGACATAACAATGTGGGCAACAGTCTATCCCTCATTTGGTAATCCTGTTTTCACGCTACGAGGTCCTCGAACAAGTGCAGTACACTTTGGAAAATGTGGTTTGCACCAGGGCCAGGGGGAGGCGAAAGCATGTATCGATAATGGTATGGTAAACTTTCAAGTGGAGGAGATAGATACGGTTGCAAACATCCACTCAGACTGGGAAGTGCGAGTCTTTGAGCATCAGCCAGGGTATAAAGCTGGGTTCAAGGGTTGGGGAGGTTGGGGGGGACAAGAGAGACCACCAATTGTGCTTGACTTTTGCTCAGATGTATCATTCATAGATAAACATAGCTGCTTCAGCATCTTTTCATCCGCATTTTGTAACTGGTAAGATCTGGATTTCTTTTTGTTGAGTGATTGTCAATGGCGTAAGTAGTTGTTAGATGTTTTTGTATTATCTTACAGAGATGTTCACATTTGTTTCTTCAACAATCAAAATATTACTCAAAAGAAATCATAATTTTTCATTCTTCTTGTGCCAATCTATTGCTATGTTGACACTTTTGAGCATCTCATAGATGCACAGGTCAAACATCTCACAGGATTTATGATTTCAAATTTCAATGGTAACTTGTCCAATATTGCAGAAAGGCTACTAACAAAACATTTTTTTTATATTTTATTTATGGCAGAACTGATTTTAAAAAGAATGTTATGCTCAGGACTTGGGTTTAGGAAGATTCAAGCGTGAGAGCTAAGGTTGCATGATTTGAAACAAGACTAATAATATGATTGATCCCTTCCAAGGGCCAGACTCTTCCGTCCTTATTAGGAGCCACGTGTCATAATCATGTGCACTTGGCATGCTTTTGGGCCATACACATGATGTGGGGATGTGATTGTGACACGAGTCCCTTGTCAAACATTTGTAAGTTTGGAACTAGCTTGCAAAGGGATCGGTGACCACCCCACTTTGCAAATCGTTGGAGTGCCTCACATGCATCCGCATAGATTTTTGAGATTTGCCCATTTCTTTTTAGTTGAACTTGGATCAATGCAATTAAATTCAATACACTACAGTACAATGCAAATTCTCGGTCCCCGTCTTTTTCCCACCACAATTCACCCATCATCATGATGACTGTTTCACCCTTGATGGGTTTTAATATGAACTTGGGATGAATTCGAACCTTTACAGCGCGAGTGTGAGTGTTAAGTTCCCGTTTGGGATTGTTTTTTGGTCAAAAATCTGTTTTACTTTAAAGTTAAACAGTTTAAGGTTTTTGGTAAAAGTAAAATATCTTGATTATTTTAAAAATAGTGACCTTTTGATAGCAGTTTTTAAAAGCAGGCTTTGGATTTATTTTCAAAGCTGCTTTCAAAAGAAGCAGAGATGAGCATTTAATGAATTTTTTTAATTCCCAAAATACTATTATTTATTTTAAAATGACACTACCTCCACATCCACATTCAACTCCACCACCTCCATGCCCACAGTCACATCCACCACCACCACCACATCCTCCTCATCATCCTCTGCCACCACCACCACAACCACCACCTCCACAACCAACACCACTACGCTGCCATCGTCGCCACCACCTCCACCTCCACAACCGCCATCCCCGCCACCATTACTACCACAACTACCAACTCCACCTTCATCACCACCACCATCTTCACCTATATCTCTTTCACCACCACCTCTACTCCACCACCACTACTACCATCAAATGATTAGCACATAACACTTTCAACATCATTTCTATTTTATTTATTATTCACAGTTATAACAATTTTATATTAAAATTTACTAAACAGTTTTGACACTGTTTTTTTTATTGACAGCACTTTAAAAATATAGTTGGCCAAACATGGGTCTGCTTTACTTTATAGCTAATTATTTTCAAAGCACAGCATAAGAAACTTTTATTTTTTTGTATTTTTTTTTATAAAGTGATAGCAATCCCAAACTATTTTATGGTAAAGTTGGAAGATAAAGTCCAGGTATAAATCTATTTTATTTTTCAGTTTAAAAAGAACACGAAGCAAATTTTGAATGAAAGTATTACCGACTGACGTGGTGATACCGTATCATTCTATCATTTCTCATCCTTTTGAGTCATTGACAATAATCTAATATTATCTGGATGAGATGCTCACCCACTATTAGAGTTAGAGGTTGAATTGGTTTCCAATTTATGCCTCATTGATAATGTATTCTTCTTACTACAAATGATCATAAAGTTTGATAACCTTGGCATACGTCTTACTCTCGTAAAATTAGCTATAAATTGAGTGAGAAAGGAAATTTGTCAGTCATCCTAATTACTCTAGCAACTTAAAACTGGAAAGCTAATTTTCAAAAGTGAAAATTTTTTTATAGCTAAAACCTAAATTTACTAAAAAGGAAAAGAAAAGGAATTTCTTCTACTTTGCAACAAATCCCGTGAATTAGTAGCAAAAAGAAAGCGAAATGGGCCCCATACATTTCATTGGTTGCTAATTTGACATTTCTGATTTCTGAGCTTGTTTTTTACTAGAGCTACAGCCAAGTCAATGTACATTTTTCCCAGTCAAAAACTCCACCTGTTACCTATATTACCTCGCCATAAGTAACAAACAATACTTTCTTTTTCAGCTCATGAAAAAACCAGAAGAAAAAGATAAATAGTGAACTTCACCAAATATAACTAAAAAAGAACAAAAACCCATGTACCAGAAGCATCCTAAGGTCTTTGCTTTTTTCTTTTTTAATCTTTGTGAACCTTGTAGCTTGTTGATCCATGGGTGACTCTGGAGCCCCAGAATTCAGGTCGGTTTTCACGTGCTTGGCTGATCCATATCCTGCAAATTTTGATGGTCAGTGACACCCATGCCCCTCTCCTACTGTCTCATCTCATATGCATACAATTCTTTTGGTTATTTATGTATTTTGTTCTTAATTTATTGAAATCTGTATGGTATTGTCTTGGTTTGGGGATTTGAACTTTGTGGGCAGAGATAGGAATGTCAACTTGTGGGTATAAAGAAACAGTTTTTTCAGTTTTTTAAACTCTCTGAAGAAGTTAGAAGAATTCAAGCTGTATATAATTGATTTTTTGTGCAATGGGTGTGTGAGAAACTTGTGGATTATGCTCTGAAGTTTGATTGGTTATCTGGATTCTGCTTTCTAAGCTTGTGTAGAAGTTTATACTGGCTAACTCACTTTGGATATGTTCTAGGAGAATCTATTTGTGGTGGCGACCATTTTCTTATGTTGGTGGCCTTTTGGTTGAGAATGGAATTACGGAGACTGTGAATGATATTTAACCTTCTTTTCTTGGTGCCATAGTAAATGGAAAAGCGATTGCTTTTTTTACATTCAAATGGTGGTGGGTTTCTCTCTTTTCCACTTTCATGATGGTTCCTGGGTCCGGGAGATTCCAGTGACCAAGAGTAGGTAATTTAGCTTTGGTTTTGGATTTGACTTGCATTTATTTTGATGCAAGTAATGATTTTTTTTCCTTGGTTGGGAGCTCATAGTTTGTATTTTGATGTAGGGGTGGCTGAAGTTTGGTATAATTTGTTTGATATTCACAGGTTGGGTTGATTAAACTTAGCTAGTTGGGGAAGGAAGAAAGAAAAATTGGAGAGTAAGAAGGGTCGAGAGATGTCATCTTTGTCTTTGAACAAGACGAATTGTTCTAGAAACAGCTTTACTCAATCAAAACACGGGGCTCGTGTAGTTGCACAGACGCCCATTGATGCAAAGCTTGACATAGACTTCCGAGAATCTGAGCAGTTTTTGATTACTCCACTTCAATTGACTGCAATGTTTCATCTTCCACTAGCAATGTCCCCTCCAGCACTGTATCTGCTTATCTTCGAAGTATGCAGAGAGGAAGGCTTATTCAACCTTTTGGTTGCATAATTGCTGTTGATGAGCAAAACTTAACAGTTCTTGCCTACAGTGAAAATGCCCCAGAAATGTTGGACTTGGCCCCTCATGCTGTTCCAAATATAGAGCAGCAAGAAGCTTTGACTTTTGGAGTGGATGTGCGCACGCTCTTTCGGTCCTCAGGTGCTGCTGCGTTGCATAAAGCTGCCCATTTTGGGGAAGTTAATCTTCTCAATCCCATATTGCTGCATTGTAAAACCTCGGGTAAGCCCTTTTATGCAATTCTGCATCGAGTTTATGTTGGCTTAGTAATTGATTTAGAACCAGTAAGTCCAGCTGATGTTCCAGTGACTGCTGCGGGGGCATTGAAATCTTATAAGCTTGCAGCTAAAGCTATCTCAAAATTGCAATCCTTGCCAAGTGGGGATATATCTTTGTTATCCGATATTATAGTTAAGGAAGTTAGTGATTTGACGGGTTATGATCGTGTAATGGTGTATAAATTTCATGAAGATGAACATGGAGAAGTTGTCGCTGAGTGCCGTAGACCTGACCTGGAACCTTATCTGGGTTTGCATTTCCCAGCCACTGATATACCACAGGCTTCTAGATTCTTATTTATGAAGAACAAGGTTAGGATGATATGCGATTGTTTGGCCCCTCCAGTTAAAGTAATTCAGGACAAGAAATTAGCTCAACCATTGAGTCTTTGTGGATCAACATTGAGATCTCCTCATGATTGTCATGCACAGTATATGGAAAATATGGGTTCCGTTGCATCTCTTGTGATGTCTGTGACAATCAACGATGATGTTGATGAGATGGAGACTGATCAGCGGAAGGGAAGAAAATTGTGGGGTTTAGTGGTTTGCCATCACACAAGCCCTAGATTTGTTCAATTTCCTTTAAGATATGCCTGTGAGTTCTTGATTCAAGTTTTTGGTGTACAGATCAGCAAAGAATTGGAGATGGCTGCTCAGTTGAGGGAGAAACATATATTGCGAACACAGACTGTGCTTTGTGACATGCTCCTTAGAGATTCCCCTGTAGGGATTGTTACTCAGTCGCCTAACGTAATGGATCTTGTTAAGTGTGATGGAGCTGCATTATACTACAGGAAGAAATTATGGTTGCTTGGGGTTACCCCGACAGAGGCACAAATTGGGGATATTGCCGAATGGCTTCTCAAGTACCATGGTGGGAGCACAGGCTTAAGTACTGATAGCCTTATGGAAGCTGGCTATCCAGGTGCTTCAGCTCTTGGGGATGAAGTTTGCGGTATGGCAGCCATTAGGATTACTTCAAAAGATTTCCTTTTTTGGTTTCGGTCCCACACTGCAAAGGAAATCAAGTGGGGTGGTGCAAAACATGATCCTGCTGACAAGGATGACGGAAGAAAGATGCATCCCAGGTCATCATTCAAGGCTTTTCTGGAGGTAGTTAAGCGGCGAAGTGTACCTTGGGAAGATGTTGAAATGGATGTCATCCATTCTGTACAGCTGATACTGAGAGGATCATTGCCAGATGAGACTGTGGATAACTCAAAAGTGCTTGTAAAGGGTCCATCAGTTGATGACAGGATACAGAGAGTGGATGAACTGCGAATTGTCACAAATGAAATGGTTCGACTTATTGAGACAGCTGCAGTTCCCATTTTGGCTGTTGATGCCTCTGGTAATATAAATGGGTGGAATACAAAAGCATCCGAACTAACAGAATTGGCTGTTGAGAAAGCCATTGGTATGCCATTGGTTGATGTTGTTGGGGATGATTCAATCGAAGTGGTAAAGGACATGCTCTCATCTGCACTTCAAGGTGACACTACTATTCGTCCTCTGGGTCTGGATTGTTAAACCCATTATAACGAATTGAAACCTGTTGCTGACTGATTTTTGGTTATGTGCCATGGAGTATAAGTAGACCAGAATAAGCGATTCAGACATGCTCAGAATAGTCTTTGGATGTTTGTTTACCTGACCTATACTTGGTGATAAATCATTAATTGCAATGTGGTGTTCTAATTGTTAGGAGCAGCTTTTCTGGCCTGTCTACTTTGATATTCATACATTCTTTCAGACTTTGTGAATTTTCACAAAAATCAAAGCAGATGATTTGCCCTTTTTCCTATGCTTTGGTTGTGTTTGGTTTATGGGTTGCTTCCTGACCCACAACACACCCACTCTTCTACTTGTATGACACAATTATTTGGTTGCCTAATTAACAAATCCTAGAGATATAATTGTTTGGAATTAAATAGAGATACCTCTTCTGGATTCTTTTTGTTCCCATCTCATGCATGTCAAGTAAGTGGAAATTACAGTTATGCATGTAAAGTATGAAGTTTGTAGAACAAAGGCAGATATTTTATAATTTAGAAGTGTGCTTTTCTTTTATGTTACATACATGTTAATCTTATTCATTTCTTGGATTCCATCTCTTTTTTCTTTTCTGTAATTTTTCCTTTATTTGATTTGGTTGTATTTTTTCTTGTGTTGTTCCCTCTTCTGATGTGATTGTAAATTGGCAGGTATAGAAAAGAAAAATGTTGAAATCAAATTGAAAACATTTGGTCATCAAGAAAATGATAGTTTTGTAACCTTGGTGGTTAATGCATGTTGTAGCCGAGATATAAAGGAAGATGTAGTTGGGGCTTGCTTTGTAAGCCAAGATCTTACCGGAGAGAAGTTGGGTATGGACAAATATACCCGTTTGCTAGGTGATTATATTGGAATAGTGCGGAGCCCATCTGCACTGATCCCTCCTATATTTATGACTGATGAGAATTTTCGTTGCTTGGAATGGAATTATGCTATGCAAAAAGTTTCTGGTTTGAGAAGGGAGGAAGCAGTTGAGCGGATGCTCGTTGGGGAAGTTTTCACAGTAAGAAATTTTGGTTGTCGTGTTAAAGGTCATGACACATTAACCAAGCTTAGGATACTACTGAATGGGGTAATCGCAGGCCAGGATGCTTGTAAATTGTTTTTTGAGTTTTTTGACCAGCAGGGTAATTATGTTGAAGCATTACTTTCTGCTAATAAGCGAATTGATGCAGAGGGACGGATAACTGGGGTGTTGTGCTTTTTACATGTGGCTAGTCCAGAACTTAAGTATGCTATGCAGATGCAGAGAGTATCAGAGCATGCTGCAGCTGATAGCCTTAAGAAACTGGCATACATTCGTCAAGAAATCAAAAAGCCTCTAAGTGGGGTTATGTTTATCCAGAATCTAATGGGGTCTTCTGATTTAAGCGAAGAGCAGAAGCAACTACTTAAGAATAGAAGATTGTGTCAGGAACAGTTGTCCAAAATTGTTGATGACACTGATATTGAAAGTATTGAGGAATGGTATGTTCTTTTTTGCTTTATTTTTTTAACTTGAGTATTTTTCTGCATACTTGTGCACCCTATCAGTCCTCTTGTATTGTGTGTTGCATGGTGTGAACCATAATATTTTGGCAATTCTGACATTGGTCTATAAGTTTTACATTGTAATTTCCTGGACTTACTTGCAGCTACATGGAAATGTGTTCTAGTGAATTCAATCTTGGGGAAGCTGTGGAAGTTGTCATGAATCAAGTTATGATTTTGAGTCAGGAGCGGCAAGTAGAGGTCATCCATGATTCACCAGCTGAGGTGTCATCCATGCTCTTGTATGGAGACAATTTGAGGCTACAACAAGTTCTCTCAGATTTTTTGACAAATGCACTCCTTTTCACCCCTGCATCTGAAGGATCATCCATTGTGCTCAGAGTAACTCCGAAGAAGGAACGTATAGGGATGAAAATGCACATTGTTCATCTTGAGTTTCGGTAATTCTTGTGTATTTTTCAATATTTCATGGCTGATATTGCTCAAATGATTAACTTCCTTCACTAACAACCTAAATGATGAAAAAGAGAAGCTGTTTTTAACATCTGAGATGTGTCAATCTGATTGACTGCTAGACTGTTTCTGGACTGAGGAGAATGCAGTAACAATTTGTTGTTATTTCACGCAGCATGCCTTTGACTAACCTCTGATAGTTCTCTTTTGAAGCAATGATCTCAAATAGAATGCTAAAGTCAATTGTGTGGTTAACATTGCAGTGTCATTCATCCAGCACCGGGAATTCCAGAAGATTTAATTCAAGAGATGTTTCACAGCAGCCATCGCGCCTCAAAGGAAGGTCTCGGCCTGCATATGAGCCAAAACCTGGTGAAGATCATGAACGGAACTGTACAATACCAGAGAGAAGAAGATAGATCGTCCTTTATAATACTCCTTGAGTTTCCATTGGTTCACCAGATTGGCAGATGAACCCATTGGTCTATGTATATTACACACAAAGAAGCAACACTCCCCCTGCAGTTGCCTGACACTTAACTGGAGTGACTTGTCCATAAATAAATGCCTATATCAGTCAGCAGTTTGGACCAACAATTGTTCAGAGGCTGGAAGATACTGATTTTTTCACTGGTTAGCTTGGTAGATTGGGGATATTAATTAGAGGTTTTAGAGTGGGTATAAATGTTGGCTGCAAAGTCAATCCCAAGATTTCTGAAGCCAATCCAGGTCAAGTTCAGCAGAAGACTTCCCCAGAATCGGTCTCATTGCCATATATGTTCTTTGCTCATCTTCATTTGCATCCTTTTTCGTATCATCATTCTTTAGTAAGGTTTTCTTTGTTCTCTCTCTAGGGCTATAGACACAACATCAAGTCACAAGCTTTGTAGAGGGGCAATTTGGTGCTTGAAACTGAGTTGATTAAAGTGTATATGCTAAGCTAACCCTAAACTGTAAAAAAGAGATTCTTGTGCATATCATGAATTGGACCATGCAAATATGGTCTACAAAAACACACAAGATACAAAAATAATAATTTAATTTTAAAAAATGAAAACTAATATAAGAGATTCTTCCACGCAATGTTCATTTCGTGAGATTGTATCTGAAAGATCTCCATCATTTCTCAATTTGCCAACTTTGAATTTCGAACTAAATCTAAAACCCTAAACCCGAAACTCGAAACATACCTTGTGATTTTATTAGTAGTATTTAGTCACCATATACTTTATATTTTCACATAAAATATTTGTTTTCAATCAATTCATAAAAATAACTTGTGTAACACGAAGTTTTATATCTAGCACATAGTATTGTAAATATCTTTTTAATTTTTGTGGTGACCATACGCTCAAGGAGGACGATGACATGAAGCATGAAACAAAGTTAAAAAACGGCGACCTTGTTTGAAAGTCTCGACCTTTCATCAAATCGCGCGAAAAGCCATGAAGGAAAGCACAACCTTTGTCTTCACTAGACTATGGTTCGCTGCTTTCTCTTGTTCACACCCTCTCACCCTTGCAGAAGAGTCCCTCGCCGTTCGAACCATGCTTGCAGCACATTCACTGCCTCCTCCCCTGTTGTCTCAGACCCACCACCACCACACGCCTCTCTTTTCTTCAAATCTCAAAACCCAACTCGACCTCTAATCCCATTGCAAAGCTCGTTTGATCAGTACGAATCATCCCAGCCACAGCTCAAAGCCCCACCATTTCCCCCACATTTCATTCATACTAACAATGGAACATATGGGTATCTTTCTAGTCGATACCGAGAATCGCGTACCTCAAATGATGCGCAAAGCTTTCATTTGCAAATTTGCAAACATGGGTTTGCTAATGATTTGTTTTTGTGCAATACGCTTATTAATGTTTACGTCAGAATTGGTGCTTTGGTGGAAGCAGGTAAGTTGTTCGAAGAAATGCCTGAGAAGAACTCGGTTACGTGGGCTTGCTTGATTTCGGGCTATACCCAGAACGGTATACCAAATGAAGCGTGTGCCCGTTTTAAACAGATGGTGTCTGATGGTTTTTCCCCTAGTCCTTACGCTTGCGGTAGTGTTCTTCGAGCTTGCCAGGAGTCCGGTCCTTGCAAGCTTAAGTTTGGGATGCAAATTCATGGGTTGATATGTAAAACGAATCATGCTTCTGATATGGTAATGTCTAACGTGCTGATGTCAATGTATGGGAAATGTTTGGGTTCTGTTGACGATGCTTACCATGTTTTCTGCGAGATAGAGATTAAAAATTCAGTATCTTGGAATTCTATTATTTCAGTTTATTGCCAAAGAGGTGATGCAATCTCTGCTTTCAAGCTTTTCTCAAGCATGCAAAAGGACGGTTCAGCTTTCAGTTTGCAACCTAATGAGTACACATTTGGTAGCTTGATAACTGCTGCTTGTTCTTTGGCTCATGCAGGTTTGAGTTTGCTTCAGCAAATTCTGACCAGGGTCAATAAATCTGGAATTTTACAGGACCTGTATGTAGGAAGTGCTTTGGTTAGTGGATTTGCTAGGTTTGGGTTAATTGATTATGCTAGGAAGATTTTTGAGCAGATGAGTGAGAGGAATGCCGTATCAATGAATGGGTTGATGGTTGCATTGGTGAGGCAAAAGCGAGGAAAAGAAGCCACTGAAGTTTTCATGGAGATGAAGGGTTTGGTTGGAATAAACCTTGATTCACTTGTGGTTCTTTTAAGTTCTTTTGCTGAATTTTCTGTTTTGGAAGAAGGAAAAAGAAAGGGAAGGGAGGTTCATGCATATGTAATCGGGGCTGGTTTAATTTACAGAAAGGTTGCAATAGGAAATGGGCTTATTAATATGTATGCCAAGTGTGGTGCTATTAGTGATGCTTGCTCAGTGTTCAGGCACATGGTGGACAAGGACTTAATCTCGTGGAACTCTATGATCTCTGGTCTTGACCAGAATGAGTTTTTTGAAGATGCTGTCATGAACTTCCGTGAAATGAAGAGATCTGAGTTGCTGCCTTCAAATTTCACGTTAATTAGTGCTTTGAGTTCATGTGCAAGCTTGGGTTGGATAATTCTGGGACAGCAGATACATTGTGAAGCACTTAAATTGGGACTTGATTTAGATGTTTCAGTTTCAAATGCTCTTCTTGCATTATATTCCGACACTGGGCATCTTAGTGAATGCCGGAATGTTTTCTTCTCGATGCAGGATTACGATCAAGTATCATGGAATTCCATAATCGGGGCTTTAGCTGGTTCAGAGGCATCAGTTTTAGAAGCTGTAGAATATTTCTTGGACATGATGCAATCTGGATGGGAACTTAATAGAGTAACGTTTATGAGCATTCTTGCAGCAGTTTCATCTCTCTCACTTCCTGACCTGGGCCAGCAGATTCATGCTGTTGTCTTAAAATACAATGCTGCGGAGGACTGCGCTATTGAGAATGCACTTATTACTTGTTATGGAAAGTGTGGAGGGATAGATGACTGTGAGAAGATATTTTCTAGAATGTCTGAGAGAAGGGATGAAATAAGTTGGAATTCCATGATTTCTGGATACATACACAATGAGTTCTTGCCCAAGGCCATGGATTTGGTCTGGTTTATGATGCAAAGGGGTCAGAGATTAGACTCTTTTACCTTTGCTACTGTTCTCAGTGCTTGTGCCTCAGTTGCAACATTAGAACGTGGTATGGAAGTTCATGCGTGTGGAATAAGAGCTTGTTTGGAATCTGATGTTGTAGTTGGGAGTGCAATTGTTGACATGTACTCAAAATGTGGAAGGATTGATTATGCTTCAAAGTTCTTTGAGCTGATGCCAGTGAGGAATGCATATTCCTGGAATTCATTGATATCAGGGTATGCTCGCAATGGTCAAGGACACGAAGCTCTGAGTCTTTTCTCGCAAATGAAGCTACAAGGTCAGCTGCCAGATCATGTTACCTTTGTTGGGGTCTTGTCAGCTTGTAGTCATGCAGGGCTGGTGGATGAAGGGTTTCAGCATTTCAAATCCATGACTAAAGTACATGGACTGGCTCCTAGGATGGAGCACTTTTCATGTATGGTTGATCTTCTTGGCAGGGCAGGCAAACTTAATATGATAGAGGACTTCATCAACAAAATGCCAATGAAGCCTAATGTTCTCATTTGGAGGACAGTTTTAGGGGCTTGTTGCCGAGCTAATGGCCGTAACACAGAGCTAGGTAGGAGGGTGGCTGAAATGCTATTGCAGTTGGAACCGCAAAACGCTACAAACTATGTGCTTCTTGCTAACATGTATGCTGCTGGAGGGAAGTGGGACGATGTGGCAAAGGCTCGGATGGCAATGAGGAAGGCAACAGTGAAGAAGGAAGCTGGGTGTAGTTGGGTCACCATGAAGGATGGTGTTCATGTTTTTGTAGCTGGAGACAAATCACACCCAGAGAAGGATTTGATATACGAAAAACTGAAGGAACTCAACAGGAAAATGAAGGAAGCTGGATACGTGCCTGAAACAAAATTTGCACTCTATGATCTTGAACTGGAGAATAAGGAAGAACTCCTGAGCTATCACAGTGAGAAGCTTGCAGTTGCATATGTTCTTACTCGCCCGTCACAGTTGCCTATAAGGATTATGAAAAATCTCCGTGTTTGCGGCGACTGCCACTCTGCTTTCAAATACATATCGAAGATTGTTGGTAGGCAAATAGTATTGCGAGATTCAAGCAGGTTTCATCATTTTGCAGATGGCAAGTGTTCTTGTGGGGATTACTGGTAGCTGACTTGTTAGTAGTTAGTGCTAACGGAGACTTTGAGCATGGTTCACAGTTTGAGATTTTCATGAGTGTGGCAAGTGATTTTATCAACTAAGCAAGCTGACACTTCAATAGTCGCTTAAATTTGGTATTGTTGTACAGTAATTTATTATTTTGGGTTAACGCATCTGTATCAATAAAATTGTGTCTAATTTAAGGAAATGTGCCCAAGAATTTATGGGAAGCTGCTATTTTGCGGCATAACTTTCAACAGTTGTGTACTCAGCAGGGAAAATTGAAGCTCTACCTGTCCATTGTGAGCTGAGAAACTGATACATTGGGAAGTAATCACTATTACAAAATTTCTCTATCCACGATGGATTTGTAACATATTGTTGATGTATCAATAACATGTGGTACATTTTGTTTTTGAGATGTTATCGATAATGATATCGACACTATATTGATACCGTATGAACGTACCCTTCTTTAATAAAATAAAATAAAAAAGCGTCCTCTTCGCACGCACTTCTGTGCTTGCGAGAGTTTTTTTTTTTTTTTTTTTTTTAGATTATTTAAAAAAAATAATGGCTAGTTGTGTTCCATAAAAATAGAATCCATTATCTGATTTTTCTTTTAGTTTTAATTTTTTTTAATATGAAAAAGTGTGAATTTACCATATTATCCTCATTTAATTAATAATTTCAATTCTTAATATTTTCATTAATATTTTTTTTTAAAACTCTAATTGGCAGTATAATTTTAGTTGTTTTTTTGGTGTGGACCTGTAATGTCAGAAATCAAATCTTATTTATGGGCCCACAACTAACATGCCTATTCTGACTTGGCCATAACCCATTACTCCAGTTGGGCCTCCATTGACTTGTTCTATAATATTATCTTAAATTTACTAAAAATAACTGAAATTCCTTTGCAGAGAGAGACGATGAAGAACCCAAAGCGCGAAGAAGAGAAACACGAAGGGTTTATATTTTCGCTCGCATTTCTTTATCGGGTATGTAATTTCTCTCTGAATTGATTAGTCCCTCTGTAAAGTTCAAACCTTTACGTCTTCACTTCCACTCTAAGTTTCGGGTTTTTTCCAACTGAATATTATAATTGTTCATCTTATTGAACTTCCGGCTGCAGCTGCTCTGTAACACCACATTGTCTTGCTCAGAATTTTGAACCATTTGAGGGCCACTTTTACTGGTAAGTTTCTTTTTTCTAATAACCATGTATAGTTTTGAGCTTTTTCTCTTTCTGAAAGATCAAATTTTTAGGGGTATAAAACAATTTGAATTCATGCTTGTTGCTGGATTTCTTTTATTTTTCTCATTTCCTTCCTAAATTGTAGCCCATGACATGTCTCTTTTGTGGAGTAGTTATTCATTGTTAATCCATGACAAATTTTATTTTTTTCTTCATTGATTTAGCTTTCACTATCTCCAGCTAAACTATATATTTTGATCATTCCCTCTTTTTTTTTCCAACTTTATATTTGAGTTTAAGGAACTATTTCACCTTTGCTCTTTTATTTTTTCTTTGCTTTTTTCGGACTTGAACTGCGTAATGCATTATGCATTATAAGGACATATTTTGCCTTTTTTTTTCTTGTATATGACAGTCTGAATTGCAACAAATATTTGATTAAAAGTAATTTTTTTTTCTTTTGCTGTCTGTTTGGCTGAAGGCTACATAAGCTGGAACACTTCATGTGTTTCCTAAAAAATGGCAATGAAGCCATCAAATAACATCTGGATTCGACGCCAACAGTGCCCATGTGGAGATTGGAAGTGTTACATTCAGTATGAAGGAGATGATCTGGGCTCAGGAAGTTCTCAGCATGTAAAGAGTGAGACAACTCCATCTTCGTCATCATCAGAAGCTGTCTTCACTCCTTATGTTGGTCAAATTTTCAAAACTGATGATGATGCTTTTGAATACTACAGCAATTTTGCCCGGAAGAATGGGTTTTCAATTAGAAAAGCACGCTCAACCGAAAGCCAAAACTTAGGGATATATAGACGAGATTTTGTTTGTTATCGGTCAGGATTTAATCAACCAAGAAAAAAGGCCAACGTGGAGCATCCCAGGGAGAGAAAATCAGTACGATGTGGATGCGATGCAAAGTTGTATTTGACAAAGGAAATTGTTGATGGTGTTATGCAATGGTATGTTTCACAGTTTAGTAACGTTCATAACCATGAGTTATTGGAAGATGACCAAGTGCGCCTACTTCCTGCATATCGTAAAATACAAGAGGTTGATCAAGAACGGATTCTTTTACTGTCCAAAGCTGGGTTTCCTGTAAACCGGATAGTCAAGGTGTTGGAGCTAGAAAAGGGAGTTCAACCTGGACAGTTGCCCTTCATAGAGAAAGATGTTAGGAATTTTGTTCGGACTTGTAAAAAGACAGTTCAAGAAAATGATGCTTTGCTCAATGAGAAAAGAGAGAACGATATGCTAGAACTTCTTGAGGCCTGCAAGGCTATGACTGGGAGGGATCCAGATTTTGTATATGATTATACTATAGATGAAAATGAAAAGGTTGAAAACATTGCATGGTCGTTTGGTGACTCCATTCGTGCATATACTATTTTTGGTGATGTAGTTGCTTTTGACACTACGTATCGATCTGTGACTTATGGATTGCTCCTTGGAGTGTGGTTTGGTATTGATAATCATGGCAAGGCAATTTTCTTAGGGTGTGTGCTACTACAAGATGAAAGCTCTCATTCATTTGCTTGGGCTTTACAGGTTTGTGGATGTAAATTCTTGTGATCAGTCCTCATCAGTCTTCTTGTATTTCCTTATGATTTTCTTCTTTTGAACAGGCTTTTATGCGATTTATGAGAGGAAGGCATCCACAGACTATTCTTACAGATATAGACTCGGGGCTCAGAGATGCTATAGCAAGGGAATTGCCAAATACAAAACATGTTCTATGTATATGGCATATTTTATCCAAAATATCCAGTTGGTTCTCTTTGCCCCTTGGATCACAGTATGAAAATTTTAAAACCGAGTTTGATATGTTGTCTCAACTGGAGAGTGTTGAAGATTTTGAACATCAATGGAATATTTTGGTTGCTCGGTTTGGCCTTGTATCCGATAAGCATATAGCTCTGTTGTATTCATATCGAGCATCCTGGACATTTTCTTACATTAGAAGTTACTTTCTCGCTCGTACACTGACAGCTGAGTTTTCACTGTCTTTGGAGTCATTCTTGAAAAGAATATTGAATGGACAGACATGTCTGCAAGTATTCTTTGAGCAGGTAATTTATTCAGTCTTTCTGTGCATGTATGTTCTTCAAATTTGGATAACTGCATCATTACGTTCTGTTTTGGTAATTTGAAGGTTAGTATTGCTGCCAACTTAGAGAATCAGACCAGAGAAGGGATGCAATATATGCATGTCAAGACCGGCATGCCTCTTGAAGAACATGCACGGAATATTCTTACACCTTATGCTTTCAATGTCTTACAACACGAAATTGTTCTGTCTGTGCAATATGCAACAACAGAAATGGCAAATGGATCGTATCTTGTGCGACACTACAAGAAATTGGATGGAGAATGTCTTGTCATTTGGATGCCAGATGATGAGCAAATTCACTGTTCTTGTAAGGAATTTGAGCATTCTGGGATTTTATGCAGGCATTCCCTTCGTGTACTTGTAGTGAAGAACTACTTTCAACTCCCAGAAAAATATTTTCCGCTCCGTTGGCAGGTAGAAAGTTCATTGGTTTCTGTGGATGATCAAAATGCTCAAATCAGCAGCGACGGTGGTGCTCAGGCCTTCCACAGTCTTACTGCTAGTTTATTGACAGAGTCCTTAATCTCCAAGGACAGATTTAATTATGTCCATAACGAACTTACAAGTCTTCTTGAGCATGTTAGAAATATGCCAGTAATCGACGAATATGCTGCGAATGCAGCAGTTAATAGCATCAGTGAATTGTAGTCGGCTTGGTTTAGCAGTTAATATAGATGCTGCACTGTGACCTTTGTTCAAAAGATTCAGAATCTCTGGAAGATGAAATGAGGTGGTGTGGAAGGCATCAAATTGTAGTCATTAACATTAATAAGCTCACACTCTGGAACATTTGCAAACAAGTGATAAAGAAACAGCAATACAAATATTTTATCAACCCTAGCAAGCCAGCTCAGATTGCCTGGATGGGTGTCATTCTTTCATTGTATTTACTTCAAGTTTCAGGAAATGTTGGAATGAGGTAAGCGGAAGCTGGTCACTTTCAGTGTAAAATGTAAGTTTGCAGTTTATTCAAGTCCCCTTAACAATGTAAATTTGGACAAATGGTGTTTGGAAACTGACCTCAATTTAGTGTTAAGTTATCCTAATTTCCTCATAATCTTGATGATGCAGTTGTATTGAAATGATTATGCAAAATGCTTGTTCCTTGTAAAATATCATTCAATTATTACAGCTCAAAACTCAACTGGTTCCATCAAAAATCTGAAACACCCCACTGACCACGGCATGAAGAAAGAGTTTCTAATAACTTATTGTAGAGTGTGTGTGGGGTCACTGGCAAATGACCACCATGTCCCTGTTTCTGTAGGTCCTTCACATAAAATTCAATGTCCTTCGTTGCCACAAACAACACTCATCAAGATTCCAAACGACAGAGCAGAACTTTCACCTAGACTTTTCAATGGACTGGACTACCAGGTCAATTGAACGTTTGAATTTCCATGGCTTTAATTTTGTTCACCGCACATGAAAACGTCTGATTGGGGTTGGTCCCCCACTCTACTTGTCTGTTTAATTGCAATGTTTGTCAGTGTTTTGGCTCCAAGGAAACCAGTCAAAGAGCAAGTCAGTCTGAATCTCATTATGTTTTGCCCTTTATCCGTTTTGTTCCATCCTTAATTTCTTCCCATAGTTTTATCTTGTATTTTCAATTCGGAAAAGGAAAGTGTGAGTTGTACCACTAGAGCTATAAGCCCCTCATAGTGCTTGTAAGAGGAAAATTGATTGTGTTTGACGGTAATACCACGCATACGTATACAGCATACTAGGGAATAAGGCAATTCTGATGACATTGATATATTGCTGGTGAATGGTGATGCATACTTAGGTGGTGGTGCAGTTTGTGTCTGTTTCTTGTCACTTATGTGCTCATTAATGAGAATGTCGTGCATCTTATCAAGCCTTAATTATGCTCACTAAGATGTGAAGATCTTTAAGTTTTGTCGGATGGTCACTTTGTGCCTGCTAAAACACCGCCAGGAAGTACAGAAAATTGGCACACCTTCTCCTAATCCTGGACAAAATTGGACCGCTCATCATGTGGGTGAACATGCACTAAAGTAAAGTCCATAAAGATTGTAGGATCAAGGCTTGGAGAGAGAGACATGATTCCCCCTTTAAATTTGGAATATGGATTCATATCATAATGTTCTGTTGCTAGACTTACATATACTATGTTGTTAAGACCGGGATCTGGACAATACATTTTAACAAAATCATCATAATTAATGTATATAACCATTTTCGACAGTGTGACAAGAAAACATGTTTCACGAATCTTATTATTTTATTACAATGTCCATATAAACCATAAATTGATTAGATCCGAACAATAAATTGTCCGACAATACAACATATATTCATTTGATTATAAACATTGTTGACTGGTAGCAGCATGTCTATGTCTTGTATTATGATCCGACAAATTTGAGCTCTCGCCTGAATTGGACTGTTTGTTAGAACAATTGTCTTTTTCTGAAAGACCTGGAAGAAATGAGTCAAGTGATCAATTGCTCGGTATCTTCTTAAAAGGTGGATAAACATAAGCAAAAAGAAGAATCAGAGATATATACATATATCCAATAAAAACAAACAATACAAGGAAAAAGGTGAAATCATGGACATCATTGATTCATATTTTTATTTTATTTGGGTTTTTAAATGCACCTTTTGCCCTGTCCTCGCACGTAATTGGAGGAGTCGTCTTACCGACTCACGGCTTTTGGTTATTTGTGGCAACTTTCAACGTAGAATTGTACTGGGATATGAATATATCTCAAGTCATTTTCAACCGTTTACTTAATGTTGGGACTTGATGATATGCTTCCCAATTTGATTTGCTTACACACAATCAGATCAACCATTTATATTATTACGAGGTGCGATCAGTAAATATGGTACAAATATCAGCATAAGAGGTGTATGATCTCTGTAATTCATTCAATCCACATTATGGTTTTAACTTAAAATTTCAAATCTCTTATCTCAGCTAAAAGTTGTATCATTGATTATTGATATGAAGGTAAAGAGCTGGGATGGTATTTTACACAACATGGAAATCAGAAGGAATAAGAAACCAAAAATCTCAAAGTTACAGTCACAGAGTAGTCTTTTTTAATTGAAAAACTAGCTTGTTAGTTCTTTGCTCACTGACTGATCAAATCAAAACATGACTGGCTGTTGGACTTCAAGTTTAATTCCTTCCTTCATTCTTCTGATAAAATCATCACATTTCTTGTTTAACTCCTCTCTACTCAGCGACTCAATTCCTTCTTCTTCATATGCATCATGATCTTCAACCATAATTGAGCTGTTTCTGCAGCCTTCCTCTTCTTCAGCTTTTGTAATCAAAACCCTTTTATCTTCTTCTTCTTCTTCTTCTACTGTGATAAAGATTTCATCATCTTCTCTTTCTTGCTCTTCTTCAACTTCCACGTTGACAACTTCTTCCTTTGCTTTTGGTGCCTTTGTCTCTGCCAATTCGACAACTCTTTGCCGGTTTTCGCTGTTCTTCGGAGCAAGTTCATCATTGTTAAGATTAGTACTTCCTGGAGGAGAAGTTCCAATAAGACCAGAATTCTTGACAATAAACACCAGAAGTCCATTGCAGAGCAAGAACATGTAGTTCTTATCAAAGCTGTAGCTGAACAGTTTCACAGAAGCTGCAGATGTGAAGGCATTGAAGGAATGAAGAAGGAAAGAAACCAAGGAAGAGTAGGACAACAAAATTGACAAGACGGAGACAGAAAGCAAAAGTTTGATGACTTTGCTTTGGTTATGGGATTGGCTGAAATTGAACTGGCTTGCAGCTTGGGTGCTTGAAACCTTGATATAATCCATGGTGGTTTCTTCTTAGAGGGATAAAAAAAAAATCTGAGAGATTTTTTGGAGGGTTTTCTTTTTCTCAGAGGCCTAGTGAGGTTGGCTTACTCTTTTGCAATATGCCAAGGAAATGAAACTGGAGGGTGCTTTATATAGTTCTAGAGTTGTGAGTATAATAATCTGGTGTGAACTGATGCACTTCACAGAAATAGACCCCCCCAATTCAGTCAACTACCTCAATAATGTTTTCTTTTTTATGACTAAGACTTGAATCAGTGGTCTTTCAAGAAAAATCAAAAAAAGAAATTTATGGTTGGTTCCTTTTGCTGTCTTATTATTACCATTACTTACCTCTTCAAGGCCAGTTTAGCTTTATCTTTGAATTTTTACTGTAGATGATCCATCTTTTTAGGCAGTAGCTTTCTCTTTTTGATGTTTATACCAATAAAAAGTTCAATGAAAGTTCATTGTTTTTTTCTCTACATGAAGTGAGCACTTTAACAGAAAGATGGTTGGATTTAAAGGGTTCATTTTGAGGATAGTAGGTTGAATTTTGAGCTGGTTCAGAGTGGCAGATTTTGAAGTTTGGCATCTGGGTTGGTAGGCATGGAATGAAAGTAACTAATTCATCTCAGTTATTCTCAGTGGTAACAAAATATTCCAAACATTTCAGCAAATACTCAGGTTCTAGATTGGTCAATTAGGGCAATGTTAGGGTTAGATTAGTCCCTTGATCAATTTTTTCTTAGCTGGTGATGGCTTGATAATCCCGTGTCAACTTTTTTGTTTAAGAATTGACTAAGATGTTAAGGTTGACCTCTGGTCAATCGGTCTACTAAGTAGACAAAAAATTGGTTTGTGTTTATCTTTTTGAAATTAGAAATTTGGGGTTAAAACAAAAATACGTACTGGAGCCTGACAGTAGTTGAATGAGCGTGTAAAATACGTGTGGAGAGGTGTTGAATAAATCAATGTGTTCACATTCTGCATAATAATTTGCCTCGTACAATTCGCATGGACCAGGTCAAGCTTCTAGGCTGGTTAGGGCTGGGTTGGCCTTGGGGTTGAGGGATTGGATTGGGTCACATGGGTTGGTAGACCAAACATTTCACTGATTTCACTTGTTGTAAGATTGAGTGGGGTTAAATGGTCCACATGAAAAGTCTACGAAGATAAATATCCGGGTTTTTAGGTTTAATGGTCCTTGAACGTTGACCAAATTCGTATTTTAATCCCCTAATTTTCAAAATCATTCTCATGGTCCTTTAACTTTAGTTTCGTTAGGACAAATAGTTATGACTTCAGTTTTGTTAACTTTTTTTTGTTAAATTTGAGTATGTGCATGGCACATGGTGTGCTGTTGACTGTCAAATCAAAAATTGCTTCACTCATGGGGTATATGGGCAATTCATAGCACACCCAAACCCCACACTCACTCCACCACCGCTGCAACTTAACTCTCCCCATCCATATATCTCCCTCCCTCCCCAAGCCAAGCCCATTAAAACCCACCACCAATCAAGGAATGATACATCTCCCTTCCTCCAATCCAACAAAGCCATGGACAACCTTACATTGAGCTAATTAACCCACCACCCCGACAACAACTAATGGCACTCCCACAAACATTCCCACCCAACCACACCCACCCTCCCTACGATGGCGAGGATAAGAAGAATGTTTTTAAGTTTTTATTTTTATTTTTTGGGTGAAGGAATATTCATATGGTGGAAATTAAAAACAATACAAAAACAACATTTTGCCTATGCATTTAACAGAAAATAAAACAAAATTGACAGCAGGACCATTTGTCCTAACAAAAGCGAAGTTTAAGAACCACGAGAATGATTTTGAAAATTAAGGGACACAAATATGAATTGGGTCAAAATTGAGGGACCATTAAACCTAAAAACTCTAAATATTCAAGAATTACCGCATTTATAAAAAAAAAGAGTTGGCCCAATTTTAAACCAGGGTTTATGTTTTCTTTGGTATGACACTTTTTTCTATACTTTATTTATTTATAATGAAGAAAATGTCTCTGCATTATTGGATTTGAATTATTTACTGATACATATATATATATATATATTGTGTGTTCATCTTATACTTATCTTTAAAACTACATCGTTTTAAACTTCTATATGATTATCTTTTTAATAGAAAAGAAAAGCTAAATATTAGACTTAGATTCAATACACTTAACCCCCTATTTTAAAAAATCAGGTATACCTTTACATATAAGTGCAAAATTAGCGCCAAAAAAGAATGGTGTATCATTTTCATACGTTATATAGTATATTATTTTCACTTATTTTTCTGTCAAAGTTATAAGAGGGTGAGGGATTTCAAACCTAGAATCATTAGTGATGAGGAGAATGCCTTAACCACTTGCGCTACTCCTTGTCCTCACATAATTTTCACTTCGGATTTCGACAAATACCAGAATGCCACTTGCATTAATAAAACAAAATGAAAAACCCTTCACCTCAAAACTAAAATGTTAAATTTGCCACCAGTAATTGAACAGTGGTTTAATTGCAAATTGGTCGTTCGTAAGAAGGGCAAAATGGTACTTTCATTGACTCTTTTTTTTATATGTTTTTGATAGGGTCATCGACATGTTTTGCTAAGCAAGTAAAGCATATGTGATGTGATGATAAATGTTGAACAGAGTATATAGACTAGACGACCACAAGATACATTCCACATCATTCATTTAACAAAAACATTATCTGTAAAGCTATAAATACTTATCTCACAGTATTGCTCAATTTTGAGCTTCATCTTCCCTTCAACCTGTTGCATGGCTACTTACCTCAGTCCTTGTTCATCTTCTTCAACCTCATCCACACGTTCTTCATTCAAGAACGAGACGCCCCAGTTCAGCAAATTCATCACTTCGCTAAGAGAAGCACATTCCTCCTCCAGATGGGTTTCTCAGATTTGCCTCAGAACCCCTGCCAGAAAGCACTTCCAGCTCAAATCGTCAAATGGGCATCCACTCAATGCTGTGTCTTTCAATGACGGTTCGCTTCTTGGTTCTTCTGCTGTTTATATGCTACACCCTTTTGGCCATTTTGTTTTATTCTTTGAGTAACTAGTTTCGTTATGTTTAAGCAACCAGTTCATGTCCCCAATGCTTTTATTATGATTGATTGATTGCATAGGGTTGTGATTTCAACTTGTAATTTTCAAGCTTACCTCTGTCATCAAGAAACATTCTTTATTAGCAGACATTACCGTTTGCAACATGTTTAATGCTTTCTGACAGGTTTGATCACAGGAAATCTTACTTGTGTTTGACTTGGATTGAATGCTTATTGATACAAGTTCAAATTTTTGACAATAACAATTACAATTGGTGATTGTAAGGTAACTTGCTTGGAAGATGAGGTGTGCTTAGATTTTCAATCCACCTCTTCTGATCTTGGTGCTCCATTTAGCTGTCTGCAATCTGTTTGATATAATGTACTTGGTAAATTTTCTTTGTTGGGTTTATCACTGCTTAATTTTCAATGGGTATATGAAATTACTTCAGCTGGAAGTCCTGTGGGCAAAGAGCAGACTGAACCTCGAGGCAAAGTCTTTCCCATCTCAGATTCAGAAAATGTAGAATCTAAATTAAGCATAACCGTTGTTGGTGCTTCTGGAGACCTTGCCAAGAAGAAGATTTTTCCCGCACTTTTTGCTCTTTATTATGAAGATTGTCTACCTGAGGTTCTTGTCTGATCTCTTCATCAATTTTCACTTTGTAATCATACCAACCAAAACGACTAACTACATTCTGCATGTTATTATCTTCATGTAGAATTTTGTGGTGTTTGGTTATGCTCGAACTGAAATGACTGATGAAGAGCTAAGGAACGTGATTAGCACAACCTTGACTTGCAGGATAGATCAGCGGTATTGTATTTTGCTAAGCCACAGTGAACATGCGATTACATGAAATATTTGCGTTATCTAAAAATTGACATGCAGAAATGACTCACAGGGAAAATTGTGAGGAGAAAATGGATCAGTTCTTGAAAAGGTGCTTCTACCATGCTGGTCAGTATAATTCTGAGGAGCATTTTGCAGAATTGGACCGCAAGCTGAAAGAGAAGGAGGTAATGTGTTACTATATTTCTTTCTCTCGCGTGTTCCATAACAGCTATTGTTGTAAATGCAGAAAATTAATCAAGTGTTAGATAAATTGATGTAAATTAGGTACTTAAGGCAAATGGAAGCAAATTCTTAAATCTTGCAGCATGTCTTATAATCTTGTGGATGCAATAATTAATTGTCTTTAAATAGATTTGAAACCTGGATAATTACATATATAGCGTTATATCCTAAAGAGCCATCTATCTCTGGCAATCTTACAGTCTACGTTTCTGCGATTTTCATGGTACTGTTAAGAGTGAAGGTCAAGTCTCAAATTCCATATAGCGTAAAATATGGTGGTTAAGATCTTCAACTTCTCATTTCAATCAAATCTAAAGTGAAAAAGTTATAAAAGGCAGTTCAGTCTTCAGAGATGGTGTTCTAGTAGATGCCACGAATAACCATCTTGCTGACAGATTTGTCTGTCTTACCCTCTTAGTTATATTGATTTACATTGACAAACATTCACATTTGATATCTTCGATTGTTCTGATGTCCAGGCTGGAAGCAAGTCAAATAGGTTGTTTTACTTATCAATACCTCCAAACATATTTGTGGATGTGGTGAGATGTGCTAGCGTTAGAGCTTCTTCAGCAAATGGGTGGACAAGGGTCATTGTTGAAAAGCCATTTGGTCGCGACTCTGAATCATCTGCTCAGCTAATCAAATGTTTAAAGCACTACCTTACTGAAGACCAAATATTTAGGTGAATTTTTCTCTCAAGCTTTATCAATAGTCAGATTTATACAAATCTAAAGAAGGAAGTTTGATCTTATAGATAATATTTTTCAGGATTGACCATTACTGGGCAAGGAGCTTGTTGAGAACCTGTCGGTGCTTCGCTTCTCAAATCTTGTTTTTGAGCCTGTCTGGTCTCGGAACTACATTCGTAATGTGCAACTGATTTTTTCTGAAGATTTTGGTACAGAGGGAAGAGGAGGGTGAGTTTCTTCCTCAACAATGTTGTACGAAATAAAGTTGTTCAATCACCTGATTGCAGTTACCCTTGTTTCCAGATATTTTGATAAGTATGGAATCATACGGGACATAATGCAAAATCATCTTCTGCAAATACTAGCACTGTTTGCTATGGAAACACCAGTCAGCTTAGATGCTGAAGACATTAGGAATGAAAAGGTATTGATAGTTTTCCATTTCCAATGTCTTTTAAGGTCAAGATTTTGGTTTTAAGAACTTTTATCTCAGGGTGTTATGGAGAGCCTACCTTAATGTTCTCACTTTGAGTTGATCATGATATATTTGATGGTCTGAACTCAGGTAAAGGTTCTAAGGTCAATGAGGCCACTGCTGCTTGAAGATGTAGTTGTCGGTCAATATAAGGGCCATAGCAAGGGCAGTAAATCGTATCCTGCTTATATAGATGACCCAGCTGTGCCAAAGGACAGTCGCACCCCTACATTTGCAGCAGCAGCTCTCTTTATTGATAATGCCAGATGGGATGGGGTTCCTTTCTTGATGAAAGCAGGAAAAGCACTCCATACTAAGCGGTATGTAGAAATGTTTCATCTTCTTAAGGATCACTTCTTTTAATATTCCCTCATATTGTGAGATGTAAATAATTGAGTGACCTGAATTTTTTTCACTATAATTACCCAGAGCAGAGATCAGAGTCCAATTCAGACATGTCCCAGGTAATTTGTACAAGAGGAACTTTGGAACTGATTTAGATAAGGCTACAAATGAGCTTGTGCTTCGTGTACAACCTGATGAAGCTATATATCTGAAGATCAACAACAAAGTCCCTGGTCTTGGAATGAGACTAGATCGAAGTGACCTAAATTTGCTTTACCGATCAAGGTACGATAATCATGTAGACAATTAGGTTGACTGAAAATGGTCTAAAATATTTTGAAATATATTTTAACAACATGGAAAGACTCATGTTTTAATTATGACCACTTTGAAGATCAAAAAGTATATTCTCTATAGTTGTACAGTCTTAATTTTTCTTTTCAACATTAAAATCCATTCTAGTTCTATTCTTTGATAAGAAGGCAGCACCACCAATTGATGACAAAAAGCTTGGAGTTGTAAAATACATGTCCTAAACCAGAACTTTTATGCATAATAATGCAACAACATTTGTGCACTTACATAATGAAGGTGTCTTAATGAATATGATTCTGTTTTGAAGGTATCCAGCAGAAATACCAGATGCATATGAGAGGCTACTCTTAGATGCAATTGAAGGGGAACGGAGGTTGTTCATTAGAAGTGATGAGCTTGATGCTGCTTGGGCTCTATTCACACCATTGTTGAAGCAGCTTGATGAGAAGAAGATTGTTCCTGAGCTCTACCCCTACGGTAGTAGAGGGCCCGTAGGACCACATTATCTTGCTGCAAAGCACAATGTCAGATGGGGAGATCTCGGCGATGATGACTAGTAAAGCTGTGGTTTGCATGCTCATTGCCGGTTCTTGTTCCGATTTCAGCCATTGATTCTCTTTCAATGCAGATATTGAAATACTAAAATGTTTCTATAGTGTGGTGGTTGGTTAATCACAAGACAGTGCATTCATGGAAATGCAAGTAAAACTGTTCGGAAATGCAAATAGGCCTCAGTGGATTTTCTTCATGGTAGCAAAAGACTTGAGGAACAATTCTGATGTATGAATGTGTGACAAGTTACGCGAAATAATGACAACCTGAGCTCAGTCCAAAGTAATTGTATTAGGCCCAATGGGTTTTACTATTTCTTTGTCCAACCCATTTTTGTTCTTACAATCCCAAATAAATTTGGGCCACAAATAGTGAGAACATGACTGAGAGGGATTCTATGGACACCCTAGCATGGTCTCTGGAAACCCACACTCCCAATTCTTCAGTCTGAAATCTTTTCATATTTGCTCCTTATTTGAAAAAATATATAATGAAAGGAAAAAAAATTGTTGAATACAAGCAGTAGTTTAAACTATGAGAGAGACGAGGATTTTCCATACACACTACCGAAGTGTCATAAAGATTCAAATCCAACCACTGATCTGCAAGTCAATATAGTACGGGAGAAAAGAAAGACTTTAAATACTTCTCAAAAGTAAATTTAGGTTTTAGCCAAAATAAATAAGGGCAATTTTGTTCATTTTGACTTTTTTTACAAAATTTCTCTCTTCTTTGTGTTTTTTCAAAGTCTCCCTAATTCAAACTTGTTGGACAATGAATGAATGGATGGATGATAGTGATCTTGTAAAACTAAAGAAAGAGAAACACAGAAGGAGATGAGTGGGTGGGTCCCATGAGAGGGCTATATATTTATAAGGTGTGACAGAAGGATGAATTAATATTTTGTGAAATGTGAAGGGCAGAGAGAAGGGGCAGGGCAGGGGAGAGCAGAAGGGCAGTGATGTATGTTGGGATATATGGTTATGATAGTTACAGACTGAGTGTGGCAGGAACCCTAGTCTAGCAATAAATAGTAGTAGCAGCCTATCCCTACCCTCTCCTACCACCCTATATTTTCAGTTTCCAATTTTTCAAAATTTTCCAATTTTTGAGACACACAGACAGACAGAGAAAAGAGAGAGAGAGAGAGAGAGAAGAGAGAGAAAGGGAAGTTGATGGTTTGTACTTTGCTAAAAGATCTTTCAGTTATATTCCATCGAGACATCGTGATTAGACATGAGCATGCCATTCTAGTCAAAAAGCACTCCCCTGTCTTTCTCTGGCCCCACACCTTCCTTCCTTCTTCTTCCTCCTCTTCTTCCCACTCTCTTTTGCACAGCGTCTTCTTTACACGCCCGCCATCTTCTTCTTCTTTCTTCTTCTCAATTTTGATTGATAATTTAGGTCACGGGAAATGCTCTATGGTCACTGTAATTATATCTATCTTTGAGAGATTATTAGTTTAGGTAGAGTTAAGTGTCTCTACACTCGAGATTCTGTGTTCGATTTCTTCCTCGATCCAGCATCATCTTGTATAAAAGTTAAAAAATAAATAAATAAAATTCAAACTTTTCACTGGCATGATGCAAAATTTCCATGAGTTTGTAAGCAAGTTGTGCATGGCACATCGTTAATGATCATCATCTCCAATCAAATGCGTTGGTCCGGTGGTCGGTGGTACAACAATCACCAACACAACAATCACCAACCCAAATTCACGCTTGCCTTAATTTTGGCACTTATAACTCTAACTCTACGCCATAAACTTGTATCATCACTACTCCAAGTTCCTTGAATCTAATAATAAAATCTTTTTCAACTACTCATTAGCTTTTTTCTTTTTTCTTTTTCTCCCTCCATGTCTCCTATTATATATAGCATAATAGCAAGCTAGACTATCTAGAGTGGTAGAAAATTTTGACAGATGTGAATTAGGGTAATTGATTAGGCAAATTAAATTAATTTAGAGTAAATTAGATTATCGTGTGGTAGAAATTTATTTTATTGTTTTTGAACTTGGGGCATGCTATTAAGCTAATAAAAGAAGCTTTGAGAACCAAAAATTAAAATTCTTTTGCATCATTATGATCAAGTTCCACAATCTTCTTCTATTATCCTTGTCACCCTAATTGTTTTGGAAAATACTTCCCTCTTTATACTCTTGCCTGTACTAGTAGTTGTGATATATGATATGTGCAGAAGTTTTTCTTCTTATATTTTTGATGAATTATTTTGCATATGTGTTAAACTATGATTTGTAAGAGCATCTCCAGCACAGGGCCTTTTGTCAGGGCAAGAGGCCTCTTTTGAAGGGTTTGGACCTCCAACGCGCAACCAACATCTCGGGCAAGGCCTGGGTCCCACCAACCCGGGTAAGCCCAAATGCTAATCTTGCCTAAGTTTTAGCCTGAAGGAGCTGACGTTAGTGAGCCAAAAAAAAAAATCAAAAAAATTGAAAAAAATAAAAAACCCAAAAAATTATGAATGTTTTCCCTATAAATACATAATAATTTTATTCACTTTCCCTATAAATACATAACAAGTTTATATTTTATTGCATATTCTTTTTTTTTCTTGCCCTTGCCCTAGCCTTTTGGGGTGGAACCAAAAAAGGCAAGGCTGCCACTATTTACGTAAATAGTAATAGTCATTGCCTTGCTTTTGCCTTTACTTTAGCCTTTTAGGGTGGACATACTCTAAGAAGGAGAAGTATCTATCTCCTTACCAACAAGGACAAGTAGTATCCAATCTTTTTTGCCCTAGATTTGTTGTGCTGCTTTTTTCGTTTAGTCTCTCGAAGTGAACAAAGAAGAATCATGTGGGTATTAGTCATCAACAGTAATGACTGTAGACGTTAACTTATGAGGCTTATTAATTATGACGGTAATCTCGTGTCATTTTTGCAACGCTTGAAAACATTAACTCGGACCCCAAATCCAAACAAAAACCCTAATTAAGCTAGAGTGGACTTTTGTCCCCAACTTCTCAACAAGTCAATGAAACCCTGTTACCAAGAAGACTAATTAATAAGAAAGATGAGCGGTTTCCAGACACAAGCATTATTATTAATCACGCACGCCTTGCAAGCCTTGCAAGCCTTGCAACTTGCAATTTGCAAACAAACAAGGCTGAAAACAAAAAAAAGAAATGCAATTATTTTCTTTCTGGGTACTGTGATTTGTGCACTTTTGGTTTTGGGTAAAATGGCATGCCCATTTTCTTGACAATCATCTGCAACTGATACTCCAAAAGGACCGAAAAGAGTTAGTCCTAAAAGTCCCCTGAAAAATCCAGGGCTATGCCAAAAGCCCTGCGGTCTCTCAGAACTCCCTCAGCACCAGCCCCACTTCAACCCCTCCCCCGCCGCCGTCTTTGCAGCGCGAGAAATTAAACCAACCAACCAACCCACCCCCACCACCACCCCCCCTCCCCTCTTAGGTCATCCCCCCAACCCCACCAAAGAGCCCAAACAAAACTTGTTTTATTCTTCGCAATATTTATTAGTATGTATAATTATACTACAAATTTATGTCACACTGAGCATCTTCTAGTCACACTGAGCATCTTCTAGTCACACTCTCAATTATTGCTTTTCTCTCTAAACATTATTATTTACTAACTTTTAAAAGCAAATTCACACTATCAATTTATTATTTTCCACTTTGAAATTGATATTTTATTATATTATTATAAAACATACAAGTGCACTCCCTTCAATTAGTGTATGATGACCTTTTTAAAATGTTGACAATAAACATAAAGAAGAAATTACACTTGAATGAGTGCATCAAAAATTTTATTAGATCAACATGAATAACGAGTACAAAAGAAACAAACTGTAAAGGAAAATGCTTGGCTCCTTAAAATCGAAGAGGAGCTTCTCTCTCACAAGAAATGGAATTTTGTTTAACTTTTTGTTTTAATTTTTTTTTACAAGTGTCATTATCTCATTTGTTACGAGAACTCAATTTTAAGGAGCCAAGCGATACTCTTAAAATAATTACAGAAAGAGAGTGGACAATAAAATTCCACAAACTCCAACTGAGAATAAAATTACCCACAAATTATTATATATATATATATATATATATATATATATATATATAGAGTGATGAAGGGGGTGAGAGTGTGAAATTGCATATCCAAGAATCCCAAAGACCCTTTTTGGGTCCCTCACTCAATTGTGTCTTTATCCACACCTTTTTGTCCTTGTGATCCTTTCTCAAGTTTTTTTTTCCTCTCCCTCCTTTACTTGCCGGTCTCCTTTATAGCAGCTTCTTCTTTGTTCCAACCTTCTTTTTTCTTTTTTTTTCCCATTATTATCCATGTCTTCACCCTCAACTTCATCATCTTCTTCATCCCAAGATGGAAACCACAGTGCCAATGCAGCTGGCCCTAGCAATGTACCAAGAAGTGGTGATTTTGAAGGCCCATCCTCATCCAGACGACGTGCCGTAAACGAGGTCTGGCCTGAGCCTTTTGTGGAAGCCCTCGCTACCCAAGTTGCCATTGATGCCTCTCGCTCCATGGGAAGGCTTGCTGCAGCTCCTGCTCTTGCCAATGTGTTTCAGGTCCGTTTTCTAATCAAATTGAATAATCATAACTCTACTCAAACTCATGTTATTCCTCTGCTTAATTAATTATACATGAAGATTTTTTTGTTCAGAATTTTTGTGTAACAATGTGAAATTTGTTACCATAATACGAGTAGGGTATGTGTTTATTTGCTTAATTTTAATGATGTGGGGGGGGCATCTTTGGCTAGGTGCACTGAGAAACTGATGGGTTTTTACCAAAACTGGACAGAGTATTAGTCTAGTCAAAGGGTGTAAAATTACAACAAAAAAATAAAAAATAAAAATTTGAGTTCTGGGTTTTATTCTAATCCTTCCCTAATATTGGGACGTTTTACAAAATTCGATTTGGCTTGCCTTGGTTGCCTATGAGCAATGAGCATCCGAGAAGAAAACTACTTCTTTCTGAAAGCAAGTGCTTTTTTGATGGGTCTATTCTCATTCTCTCTATGCAAATTTTTTTCAAAATGTCCCTTTCACAGGTTTGTTGTTTTTGTAGCACACTTCACAAAATGTGTCTATTTTTGCACCCCTTTTCTTCCTTTCCAAAATCTAATGAAAAAGGGTTCTTTTGGCTTTGAATTTTTCCTTTTCCTCTTTATTGGCATGTAACCCTTTTGAGCTCTTGCAATAGCCCCATTGGCTTCTACTTTTTGACTCAACTTTCTTCAAATTTTATCGGGATGCCTTTTCTCAGTTCCTTATACAAATAATGCTTGCAGATATAGATAGATAGATTGATGGCGAACTTTAAGGCAGTGTTAAGAACTAAATAGCAAAATTTAAGGAGCTGTGTTGCTCTTTTTTATCTTTATCTTTTTCTATATCTAGCTAACATATGACGATTATACTAGGACTCGAACTTGGGATCTCCGACTCAAACTCGGGACCTTTTCTGGGAGAGCAATTGTTCTTCGAGTCTTTTTATAATTTGTTTTGTTTTGTTTTAAAAAAATGTGTGTTTTCACTTCGCCGGAAAATGTACTAAAATGAATGTGGAATATATTTGAAACTTGAACTTGATGCCATTAAAAAAAAAAAAAAAAAAAAAAAGAAAAAAGAGGGGAAAAAAAAAAAAGAAAAGATTGATTTTGAATCCAGACGGCTTTCCATATGAGGAGGGGCTATTAGCCATACGCATAGAGAGGTAGGGGGGGTGTTTGATTGAGATGAGATGAGGAGAGATGAGAGTGATCTCTCTGACAGTTGATGTGTCAAAAACCTGCATGCATGTGGCATATGCGATAAAGCACATGGTGCCCAATGCTGGTTTGGTCTACAAACTCATGTCTACTCGTCAACTCCAGAGGTGTGCTTGTCTCTTATTACATGCAATCTCAAAAACGGTCACTTCAAATATGCTATGCTTTGTTTTCTTTTGTTTGTTTCCTTTCGTCTTGTGCCTTTGAAACACTCTTATTACTTGGCCTCTTCTTGCTCCGGAAGCCTAACTAGGGATATAAATTTTGTTAAATTACAAAGCCTAACTATGATGTATGAAACTCTATATAAGAACAACACGCACTATAATTATTGCATTACATAAAATGTTCTCTTGTTAAACAGCTGGACAACTATACTTACGAGCTAATAAACTTTAACCATCGAGTATAAATTTTGTTAAATGACAAAGCCTAACTATGATGGATGAAACTCTGTATAAGAACAATACACATTATAATTATTGCATTACATAAAACATTCTCTTGCTAGACAGCTTGATGTCTATACGTACGAGATAATTAACTTTAACCATGAAATTTAAATTTTGTGTATGAATATGTGATTCAAATTAATCATCTCCCAACACTTTAGACGAAAGATTAGTCTTGAATGATTAAACATGAAATCATTGTCGCAAAAAAAAAAGAAAAAAAAAGTTATCTTGCTAGACGTACGAGAAATATTAATCACTGAATTTAAACCTTGTTTAAAGATGTCATTACAATTAATAGCCTCTGTGAACAAAAGATTAACTAAAACATCACCCCAGAATGTATTTACACGATCAAATCTCCCATAGGTGAGCTGAAAAGAAGAGAAAAAGAAAGATCCAATTAGAGCAGGAAAACGTGAGTGCACGCAAGGGTGGGATAAGTCCAAGTAGAAAGGAGGGAGGAGTCAAAGAAAGAAGACAGTAGAGAGGGGAAGGGAAGAAAGAGGGGAAGAGGGTAGGGATGAAAAAGATTCGCTTCTTTTGACGAGACAGGCTTTGGCTACAACCCACATACACCTTTCTTGGAAATGAAAGATATATATATATATGTGGGGAAGCACGCAAAATTTGCAATCCTATGTTTGTGTCAAAATAAATTTCGTAATGTTTTTGGTCCAAGCAAAAACCAAACCATGCTTTATGTTTCATGTATGGACCACCCACCCTCTACATGTGGTTTTTGTACTTGTCTTTGTCCCTAGCTATGTCAAAGTTGCTAAGAAAAATATTCCAAAGTTTTATTGAGAATATTTAGGTTACTTTTAATTGTCGCATGCAAATAGGGTCAAGTTTTATGTAGCTAGGCTTTAGCTCAATTGTACTTGGGTGGTACAATATATGTTGTAAAGTGTACGTTGGTTGAGTGATAATAATTAAAGTGGGGAGATTAGGTGTCAGCCTTCTTCTCCAGCTTTCAATTTCCATGATAGTCGGATCGATATGTCATTTATCTTTGCATATTTGCATATTTGCATGAGAGAGGAGAGAGAGAGAGAGAGATTTGCAGAAAATGAAATGATCACTAGATAGATATAAACCACACAGTTGACATGCCAGTGCTTTATTTAGACTTACTCTGACTGATGTTTTTCTTCCTCTGTTACGCTCTACTAAACCCTAGCTATAGTATTTACTCTCTCTCTCTCTCTCTCTCTGGTCATGCTTCACTGCTCATTGCCAGCTGAGCTGTTGCCTGCCCCTCCTCGGGCTCCACCTTCAAGGTCCTCTCTCTCTCTCTCTATCTCTCTTTCACATACAATAATAATAGCTAGCTTTACGCGCATGGCATGAACCTGTGCTCTCTCTCTGTCTAGGGTTTTGGATTCATATGCTTCTCTTCTTCTCTATCAATGGTTGTCCACCCACCCACCCTTCCACTTAATATGAGAACCAACTACACCCGAACGCAACAAAGTAATTAATCCCTAGTTTTTCCCTTTTTATTTATTTAAAAAAATTAGTTAAAGAACAGTCATCCTTGCACTCGAGGTTTTGTGTTCGATTCCCCCTCCACGATATGGGCTTGTTTTTAAAAAAAAGGGGACATGAATCTAGCTAGTAGAACATGAGGGAACTTGGACTGCCAACCCTTTTGTACGTTCCAAGTTGAAAACTGCACTGTTGAATTAAAATTTGTCCTGCAGGTCTTTGTATTGTTGCTCTTGTTTCCTTGTGGCTGTGTGGTGTGTGGATGTCGGGGGTGTAATTAGTTAAGGTGCCCTCCCTTTAACCGGTTAATAAAAAACAGATGCGTCAAATGTCTGACACTAACATTAAATACCCATATAACCCTTACCTACACATGCAAGCGTGCCTATTTTCTCCGCTTAATTAAAATAAATAAATATCGACATAGAATTATGTTTAATATTTTTTATACAAGGCAACGTGCATGCATGAAATGAGCTGTACCCCATGTACTAATTTCGCCTGCCTACGTGGCACTCTTTTTTCTTTGGGTTGGCAGATTTGTTCAACGTGGCGCGCCGTCTCCCGCTCGGACCTCCTCTGGCATCGGCTCACGCGCCTTGTTTGGGGCAGGACCCGCCTCCTCCAGGACACGTGGCGCGACGAGTACGTCTACTGGCATCGGACGGCTAGGAACTTCCAGATCCGTAGATCGGTCCACACAACACTCTACTTCGACCCGTCCGACGTGGAAGATTCCAACGGCTTCACCTGCCGCTGCCTCACGCTCTCCGACGCCCACCTTGCCTGCGGCTTCGCCGACGGCGCCGTCCGCGTCTTCGACCTCGACACCCGCCTCCACATCAACACTTTCCGGCCCCACCTCCGCGATCGCCTCGGCCCATTCTCCCGCGCCGTCACCGGCATCGTCATAACCGACTCCAAACTCGTCTTCGCCACGCTGGACGGCGACATCCACGTGGCGATCATCGGGATCCCCCAGATCACGCGCCGGGTCCACCTGGGTGAGGTGGTCAACGACGGAGCCCTGGTCGACTTCACGGGCTGCGAGAGGTGGTGGGTCGGGCTCTACGCGGGCGTACCGGGTCGGGCCTTCCACATATGGGACGGCGTGACGGAACAGTTGACTTTCGTGGGCGGTACGTTGACCGATCCGGAGGCGGTGATGGGGTGGCACATGCTGACCGAGATGACCGGGTTCGTGGGCCGAGTCCGAGTCACGAGTCGCGAATCGGCCGTGGCGTGCACGAGCTCGCGCGTGATGGTCTTCGATCTGACGAACCAGGGGGTCGTGTTGGGTGATGAAGAGTACAGGAACGGTAGGGAGATAATTGTGACCTCGGTTGACGTCAGCAGCGCGGCGTACGTTATCGCGGAGAGGAGGAGGGGGTTGGCTAGGTTGGCTAGGTTGGCTAGGGTGCGTCTGGTGGACACGATGGAGGAGGTGTGCAGGTTTAACGTGAGGGGGGCGGCGGAGATAGGGGCGATGGGGTGCATGAACGAGGGGTACGCGCTAATGTGCACCGATGGCGTGGTGAGTGTGTGGGAGGTGGAGAGGGGCACCTATCTGTACAGGTTCAGGGAGAGGATCGGGGACGTCAATGCGATGGTGTGCGACGAACGACATGTCGCAGCGTGCTCGAGTGATACGACACTGCACCTATGGGACTTTGGGGCTGCGGATTAATTAAGTTAATTAGGGGATTTAGTTAGTTAATGAATTATGGGACTCTGGGGCTGCAGATTAATTAAGTTAATTAGGGGATTTAGTTAGTTAATGAATTAATTAACTGGGTGTAGTGTAGGGAGGGAGAGAGTGGGTAGGTATTGGCTATTGGGAGATGGTGACACTGACAAAACAAAGAAGCAGAAGAGGAAAGCAAAATGGAAATTGTGGTGGTCAGATTAATGTTATGGAGGAAACTGACATAAGAAGTGTACTTATGATTTGGGTGGTGATATCATCAGATTGTTCAGATATCATCTATGAGAGAGAGAGAGAGAGAGAGAGAGAGAGAGAGAGAGAGAGTTGACCTGACCCTACACAACTACTAAAAGTGAGCTTTTTGAATTATTTGGACATGTTTTAATTTTCCAAGTCTAGTTTGTTCAGGTTCTGGGGCTCTTTCTGACTAGATGCTTTCTATTGTACTTTTTATTAAAATCATGTTATTGACTTGTACTGAATTGGGTTCTATTATATGAGAAAATACCAAAAAACATTTTTTCTTTGGTAGTAGAGGGGCAATGAAAATCTACAGTGAATATTTGCAATGCTTCCCTTTTGTTATTTTTTCATTACCAACTACCATTTTTCCGGGGTAAGTACATTATAAGTACAAAAACATTCGAGTTTACTTCATACGTATAAATGATGGGTAATTATAATTTGGTATTTACCATTTGCCTTTACCAGTCTAGACATGTATTCTTCGTCCAGAGGTTTATTTTGATTATGAATGATCTTTTCTGCATGAAATTTATAATTTTTGTTGTGGCCAAATCAACATAACCAATGGCAGTGATCGCTGTTTTTGTTTACGAGTGTTGTATAAATGGGTATTTTATTAATCTTTGGTTATTAAAACAGCCTGGGCTTCTTGCCAAGATAATTGAACAAAATGGGATTCTTTGCCTCTTAAGTAACAAACACAACTGTGCATAACTATTCTTGAGCCATTCCCTTTTTCACAAGCATATCGTAAACCCTATCAACTTTGGATGGTTCAACCTTGAACAGACTATGGGCATCAGATTTCTTCTTAACATTGCCATTCTCAATCTCTGTGGAGATGATCTGCAGCATGTTTAGATAATGTGAAGGTAGGATTCTCATCTCACTGCAAAGTCTTTGTTCCTGCATGTAATAGACAAACATTTCAACCAACAGAATTCGCTTTCTACGCTAAAGCATTAGACTCTGAGATTGGCTTTCTTACGGTTTCGGAGAGTAAATCGGCTCCGACTAGGCCAGTTATGTCCCAATAGTCCAAGGAGCTGGAAATGGCTTGTGTAGTTGAAAATGAGTCCTTGCTAACAGGATGCAGACCTGTGGATCCCTTAAAAGCTCCCCGAGGACTGATCTGCAAGCCTTTACCAGCCTGAGAGCTTTCTTTGATCCTCAGGGAACTTTCTTCATTTTCCTTCTTCCTCTTCTCCTCAAGGTATCTGCTTGCTTCAGCAGCTGTCCTACAGCCAGCTGTTCTAGCCTCCTGCATAATGAATGCAAAGAACATAAGCAGAAGCCATACAATATGATGCTTATTATTTCGAGCTGCATAAGTCATGTCAACTGTGGGAAGCCATGGTGCTTTTCACTTAGAACGATGTAAATTCATGTGATACCATTACTTACCGAACTAGATCAACCAACAGTCATAGTATATATAGAGGGAAATGAGGTAACAAAAATACAAGTGTGAGGCACATGCATCAGACCTGAAGATCTAGTATTCTTTTAACAATCTGTTGTTCCTCAATGATACTCTTGAGCAATTCCTTGTGCTCTTCATTTGAGTGGAACCGCATGAAAACCTTGAAGCGTTGATATATTTCTCTCTCTTCGGGTGAGAGGTTCTTCTCAAAAGGGTCAGGGTACAGCAGATTTCTTTCAAGTATGAAATCCTTCCTACGTTTCCTCTCATCAAGCCTGCCCAAATTCCCACATATTATTTGAGTATATCAAGGGGAAAAAGGGAAAATTGGACAGCAAGTCTAACTCATTTTTATAGTGAGGATATTACTTATATGAAAGTATGCATGAGATGTGAAGGAATAGGTTAATGAAATTCCTTTGAACCTAACAAAAATAATCACTTTATCTTGGTATACTTTAACCTCTTCTGTTTCAAAAACTTTTGTGAATTAGAAAATGTATCCATCGACCTTGAATCTACCAAAGTAACCTTATAAGTACCTCTTTGAGTAGACGTGTAGAACTCGTAGTTTCAATTCCCGGTCAGCATTAGTGTCAGAATCTTTAAATTCCATATCTGCCAGTATCTGCTCAGCATCGTTATCATATTCAATTTCAAACTCTTGTCTCTTGAAATTATAGCCACTAAATTCTGTTATAGAAGGTCCCTCGTCCCCTAAACTCCTTAGTTTTTTCCCTCCGACGCTCCGATCAACTTGAGATTCTGTTGACAATGTAACATAGAAATGAACATCTCTTTAAATCAATACATGACATTAATTTTTTTGATGCATTACCTATACAATAATAGTAACGTAAGACATAATCCAGCATACCTTCCACTTTACAGACTTTAATCTCATCCTTAATCTGCGCTTTGTTGGATGCCTTCTTCACAGCACCTAGGACCAGACCCGAGGCATCATCTAATGCAAAACACAAAATTAGGTCTCTCCATTCATGCATAAACAAAAACACATGATAAATGAAATTGCTCAAGAACCAAAAAGCCTCAACAGGGTTGATTGTTATACCAGCAGTTGAGTGGGATGAAGATTGACAAGCTGGATTCTTTTTTGATTCTTCACACCTGATCAAGCACAAAAAAGAAAGAGAGACAATTTAAAAAAAGAAAATGTGCAACAAGAACTTGAACCAATAGTAGATACAACATATAATAAAATAGCCATACTTTACTCCTGTGGAAAAGGGGGACACCTCTTTCAACGTAATCTCCACAAGCATGGGAACTTCTACAAAGAAAAAAGAAGAAGAAAAGATTGAGATGGACATTTTAAATCCACAAAATGAAAATAAAGTATATGTCTATAATGACAGTATGAAAGTGAGCATCATCACAAGCGACTTCAAAGAAGAAAAATGAACTGCCTCATTTAAAGGATTATCAGTCTCCACGAAAAACAGATACACAGAGCAATCTACGAACATTGAGCAAGTATCATCACACCTACTGAATGGTTTGATCTAAACTGTTGGGGCATCATAAATCATAAGTGATACGACAAAGGATATAGTTGCTTGCAATGCAAGATCACCATAAACAAAGTTGCTTTTCATGCTCATCTAATAATACAATCATTGCAAACTAACCTTTCTTGATTTCACCCGAGCCCTTAGCCAAGGCAAGAAGCTCCTCTCTGCTCTTTCCCATAACATGAGACATGTCCTAGGTGGATATTATGAAAATTATTAGAGAAAATTTTGGTTTTTTCTATATGATGTTTATGTGTGTATGTCACGTGTGTGTGGATACATTAATAAGAAAACTGGTCTTACTGGTAGAGGAAAGCGCGGAGAGTTCATATATAGCTTTAAAATGGTCAATACAATGTTGTCTGCTTTTTGTTCCAACATGTTCAGAAACTTCGGTCCAGTTCCCAAATCCATACATTTCAATACCCTAAAAAGTATGGTCAAAGAACAAGAGATATTAGACAAAGATTTATCAGTTTGACAAAAAGAAAAAGACACAGATTGATCAGAAGCATTATAAAAAGAAATCAGCAAATTTAATACCTCAAGCAATAGCATCTCTTCATCTGCATTCCAGTCTGGACATAAAAGTGGAAAAGACAAATTGTCCTGTTTTAAAAAACAAAATTCCTCAAATAATACATGCACGTTTAATAGTCCATGTCATATTCAAAAGCATCTCATAATCTCCGATGTGATTTCATATCGGAAGCAGAACAAAAATTTACTTCAGGAGGAAAATCTCATATATAATTAAATGAATGAACAAGCTCGAAAAAGTACTCTAAACAAATAAAAATAATTACTCATAGCTGTTTAGACACAGATTTGAGGTGAATTCAAATGGGTTCGGTTGCTTGCAAGGAAAAAATTCTTATCTGCATGCAGTATTTAGAGCTTCACTTCGGGTCAGAAAACCAATTCAATCTTTTGCCTTTTAATGCATTTTACTCAAAGGTCATCCTAATCTTGCCACTATCCATTTCCAAATTCTAAATTCTGTTCTGGATATTAACAGAATATCTTAAAGCTATAATAAAAATAAAAATTTCTTCAAGCAACCATCCCTGCAACAATTTCTATTAGTCTACGATCACTTCACTAGAAACATTTAACATTCACAGAGCAGATACATATCAAAACAGTAACTTTTGACATAAATACAAAGGTACTCACCATAACCCTGTATGGATGATTGCATTTGTGAGGTGTAAGTTCACCTCCAACGGAGAAGCACTCAATGCAAAGGTCAAAATCTGGGCACACCACACACTTTATGCGAGTTTTCCCAGATATATCTTTGTTGCAATAATTGCAGTGGTAGAAAGCCCCTTTGGGTTCGCTAGTTTCTTGGGCTACAGCTTTCTGAGCTGTGCTACTGTTCTCTGCTGGCTCTGTACCTGAAGCTGTTCTCTTTCTTTTGCCCCTACTGAAAATTACCCAAAAAGGAAATAACAATTTTTTGTGACCGAAATTGAGAAATTTTAACGACTTAATTATTGTCTGATAAAGCTTGAAAATTTGAACCGAAGTGATAGGAAAATTGACTAACCTCTGGTTGTGATTGTCTACAGCGGGATGCGAAGCTGCTCGGGACCGACCCATCGATTGAATTTCACGAAGAAACGAAGCAAATGAGAAGCCCTAATTTTTACAGGTGAAGATTGGGAATTTTCGGTTTGGGCCAATTGATGATGTGGCGGTTGAACTGGGTGCGTGTTTCATTTCCTCTCCAGCGATGTACGTGCGCCACGCAATTGGGTTTTCATCCGACGGTTCATAAAAGGAATACGTAGAACGTGTTTCTTCCGTCCGATATAGTGCGGTACACGTGTCGCTTAGGGAGTGCTTTCCACAGAATAAAACATGGTGTAGGTTCCGTACGATTAAAAACTCGTTCTTTTGAGGAAGAACGAGCATTGAAGGTAGGCGTTCCCGCTAAGTCGCTTGCAGGTGTCAAATTGCCGTAATTTGATTTTGGAAATCTCTAACCCTAAGTCCCTAACAGTCTTTCCCTCCACATCCCTCTCAGCAACGCCGCCGCCACCGCCACAGCCTTCTCTCACTCTTTAGGGCTTCGTGAGCATCGTCTCTGCTCGGTAATTATTCCTCTTTGCTTGTTTGTGTTCATTGGAAAGTTGGCAAAGTTTTGCATAGATGGAATTGGTAGGGCACAAAAGTTTTAGATAATTGTGTTTGTGAAGTGATAGCTAGTCGGTTGCTTGGTTGAACCCATCTGTTCAGACAGTTCTTTTTGCTATTTATTGATATTTGAGCATTCAAAGTTACTGCCTTTACTTAGACCTAATTTTTTATTCACCTTCATTTAGCACACTGTAGAATGTAGAATTTCTCTTTTACATGTGAGGCATTCAGGATGACTGCCTTTTGTTTTTAATCGTAATGGTTTTCTGCTATATCTTCTTTTCTTTTTCTTTTTTTCGTTTTTTGTTTTATTTCTATGAAGTTAATTATATCATAAATCATTTTTCATATCACATGTTCAGAAATGGTGGGACTATCCATAGGAGAAAAGCATTTTATACAGGGTGGCATTGCTCAGGATCTTCGTTCTGATGGCCGAAAAAGATTGACGACTCGACCCATCTATGTTGAAACTGGAGTCATTTCTCAGGTTAATATTATGTCATGTGTTTCTTTTGAAAGGAAGTATTTTTTTTTCTGCCTAAAGTGTTTGAATTTTGAATTATAGAATTTCCTGTGTGACGTGAAAATTTTACTTACTTTGTTATAATCCCCGTTCTTGATGGCGTCCATGCAGGCAAATGGTTCGGCAAGGGTCAGGATGGGCGCAACAGATGTCATTGCCAGTGTGAAGGTATCATTTAGTCTTGGCCTGAAGCTCGTACTAGTGATTTTAAAATGTTATGACTAAATTTATGATGTTTGTATGTCTAATTATTTAAATAGCCCCTGCTGTTCTTAATATCATATTTTCTGGTGAATTTGAATGAGTTCAGGCTGAACTTGGAAGGCCAAATGCGTTGCAACCTGACAAAGGAAAGGTCGTTGTAAATGTTGATTGCAGTCCCACTGCAGCACCAATGTTTGAGGTTAACACTTTTATTATCCGCTTCCTTCTCATTTTTTACTTTGTCAATTGAGGCTTACATCTTGGTTTCTGCAAGATCCTCTCCGAAGTACACTTTTTGATTTAGTGGAATTCATGCACTGATAAAATACGAGGGCGCTATGGTTGTCTATTTGTAATCCTATTAGGCAATCTCAACTTTTCCTGTTGGTGTACATTGCAATGGATAGTAGGAACCTATGTGTTTACGCTTCTTGTAAAGCTGTTGTTTTGTTGCATTTCTACAGGGTAGAGGGGGTGAGGAGCTGTCAGCAGAACTCTCAGTTGCTCTTCAATGTTGTCTCTTGGGTGGTAAAAGTGGATCTGGTCTGTATTCTCATTGAACAGTGAGATAAACATAGTAAATTTGTTGTACCATTGATGATGTATGATCTCTTTTGGCAATAAATATTTCTTGTTTGTACAGGCATTTCCATATAACTGTAAAGTTGATAATATAGGTGTCTTTGTCTGTTCCAGGTGCTGGAATTGATCTCTCCTCTCTGGTAGTTGTGGAAGGAAAGATCTGTTGGGATCTTTACATTGACGGCCTTGTTGTTAGTTCAGATGGGAATCTGCTAGATGCCCTAGGTGCTGCTATAAGGTACTTGATATTTCTTATCTGTTTTGATATGCTCAGTTTATTTCTGTTCTGTAAATAAGTAAGGACAACAGAAGATATTTCTGGCTGTTGATAAAGTTTAGTATTAAGTTTCCAAAGAAATTACTTATCTTTTAAAGAAACTGATGTTCCCAAAGGCTGCTTTGAGTAATACAGGCATCCCAAAAGTAAATGTTGCAGCCGGTGCATCAGGCGATGAGCAACCAGAGGTTGACGTAAGCGATGAGGAATTCCTGCAATTTGACACATCTAGGGTCCCTGTCATAGTTACATTAACAAAGGTGACATGAGTTAACCATCTCTTCTGTCCTTCAGCAAACTGCAAATGTTTATTGTCTTGTATTGATTGCTGCCCATCTGTTTCTCAGGTAGGTCGGCACTATATTGTAGATGCCACTTCAGAAGAGGAATCACAAATGAGCTCGGCTGTTTCTATTTCCATCAATAGGCAAGGCCACATTTGTGGGTTGACCAAACGGGGTGGTGCCGGCCTAGATCCAAGCATCATTCTTGACATGATATCTGTGGCAAAAACAGTAAGTGAGCAGCTGATAAACACTTTGGATTCTCACATAGCTGCTGCTGAAGCTGGCGAAGAGGAGTCGTGACATAATTATAACCTCTGATATATTTAATAGGTGGGTTTTGAGCAGGTCCTAGGTGTATGAAAATTGTAATGCTGATAACATTACATAAAGCTGATGAGAACGTTTGATTTGTTGTATGCATATTTGACACCTTTTAACCAAAATTAGCATCAGCATTAGTATGGAAGCTTTTGCAGTTCAGGTCTCTATTGCAGACATTATTTTTCATTGATGCACCAATTAATTCTTCAATTAAACTTACAATCTACCACGGTTATGTCTCGTATGGAACCATGTTTAAGGCCTGTTTAAAACAAAGACAGAGAGAATTGTTTACATGAACTTACCTGGAACAAGTTCAAGTGCATGGCTCAAGAGAAAAGGAGTTAAATTAAACCAATTAACAAAGGCCTCTTACAACTCAAGTAACAATCCGCATCCAAAACACCGTAGAACGTTCTCTTTGAAAGGTACAAGGAAAACAATGTACACCTTTACATGTTATTTCCGAATGTTCAGTTTTCTTCCACTACTACAGGGGGAGAGAATTTTTGCCATGTCAAAACCTTGAGGGATGAGGCGTCTAGCTTCCATCTCACTGCATAACAATTTTACCATTTTCTCGTTCCTGCATCTGCATAGTCCTAGACATAAATCAGATAAGATGCTTGAATCAAGAGCAAAAGATCTCTCAAACATTTCTTTCAAGACTTCAACTGCTCCATCAAAATTCCTGTTATTGCAGAAGCAAGATATCAGCATGTTAAAAGTATGCTCATCAGGATGATAACCACTCCTTATCATGCTTTTACATAACTTGAAGGCATGGTCCGAGTTCTTTCTCACACACTGCCCCTCAATAAGGGCAGAAAAGGTTGAGGCATTTGGGACAAAGCGCTTTCTATCAAGTTCTTTAACCAGATGTGCAGCTTTCTTTGTTTTACCCTCCCTGCAGAGTCCCAATATCAATGCATTATAAGTCACGATAGTAGCATTTACTTGATTCCTTGACATCTCCTCAAAAAGCCTATTGCCCATCTCGCTATTACCTTCTTGGCTGTACCCTTTTATCAAAGTATTGTAAGTTACGGTATCAGGAGCAACATTCACGGCTTTCATCTCACTAAAAATTCTGTTTGCTTCCTTTAGTTTTCCTTCTTTGCAAAACCCATCAATAAGTGAGTTAAAAGTAACCACACTCGGGTGCAATCCATTCTTCGCCATCAAGTTTTTGAACTTCAAAGCCGAACTCAGAAGACCCTTATCACAGTGTCCTGCAATCAGCGTGTTATATGATACAACTGTAGGACTAAAACCCATGCTGTCCATCTTCTCAAGGACCTCAACAGCGTTCTCTAATTTTCCCAATTTACAATAAGCAGATATAACCATATTAAGAGTATAAACATTCGGTGAAATCCTACAACGCTGCATTTCTCTATAGAATACCAAAGCAATATCAGCTCTATGTAAATCAAGCAATGAGCTAAGATATGCATTGCAAGACTCAAGTGTTGGGAAGAATCCATAATCCTTCATCTGACAAAATGTATTTGTGGCATTCCTAAATTTCTTCATATGCGCAAAAGTCTTGAAAAGAGAATCGAAAACACGAGGAGAAGAATCACACAAGCGGTACGAATACAATATTGCTTCAAACAACTTGGAAGGCAAATCTATCGAACCCGAGACAAGAACCTTTCTCAAAATAGACTCCGCAGACTTGAACTTCCTGTATTTGGTGAGAATGTGGAGGATCATGGAGTGTGTTTCAAGGGAAAGTGAAGTGGGGTTTTGAGCTGCAATTGAAAAACTCAAGGGAAAGTGAAGTGGGGTTTTGAAAAAACTCAAGGGAAAGAACATAGTCTTTAGCAGTATATGTTTCACTCTGAAAGCAGTTAGACCATTGGACAAGGAAGAGCTTAACCCAGTCAGAGTGAATTAGATGGCTGTTTGCAACATTCACAAAATCAAGGTCCTGCCCTTTGGGTTCAGGAATTGTTCTGTGGGGAATAGGAAGTGGATTCCAATCCTTTTTCCAAATTTCCCACAAGTTGTGGGGTTTGTAAAGGTGGGTTCTTTTGCAATTGAATTGGGCAAACTAGAAAACTGACGAAATGGGAATTTGTTCATACTTTCCTACTGTACTATGTATAGAACTGGGTTTTTCAGAAATGAAGTTCTTGGATCAATTCAAGGGTTGATATCAAGTTTTGACCTACAGATTCAGAAAACTGAAATTAAGTGTAGCTGGGTCTTCGATGAAATCATTGGGAACAAAGAGCATGGAACTGGAGAAACGGGCATGACCCACTGACCTTAATTGAGGCAGAGGATGAAAATGGTGGAAAATGAGTTCTTCTGACTCTGCTTCACCGGGGCATTGGCGATGGAGCAGAAGAAGCAGCAGCTACATTGAAAGTTGGGCATTGCAACTTTTATTTATTTATCAAACGATACAACTTGAACGAGTATCTGATTCTGAACTGAAATAGCATGGTGTTTGGTGACTCTACAAAGCTCAAGTTATATTATAACCAGCGTGTGCCAATTGGCCTTTTTCTTTTTTAAATTATATATATTTTTTCCATATTCAAATATAATTTCTTTTTTACATCAGGTAAATATATAGATATTCAAAATATAAATAAAAAAAATCGAAAAGAAAACAGAAGAATGTGTGTGGAGTGGAGTAAAGTGGGAAGTAAAAAGAGGAAGAGGAATGTGTATGAAATGGGGAGTAACTTCCTCCATATAATTACTTAGGTGGAATTTATTTTATATTTTATAATTGATCAAATTAGTGTTTTAACATTTTACCCATATTATATTAATTTGTACTCTTTTACCATTTTGGTTAAGGGAGCTTCACTAATATACCTAAAATAGGGGCTGAAATTATAAAAAAACTTCACATAGAATGCACTTTAGAAACACACCCAAAACTCATTTACTACATAAAAAATCGGTGTTTAAGTTTCTATAAATTATGTGATTGCCATTGATTAACTTAAAAAAAAAGTCCAACAAAAAAAATTTAAATAGCACCCAAAACAAACCCAGCCCAATTTTATAAAAAAAACCCAAACAATTCATTACAAACAAAACGTCTTGAAAACCATAGCTTCATTAATGTATCATGTTGATTAATGATGGTAATATTCCACACCTTTACTGTCATGTTGATTAATGGCTGTAATGTTCCAGTCTAGGATAATAACATTGCTATTTTCCTATGACATCTTATTTCTAATGCATGTCTACCCCTATAATGTTCCAGTCTAGGGTAATAACATTTCTAGTTTCCTATGACATCCTATTTATAATGCATGTATACCTTTGTAATGTTCCAGTCTAGGGTAATAACATAGCTAGTTTACTGTCATGTTGATTAATTGCTGTAATGTTTCAGTCTAGGATAATAACACTGCTAGTTTTCTATGAAATACTATTTCTAATGCATGTCTACCCTCTATAATGTTCCAATCTAGGGTAGTAACACTGCTAGTTTCCAATGACATCTTATTTCTAATGCATATCTACCCTTGTAATGTTCTAGTATAGGGTAATAACACTGCTAGTTTCATATAACATTCTATTTCTAATGCATGTCTACTCCTGTAATATTCCAGTCTAGGGTAATAACACTGCTAGTTTACTATCATGTTGATTAATGCTTGTCACGTTGCTATTTCTAATACATGTCTAACAAAGAAAAGATGAAGAAAGAACCAACTAGACCAACTCAAAACAAATTGAGCCCAACTTGTTAATACTATTATGTCATAAAAGTATATTGTTAATACTATGTAATAGAAGTATATTGTTAATACTCTGTTATAGAAGTACATTATTAAACAAAAAAAAGATCCATAACTGAAATAGTAATAAAAGATAAATCGATCATCAAATCTTAAAATACATTTCGAAAATCAACTAAAATCCGAAGAGAAACACATAATTGAAGCAAAAGTTCAAAATCTCAAGTCCAAACCAAACGACGACGACGACGTGGCGAAGAGGAGTAGAGCTAAGATCATTTGATCAAGGTTCGTTCGAGGTCTTGAACAATCCAAAAAAAAAAAAAAAAAAAAAAAAAAACAATAAGAATCGATTTAGAGCAAGAAGAGCAAGAATGTGAAATATTGAAAATTGTAGATTAAAGATGAAGAATATAGTTGGACCTGAGACTGAGCTTCAATGGAAGCTCCTCTTGCTCGAACACCAGAGAAAGCACCAACAAGAAAGGAGAAAATAAATTTGATTTGATTTTTTGCCAGATTTAATTTTTTTTGGCAAACTTGGTTTTTTTGGCAGATCTGTGCAAATCTTTTTTTTTTTGGGGCAGATCTGGGCAAATCTGATTTTTCTCTCTCAAATCCATAATACTAGGGCAATATAGGTATTTGTGTGTTTATAGTTTTTAAATAGTATGAGGTTTCTTTATAAGACTATGTCTAAGATTGAGTATATAACTAAATTTCTATTTGGTTAATCAGGGATATTTTTTGGATTTTTGAATATTTTATTATTGGCCTCTCTGCACGCGCTTCAACGCCTACAAGAGGCTTTTAAAAAAAATAAAATAAATTTATTTTAAAATTAAAAAAAGATAATGGGTAGTTGTGTTTCATAAAAATAGGATTCATTATCTGATTTTTTTTTAATTTTAATTTTTTTAATATGAAAAAGTGTGAATTTACCATATTAGCCTCATTTAATTAATAATTTTAATTCTTAATGTTTGGATTAACCAATGGCATTTTCTGGTATTTTGAATGTTTCATCATTCTCTACCTTTTGCTCTCTATATATAGATTCTCTACTTATTGTTTTGTATATATAGATAAGTAAAATTAATATGGTCCAAAGTGTCATTTTTTTCCCTTAATTATTATTTTCTATCATCATAATACCAAAAAAATAAGATCATTTTAATGATGGCTTAAATGTCGAAATGGTCCCTGTGTTTTACCTCATCGGCCAATTTAGTCCTCGTGTTACTAATTTGGCCAATTTTATAGAGGGAACAAACCAAGTAGTAAAGTCGGTTATTCTAGTAAACTGGTATTAACTTGTAATTCCAGCCACATATTGTAGCTTCAATTAAGTTAGTGACTAGTGTTTAGGGAATACATCCACCGGCTTTGCATTCTAAATTATTCTATAAAATTCTACTAGCTTGTAGAAGTCTCCACCAAATGTGCATTATTTTTCAACAACTTATAAACTGGTTCAAGACTTTTCAGCCTTAATGATTTCAGAGTGATAAATACGAAATAAATTACTTGTAGAATAAGTTATGATTGAAGACGATAAACTTGATTTCAAGTCATTACATTAATGGAAGAGGGTCCATGCATATGGACACTACCAATTGCATCTCCACCATTTCCATTTGATGGGCTAGAGAAGAGAGTGACTATTTTTAATAATTATAGTTTGGCAGCAATGTTTGTGCTTACATGCAAAAGACTGACTGTGGAACAAAGTTTCCAGCGAGATAAATATCAATCCTGCAGACGACTTGACTTTAAGTCTTGGAGTGATTGATTTGGATTCATCACCGCTCATCAAGCATCCCCATTTTCCTTTATTATTTTGCATGAGCTGTGTCTATAAAAGGAGGTGGATTTCTCGATTCTTAATTACATAAGAGCCATAAGCATTTCCATAATCAGAAAACAAAGCTGCGATGGGAATGGAATTGTGGTGGTCGAAGTTTATTTCTGTATGTAGTTTTATTTTGCTATTACTCAATGCCACTCACTGTTTTTTAGTTGTACAGACTCAGGCACTTGGCCAGATTGATGAGTGCTCAGCCTTGCTGCAGTTAAAGGAAAGCTTTGCAATTAACAAGTCTGTTTCTACAGATCCTCTTGCTTATCCGAAGGTTTCATTTTGGACGCGAGAAGGAGATGGGAATCGGAGTAATTGTTGTTCATGGGATGGTGTAGAGTGTGATGAGGACTCTGGCCATGTTGTTGGCCTTAACCTTGGCAGCAGCTGTCTCTACGGTTCTATCAATTCCAACAACACTCTCTTCCACCTTGTTCATCTGCAGAGGCTTGACCTCTCAGATAATCACTTCAATTTCTCTCAAATACCATCAAGATTTGGTCATGATCTTTCGAGTCTAACGTATCTCAACCTTTCAAATTCCTTATTCTCTGGCCAAATTCCATCAGAAATTTCAAAGCTATCGAAGCTGTCTACCCTTGATCTGTCTTTCAATTATCAGAAAGTTGATGATAGTATCCCTTTGAAACTGACAAAGGGCAACCTGAGAAGCCTCGTTCAAAACTTGACCAACATAAAAAAGCTTCATCTTAGTGGGGTAGACATATACTCCACTGTGCCTGATATCTCGGTCAATGCATCTTCTCTTACATCTCTCCAACTTGACCATTGTGGGTTGTATGGGGAATTCCCAGTTGGCATTTTCCAGCTACCAAACGTAGAGGTTCTTCGTGTGAGCTATAACTCAGACCTAACAGGCTATTTTCCCACCTTTAACAAGAGCAATGTTTTCAAGAAATTGGGTGTTGCCAGAACGAATTTCTCTGGCCAACTGCCTACCTCCCTCGGAAACCTTCATTCCTTGATTGTGTTTTCCATCTCATCGTGTAATTTTCATCCCAATGTTCCATCTTCAATCGGAAACCTTACCCAACTCAGTTACCTTTCCATGTCTTCATTTAATGACGTTTCCAAAGGCAAGATGGGAGAATTCCCATCTTTTGTGTCTAACCTGACACAACTTGAATTTCTAGACTTGTCCGATAATGAAATATCAGGACCAATTCCTAGGTCGCTCTTCCAACTCAAAAATCTTGAATATCTTAGTCTTTCCCGTAATAACTTCAGTGGGTTGGTTGAGTTTGATCAGTTTTCCAAGCTCAAAAAGTTGAAGGGCCTTGAATTATCGAACAACATGTTATCTGTGGAGATCAGAAATGATTTAAGTGCTACTCTTCCAAAGCTTCAAACTCTAGCACTGGGCTTCTGCAACTTAACAGAGTTTCCAAATTTTTTGAAAAATCAATCCGAATTGACTAGGCTAGACCTTTCTGGCAACTATATTCACGGCCCAATACCGCAATGGTTCTGGAATGCAACTAGAGAAACTTTGTCAAAACTCTCTCTTGATTACAACTTTTTAACTGGATTTGACCAAAATCAAGGCATTCTCCCATGGCCGAATCTGACCATTCTGTCTCTTCAGTCTAACATGTTACAAGGGCCTCTGCCAATTCCACCGCAATCAATCAAATTATATGATGTCCACAACAACGAATATACTGGAGAAATTTCACCTCTGTTCTGCAACTTCAATAATCTCCAAATTCTTGAGTTGTCCAACAACAACCTCAGTGGCATGCTTCCACAATGTTTGGGTAACTCTAGTGTTTTGGAAATATTGGCCCTGCAGAACAATTTGTTTAATGGATATATTCCTCCAATATGTCCAAGCAAAACTAGTCTGGGAATTGTTGATTTTAGTTATAATCAGTTGCAGGGGAAGCTACCAAGAGGGGTGATGAATTGTACTCAGTTAAAGGTTCTTAATTTTGCAAACAATCAGATGAGTGACATCTTCCCATCTTGGTTAGGGGCACTTCCAGAATTAAGGATTCTCATTTTGCGGTCTAATGGATTTCATGGCGTAATTGGGAAGCCTGCAACTAAACATGAGTTCCCAAAGTTGCACATCATTGACTTATCTAACAATGGTTTCTCAGGTATGTTGCCCTCTAACTACTTAAAGATATGGAATTCCATGAAATATGTTGATGAAAACCGGCGAACTTATTTTGAAGTAAATTCGGATGAAGTCGGTGGAAAATACTTTCGTAGTGATTACGCAATGACAATAAGTGGAAAAGGTGTTGAGTTGAAATATGAAAGGACCCCTTATCTTCTCACACTCATAGATCTGTCAAGTAATAGATTTGAAGGAGAGATTCCAGAAGGTCCCGTTGGGAACCTAAGAGGCCTTGTTTTGCTGAACCTTTCCAACAACTCTCTCACTGGTCACATTCCCTCATCTTTAGGGGACTTGGCTGCTCTCGAATCGTTAGATCTCTCCCAGAACCAACTCTCAGGAAGGATCCCGAGTAATTTAGCACAACTCACTTTCCTTGCATATTTTAATGTATCCCATAACCATCTCTCCGGGCCTATACCACTTGGCAAACAATTCGATACATTCCAGGAGGACTCGTACGAAGGAAACTCAGGTCTGTGTGGAAAGTATCTGCCAAAGAAATGTGAAGATTCTGAGAGCTCAACGCGGCCACCACCATCAATCGTGGAAGAAGATGAAGACTCTGTATTTCAAATTGCACTAGATTGGTACGTGGTTGTGCCAGGAGTTGTTAGTGGTCTGATAGTTGGAGTGGTTGTTGGGAACATATAGACAACAAAGAAGCACGAATGGTTTGTGGAGACATTTAGCAGGAGGAGGAAGCCAAGAGGCACAAGGGCTAGGAGGGGACGCAGAACTTTGAGCTAAGGGAAGTATTTGAGCCTTCGAAGAATATTATGTTGTTGCGGTGTGAGGTTTCGTGGTACCAATTGTGTAGTATATTTTGCATATGTGGTGATGTAAGTTATTTGTAGATGTTCAATAATATATTTGTAATGTATTTCTCAATAAGTAGTCAAATATGTCTTGAGAATTTGAAATGTGGTGGTGTAAGTTATTTGTAGATGTTCAATAAAGTGGATTGCAAGTTATGTTTTGAGAATTTCTTGATTAATTGCGATTGTTTTTTTTTATGTATTTAGAGACTAACAAACTATTTTAGTAATAAGCTAACCTAAGCTTAATCTTTGAGCCAGGGGGGGCTTCATCAACACTGTCTTGCGCTGTAATTTTTCCTATTTGGTTATTAGTTTTAATTGAAAATTAAAATTGACATGTTTTGCATAAAATTGTTTCGTATTGGACTGGGAGTTGAAGTTTGGGTTAAGTGCAAATCCCAGACAAAATTGCTATCAACTTTTCACCAACTGAAATTTAAAGTTCTTAGAAAAGACTTTAACGACTTTTGAATTGTTAGCCTAATGACTTCAGCGTCACAAAGATGTGATTTGGCTTAAAGTCTACATCCAGACAGACTCATCCACATGTGTCTATAAAAGCAATTTCTGAGCAAACGACTTGACTTCAAGCAATTTCTGTTCACCTTCTCCGTTTATTAATTTTTGTAATTTTCTCACTTCCAAATATTAATTTTTATAAAAGCGAGAATGGAATGGCGGTGGTCAAAGTTTATTTCTGTACGTTATTTGATTTTGCTGTTACTCATTGCTACTTACTGTATTTTATCTGTTCAGCCTCAGACACTTGGCCAGGTTGATGAGTGCTCTGTCTTGTTACAATTCAAGAAAAGCTTTGCAATCAAAAGTTTGTTCCACTATTAAGGTGGTTCAGAACAAATGCTCTCTCTAAGAAAGGTTTTGGATTTGAGTTCTAGCATCCATATAGTGTGTGAATTTAATATGTTATTTCCCCTCTTAATATGAAAAGTTCTTAAAAATACATGATCCAAAGCCAAACTCACAAAACCCAAAAGAACTAAATTTCTAAAACAACTGATATGTCCGAATAATAAACCACTCATTTAGCCTCAGAGAAAATGTAAAACATGAGGCAGATTTAGTGGTGGATCCATGATTTCAAAGATGATGAGGCAAAACGTACATACTAAACTCAACACTAGACTCAACTGCACAAGTGCCACTAAAAAATTACTTTGAAATTTAATCAAACATAAAAAGACTAGTAATAGTGGAATCTATGAAGCTTGACTTGAAGTCAATGTCAACGCATTCTTTGGTAAAGTTGTAACCAAGTAAGCAAAGACAACTCATTTTCCATTTCCAAAAGTATCTGTTTTTTCTCTTCATCCATCTCCTTTAATTCGTGCTTTTGAACGTTATTTATATATAATAATAATAATAATAAAGCAACTTTTTTGAAAATTTTTGGTCGGAAAGAAGAAAATACTCAACAACTTATACTGTCCGGCGTCCACAATTTCCCTCACCTTTTAGGAGAGAAACTTCCCTACCAGGTGTCACTGGTAGTTTTAAATGAATTTTTTTCCTCTATTTAAAAAAAAAGAAGGGCGATCACTTGTTTTATATAAAGACAAAAGACGTCCTTAATAGGAAGTCTTTTTTCAAAGGAAGTTCATTGATTTTTTTTTCAAAGGAAGTGAGGTACATGCATATTAAGCAGAGACAAAGATGAACGTCTCGCAGACGAATTGACTTCCAAGTCTTTAAGTAGTGGTGGAGGGAAGACTTTTCAGCCTTAATAACTTTAGAATGATATACACGAAATAAAATACTTGTAGAATTGATTAATTTTTGTCTAGCAGATGCAATTTCTGTTTACCTTCTCCATTTATTAATTTTTGTAATTTTCTCATTTCCAAATAATTGACTCATCCACATGTGTCTATAAAAGCGAGTTAAAGTTCTCCACCACCCTTAATTATGTAATATATCAGAAATGATATAGTTGCCAGGAGAAAGGAATCGCGGTGGTCAAAGTTTATTTATGTACATTATTTTGCTACTTACTGTATTTTATCTGTTCAGCCTCAGACACTTGGCTAGGTTGATGAGTGCTCTGCCTTGTTACAATTCAAGAAAAGCTTTGCAATCAAAAGTCTGTTATGCTATTAAGGTGGTTCATAACAAATGCTCTCTCTAAGAAAGGTTTTAGGTTTGAGTCATAGCATCCGTATAGTGTGTGTGAATTTAATATATTATTGCCCTTCTTAATATGAAAAGTTCTTAAAAATACATGATCCAAAGCCAAATTCACAAAACCCAAAAGAACTAAATTTCTAAAACAACTGATATGCCCGAATAATAAACCTTGTGCCCCTTGAGTTTTTAGAATTCTAGAGTTGACTTGCCATCCGTCGACCATCCGCCAAGATTGGTGGTATGGGAACTCCAAATATTTGGATGTTGGGCTTGCCCCTATGTTGGACTATATTTGAGTTCTCAAATATTCGAATATTGGGAACTCGGCGGACATACCTCCCGCCGAACTTCAACTCTCTTGGCGGAAATACCTCCCGCCGAACTTAAACTCCCTCGGCCCAACTTTGCTTGCTCAAGAGTTGCGAGGAGGGCGCCCGGGTGCGCAAGGAGAAAATCCGCCCTGGCCCAACTTTTTGCAAGAGGAGTGGCCGACCAAGGTATTTAATAAGTGCCCAGCCCAACTTTTTTAGAAGTGCCCGACCACTTTTGCAAGGATACGCCTAACTACTTTTGCAAAGGGAAGTGCCCGGCCATATTTTTGAGAAGGCACCATGGCCTTTGAAGAAAAGACCTCGGCCACCTTTTTGAGAAAGCACCTCGGCCGCTAGGAATTCTCGGCCCGCTAGGAATTCTCGCCCGCTAAGAATTCTCCGGCAGTTAGGAATTCTCGGCCCGTTAAGAATTTTCCGGCGGCTAGGAAATCTTGCCTGCTAGGAATTCTCGGCCCGCTAAGAATTCTCGACCGCTAGGAATTCTCTGGCCGCTAGGAATTCTTCGGTCGCAAGGAATTCTCCGCCCGCTAGGAATTTTCCAGCCGCTAGGAATTCTACGGCCGCTAGGAATTCTTCGGTCGCTATGAATTCTCCGCCCGCTAGGAATTCTTCAGCCGTTAGGAATTCTTCGGTCGCTAGGAATTCTTCCTTAGCAAATTGGGTGAATTTTGACCACCCCCAAACAGGTTCACATGCAAAAGACTCTGACTGTGAAACAATGTTGCCAGCAAGATAAATATCAATCCTGCAGACGACTTGACTTCAAGTCTTGGAGTGATTGATCACCGCTCATTAAGCATCCTCATTTTCCTTGATTATTTTGCATGAGCTGTGTCTATAAAAGGAGGTGGATTTTGTACAACTGTAAGTAATGAACTGATTAGTATAGTCTAAGCCTAGAACCACTGGCGGATCCACAGAGGCGCAAGGAGGTGCAGTGCACCTCCCCTAGCCGGAAACTTCCTTGGGGATGCCAGAATTTGCCCCTTTGCTAGTGCCTACCAATTGTTCGACTAAATGCCTCAAAGACGTTGTATTGTTTGCTGCATTGTGAGACCCTGAATATTTACCTTATATTTTTGGGCTCGATCTCACGAGCATGTAGGAGAAAACGGCTCATCAATTGGAGCTCCACAACCAAAGTTATGAATTTTCGAAGTTTTTCTACAATATTTGAAGTTAAGTTGCAAAGGCACAGTTCAAGGAAGAAGAAGACTCCGCGTCAGACATCAGCGCTTCTGATTTTGATTCTTGTTTAAATTGTCCAATAGCAAGCCGACACATATCTATTTCTAATTGGCCTAAATTAAAAAATTCATTAAAAACTCATATGTGTGCCAAAAAAATCACCAAAAATTACCCCAAACTTTTAATCATGTGTACTTTTGTTTCATGACCTCCAATTTACATGTGCTTTTGGTTAGATTAATTGGTATTGACTTTTGTTAGATTAAATATGTAATTGACATGGATTTTGTTCATATTTGATAGAATTTTGGTAAACTAATTGTGTCAATGACAAGGATTTTGTTCATATTAATTGATATCCATATAGACTATAATCAATTAGTTGTAGACGTAAAACTTTTATTTGTTTTAATTATGAATGACATTAGTATTGGTTAAATTCTAAGGGCATTTGGTTGTATAATTTTTTTTTGAATTTTTAGCCTTATTTTTTTTAACACACTACACGGATGTTAGGACTTGAACCTAAGGCCTTGCTTGAGTCCTTTGTAAATTTTTAGCCTTTTAAAATTTGCACCTCCCCTGAAAAATTCATGGATCCGCCACTGCCTAGAAGCTAGAACGATAATTGTGTATGCACTTAGTTTCTGAGAATTACAGGTGTAAGGCTCCAAAATGTAAGGCTGAAATAGCCACGTGTAGTGATCCTAGAATAGCTAGATGTGTGGCTGAGATTCAATATGTTGTGTGTGAATCCAGCTAAGGCTAACGATTATGTAGTACACGCTCTGCGATTTCTGCAAGAGAGAAGAACATTTCATCACTCTGCATTTCTTCAATCTTCTATTCCTTCTCTTTCAAGGCAGGGCACCGAACAGTTGAGATCAAACTCCAAACAGTAATCTCTACCTCTAAATAACAAGAAGGGAAAAATAATTCAATTCTTGCTACATTTTGAGCGGCTAGTCCAATGTATGAGAACCTAATTTGGACCTTTAAATTGAAATTTAGTGGTGAGAAACAAAACAAAAAAACCTGAATCGTAGTTTAAAGAGCGGCAGCGTTGTGAAGTCCGGAGAGACTGAGATTGTCGAAGACACAAGGACTGGCTGCGTGCCAAGGCTTGCAGAGATTGAGGTTGCTGCTGCTGAGGAGGAGTAGGACACAACATGGCTTCAATTCTCCGGAGGACAGACAGAGTCGCGGAATAAGAAGAGGTGAAGATTGGTGTTGTGGTGACACCATAATGCTATTTTTCTTCTTCTTAAATTCTCCAAAAACTTCAAGGAAACTTCCTCGTTGCTCAGACCTCCCAAACATGCTACCATTCAAAAGGATTTCCAGGTGCTGGAATTGATCTCTCCTCTCTGGTAGTTGTGGAAGGAAAGATCTGTTGGGATCTTTACATCGACGGCCTTGTTGTTAGTTCAGATGGGAATCTGCTAGATGCCCTAGGTGCTGCTATAAAGGTACTTGATATTTCTTATCTGTTTTGATATGCTCAGTTTATTTCTGTTCTGTAAATAAGTGAGGACAACAGAAGATATTTCTGGCTGTTGATAAAGTTTAGTATTAAGTTTCCAAAGAAATTACTTATCTTTTAAAGAAACTGATGTTCCCAAAGGCTGCTTTGAATAATACAGGCATCCCAAAAGTAAATGTTGCAGCCGGTGCATCAGGCGATGAGCAACCAGAGGTTGACATAAGCGATGAGGAATTTCTGCAATTTGATACATCTAGGGTCCCTGTCATAGTTACATTAACAAAGGTGACATGAGTTAACCATCTCTTCTGTCCTTCAGCAAACTGCAAATGTTTATTGTCTTGTATTGATTGCTGCCCATCTGTTTCTCAGGTAGGTCGGCACTATATTGTAGATGCCACTTCAGAAGAGGAATCACAAATGAGCTCGGCTGTTTCTATTTCCATCAATAGGCAAGGCCACATTTGTGGGTTGACCAAACGGGGCGGTGCCGGCCTAGATCCAAGCATCATTCTTGACATGATATCTGTGGCAAAAACAGTAAGTGAGCAGCTGATAAACACTTTGGATTCTCACATAGCTGCTGCTGAAGCTGGCGAAGAGGAGTCGTGACATAATTATAACCTCTGATATATTTAAGTGGGTAGGTTTTGAGCAGGTCCTAGGTGTATGAAAATTGTAATGCTGATAACTTTACATAAAGCTGATGAGAACGTTTAATTTGTTGTATGCATATTTGACACCTTTTAACCTAAATTAGCATCAGCATTAGTATGGAAGCTTTTGTAGTTCAGGTCTCTATTGCAGACATTATTTTCCATTGATGCACCAATTAATTCTTCAATTAAACTTACAATCTACCACGGTTATGTCTCGTATGGAAAACCATGTTTAAGGCTTGTTTAAAACAAAGACACAGAGAATTGTTTACATGAACTTATCTGGAACACGTTCAAGTGCATGGCTCAAGAGAAAAGGAGTTAAATTAAACCAATTAACAAAGGCATCTTCCAACTCAAGTAATAATCCGCATCCAAAACACCGTAGAATGTTCTCTTTGAAAGGTACAAGGAAAACAATGTACACCTTTACATGTTATTTCCGAATGTTCAGTTTTCTTCCACTACTACAGGGGAGAGAATTTTTGCCATGTCAAAACCTTGAGGGATGAGGCGTCTAACTTCCATCTCACTGCATAACCATTTTACCATTTTCTCGTTCCTGCATCTGCATAGTTCTAGACATAAATCAGATAAGATGCTTGAATCAAGAGCAAAAGATCTCTCAAACATTTCTTTCAAGACTTCAACTGCTCCATCAAAATCCCTGTTATTGCAGAAGCTAGATATCAGCATGTTAAAAGTATGCTTATCGGGATGATAACCACTCCTTATCATGCTTTTACATAACTTGAAGGCATGGTCCGAGTTCTTTCTCACACACTGCCCCTCAATAAGGGCAGAAAAGGTTGAGGCATTTGGGACAAAGCGCTTTCTATCAAGTTCTTTAACCAGATGTGCAGCTTTCTTTGTTTTACCCTCCCTGCAGAGTCCCAATATCAATGCATTATAAGTCACGATAGTAGCATTTACTTGATTCCTTGACATCTCCTCAAAAAACCTATTGCCCATCTCGCTATTACCTTCTTGGCTGTACCCTTTTATCAAAGTATTGTAAGTTACAGTATCAGGAGCAACATTCACGGCTTTCATCTCACTAAAAATTCTGTTTGCTTCCTTTAGTTTTCCTTCTTTGCAAAACCCATCAATAAGTGAGTTAAAAGTAACCACACTCGGGTGCAATCCATTCTTCGCCATCAAGTTTTTGAACTTCAAAGCCGAACTCAGAAGACCCTTATCACAGTGTCCTGCAATCAGCGTGTTATATGATACAACTGTAGGACTAAAACCCATGCTGTCCATCTTCTCAAGGACCTCAACAGCGTTCTCTAATTTTCCCAATTTACAATAAGCAGATATAACCATATTAAGAGTATAAACATTCGGTGAAATCCTACAACGCTGCATTTCTCTATAGAATACCAAAGCAATATCAGCTCTATGTAAATCAAGCAATGAGCTAAGATATGCATTGCAAGACTCAAGTGTTGGGAAGAATCCATAATCCTTCATCTGACAAAATGTATTTGTGGCATTCCTAAATTTCTTCATATGCGCAAAAGTCTTGAAAAGAGAATCGAAAACACGAGGAGAAGAATCACACAAGCGGTACGAATACAATATTGCTTCAAACAACTTGGAAGGCAAATCTATCGAACCCGAGACAAGAACCTTTCTCAAAATAGACTCTGCAGACTTGAACTTCCTGTATTTGGTGAGAATGTGGAGAATCATGGAGTGTGTTTCAAGGGTAAGTGAAGTGGGGTTTTGAGCTGCAACCCAATTGAAAAACTCAAGGGAAAGAACATAGTCCTGCTTAATCTTTAGCAGTATATGTTTCACTCTGAAACCAGTTAGACCATTGGACAAGGAATTGAGCTTAGCCCAGTCAGAGTGAATTAGATGGCTGTTTGCAACATTCACAAAATCAAGGTCCTGCCCTTTGGGTTCAGGAATTGTTCTGTGGGGAATAGGAAGTGGATTCCAATTCCTTTTTCCAAATTTCCCACAAGTTGTGGGGTTTGTAAAGGTGGGTTCTTTTGCAATTGAATTGGGCAAACTAGAAAACTGACGAAATGGGAATTTGTTCATACTTTCCTACTGTACCACATATAGGACTGGGTTTTCAGAAATTGAAGTTGTTGGATCAATTCGAGGGTTGACGTCAAGTTTTGACCTACTGATTCAGAAAACTGAAATGAAGTGTAGCTGGGTCTTTGATGAAATCATTGGAACAAAGAGCATGGAACTGGAGAAACGGGCATGACCCACTAACCTTGATTGAGGCAGAGGATGAAAATGGTGGAAAATGAGTGCTTCTGAGTCTGCTTAACCGAGGCATTGGCGATGGAGCAGAAGAAGCAGCAGCGACATAGAAAGTTGGGCGTTGCAACTTTTTTATTTTTTTGTTTTTTAATCAAAAGATACAACTTGGACGAGTATAATCTGATTCTGAACTGAAATAGCATGGTGTTTGGTGACTCCACAATGCTCAAGTTATATTATACCTAGCGTGTGCCAATTGACCTTTTTCTTTTTCTTTTTAAATTATATTTTATTTTATTTTCCATACGCAAATATAATTTCTTTTTTACATCAGGTAAATATATAGATATTCAAAAGTATAAAGAAAACAGAAGAATGTGGGTGGGGTGGAGTGGGAAGTAAAAAGAGGAATGTGTATGAAGTGGACAGTAACTTCCTCCCTATAATTACTTAGGTGGAATTTATCTTATATTTTACTAGCTTCTCCACACGCGCTTTGGCATTTGTGAGAGGCTTTTTTTAAAAAAAAATTACAAAAATTTATTTTAGAATTAAAAAAGATAATGGGTAGTTGTGTTCCATAAAAATAGGATCAATTATCTAATTTTTTTTATTTAAATTTTTTTATATGAAAAAGTGTGAATTTACCATATTATCCTCATTTAATTAATAATTTCAATTCTTAATGCTTGCATTAATCAAGGGCATTTTCTGATATTTTGAATGTTTTACCATTCTCTTCTTTTACTTTATATATACTAGCCTCTTGGCACATGCTCATGCATGTGCCAATTGGTTTTCTTTTTTATTTTTCTTTTATTTTTAGAATTAGTGTTTTAACATTTTACCCATATTATATTAATTTGTAGTCTTTTAGCACTTTGGTTAATCAAGGATATTTTTTGGGTTTTTGAATATTTTATCATTCTCTACTTTTTGTTTTATATATAGATAAGTAAAATTAATATGGTCTGAAGTGTCCTTTTTTTCCCTTAATTATTATTTTCTATCATCATAATACCAAAAAATAAGATCCATTTAACGATTTAACAGAAAAGTTGTGCTCCACCCATTTATTAAACTTTTTTTGGTTACATCCATTTATTAATTTTTTTAAAAACTACTATGTCAAATAACAAATTTTGATAAATTTCAATAGTAGAAACAACTGACAAAAGAAGCCACCAAACCCTACAAGACAATAAAAACACTAAACTAAAAAAGACTACAAAACAAGCAAAACCAAAAAAATAAAAGGAATAAAGTCGTCAACAGGGTCTAGCTTAGTGAAAAAGGGTATTAACTTGCAGACCTAAGGTCTCAGGTTCGAACTCCCACGCCATCATATTTGTGGGTGTGTGAGAAACTATAGCTTGTACTATTAAAAAGGAATAAAAGTTGCACAGACTATATCACTAAAATTAAGCATGATTGAGTGAAGGACCCGCTATTAAAGTGGTTCGGAGCAAATGCTCTCCCTAAGAAAGGTTTTGGTTTTGAGTCCTAGCATCCGTATAGTGTGTGTGAGTTTAATATGTTATCGCCCCTCTTAATATGAAAAATTCTTAAAAATACATGATCCAAAGCCAAACTCACAAAACCCAAAAGAACTAAATTTCAAAAACAATTGATATGCCCAAATAATAAACCACTCATTTAGCCTCGAAGAAAATGTAGAACATGAGGCAGATTTAGTGGTGGATTCATAATTTCAAAGATAATTAGACAAAACTTACATACTAAACTCAACTGCACAAGTAAATTTTATTAATAAATATAAAAAGCTACATTAGTTAGGGGATGTAATTAACCACCACCGGACATATTTCAAACAAAGATGCCGAACTGACATGACTCAGACCAAGTCACCACAAGATTTTTTCACTAACCTAAAAGAATAAAATGGAAATAAAAGAGAGTGGAGGAGGGAAATGCCCTCCCCAGTAGGCAACACATTTGGGTTCACAAATTATGTTCAAAGCGATCATGTTCGATTATGTCACTACTTTTAATAATTATAGTTTGACAGCAGTGTTTGTGGTAATGATTAGCTGGAGAAAGAGATCGATGTTACGTCCAAAAGGCTCTGACTGTGAAACATTGTTTCCAGCAAGATAAATATCAATCCTGCAGATGACTTTACTTCAAGTCTTAGAGTGATTGATTTGGCTTCATCACCGCTCATCAAGCATCCCCATTTTCCTTGATTATTTTGCATGAACTGTCTATAAAAGGAGGTGGATTTCTCGATCCTTAATTACTTAAGAGCCATAAGCATTTCCATAATCCGAAAACATAGCCGTGATATGGGAATGGAATCATGGCCGTCAAAGTTTATTTCTGTACGCTGTTTTATTTTGCTATTACTCAATGCCACTCACTGTTTTTTACTTGTACAGACTCAGGCACTTGGCCAGGTTGATGAGTGCTCAGCCTTGTTGCAGTTCAAGGAAAGCTTTGCAATTCGCAAGTCTGTTTCTGCATATCCTCTTGCTTATCCGAAGGTTGCATTTTGGACGCTAGAAGGAGATCAGAATCGGAGTAATTGTTGTTCATGGGATGGTGTAGAGTGTGATGAGGACTCTGGCCATGTTGTTGGCCTTGACCTTAGCAGCAGCTGTCTTTACGGTTCTCTTAATTCCAGCAACAGTCTCTTTCGCCTTGTTCATCTGCAGAGGCTTGACCTCTCAGATAATCACTTCAATTTCTCTGAAATACCATCAAGGTTCGGTCAAGATCTTTTGAGTCTAACATATCTCAACCTTTCAAATTCCTTGTTTTATGGCCAAATTCCATCAGAAATTTCAATACTATCGAAGCTGTCTACCCTTGATCTGTCTTACAATTCTGGGAAACTTCATCCTGACATTATCCCTTTGAAACTGACCAAGGGATACATGAGAAGCCTGGTTCGAAACTTGACCAACATAAAACAACTTCATCTTAGTGAGGTAGACATTTTCTCCACTGTGCCTGATATCTTGGTCAATGCATCTTCTCTCACATCTCTCCAACTTGACAATTGTGGGTTGAATGGGGAATTCCCAGTAGGCATTTTCCACCTACCAAACTTAGAGGTTCTTCATGTGAGTTCGAACCCATTGCTAACAGGCTATTTCCCCACCTTTAACAGGAGTAATTTCTTCGAGAAATTGGGTGTTGCCTACACGAATTTCTCTGGCCAACTTCCTGGCTCCCTCGGAAACCTTCATGCCTTGAGTGTGTTGGAGATCGCCTACTGTCAATTTTCCCCCCTTGTTCCATCTTCCCTGGGAAACCTTACCCAACTCAGTTACCTAGACATGTCTTCTTTTTTTGGGGGGACGAAAATCCTATACATGTCTTCATTTTATGTCATTCCAAATAATTTTTCCACATGCCAAGTTACTGATTCTTGGTCATGGGTTGGAAAGCTAACCAAGCTCTACACTCTGAGCCTTGAGAATACCTGCATAAAAGGAGAATTCCTATATTTTGTCGCTAACCTGACCCGGTTAAGTACTCTAAGCCTCGGGGGTAACAATTTCCAAGGAGAAATTCCTGGGTCACTCTTTCAGCTCAAAAATCTTGAATATCTTGACCTTTCCTCTAGTAATTTGAGTGGGGTTGTTGAGTTTGATCAGTTTTCCAAGCTCAAAAAGTTGAAGGTCCTTCGATTATCAGACAACAAGTTATCTCTGCAGAGCAAACCCGATTTGGGTGCTACTTTTCCACAGCTTCAAGTTCTGGAGTTGATTTCGTGCAACTTAACAGAGTTTCCAGAAATTTTAAAAAATCAATACGAATTGTCGCACCTAGACCTTCGTAACAACAGCATCCATGGGCGAATACCAAAATGGGTGTGGAACGCAACTAGAGAAACATTGTTCGCTCTCCTCCTCTCTCATAACTTCTTAACAGGGTTTGACCAAAATCCAATCATTCTCCCATGGCAGAATCTAGATTCTTTGGATCTCCAGTCCAATATGTTACACGGATCATTGCCAATTCCACCGCAATCAATCAGAAACTATTTTGTCAAAGACAATAATTATAGTGGAGATATTTCGCTCTCCTTCTGCAACTTGAATAATTTACATGCTCTTGACTTGTCCAACAACAGCCTGAGTGGCATGCTTCCAAAGTGTTTGGGGAACTCCAGCTCTCCGGAAATATTGGACCTGCACCACAATTCTTTTCACGGCAGTATTCCTCAAATATGTCCAGGCGAAAATAGTTTGAAAATGGTTGATTTAAGTTACAATCAGTTACAGGGGAAGGTGCCAAGATCAATGGCCAATTGCACTCATTTAGAGTTTCTTAGCCTTGGAAACAATCAGCTGAGTGACATCTTCCCATCTTGGTTAGGGGCACTTCCAGGTCTAAAGTATCTCAGTTTGAGATCCAACGGTTTTCATGGCATGATTGGGAAGCCTGCAACAAACCATGAGTTCCCAAAGTTGTGCATCACTGATTTATCTAACAATGGTTTTTCAGGTAAGTTGCCCTCTAACTACTTAGACAACTGGAATTCCATGAAATTGTTGACGATGAGAATCTCCAAATTTATTTTCAAGTCTCTTCGCGACGTCAAATAGCTCAAATAAATATGCAGGCATTTATGTTGTTCCATACTCGATCACAACTTTTGCAAAAGGTGTTGAGTTGAAATATGATGCGACCCCTTATCAGCTTAGGTTGATAGATTTCTCAAGTAATAGATTTGAAGGAGAGATTCCAGCAGGTATCATTGGGAATCTAAGAGGTGTTCATATGCTTAGCCTTTCCAACAACGCTCTCACTGGTCACATCCCCTCATCTTTAGGGAACTTGACTGCTCTTGAATCGTTGGATCTCTCCCAGAATCAGCTCTCAGGAAGGATCCCCGCTAATTTGGCACAACTCAATTTCCTTGCATATTTCAATGTCTCCCATAACCATCTTTGGGGGCCTATACCACTCGGTCAACAATTTGGTACATTCCTAGAAGATTCCTATGTTGGAAACTCAGGTTTGTGTGGAAAGCTTTTGTCAAAAAAATGTGAGAGCTCAAGACCGCCACCGCCATCAATCTTTGAAGAAGATGAAGACTCTGGGTTTCAAATTGAACTAGACTGGTACGTTGTTCTGCCGGGAATTATTAGTGGTTTAATAATTGGAGTGATTTTTGGGGACATTTGGACAAACAAGAAGCATGAATGGTTTGTGGAGGCAGCCAAGAGGATCAACAGGAGGAGGGGACGTATTTGAGCCTTGTATTTGTTTTTTATAATGTATTTCTAGACGAATTTACAAATTTCTTCTTTCCTAGCTGTTTGCTACAATATTCATTTTGATTAGTTACCGTCCAAGCAACCCCATAATATGTATCAAGAAACAGTTTGGTATTTGGATCAAACAATTACTGTGACAATCGGGTGCCAGATGGATTAGCCCAAGTTTTTGGTGTGCTCCCAAGTGGTCTTGAGTTCAAACTCCTATGGTACTCGTGTGTGTGAGTTTTTCCCTGCCAATTCCTAACTTTGGCAAAAATAAAAATAAAAATAAAAATAAAAAAAATACAGAGAAATTTAATCAAACGTAACATTATATTATTGGGTTTTCCCATATCTTCGGAGAAGTCATGTGAGTCATGTGTTATATATAGACGACAAAAATAATCTCATGTTTAGGATTTTGAAGCCTGTAATTTGTTTGGCATTATTCATTTACTCTTATACTTAAAAAAAATTAATTGCACTAGTAGAAAATGGCTCTATAGACATAAACAGAAATAGTATCTAAGATAGAGAATAAGGCAGGACGAACTTATTTTTTTAATTTATCAATAAATCATTAGATAAACTTCAACAATATAATCAAGACATCAACATGACATCTAATAATCAAGACATCAACATGACAGTCGGGACCATATAGATTCCACAGTGGTTCACTTGCAGCTAAGAGAGCAGTTAGCCTAATATGTCAACTCTGGCAGTAAGCCTGTAATTCATTGTTTGTTTTCCAAGTCTTTGTCTGGGATTGGATTTTGCATAAAGTCTGAGTTAGCTAGTGGTGTATCTGCCATAATTCCCAAGGAAGGAAGGGAATCCACATCTTTGAATAAACGATATGCAGACATGAATGCAACGTGTAAATGTCGTTTACTTTTATGTTTATCAAGTTTCATAGAAGAAAATAAAATTAAAAATTGAAGTTTACGATGTTTAATAGATGGCCTCTGAAAAAAATACTCAAGTGGTATGAGCTCAGATACCAAATTTAAAGAAAAATTTAAGTGTGAATTATATCAGCAATTAATGCATGCACAAGTACGATTAAAATTATGTGCACTATTAATTTAACTAATTTTGCTAAATTTATGAATGACTTAAAGTTTATGCAGATTTTAGAATTATAATTATAATTTCTCAGCATATGATCTTTTTTTTTTTGGGGCACCGAAAATTAAGTTTTCGGTGCCCCACTTTGAATGGTTTTGTTTGACTATAATGTTTACAGTGTTGATCCATGGCTTGTAATCTGGTTCAAGACTTAAAGGCTTAATGGGACAAAGCTAGCTAGCTAGATCAATGGCACGAGTCTGACTGGAACAACGCAGAGCGATACACATGAAAGAAAACCTACTCCTTGAATTATCCATGCAGACGATTGACTTGACTCCAAGTTGTGACATTCATGGCGATGCAGGCTGATGCTGTTCCACGAAAACCTTATTGAAATGGTGATCTGCACAGGACAACTGAAAAAGCTGTCTCTGAAAGGTTTAAGTGAGAGCTGGCTTTGCAAGACTTTTATGGTCCGTCTCAAGAGCTCACTTTCACCAGTCGGTTAGATTACTTGACGACAATGCTTGAAGCCTTTCATGGGGCAAAAGCTAGACTGGCCTTTAATAGCTTGACTTCATGTGGTGAGCGCGCTTGCCTTTGAAACCAGACACGGACTCGCCACGTGACTTTCCTTGTTTTTGACTAGTATGAATCTTCTTCTATTTTCCGTCTTTTGGTCAAATAATAGTTACTACTAGCAAAAGGTGCCCGCGCGATGCTGCGGGTTTTAAAATTGCGTGAAATGTGTATTAAGCGATGAAAATAGGCCGGGAACATCTCAACTACCCAATTGCCAAAATACTCAGGGTTTACCAACATGTTCAAATATTGTAATCATCTAAACCTATCATTACAACAACAAATTAACACCAACCAATTGCCAATTGATGCCATTAGCTAATTCCTATGCTCTATTCATAAAACTTAAAACAATTAATTGAAATTTCAGCCTAGAAACTCACCCCTTACTTAACAGAACTGAAAACACCAACCAAACCGCTCTATCCAAAGCAACGAAAGACCACCTGCAAAATATCAAAAGAAAACATGGTTTTAAAAAAAAGAAGAAGAAAAAGGAAGAAAAAACAGAAAAATCGGAGAAGAAATTAGTTTGAGTATTTCATGCATGCACAATCTTTTCATTAAACCAAAAATTAGCTTGACCAAAATCTGTAAGGAAAGAAACCACTCAAGACTACCCAAATTAATGTGTTTTGGGTAAAGAAAAACATTGTAAAGGCATAGGAAAAGGGCTGTTTAAATGATTCTAGATGCATTTGAAACAAAGAGTATATGATCAAAAAGCTACTGGCCTAAACAATCAAAAGTTACCTATGCAAAAGTCACCCTAAACAATCGAAATTCCAAAACAACTATCTCTGCATTGTGGTTGTCATCAAAGATTTGAAAATTCTATCTCGTAACCCTACACCACCAAAAACACAGAATCAATACTAAACTCAAAGAATAAGAACTAAAATTAATAGAGAAAATTGAACTTGATTTGAAGGTTACCAATATGTCGTGATGTATAAATACCTCAGCTTTTATATAGCATTAGGGATTACCCAAGAACCTGAAATCAAATTAACAAAATAAATGAAGCGAAATTTGTAAAAAATAAATCAAAAATAAAAATACCCAGAGCAAGACAGCAAGACAGAGAATGAGAGAGACACAAAGTCCAACACAAATCAGTGGCCAGTGTGGAAACTAAAGCAAAATTTGGAAGCTGAAAGACTCCCCACAAACATAGACTAAAAACTTGGATCTGAAGAGAGGTTCGGTAATGCTTGTAGTAAAAGCTTAGCCAGAACGAAAAAGCAAAAGAAATGGATAACAAAATCACCCAAAGAGAGAGAAATAATATTTTCTGTAAAAATGGCGTTCTAGAACAAAATCAGAGTGTTACCTAAGATATCCAGAAATTAAAGTGAAATCATATAAGGATGCCAAAAAAACAAACGCTATTTAGGTAAGCGAAACCAGAGATGGAGAGAAAAGGAAATTTGTTAATTTGTTTTAATTTGCTAACAATATCTAGAAGAGAGAGAGAGAGAGAGATTAATCCCCGAAAAATAATTAAAAAAAGCAGAAAATCAAAATGGACGAAAACCATTTGGTGAACCAAAAACAAAACCAAAATATGAGAGAGAGAGAGAGATTCATACCATTGACATCAAACCCATCAAATCTAAATGCTTTTTTCATTGGTGCTCTGGAGAAACAACATATATAATCAAAGAAATTCCATTAGGATCCAAAAATTAGAGATGGTAAACATATCAAACCTAAATGCTTTCAACATTGAATCAAAAAGAGGAAGCATGGTCTAATGTATGAGAAATCCGAATATCACAACAAAACACAGATTCAAAGAACAACAACATTGAGCAAGCATATTGATGAGTACTTCATCGACCCTTAAGCTACATATTTTTGGGAAAAATCACAGCTAATAAGTAACAACAACATTGAGATTCAGAGTGATTAACTGGCATTTAGAAACCCTAATCCACTACTGAAATTAGCTAAACACAAAACAACAACAGATCACGAAATCAACATAGGGGTAATAGTCCATATGTTACCTAAATTCTTTCTTTATGAAACTGTTGAATTATGAAACTGTAAATTTCCTTCTACTCACTACATTGGGGTTGGCTTAACCAACAAAGTAGAAAAAGGAATGCTACCCAGTGATGAAAAATATGTTCAATTATTAGGGGAAAAAAAAGGATAAAGGGAAAAGTTAAAACAAATGAAATAGATTCTCCAAAAAGGGAAATGTCAGGCCAACAAAAATTGAACTTAAAATGCATGTTTTAAGTAGTTAGCAGGAAGACCCAAAAAACAACCAAACTAATGTGAACTTTCGACTTTAGCAAGTAAGATGGACAAAATTGAAGAATTAAGAGCCACAACAACTGTACATCTCATATAAAAAAAATCAGAACAGATAAAAACCATTTGGTGAACCAAAAACAAAACCAAAATGAGACAGAGATTCATACCATTGACATCAGATTCTTGTATAATTACTCTAGTTCTTTTTCTTTCAATCTTCCTCCCTGTAACAACAAACCAAAGTCAATTCTGATTTACTTCTCATTTTCAACATGATGAATGAATAACCAAACCTAGAAAACCAAAAAGAACCTTAAAACCAACAATTTTTCCTTGAAAACGAATGAAGACCAAAGAGAGTCGAAGGGGAAGTTGCAATTTTCAAGAAGGATGAGATTAGAACGCAAGAAGAAAGGATGCGAAGAGCAGATGAGATGAGATGAATTCGCGGGGGGATATGAAAATAAGCTATGCAGGCTTACCTTGAAAGTACCCATGTCTGAGAATTTGAGAGGAAGACGACTAGGATCTCTGAGGACTCTCTCTCTCTCTCGCACTCTTCAACATTAAATATAAATCTTTGCTTGTCAAGAAAGAATAGCAACACTAAAGGAGATGTATCTTGCGTAGCCATTCCAGTCCCTAGCGCTGCAAAGAGTAGAAGCATGACCACTTATATTAGCCCCAAGAAAAGGAAACAAACAATAGTAAAAATCGCAATCTGAACTTGGATATACAAACTTTTTTAGTCTAGAGAGAAGTCCCAGTCAAGCAAACAAACTCAGCAAAAATCTAGTAGGGTAAATCAACCAAAAACAAAAAACTTGATGAATTAACTCTTCTGAATTTTTCTCGTATCACTAAGTGACACAAAAGAATTTCCAAGTGAAAGTGTCACATCCACATATAGTCCTAAACCAGTCTTCTTCAAGTCAACTATGCCTAAACATTGCAATTTTTCAGTTCGTAGAAAATCACACTCCCAACTGCTTCTTTCCCCTTACCAAAACAAACTTTCAAAATTCAGATCCCTAGTCCTAAACAGTATAAGAACGAATGTGAATTAAAAATCCTGTAGTAAAAGACGAACAGGATCTTAAACCGAGCTATAAATAGCGCACATCCGCTTTTACCAAAAAATCAGAGCTATCTAAACCTATAACAAAAGAAAACCAGCTATCAAAATAACGATTTATAGGGTTTACCAAACTAATTGTTAATAACCAAAATTTAGAAAACCCTTGTACCCAAAGAAGCATCATATGTATTTTAATAACTCAATTGTTGAACTGATTATTGAAGAATAAGCACATCAAATCAAAGTCAATTTTAGTATTTGGATTAAAAATTGCAAACAATAAAACAGACCCACTATGAGGAAAAAATAGGGATTTGACTTATTAGGGAAGCAAATTAAAACAGTCTCTAGTTTAGCAAATAAGATCCAAAAGATCTTGATAACAACCAAATGAAAAGAAGGACAACAAAAATCGAATGGAAGAAGTGATGCAAAATTATCTTACACGATCAGTGAGAGAAGAGACGGAAACAGGAGAGAAAGTGGGAGTTTGATCTGACGAAGAAGACCGAACACCGCCACTCCTATTAAAGTCGAAAGACTCCCGATAATCGTTCGAAAGGAGGAGAGAAAAGGAAGAGAGAAGAGAGAGAGATAGGAGCTGCAATGAAGGGGATGAGGTTTCCTCTCTCAGCGACTACACACAGACAATAGGAATGATAATTTGATCACACAAGCATTAAAAAACATAATAACAGCCGAATCACGCATGGGCGAAAGAAATATATCTCATAGTTTCATTAAAAAAAAAAAAAACAGCCTAATACCACAACCAACTGAAAAAAGACAATGTCGCCGAAGCCTCAATGAAGGCATGGATTCACTGTTACCTAACAATAAAAAATAGTTAGAGTGCATAAAACACAGAAAAAGAGCACATGAGTATATAACAGGTCTATGTTTTAACCGACGCTTCTCCCAGTCGGCACCCATGCTATAATATAAAAATAGTAGAGAGCGCTCTTGACATGGACAGGACGAATGAGAGAACCGGATTCAAATCCAAGTCTAATGGGCATTGAGTGTGGAAACAACCTAAGCGGGTCAAACGGGCTGGTAGAGAAGGAAAAAATGGAGAAGTAAATCAAGCAAAGCCAAATAAATTGAGGGCTTCAAATGCGGTTCTATCCGTTCTATATACGCATGAAGTAATAAAACCAAACGTCATATCAAGTACTCAACAAACGTTTTTTACGACAAAAATGACAAAACAGGAGGGGAGGGAAAAGAAGTCCATCACCAAATTTAAGCACACAGCAAATAATCATATAGGCACTTACTCCAACAATCATTATCCAGACAGATAAACGCAGCAAGATGAGCCATAATCCAATAACATAGCACAAAAAAAAAAAATCATTCATTCAATAACTCATTATAAAATTTATTCACAGATTAACGTTCAAAATCTATCAGAAGTTGTTTGTTAGGGACACATGAGAAGAAGTACTGGGAGTTTTTGGTGTGGCTACAGTTATTTATATGCGTTTAGAAATTGAGAGTATTTACAAATTGCATAAATTCAAGCAAAAAATAGAGAAAAACTATCCATTGATAAGCATCACGCTTAATAGGGAATAAGATTCAAAAAGGAAATGGTGTTGTTAAACATAATTTATACCTACTTGAAGAGTGAATTTTCTAAATGTGGAAATACCAAAATTATGGCAAAAGAGCAAGGGTGTAAGATTGTATAATTAACAATAAGAGTGTATTTAATACAGACTTTGTTAACAGGTGTGAGATATTAATGTTAGGCAAATACACAATTCCTGTAGATCCAGTATTGGTTAAGTTGAAATAGGATAAAAAAATGACTGTTCTCACCATTGCGTAAACGAGACACATTGCAAACCAGGCAAGTTGATCATCACAATGAACACGCTTTGTCTCCAGGTTTTGGACACCACATTTTAATTTTCACCTGGATTGAAAGCGGTTGGCAAATTGTGGATCGGAACAAGTCATTGTGACATCAATCTGAAGAAAAAACGATAGGCCCTTCGTTAGTATAAGATGCATAAAAAAATTATTGCATAAAATAGAGGAATGTTTAATATGTATGAAAGAAGCTGAAACCTGAGAGTAAATTTGAAGAAATCTTTGTACACTATGTTTTAGTGGATTTATTTGGCATTCCTTATTATTATCTTATTTCTGATTGTGGAGGCTTCTCTAGACGTGCTCTAGATAACGCGACATAAAAGCTGCCCGATGACTGAAACCAGGTGGGGAAGATATAACCCAACTTGTTTTAAAGTTGACCTGGACTTTTGTTTATGTCATACAATAGCATGGTCTAATTGGAATTGGCGCCTTTTAAAAATGAAATGGCCATTGGTTTCTGTTGCTTGAAAGAACGGATATAGGTATAAACACTTTGTGGCATGTGGCTACACAGTGAGTATTTTTGCTTCAATAACTCTATCAACCATTTGGGGGTAACACACAATAATTTGTTCCATTGACATAAACCTGAAGATTGATTTAGGTTCTCAATAAATTATAGGCATGCCTATTTTTAAAGTTCAAACTATGTTCAGGCAAAACATGAATTAAAGTGATTGGAAATTCTGTGGGATAGATCTACAAAGGGTTTCCAATTGGGTGATGAGCACCGACAGAATCTGGCTAACATAAATGCGTTTTTTTTCCGCACTAGTCTTATGCGTAAGTATTGATCTCCGTCCAGTGACTTCCTAGCCTTGTAACACTGGCCTCGTCCCCTTTAAATAAGAACCTCGGCCACATTTTTCGCACTCTGGGTCAGTGCCAAAAAAATTGACACACGCACATAGGCTCTCTGTTGGATTGAAGAGTTAAAGCTGAGGACTTTCAATCCAAGGGCCTCTTCCGCCTTGGATCGCAAACTATTCTTTGGCCCTTTCCCACTTTGCCGGCATCCCGGCAGCCAACTCACTTCTTTGCGTTTTCTTCACAGTTCATCATTTTTTGATAGCCTTCATGTTTTCTTTTAACCCGCTTTTTTACATACGGCCCCTAAGTCCGAGCCTTCCGAGAGGGTCTGATTTCTTCTCTTGTTCCTCTGGAAATAATGGGTACTATGTCTCGACACACCTAGTAAAAAGCTGCCACCAATGGAGATTTTGTGTGCTCAAAATCACGACGTGATTTATCTACTGCTTCAACCAATGTTTATGATTAGGTGCTTCATCCCCAAACAATCAGTCCAGCCTTTTGAATCAATCTAGCAAGATGAGTTGTTTTTTACATCTGACATGTGAGGCTTCGTAACAATAAGGGAATCTACATTAGGGAGCGTTCTACCACTGGCATAATACTGACGTATTACTGATTTGAAAGCACAGCTAAAACAAATCTGGCTTTAGATTCTAATGCGACACACTTTAGTCGCACAAAACCGTGCTTTTCCAGTTCTCCATGGCAGAACAAAAAAAAGGCCTGGTTGTTTTTCACACACTCTCCCACACAGCATTAATCACAAAATCATTACATCTTTTGTGGCCTTTGTTTAGCTGTGTTTCAAAATGGAGTGTCTTTTGCTAAATGATGACAATAATTTAATTCGCTAGCAAGTAATTCTTAATTTTCTGAAGTATGTTCATCGGAATTGGAAGATAATGATCTTTAAAGATGAAGAGCTAGCTGATGTGTTACAACAAGTTGTTTTCTAATTCTCAACAAAAGCGAATTTTTTAATTCACGATTCTGACAAAATAAGATTTGCCTTAGAAAGCTTTATGTAGTTCGTACAAAATGTCATCACACATATTGCATAATAAGTATCAAAAGCAATGAGGATTTCATGACATCACAAAAACAAAAGATTGAACCAACAAGTTGTCTAGTGGAACATGAGGCTGTGGCCACCAGAACACAGATAATTTTTTTTTTTTTTTTTTTTTTTTTTTTTTTTTTTTTTTTTTTTTTTTTTTTTTTTTTTTTTTTTTTTTTTTTTTTTTTTTTTTTTTTTTTTTTTTTTTTTTTTTTTTTTTTTTTTTTTTTTTTTTTTTTTTTTTTTTTTTTTTTTTTTTTTTTTTTTTTTTTTTTTTTTTTTTTTTTTTTTTTTTTTTTTTTTTTTTTTTTTTTTTTTTTTTTTTTTTTTTTTTTTTTTTTTTTTTTTTTTTTTTTTTTTTTTTTTTTTTTTTTTTTTTTTTTTTTTTTTTTTTTTTTTTTTTTTTTTTTTTTTTTTTTTTTTTTTTTTTTTTTTTTTTTTTTTTTTTTTTTTTTTTTTTTTTTTTTTTTTTTTTTTTTTTTTTTTTTTTTTTTTTTTTTTTCCCCGTTTTGATTGGTCCCGTGTTGTGGTGACGAGAGATAAATTGATTGAGAGGATCTAGTGTGGATTGAATGAGTAAATATCTTGAGGAATTCAATTCCAACGGTGCCCCTCGTATCATTTTGGTCGTCAATATCAATTATTTGGCAATTTCCAATTTGAAGGATACAGGCCTCAAGCGGCAGAGCAAATCACTTATTTTCGTTTTTCTTCACTGTTCAACCCTGTTTTTGGATCGCCTAATGTTTTTCTTTTAAAACAGAATATTTTAAAAAATAAGGCCATAGGTAGAGCTATTAAGAGGGCGTTATGATTTATCTCTTGGTCCTCCTGGAACGAACTGGTAAGATTTGTCCTAAAATCACCAACTGTAAAAAAGGCTCCTTGCCACCAAATGTGGAAGCATTTTGATGTGATAGAACTTGTTTTTGATTAATAAATATCACGAAGTGATTTTCTAAGCTTCAAAACAATGTTGATGATTCATAGGGCTTCATCCCAAACAATCAGGTTCAGCCTTTTAAATTCAATCTAGCAAGTGATTGTTGTTAATTGGACCTGTTGAGGAATGGATTCGAACAATTAGGGAAGCTAATCTAGAGTGAGCTGTTTAGCACCTGGGCAAAATAAGGACGCTATTCCGGATGAAGCAAAAGCTAAAACAATCTTGCCTTCAGATCTAATTTTAACTATTCTAGGAGCCACAAAAGTTTTTCCAGTTCCTCATGGCCATGAACAAAAAAAAAGGCCGGTTTTTTTCATTCAGCATTAATCACAAAGTATATACATCTTTTTGGCCTTTGTTTAGCGGGTGGTATCAAAACGTGAGTGTTCTTTTGCTAAATGATGAACATATAATTTTACTCTCTCTTAGCAATGTAATTCTAATTTCTGACATTTTATGTCATTCAGGCATTGAAGATAATGATCTTTTTAAAGAGCTAGATGGATGTGTTAAAAAGTTGTTCTAATTCAAACAAAAGCGAAGTTTTTGTAATTTAGATTCTGACAAAATAAGATTTGGCATTAGGAGAAAAGCTTTTTCTGTAGTTGGTACAAAATGTCATACACAATTTTTGCCAAAAGTATCAAAAAGCAATTGAGGATTTCCTTACATCACAACACAAAATGATTGTACAAACCAATTGTCTTGTTGAGAACATGGGCGTGGTCACAGATTGCAAGGCCTCATCCATTCTTATATATCTCCTAACAAACAAGGGCATTTCATGCCGCCTGATATGACGGATGTATGATTCCCATAAAGTTTTGATTGGATCAAAATTAAGGCACTTTTTGGCAAATTCAAAAAGTATTCCTTCAAGTATACAATTCACACGATGTAGGATTTGGTGTACATAGGCATTTAACCTATTGACTCCTTGTTTCATAGGTTTCCAAAGTTTGTTGTGCGAGGAATCCCAGTGTTACAAAGTTTGGGAGGAATTCTTGGTATAGTCAAATGTTCGCGTTTTCAGGAAAATTGGTTTGCTTCTTTAAACCAAACTGTAGCAGTAGTACTTCCCTCCTTTTGGCTAACAATTGATTCAAGTGATTGATACCATTGAAAACAACATTTTGTTCTAAAGGCAAATGTATGGATAAATCGTTAACAGCAGCAGGCTCTCTAGAGAATGAATAGGGTATGGAAACAATCTCCAAACGGCGTCATATGGAGATATGTATCTACAATTAAGATAAGCTAATATCTCATCCTCTGGCTTGTCTTGAAAAACTACTCTAGCTCTATCTGAACCTTTGTTATGTATTTAAACAGATTTTTATAAGCATTGATTGGCAACATGATTCAACATTTATGTGAGCGTTGTATCTCAATAATAGTTCTGAATTGTAAGGCACCACAAAGCTATTGTCAACCTTTATTCCATTTTTTAACACAAATTTTGTTGGATCTTCACGGCGCCTATATGTGGGAAAACCATTTTTTTCAAAAAACTGATTCACTCTTGTATTGTTTGGGAAAAGATTTAGAACACATACCTCCCCGCATGCATGGAGAATTACGATTGATTTCTCCGCACGGACCGTGGATCATGAATTGGTTTACAACGTCATAAAGCATAGGATCCACATCCTTGTCTGGTAATTCAGCACAAATGATAGAATCTATATCTACTGCTGAGAAGCATTTATAAACCTTCTTTCAACCAAACCAACATATGACAATGAGGCAATCCCCTTTTTTGGAACTCGATCGTGCAAATTTCTGTTTGTGATGAGGGCAACAAATACACACAAAAACCTAATAAGTTTTATATCATAAAAAAAAAAAAAAAAAATATATATATATAGAAATTGAGGATAGCAGAAATTATGAGTTTGTAAATTCACTGCCTCAACTTCTCCAAAAACTTTTCCTGATTTGATATAATTGATCATATCATCAAGCTTCATTTTAAACACTCTAGAAATTAGATCAGGTCTATCCTCTCCTTTGTATCCAGGCTTGTTGTCAAGTTCTCTAACAATTTCAGGCCATTTGACATTGCATGTGAAAGTTATAAACAAATCAGGATTACCATAATGCCTACAAATTGCCATAGCATCTTGATAGTTATTAAGCATGTATCTAGTACTTCCAGTATATGAGCTAGGCAATATCACTTTTTGTCCCACATTATTGGCATCACTATCACCCTTTGAAATTGCATCATAAATACCTTTATAAATCTCACTTCTCAAATTTGTTTGATTTTTTCTAATGTAATCCAATCGATCTTCTTCAAGTGTTGCGTAAGAATCTACTAAAAACTGTTGGAACAATCTTCCACCTTTTAACAATGTATCCAATAAAGGTCCTCTTTCCTGAATCTGGTAAGCTATGAAAGCTCTCATAGGCACCCTTCCTCTTTTGGGGTCATGACCTTTGTAATCATTGCTCCATTTTAAATCAGGTCTATAAACCATCTTCGCCATAAGGGAAAAGAATAGGATATTGCAAAGACATGAACTTTGGATTTAATTTTGTGATTCGTTTCAAACTCTCTCCAGCTTTCAACTCTATAACAATATCTCTATTCGAATCAAAAAGGCCTATATCTCCCACAACCAAACCACCAATTTCATCACATGTCGGTTGTTCATATTGTTTACTATCATCTGCCTGTCGGCCCCAACAATCTCAGTTTAAAGAAGTTAGACAAAACCCCCTTCGAATTTATCCCTGCTATTCGAAAAAGTTTTACCAATCATTTGATTCAGTCAAACATCTTATCCAACCTGGAACAATGTCTTCATCAAGCTTTTTTGTGTGCCCCTTCTTTTGTGGCTTACACATTGTGGGTCGACGAGAGCACACGGGGGGCGCCCTGGGGCCCCCACCCCTCCGCGCGCTTGCGCGGCTTCCTGTTGTCCTGCTGGGGAGTCCTTAGTCCACGTTGTCCCTGTCCTGGAAACCAATTTAGGTTACCCAGATGTCCACCACTTGACCCATGCTCATACAGGTTTAGAGTTTTCACGTGTGGTAGCAATAATATTCGCACATCCCCCAGGGCGTCAACTTTTCAAGTCTATACACTGACCAGCCACATTGGAACCCCGTAACCTTTAGTCTGCAATTATAATTCCCTCCACCTCCAACTGATCAAGCCGAAAACCTACGGGTGAACCTGACTGTTGCTAGACACCTCATGGGACATCTACTGGCGTTTCGGACGTGAGATTCAAATGATTTTCGGAGCGACCTGACCGGCTAACATAGTCCCCCCTCATATTTATCCCTAGTATTCCCCTTCTCTTACGAGACCAACCATTGAAAGTTCTACTTCCGGACAAACCCTTACGTACCTCCACCACTTTTTCGTTTGGGGCCGTTTTGCTACGGGATTGTGACTTGACCCCTTTTTTACCCTTTCAGGGTGCCCCCACAGCCGACCCCCCTCCCGCGTTTTTTCTCATGATGCGTCCCAACACCCTGGGCCCCCCTAGTTTTTTTCTCTTTCCCTTTTTTCTCGGCCCCCCTGGTTCTTTCTGCCCCGCCTTTTGTCCTTGGGTTGCCTCTTTGCACACTTTTCAACCAGCTTGCCTCTCTTGTTTCTCTTTTTTTGTCTTACCAAGCACCACACCCCCCCAGTCGCCCCACCCACCCCAATTACCCTGCACCCCTCTATCCGGAGTGTTGCTCACACACAAGCCACAACCTCGCGGGTTGCCGCCCTCAACTTCGGTTCACCCCGCCAGAGGCCTAACTAGTCCTGGCGGACACCCAAACACGCGATCAACAAACACCTACCGAGCCCGACAATCCACGGCGCCCTTCCAAGTCCACTCTTCCGACCGTTTCTCTGGATATCTCACTCCCCATGTACACACGCTACACTGGCCCCCGCGGCCCACACTAGAGCACCCCAACTTTAGCTCTTTAATATCTCTGTGACTCTGATAGTTGTAAGAAAGCTCAGTTAGAACCCCACCTTAGTGTCGCTAGTGCAGAACTCACATTGGAGAGGTCCAAGCAATCTGTTCTCTGGTTGTTGACGTTGTGTGGCGTGATATGTGCGCAGACACCATGTGACTGCCCTAATGCTCCTTCTATCTCATATGCAAACAATCTTACGGCTTTTCTATACTCAACGTTTGACTTCTGCCAAACAATTTTTTTGGTCGCGTTGGCGCGAGGGTCCGGAGACGTCTTGTAGATGTATCTGCTCTACGTTCGCCAAACAACCACACTTTTTGCCCACAGTGCCCACGTTCCATCGATGTGCCACTCTCACATACACTAGCCTCCATCGTCCACCGAGCTTCTCCGTGCACCAGCCCCCAAAATTATACGCGGGAGCTTCCTCGTTCTCCATGGGTTGATCTGCCAGGTCAACAAACTACTCAGTTCACATCCTTGGAATTTGTAGCTGGACCCTCTTCCCGACCTGGCATCATACGAGTCCCCCTTACTCCACCACAACCCCTTCGCCCCTTCCCTGCCTTGCGCTACCTCTCACCCACAACCCGATGCAGCGAGATAGCGCGTCGTGCTTCTCATGGAGCAGTCACTACCCGGCATCTTCCCTGACCCACATACAGGAACTACTAACATCACTTCGCTTGATCGTTTCTCACCTACCTTTTGCTAAACTTACCCGCTTCATCTCGGCTACTATCTCTGACTTCGCACTTGAGTATCGTACCCAGACACACGAAAACCATGGCGGATCCTGAACAACCGAATGTTAGCATGATCCCATCCCGCATGTGTAACAACCCGCAGAATACGCGATTTTTGTGTTTTTCGACAACAGTACACCCGACCCACCCCTCTTTAGCACCCTCACCAACACTAGCAAACATACCATGATACCATCTCATGGAGAACTCAACCTCACCAGCGACAATAACCAGATTTCCGCACGATAGCCAAAATCTAAACTAAAGCCTGTATGAAATATCTCAAATCATTTCAAATGAACCCTGGATCTAGCACTGCCCTTCGACACCTCCAACTCAGATTTGCACCTTCCACGATCCCACGGACCAACCCACTCTCACCTACTAACCACACCACCAACCCCTCACATCACGTGGCCCCGCCAGGCCGCCTGCCACCCCACCACCAACCGAACAACCGCTTATACGCAGCACGCCCCACAGCCAAGCCACACCATGACGATGCTTGGAAGAGGCCTTGGTGCAAAGAAGATCGGCAGGGCATGATCTATGGAAGGGATTAAAGCAAACACGGTCGGCTCCACAAGATGCGAACTTGTATCCAACGAACAAATGATAAATAACGTTCAATATGTTTAGTGCGGAGCATGGAAACACCAGGATTAGAACGCCATGTAGGTAGCATGAAGGTGTCAAATATGCAGGAAGAATGGGAAAGAATGCTCCGCACCCGCTTCCAATAAAGCAAAATACGCTACCCACCCAAGTAGACTAGCAACTAGCAGGGCAAGGGGAAAACGAATACTAGATTCCGCACCTCGGAACGAACACATGGTTAGGTTGCTTTTTAAAGCACAAGAGGAACCAGGTTAAGGTGACAAGAAAAACAATGACTAAACCTGACGTGTGAACGACGAGGGAGTCTGGACAGCCAGCCCCACCACCAATCACGACACCCCCTCAGCACCATACGCGGCAGCCAAGACGACAGTAGACCTGTGTTGAGCGACCCCGAAGAACCCAACCGCATGGCTCACGTGACGCCCTTCTGACACCCGTCCCCTGTAGAGCTCCTAGCGATGCGCTGTACCGGCCCCCAGCACAACCGACCACAACAGCACGCGTCGTCGCACGGCCCCCCGACTTCCGACGACACCCTGAGCACCGACTAGCACCACCTTACCACCCACCGCGAACGCAACATGTAACAGGACAGCACCCCCCCTCGCCCACCTCCGTCCACCATACGCCCACACCCGGAAGCCCAACACATTTATCGACCCAACCCCCCCCCCCCCCCACCCACCCCCCCCCCCCCCCCCCCCCCCCCACCGGCCGCAGGCCGATCTCGGCACACGGCAGCCCCCCGGTCACCCACTCACTACGCAACGCGAGACCATAGGTCCTTCTGCCACGACCACATTGCTTGCCAGGACCGCACACCTGGTGCCAAACCTAAAGCCCCAGCACTATCATGCTTCTGAAGGAGATCATCCAAGCCCATACAGTGGTGACTAAAATATAACACCCCTTGATTTTGAAAGTGTAACCTGTTAAACCAAGAAAGTAGTGTAGATTTACAAGATACTATTAGCTGTCAAAACAAAGCCCGAGCCTAAAAAGGCATCAATAAAACTGTGTAAAATTCTCTCAAACATAACCATGAATTACATATATCAACCATAAGGGAAGAAATAAAATGTAGTGACACAACCGAATTGCGTGAAACGAACAAAGATGAATCAAGCCCACAACTAACTGCCAACCAAAAGCCAATGAATAGGTACGAAGCTGTCATACGGTGAAACCAGCAGAAGGAGCTTGCTTGAGGCGTAGAGGGCCCTTGTATGAGTTGCAAAACAACAAAACTAACGCTGGCCGTTGACGGGTCAATGAATCAACGAGTGGTTGCGTATATACACATGATTCTTTAAGGAAAGCAATGTGAGGAGAAATGCGTTTTTTGCCGTCCCAATCTACGGAAAAAAAGTGACCAACCTCGAGGAGATACAGCAAGGAGAGGACAGCACAAACACGAATAGTTGCAAAGCGATATAATCACAGGGCTAAAGGTACGGATATAGATCATATACCTGGTTGATTGATGAAAACCATTTAGCCACAAGTCGCCGACTTTGATGCCGTTGAAATAGGCCAATCTGAAATATTGTGCTTTACCGAAAAACCCAATTTGCGACCAACGACGATTTTGAGATGAGAGGAGGAGGGAAAACCAATGTCCAACGTGCCAGTTTCCTTACAGCACCACAGCCAGTGAATTTCATCACCCAGAATGATTCACAGCCATTCGAGATTTGAGTGCTTGAGTGTAGCATGATGAGGACTAAGCAGTTCAATAGACAGATGAGGAGGAGAGCACCGAGCAATGGGATATTAGACAGTGCCATCTGTCGGCGGAATTTTGGAGTGCACATACAGTGCTGTGAGGCGTTGTCACTCATAGGTAGAAAGAGGGTGGTGGTTGCAGGAGGGGTTATTGCAGGAATCAGCTTGGTGAGTTGGGGATGACAACGGAGGATCAAAGATAGAAGGACAGGCAGAAGAGATAGGATCCCCACCCAGAGACCGGTGTGGAACCATCGCAACGAGCAGGAGGCAGATGGCTGGAGAGAGGTGGAATGCAAGCTGTGACGAATTGAGTAGTAAAAAGGAACCCAGGCGGCGCTGATAGGAGAATGGGCGCATGGGAGGCGAGGATGGAAGGCTGGACTGAGCGACGGATGCCGGACGGTCAAGCTTACTTATCGTGTGGATAGTCACCGTTCATAGACATCAAAATAAAAATACCGGGCTATCTAGGTATAGAGCCTCAACAACCCCTTTGCGGAGCCCCCTCCAATCGGGCCTCCCCGTCCCTGAGCCCCGCTACCCGAGCCGGGTACCCCCTTGCCACGCTCCACCGCGACCCGCGGTCCGCCCACGGCTGCCGACGCTTGTCGCCTCCGCGCCCGGCCAAGCGGGACCCGCTCCCGATCTGGACCAGCCGACGGCACGAGCGCGCTGCCGACCGGGCTGGGCCGATGAGCAAGCTCCATGACGATAACGGAACTGAGGACAAAAAGAATGGAAACTACAAGGAGCCAGCATACTGGAATGACTAAAATGTGTCGCAAAACTGATGTGTAAAAGGAAAAAGAACAATAGTATTGAATAAAAGAGAACAAATAGCCTAGAGATAATAAACACAGGAACCAATTGGTCAGGGATAAACTAATGAAAACGAAATAACCTTTGTGTTGAGAAACTAATTAAGTAACCGAGGAAAAAGGACACACTCAATATGCCTGAACGACAATAACGAAAAGTTATAAAATCAGAGAAAAACAAAAAAAAAACGAACCCAAAGAAATGATAAGGAAAAAAACAAGAACAAACAAAACCAAAAACAAGCAGCAGAGAGGAATAAGAGAAGGCGGAATCCCAAAAAAAAAAGAAACGAAAGTAAGGGGGATTAGGCCAATTAAGAAAGAAAAAAATCGGGTGTGGGAAGAAACACGAACAGAATTATAAGAAGAAAATTATAAAAAAAAGAGAAGTTTAAAACAGCTTCGACCACCACAAAAAGATTAATGTGGAAAGAAAAAGCACCCAGAAAAAAAGTGATAGGAAGAATCGAGGTCAAGAGTGGACCTGGGCGATGACTTACGATGTATGCAAGGACCAATTTGTTGTGGTGGATATAGGAGGCAAAGAAAAAATCTCAATGTTGAATTCCCAGGATTTATTTCACTAAAGAGAAAAAAAGGCATTATTGACACCCCCCCCCCTATTCAGTACAACATTAAGTCTACGTTGACCAGGAACCACTTACCACCCCCTCGGTGGGTTGGTCCTGACACCACGCACCATTTTAATCATGGACAACTAAAGTTACGCCCCCCAAACCCCCTCCAACCCCCTCCCCCCACTCCGCACGTACGGACTTCCCTTTATCTCCCGCAACGAAACGATGGGTAAATCCAAGGGTAGCGATGAGAATTAAATCAAAAGTGAATTCAGAAACATAATATTTAAACCCTAACAGAAACGTAGATGAGGACCAACATCCACCATGAATAATGTGAAAAGGGAGAAAAAAAAAAATCTTTCAAAAAAAAAAAAAACCAATTTTCTACAGTTGATATGCATGACTTCTTCAGAAGACGAATAGAAAACTGACCTGTTGCCTAACAACAAGGGAGAGCTATCAAACAGTCGAAAACGCAGTTAAGACAACACCTATAACAAACACAACCGAAAAAATGAAATCAAGGAATAATCAAAAGAGCAAAAAATAAAAAACATACAGATTCTGTTTGTGATTGTGGTTTGAAAGCACATGACTTATATATACATTCTGATTAATATATATATATATATATACACACATACATGCTCTAAATAAAATATAAGAAAAACCGAAGTAACAACACATTAAAAGCAGCAACTTCTAAGCTAATTACTTTTGAAAATTTCAAACTTTCATATATATATATATAGTATAGAGAGAGAGAGAGAGAGAGAGAGGAGAGAGAGAGAGAAATTACCATGTAAAAGCCAAGGTTCTCGCCAAGATCAGCAACAAAAATTGTATCTGTCAATTACAACCAAGGTCAAAAAATCGTAGGCAAAGATATTGACACATGGTGTATCCTTAATTATATAACTGATCTGTTATATTTGAGTATCCTATTAACTCTAAAAAGTTAGTGATAAAGTTGGTGATTTAGTTTGTTAGATTATAGATTTCTTGATTAGTAAGAATGAGCAATTTCATAAAATCTTTAAGAGAGGTATCACTCAGCCAAAAGAAAAGTAGATACCTTTAATCAATAGTGAGCAATGAAATTATGCCTTTTTTTTTCTAAGCAAATTAGTTGAAAATAAAATATCAGAAGCAAGATTGGTCTCTAGGGATTTCAATTATCATCACATCTTATACTTCGGGTTCAAGCATGGCATAAACAGTAATTGAGAACAAAAACAAAGATTTTATTGACACTTAACCAATGAGATATTCCTAGCATACATTAAACCTAACTATTTTGACACACCATCAATGATACATTCCTAGCATACATTAAACCTAACTATTTTGCACATCAATAGACTTGAAAATCAAATATGAAAAGCAACATTGGTCATGCTTTTATGCATCAACTTTTGGTTCATTAGTTCATTAGCTTTAATATACCAACCTTTGGTCAAAAACTAATTATTCTTTTTTTTTTTTTTTTTTTTTTTTTTTTTTTTTTATTGACATATTCATTTATTATAATTGAATTAATATGATTGTTTTTATGAATTTGCATATTATTCACATATAATTCATGGAATCTAATTAACCAATTGTGCATTTTCTTAAATTGGATCGAAGTTTTATAATAATTGATGCAACAAAGGAAAGAAAAAGGAAAAAAAAAGGTTATCAACAATTACTCATTTATCAACAGAGATTCTAAGAAATTATCTTCTTGTTTATCAACCAATTCAATCAAAAGCAACAATCAAAGGCTGAGATAGCTAGAATACCTCAGTTGTAATGATTCAAAATGAAAAACATAGAGAATAAACTCAGCAAGCAACAAAATCCCAGAAACACGGTGCCTAAAAAAATTATACTAATAGAATCAACAACAATTTTCCAATTTTTCCTGTAAAGTGAAAAACAGAGAATTTCAAAAACTCATTACAGAATCCTCATTCATAATCTCACTTATCTTGTTAAGTATTAGTGTCATCCGCCAATGCACATTACAATTTATTTATTTTAAAACACAAAAAAAAAAAAAAAAAAAAAAAAAAAAAAGGAATGAGATAGTTTATTTAATTTGATTTATTTAAAAATACTAAACCTTGAACATGTCCGGTTCATAACCATAGTCAAATGTTTAATATAACATATACTCAATTCATCAATTCAATGAAAAATCAATCATACCACTTATCTAAATCATAATTTCAATGGAAAATGCCTTTATACAAACACAATTTAGAGTAATCCATCAACACAGCTGATGAATTGATTGTTTTTGTTGGGGGATAAAAGCAAGTGTTTCTAAAACAGAGAATAAAAACATAAAAGTTTTTGAATCTTAGATTCCCTTTTTACTTTTGTTCCTTTTCATCTGTTTTCCCACAAAGCACAGGAAGATTATTTGGTATCCATTACTATCATTTATCATAGACTACAACTAAACAATGGCTATGAAATGCCATCAAAAAATTAGATATAAAAGAAAACAGAAGCCAAATACACAAAAAATTTCACACACATTCAATCACAAAAGAACCGTAAAATACGTGGCACCAATAAACACTATGACTCAACGAATCAAAATTAAGATAAAAATTAAAATGTCCAAGAGCTATAGAGAAAATCTCACCAAATCCAACACGTTAATAATTTCTTTTCCTTAAACACAGAAATAGAAAAGAAAAGAAAAAGGGGGAAAAACAGTTCCACCTTTAATTCCATTTCGTATATTAACCATTTTCAGTTTTGAAAAAAGTTGGGAATCCCATTGCTCTGCTAGTGATTCAAAATAAGAAAATTAAAGAAAACATAGGAAAAAGATTGAATGTCAAGACGAAGAGTGTGTTAAGAAGACAAACAAAAGTCCCAAGATTCACAGGTATTGCATTTGGAATTTCCCTTTTCCACCATCAAATGTCCGTTTGTGTGTTGACTCTCTACTCTATCATTCAATCTACCAAAGTTTCTCCTTTTTTTTCTTCTTTTTTTTTTTTACAATAAACAAAAGAAAACCATGCTCAAGAAAATTTAATAATAAACTTTTTAAAGCAAGACGAACAAAAAATAGAGCATGAAAGATGTGTCTATATGGGTGGATGTACTAATATGATATGGAAGTCAAATAAGAAGGAAAACAATATCCAGGAATCCAATAACAGTAGCAGATCAATTGAAATATTATAAAGTGATTCTTTAGTTCTAACCTTTGTAAACAAAACAATAGCTAATGTATATGGATCCTCAATTGAAAACAAAACTAAAGATAAAATTCAGAGTAAAAACAACAGCAAAAGCGTACATATCAAATTACAACCTTGTAATCCAGAGGCTTTCTTTACTTGTACAAAAACTCTATAAACTAAAACAATGTGAAAATCAAAAAACAAAAAAAGAAAGCCCAATTGTCAAAACACTCAAAGGTTCACCAACATGCTCAGATATTGTAAACATCTAAATCTATCACTACAACAACAAATTAACACCAACCAATTGTAAATTGATGACTTAAAACAATTAATTGCATTTTCAGCCTAGAAACTCACCTCTTACTTAACAGAACTGAAAACACCAATCAAACTGCTCTATCCAAAGCAACAAAAGAACTCCTGCAAAATATCAAAAGAAAACACCTGTTGAATCCAAGCATAATAATGACTCAATTTGCTCAATTTTCCTTTGAATTCCAAACAGGCCCTGTAAATCACTTGAGGATTCGCAATTCAAGGACAAACAAACAAATGGTTAGTAAGTATGCCTGCGTAATCAAATAGTCACAAATACAAATCAAAATATAAAATATATGAAAAATTAATTACTCTGTTTTTTCTTGCACCCTAACCCTAAATTTTCAACAAAGCACAGAAAAACATTGTTTGAGAGAGAGAGATGGACCGAGCTTGCTGTGGACTTCTTTTTGACGCCGAGAACGATGGTGTCGGTGCCACGTACGCCGACGGCGGCGTTACCCGTGCGCACAGCTTTTAGATAGAGATTGATTTTCAAATCAAAAGAGAAGAAGGCAAGGAAACAGGTGAACAATGGAACCGGATGGAAAGAAGAAGGCAACGAAGGGGGCGAACGATGGAAACGAAAACTGAAGGCTTGGGCAGATGGTTCTGCAAAAACGTCGAACATTCCAGATGTAGGCATCGAAGGAGACGGGGGGCAAAACGGGAAAGAGACGAAACTAATTAATTAAGGACAAAACCGTGATTTCACTGTTCTGATGAGAAAAATGAGTGTGCAAACAGTAAAAAGAGAGGGACACAAACGTCACTTCACTATTGCTAAGCTACAGTCTAGGAACAGTGAATTCCTGGATTCAGTTTTTAGTATATATATAATTTGTACATCAATTTTGCCTTATGATTTTCAATTTAAGTAATTCAAGCACAATCTCCAATTTCTGTGAAATTAGAGTAACAACACATACATCTCTCTCGAAGACAAAATCCTATAAATTTTAACCAACTTAGATGTCAATTGATTATGCACCAAAGAGAAATAAAATAAACAAAAAATATTTTTCCATTTGCTCTCACGCCAAGCAATTTACATTAGGATCATATTTTCAAACCATAAAAAAGGACAGACTAAACATGCTGTAAAAAAACCAAAACAAAAACTTTAAAACAAGATAAACTAAACATAACAGAACAGAACATAAAGGCCTCGCAATGTCTGCAGGTGGATAATAATGAAGACAAAGCAATGCCGCGGCGTTCGTCCTTTTAGAACACATAAGAAACGCTCAAACACCTATCAATCAAAGTTTTTGTCATTTTACAACACTACCAAACGCTAGTTTTCAATAACACTGCAAGCATTTTAACAAACAGTTTACAGACGACTCACAAAGCGATCAAAATCACTGCAATTCAATACCCGATCCAATTTCCGATTCTTGCCGTTGTCATTTTCGGGCTATTACATCAAGTTTCATTATAAATTGACTAAAGAGGTAAGGTAACTGAACGATTGGCATTTAGGAGGGAAGGAAGACAGAGTGTGTGGCGGGAGAAGACGAGGCAGAGGAGGCCGTGTGGTGAGTGCGCTTGCCTTTGAAACTAGACACGTGACTCGCAACGTGACTTTCCTTGTTTTTGACTAATATGAATCTTCTTCTTTTTTCCGTCTTTTGGTCAAATAATGGTTATTATTTGTACATTAGAAATGGTTGGGTTTAGCATCTGGGCAACATGACGTCTTGTTTTCCCATTTGAAAATATAAACAGGTCCTTTTACAACAAAGAGACTTATTGGCTGGGAGGACTTGTGGCCTCCACAAGGAGGCATGCGTACGACGGTATCATAATGTGAAATTTTCATAATGTCATTTCTTGAGCAGCAAAGTTGAAACCTGTGCGTACACCTACATTCTTCTATGCAACGCAACAGTCAACACACACACACACACATAACGAATTCTTACGCATCACATACCATGTCTTATTTTGCACTCACTTTGTGAATGCTTAGTTTTAAAAGAAAAAAGAATTGGAGAGATCAAATCAAATGTATCATGTGAACTATCACCTAAATATAACAATAAATAACATCGTTTTTACCCTATAACACCAAGGGCCTAGATGGCAGTCAAACGCCTCAATAATATCTAATCCAAGACGGATTCCCTGCTCCTCAAGTACTTACATTACATGTTATTTCTACTAAGTCCCCTCCTTCCATCCGCTTCTTCTTTCTTTTTTTTTTTTTTTTTTTTTTTTTTTTTTTTTCTGGTTTGGCTTTCCTCATGCTGCCCAGGGCCTATTTCCTCCTTGGCTTCTATCTGCAAAACCCATTTCTTTCAATCAGCTAAATATGACAATCAATAACATCGTTTCTTTCAATCACAGTCATTAAATAAATAAAAAGATTTCATGTAAACACATTTCTTTCACCTCCCACACATCAAATAATTATCTTTGATATGGTTTCATCTTCTTGTTTGGGCTACTTCATGCTAGCTGCACTTTGCCCTTCTATGGGTTCATAATCCTCGCACTCTCTGAGAGTCATAATCACCAAAAACTACATTTATAAGGGTTTTGATACATACAAACTATAATAGAATCCAATGTACAAATTAATGTCATTGATGACAACACAATAAATGTGAAGAGAACTTACATAGTGAAGCCGAACGTGAGCATGAACCGGCCACAAGCCTCGATATCCATAGGAAGAACAAATGAATGTAAGGTCTTGATCATATGTATTCCGTCTTCTCGAACAAATATTTGAAAAGTGGTGATACAAATATGTTGAACCTTGTAAAATTCATAATTAGTGCCAGTCTTAACATGAAAAAAGTCTTGGTTCCCCAAATGAACAAAATAGTCACTCTCAAGCCCATCAAATGGACATGGTGGAGACACAATCTTCAGGCCGTCCAATTTACACAGCTTGATTAGTGTGTATGCAATACTATCATTATCGCGTTTGTTCTTCTTCAAGGAGAATGCTATAATCTCATCCACTTGAAATAGATCCAAGGCATATATAGTCTCGCCTACAACCACGGCCCTCCCTCGGAAAGGAGTATAATCACAAGTGTCAACTTCCACTTGAATCCAATTCATTCCACCCACGTGAAAAGCAACGACATCAGAGTTATCATGTCCGTCAATTAGTGTATACAAAATAAGTTCATAACAAACAGCATAACCAGTTACCCGCATAGGATAAGGATAACGAATTGGAAACTCAGGCATTCGCTCCCAGTCGTTCTCATCAGGATTGTATTTTGCAAAAGATGGAAGTGGATCTGCTACGAAGGGCGATGCTTCTTCAAGAAAATAGAGTCTGTCATATGCAGACACGACTGTACCACTCGGCTTCAACTCTAAGGTAGGAGGTAGGGAGGGATCTAATTCCCTAGTTTTCGTATCGAATGACCTAATGCAACCATCCTCCGTAAATACGTATAGTTGGGAGCGTTTGAAAATCCTTGCACACTCGTTAATACAAGGGAACTTGACTACAGGTTCAAGTGCGGCTCTTCCGTCCATATCATCAACGTCTCCCCCGTATTTGAATTTAACTTCATATAGGGCACCTATGTTTCCCTTACTGAAAGTTATCATTAAAAACACAGATCTGTGTTCCCCCTGATTTACCGTCATTGATGCCTCCCCCTCCATGGGCAATCTGGACAGAGAATAGATATATAGAACAAGCCAAGTGAATTTTTAAAACAAGTCGAAAAAGTTCATAACAAAATAACATAAAGGAAAATCAAGAAAAACAACAATTTTACAAAGAAACAGAAATTAAGAAGTTAAGATGAAAGCCATGCACTGACCTTGGGTAAGGATGAACAGCCCCATGTTTGTAACTGTGGGCCCTACTGGCGCGTAGTAGGTCAAGCTCATCCGATATTGATTTCTTCAAATCGACCAGTTGGATTTGCTGGTTGGAAAGCGCAGCTAGGGATTTCTCGATTTCTGATATCTTGCCCAGGAGCTCATCTTCGTGTGAAGCCATCGTCAAGGCATGGTCTTGACCCGAGGTGAGGTCAGCGGCGGCGGCGCAAAGGTGAGATATTTTCCGATACCCCATGATAACAGATGATAAGGCGTTCGCTATTGAAATGCTAAATTGAGGCACAAGGGAATTTAGGGTTTGGGGATGCCGCTGCAGAGGGGAGTTTTATTATGGTTGCTTGGGGATATCAGGAAAGTTTCTTAACTCGTGTAAAATTCTTGAGGCTGCTATTCTTTTTTCTTTAAAATATATATATATATATATATATATAATATGAATCGACATAAAAATTTGTTACCCGTTTTATCTTGCACATGAGGACCAGAGAATTGACTTCCCATTTCAAGGCCTAATAAAAGTTGGTTGCCCTTTTTTTCTGAAGATAGTATTTCGGTTTTTAATTGTATGTGCAAAATATTTTGGCTAAGTATTGATTTCTTTATTCTTTTTAGTTTCCCTTTTTAAAATTTTCTACAGCTTTAGTATCAGAATTTGTCAGTGTTACTTGTTTTATCATGCAATGTTTTTTGTTACCCGTTTTATAATCATTGAGTTTGTTACTTGTTTTTGAGATTGGTGTTTTAGGGCCAGTTTAGTAAGTGATTTAGTTCAAACCCTATATAATTTACATGCGGCTCTTCCTCTTCGATCTCTCTTTGATTCAATATCTTTTTTGCTTCGCACTTCTTAATCAAAGGTATCGTTGGATCTGTCTTTGAATCCATATCGTTTTTACTTCATTGTCTAGATAATCAAAGGTGAGGTTACCTTATGTTTTCTCATTCATGATCTACCTTTTGTTATATTTTCTTCTGAACATTGAGTAGTTTTTGTTTTTGTTTTTAACTGAGTCGTTTTTGGTCTTTTGAATTGACCAACAATACATCTTTACCTGTTTTCTTTTGAACTATGAGTAGTGTTTGTCTTTTGAACATTGATCGACCAACAATACATCTTTATCAAACCAATAATGCTACGAACACTAAATTTGTCTTGAATAACTTGCCTCAAGTCAAGTCATTAAATTTAAACTATTTAATTTTTTTAATAAAATATTAAAACAAGAATAATGAGTGTAATCCTAAACCCCAACGATTAGTTGTGTCTGCATGACCACCATATTCCTCCACCATCCAACTTTCTGCTCATCGACGCACCGCCTACCTCACCACTTGGTTGCCTCGCACTGCCTCATGATGAACGAGTGCCTCTGTTGCTCACAATCCCACCAGTCTTTCATAAATATCGCAAGCCACTCAAGAGATTCATGGCACACCTTTGTGATTGATGGAAGCCTTCATAATCCTTACCACGACATGAAAATTTGAAACCGTAGATTCTTTGGTTGATTCATGAGGCACAAAGATTTAATTACGGGAATAACTGTTAGACAAAAAATACAAATTGCGTCATGCCGAGTGTTTTCTCTGTTTTGTGCCTGGTACAGTAAGCTGTAGTGGGGCTCTTTGTTGGCTTGTCCAGATTGACTGTTTTCTGTTGCTTTCTCAGTTTTTATTGTTGCTGTGGTATACTGTTTCCCTCTTTTCTGTTGTCTCTTCTTCCTTGGTTTCCAATCTAACCTATGAGAATTTTTGTGAATTATTTTTTATTTTAGATTTCCTTGAATTGGAGCGTCTGCCAAATTCAGGTATGTTGTTAAATATTCTGCCAAAGTAGTGTTGGATTTTCTGCATATATATTTACAAATTTGGTTGCCGAAGAAAGGTCTTTTTCCCAATTGTGATTTGAACTCTGCAAAATTAAAGTTCCAGTTTTCGTTTAAGAAAACATCTTCTTCCCTCTCATCTTGTTAGCGGAATTGTTTGGCTGCTAGCTATATTGTAATTACCATACTGGTTTTCTTGCAGATTCCTTTTATTGTTAATTTTTCGAAATGGAGGACCAGACAGAGTTCTTTAATTTTGCAAAAGATGAGTATGATAGGAATGATTCACATCACAAGGTTATTGGACCGAGGGTTTGTTCTTACAGTTTGTCATTTGATTATAATAAATCAGAAGAATGGTATAAGGGATCTTTATCTTTCAAACGTGATGGGAAACCGATACCCGTGACATTTGTAAAAGTTGACGGAGTTGATGGGATAGATGCTGCTAGTAGGGCAGAATTAATTTTTCATAGGACTTGTGAAGTTGGTGCTGATGTGGTTTTACGGCCTCATAAGGATTTGTTCATCAAGCAGAAGTATTTTCCCAAACTGCCTGATCACATAGAGATAAGGAAGGGTGTATCGTGTGTTTGTTATGATCGTTTTGAACCTCTCAAAGATTGGGCCGACGAGGTTCAGTCGAAAGAAATTGTTCCTTATGATGATCAGCTTAAATTACCTCTCCGCACTCCTGATGACCGTCTTCAAGACTTTTGGCGTACATCCATTGGGTAATTTGTTAGTTTTAATTCTATAAGGTTACTTTAGTAAATAAATAAACTCTATAAGGTTACTGTTTATTTTTTCGTTTTAATTATTTTTGGCATAATTATTTTGTATTTATGTAGGGATCTGATTCGTGGTGTGCGTAGCATTCATGCTAAGGGCTTATTCCATGGTGGTTTGCATAAGCAGTCTAGTTTTGTGTTTTTTCATGACAAGCTGAAAGTAATAAACGTTGAGGGATCTTTGGCTGACTTGAGTCTCAGTGAACAAGACGAAAAAAAGAAAAAAGATTTAATGCAACTTAGGATGATGTTAGATGTCGTGTTCAAGAAAATTTTGGGGTCTAAATATTCATGGAAGGAATGTAGTAGCTTCTTGAAGTTCTTCGACAATGCTGAGTGTTTGGAGTGAGTTCTCTACTACTTTTAACATTTTTCTTTCTTCTTCCTACTTCATTTCTTATAGGATGTTTTTTGGTCTTTTCAGCTATCCTGAGTTTGTAGAGAAATTGATATCTCATCCGTTCTTGTTAAGCTCTGAAGAAAGGATGGGTATGTTTGCTCGTTATCATCGTAAGTTGGACATTGTTGGTAAACAAAAAGCTGTGGAAAAAGCTTTGCGATCATCCGATTTTGATCATTTCAAATCTTGGAACCGTACTCCAGTCCTTAGTAACATGAATAAATTTATGAAAGGAGTTTATTACCATAGTTCTGGCAACTACTCTGGGGAAGTGACGGAGCTTCTTAGGTACTTGAGGAATTTGTATAATCATTATTATCAATCAAAGGCTTTGACGGTTAATATCGTAGATGTCGACTCTGGTGTTCAGAGGCTGTTTCCTGGGTTTTTGGAGCTTTTGTACACACATTTGGAGAAACTATAGATTTTGGTGAGCTGAAATGTACTGTGTGGCATGCTACTTTAAACAAAACCCTTAGTAGCTTATAAGGGTTTGTTTTTTTCCTTTTTATGTTTACTTTTGTTTATCATTTTAATTAGTAGATCTTTGCCTAAATAAAAAACCATTTGCCATTGAAGACCCTCCAACCCTGTGTGACATGTTGGCAATATTGCGCTGCTTTATTAGGCAGTATATATATGTTCGTAAATGTCTCAATATCTGTTTATTATCCATAGTAGCTTCCGCATAAATAGTCAAACAAAGCAGTTACTAGAATGAGCGCAAGAAGACGAAAAGCAATTACTAGAATGAGCGCAAGAAGACGAAGGCATTACCCACCACCATATCGCCCTGCACCGTAATGACAGACAAGCCCCGAGTAATTTTCATCTTAATAAACAATCATGTTAAGAGCATCTCCAAGGGAGATGTCAAATACCAAACATCAAATTTAAATTTGATGGCTGATGTGGCAATTTGACATTTACACAGTTTTACACTCCACCCGATACGTCAAATAAATAATTATTGTAACAGTCAAATCATTTAAGATACAGAAGAAAAAAATATAAAAAAGAAAATAATAAATGAAAGTAACAATCAACTATCTTTAAAAATAATAAAATATTCATTTGACATCTTGCTTTTGGGATGTCAAAAATAACATCTCAACCTCCAGCCTTCATTCCACATCAGCTTTGACATATCGGTTGGAGTAATGTGAGATGTTATTTCTAGCCGTTAAATGTCTATGTGGCACTTTTGACACATCGGTTGGAGATGCTCTAAGCCAGAATTTTCAGTTGTAATTTGCCAAATAAAGCACATATGTATCTATTCGTATTTTTCCCGTTCCGTATTTACTCACTATGAAAGAATGTGAGAGGCTAAGATTACTTCTTACTTGTTGTAACAAAAATGCAAGATGGCACTATTACAAAAAAACGAAATAAACAACGGGATTTTAAACCGCCGTGAAATTGACCGCCATCTTTTGATGGATAAAACTATGACGATAAATTACTGACGTTGTTACCACATACTATATCATCTCCAACTAAAAGTCGACATCTAATTAATAAAAATACAACCAAAAGACTAACTTCAATAAGCTTAGACGACGCTTTTCTAAGCTTCTCATCGTCTTATGGAGATAACATGACACAATTTACCCATGAAGCGTCGTAACATAGACCAACAATGACATACTATATTAACTTATCGTCGTACAGAAACTCTGTCACGACAATTAGTTAAAATAAACCAACGTCGTCAATCCATCATCCACGACACTCATGGCATGTAACAACGTGAAAATGAAGTAGTAACGACTAGAGGTGTCAAATGGGACGGGCTGGCCCATCACGGCACGAGTATAGCCCGTTTAAATGAGGCACGGCAAGGTGAAATTGGTACTTAGGTGACGAGGGGTAAATTTAACGACACTTAAACAAAACACAACAAACTTCACACACTCTAGACCTTGACCAAATACTCTTATGACTAGTCAACTGTCAGATATGAATTATATCAAACAATAACATACATAGAGCATACCAATATGTATTTGCAAGCTTAGAGAATTACTAGTGACAACCTGGACACTCAGAAGAACCCGTCAATCTAGGCATCTCCTGTGCTAGCAACAACTACACTGAAAGTATGAAATCATCATAATCAAGTAAGCACCAAATAACAGATAATAATGACTAGTCAACTACAAGGACACAAACCCAGAATTCATACAATGACTAGTCAACCACCAAGAACACAAAGCCAGAAAAATTACAGAGATGCAATCAGAAATTGTTCACCCAGAAACCCACCATTGGGAAAAACTGGGGGTCATCAACTGACCAGGCAGTCCACTAAGTAGAAAAAGATTCTTACAAATGAACACAAGCAAGCTCAAGAAAAACCTAGATCTATTTAGAAAGATGAGCTATACCTCCTTTGTGCAATCTTCTTCTTCAACTTAGCAAAGCTTGAAGCTCAGTTCTTCATGGCAATGGTAGCTCATTCTCCAGCTCATTCATCCCATGGCACCAGCTTGCAAGCTCTAACTCAGACAGAAACCAAAATTTGGATTCAAAGGAGAATGACCAATTTCGTCAAGAAACCATACTCTTGAAGAAATCAATCTTGAATCTGACCTAGATATATATGAGATAGTGTTTGATCTAGCAAGATGAGGTTTTCATATTTCAAATGCAGTTTTCAAAAAGAAACATTTTGGAAAACTCAAAGATGAAAAATATGAAGGTTACACTTGAGGAAGAACAGAAAGTTTACAGAGAAAGTTTCCAAAACTTGCCTACAAAAGTGACGGCTACCAAATGAGGAATGCATGCATTTTTACACAAAAATTCCTAGGTTAGAATCGTACAAGGCAGCAAAGGATTTTGTAAAATAGGACAAAAAAGTGGGTAGGATCCAGCTGGAAACAATGACCTGGAAAACCTTACTAACGCAAAGGTTCACTAGTCATATGGAGGAAGGATGACTAGTCATTCGGAGAAAAGATGACTAGTCATAATCTTCAGGAATAGGTTAATGCAATGTAATGCAATGCAAAACTTACCTTTGTCAAATACAATGTTGTCCATCATAATGTAGCTAGATAAGAACACCTAGAGAAGTAATTCTTAATCTAAACTTACAATGATTGTGTTATTACAAAATTGTCAAGGGAAGCCAAAAGAAAAACTCAAAATGCATACATTAACACACGGCACGAGCATGAATATTAGTAGGCCATGCTCGGTATGGCACGAAAGCTTGGGCTGGGTCCAGATAAAAAAATGAGGTCCATGAAGGAAACATGAATCTAATGCTTAGGAAATGAACTTTAGCCACAAGCTATACAACAAAAACATTCTAAATGACGGATTCATTTTGTTTATACTAGTTGAGCTAAATCTTTTTCATTTTAAACCAAGTATCTTAGCCTAATCTCTTTGAACATAAATAGAAAAGGGGAAAAGGGAATATATCTTTACCTTTGATGACCTTTTCTTGATTTCTCAAGAATGAACACCTTTGTTGGAAATGCCTTTTGTTTCCCTTCATTTTGACTCATTCAGCTTACGTCTCCAAGATTGGAGTCATCTACCTCACCACACCAAATGTTCCTAGAGATGAAAAGAAGGCAATCAAGAAATATGAATGCTAGTCTACTTCTTGATTGGACCAATTTTTGGTTTATGGAAGATGAGATACAAATATGATCACTCATTAACCAAAGTAATGACTTGAGACCTTGCCATTCCCTACATATTGAATGATGAATATAGGATGATTTAATGTATAAAACAACCTTTCTTGCCCATGATACCATAATATGTCTTTTATCAAAGATGTCATTAACTCTAATTATTACAACATGAGTTGGTTTTAAGGACATATTTCTAACAGTCCAATGGACCGAGCAGGCCCATGGCCCCACATGAGACGGGCTTGCCAAAGCCCGCTTCAAGCACAGCCCAAGCCCGGCCCACTTAACCTCTTTTTTTTTTTGGTCTCGAAAGTCAAAACCCACTTAAGTGACTTAATAATAAAGTGATTTAGCATCTACTGCATTTTTTTCACTACCAAGTTGGAATGGCAATTAAAAACTTGAGTAATTAAAATAAAATAAAAATAATAAGTTTCATAAGCCAAAAATTATAACCTTAAGTTACTGATTGATGAATTAGTTTCTCAAAAGAAATTTACCTTTGTCCTATCCAACTCATGACCGTTAACGTATTACAGTAAAAGGATTCAATGTCTTTGATGTTGCTTTCTGCCTAAAGGTGTGGGTGTTGTTTTCAAACAAAGATTTATGGGCATAGTAGTAAGAGAGGTTATTCTTTATATAAAGTGTTGTTTGAAAATTGAAGCAAAAATTACCAAGACCACTCCAACTCAGCATGCAATTTTGTACGAATGTGCAATAACCGAATTTAGTAACACTCGAGAGAACGTGGTAGATCAAAGGAAAACATTCCCACAAATTATTATCTATAAAGTATAGAAACTAGGAAGGTCCTTCCTTTAATTTTCTTTTAATAAATAGTAGAACCACACAACTATACTCGAATATATATATATATATTTTAAAAATTGTATAGCCAAGCGGCAAAAATTCAGCATTTTCACGTTTAATACTAGTATTATACACGTGCGTACGTATTTTCCAATAGTACATCCATTTTTCTGTACACGTCTTAAAGACTCAGTAAAATTCACGTCTTATTATGCACATATTTTTCATATATTATTGAATAAAAATAATATATATTAAAAAATTTAATATATTATATAGCGGCCGAATTTTTCAGTTGTAATTTGCCAAAATTTTGCCGAATAAAGCACATATGTATTTCATTCGTACTTTTTCTGTTCCATATTTTACTAACTATGAAAGAATATGAGAGGCTAAGATTACTTCTTACTTGTTGTAACAAAAATACAAGATGGTGATTTTGCAATCTCTTTGCCAACCAAAACAAGAATTTCAAACAAAGATTTATGGTTATAGTAGTAAAAGAGTGGAAGTATTTTTCATGTAAAGTGTTGTTTGAAAATTGAAGTAATTACCAAGAACACTCCAACTCAAAATGCAGTTCTCTAGGACAAATAATGTATGCAATAACAGAATTTAGTAGCACTCAAGAGAACAAAGCAAATCAAAGGTAAATATTCCCACAAAAAAAGAAGAAAAAATTGAACTCTCAGATTGATTTACTGTGGAATTTGTCTCTCAACAATATTTGCTTTAGATATGTTGAAACTAGCAAATGAATATCTATAAAGTATAAATGCAATTATGAAGGTCCCGACCACCTCCCCCACCAACTCACTTGGGGTAGCCATCACTGCCTCACCAACTCCTCCCCTCGCTCTAATTTGCTTAGCCACCCCAAAACCCTCAAAATCACTCCTTGCAAACGGCGCTGGAGCACACCAACTTGCACTGTGGATGGAGTACAAGAACAAATCAAGAGGGATAATACCCAAAACCATTCAAGAAATCAAAACCAAGATGGTTGGGGCACTCCCTTTGTTTATAAATTATTAAATTTTATTTTTGTTTTAGGGTTTAGAAAATTATTGGAGTTTTTGGGTTCTATTTGGTAGGCAAGAAAATCTCAACATGAAGTTGAGATTTTTGAGGTGGGTTTGGTTGGGGAAGGAGTGGTTTTGAGGATTTTGGGGTGGAGAAGATGAAGGGGAAGAGCTGGTAGGGAGGGGGTGGGGCAAGGATGGCTGCCCCAAGTAGGTTGGTGGGGGAGAGAGTCAGGTATAGAGAAAGAGAGAAGGGGAGAGAGAAGTAACGTATTTTTCTATATTTTTTAGTATAAAATATTTTATTATTTTTTTCACATGTGGCACTGACATATCATATATTTCAACAAAAGAATAGGTCCTATTTGTGCCACATCAATGTTTTTAACTGAAATTTTAACAAAGTTAAAAATGGGGCCAAAGTGAACCGCCAAACCTTAGTCAAGAGGCTCTGGGTCACTTTAACCTTTAGGGGGTAAAGTGAGATTTGACTATTGTTTCAGGGGGCACTACAATAAATAAGCCTATATTTTAAGAGTACAATCGTGCGTATATACTACGGTCTTTTTATAATAAAAAATAGTACAGCTGCGCAGTGGTATCTTTTTAGACACGTGGGTGCTTAGGCGCTATGCAGGTCCCCTTTTTTTTAAAATTAATTAATTAATTAAAATTGTAAGCCAGGCGGCTTTCTAGGGCTTTTTGAAAAAAAAAACACTTGTTTTTAATAAATAGTATAGTTGAGCATCTATACTATATATATAATGGGATCCTTTTAAAAAAAAACTTTTCCGATTTTCTTTCTTTATCTTTTGTTTTTTTTTTTTTTTTATGGAGATTGCATTTATAAATTACATCATAAGCGCATTACAAATACAAAAGGCTCAAAGGCTAGAGCAAATGCCCCCGAAGGGTTGCACCAAACACGGAGGGATCACAACAACAAACTTATATGGTACACTTCCACTTGAAGCCATGCATGGCCAACTTAATGCCACACAAGACCACAGACAATCGGGCTTAATCACTTCAAATCTGTAATAACCAAGTTCATCACCAATAATGCAACTTACAAACCCAAATTCTCCCAAAGATAAACCACAACCACGCATCAAACTCAACACAGTTGATGCACTTATTGCACCAAAACAAAAACTGAAAACCAGCAACAGCCAACCCCAGTCCATGACTATGGTCGTAAAGAAAGCATGACTTGAAAAGAATACCCATAAAGTTGTCGTCGTCAGTGTTGTCGATGCCAGCACTACCCCACCACAGTCGGAGTCACAGCCAAACCAAGTACCTATAACAAGAACACCAAAAAAAAACCCACCAAACCCAAAATCCAAATAGATCGGGCCAGAAAATCCAAGATCCAAGTAGATTTGGATACATATCTAAAGTCCCCACCCCCTAAACTCCACTTTCTCCACAATCCAGTCAAGATTTCCCCACAAAGAGAGTAGCAAGCTAAAAACGAAAGAGATTGAGAAAGGAAGAGAGAGGAGGGGGAGGAGTCCTATCATGCCGTGCTTGAAAGAGAAATGAGAAGGGAGGGGTTGAGACGAGAAAGAGACGAAGGGTCTAGTTGAGTGCACAAAATATATTTTCTTGACTCTCGATTTTCGTTTATCGATAAGAGTAGCTTAGAGCATTATCCATTACTATTAGGCAATTACCTGAGTCTTTATTATTCCCTTTTGATTTTTTACTTTTCCAGAGTTATTACCCGTATAAAGAATTTAGCATTTTCACATTTAATACTTGTATCATACATGTACGTACTTATTTTTCAATAATACATCCCTTTGATTTACTGTGAAATTTCTCCCGCTTGAATATCTACTTTAGATGTGTTGAAACCAACAAATTAATATCTATAAAGTATAAAAATTAGGAAAAAATTTCTATTAATAAATAGTATAGCCGCATGGCTATACCTTTTAAATAATGGACTATGGTATGGTCTTAATCTTAAAAAAAAGTATATCCACGCGGCTATACATTTTTTTGACAAGTGGCACCTAATCGCTAGGTGGGCGCCTAGGTGCTAGGCAGGTCCTGTTCTTTTTGTTTTGTTTATCACATCTGAAAGAGATTTATCCCCAATAAATCAGCTGTATATCAACAGGGAATCAAATTCTTTGTTAGGGCCTAAGTGAACACTTTCTTTCAAGATTTGCACTTATTTGAATCGAATCATAGGTATTCTTTCCTTCACATAGATACCATCAAATTTGTCAGTAAATTCTAGTCGAAAAAGTATCCCGTCACTTGTTACATATATTTTTCTAATTCAGGATCGGCCGAAGCAAATAACTATAGTAGGCAGCACATCCAACATTCCCCAAAGTTAAGTAGATTTCGATAGGGACAAAACATATACTGATTCGACAACATAATGTATGTACCTTGTATCTTTAACCATTCCTTCAGAAACCCCATCTCTAAATTTTCATTTTGCAACTGTTTCGTAGAGAAGAAAGAAGAAAATACCCCGAGGAAATGCATAATTAGATTGAGGAAATGTAAAATTTACTGATATACCTACTTGCAGATGGAAATGTAAGAAAGGATTTCGTGGAAATTTGGTGGTTTATATTGACACAGAAAAATGTAATTGACTAAACAGGTAAGTTAACTGAACTATTGGCATTTAGGAGGGAAGGAAGACAGAGAGTATGGTGGGAGAAGACGAGGTAGAGGAGGCCGTGTGGCGAGCGCGCTTGCCTTTGAAACCGGACACGTGACTCGCCACATGACTTTCCTTGTTTTTGACTAGTGAATCTTCTTCTTTTTTCCGTCTTTTGGTCAAATAATCGTTATTTGTAAATAAGTAATGGTTGGGTTTAGCATCTGGGCAACATGACATCTTGTTTTTCCAATTTGAAAATATAAACAGGTCCTTTTACAGCAAAATTTAAACCTGTGCATTCTTCTATGCAACGCAACAGTCAACACACACACGTCAAATTCCTACGCATCACATACCATGTCTAATTTTACACTCCCTTTGTGAATGCTTAATTTTAAAAGAAAAAATAATTGAAGAGATCAAATCAAATGTATCATATCAGCTATCAGCTAAATATCACAATCAATAACATCGTTTTTCCCCTATAACACCAAGGGCCTAGATGGCAGTAAAATGCCACAATAATATCTAATCCAACATAGATTCCCTGCTCCTCAAGTATTTACATTACATGTTATTTTCTACTACATGTTCCTCCTTCAATCCGCTTCTTCTTTTTTTTCTTTTCTTTTCTTTTTTTCTTTTTTTTTCCGTTTGTGGGGGTTTTTTTCTGGTTGGCTGTCCCATGCTGCCTAGGGCTTATTTCCTCCTTGCCTTCTATCTGCAAAACCCATTTCTTTCAATCAATAACATCGTTTCTTTCATCACAGTCATTAAATAAACAAAAAGATTTCATGTAAACACATTTCTTTCACCTCCCACACATCAAATAATTCTCTTCGATAGTGGTTTCATCTTCTTATTTGGGCTGTTTCATGCTAGCTACACTCTCCCCTTTTATGGGTTCATAATCATCGCACTCTCTGCGAGTCATAATCACCACACACTACATAAGGGTTTTGATACATACAAATTATAATAGAATCCAACGTAAAAATTAATGTCATTGATGAAAACACAATAAATGTGAAGAGAACTTACGGAGTGAAGCCGAACGTGAGCGTGAACTGGCCACAAGCCTCGATATCCATAGGAAAAACAGTTGAATGTAATGTCTTGATCATATGTATTCCGTCTTCTCGAACAAATATTTGAAAAGTGGTGATACAAATATGTTGAACCTTGTAAAATTCATAATTAGTGCCAGTCTTGACATGAAAAAAGTCTAGGTTCCCCAAATGAACGAAATAGTCACTCTCAAGCTCATCAAATGGACATGGTGGAGACGCAATCTTCAGGCCGTCCAATTTACACAACTTGATTAGTGTGTATGCAATACTACCGTCGACGCGTTTGTTCATCTTCAAGGAGAATGCTATAATCTCATCCACTTGAAATAGATCCAAGGCATATATAGTCTTGTCTACAACCACAGCCCTCCCTCGGAAAGGAGTATAATCACAAGTGTCAACTTCCACTCGAATCCAATTCATTCCACCCACGTGAAAAGCAACGACATCAGAGTTTTCGTGTCCGTCAATTAGTGTATACAAAATAAGTCCATAACAAACAGCATAACCAGTTACCCGCATAGGATAAGGATAACGAATTGGAAACTCAGGCATTCGCTCCCAATCGTTCTCATCAGGATTGTATTTCGCAAAAGATGGAAGCGGATCTGCTACAAAGGGCGATGCTTCTTCAAGAAAATAGAGTCTGTCATATGCAGACACGAATGTTCCACTCGGCTTCAACTCTAAGGTAGGAGGTACATAGGGATCTAATTCCCTAGTTTTCGTATCGAATGACCTAACGCAAGCATCCTCTGTAAATACATATACTTGGGAGCGGCTGAAAATCCTTGCACAGTCGTTAAAACAAGGGAACGTGACTACGGGTTCAAGCACGGCTCTTCCGTCTATATCATCAACTTTTGCCCCGTATTTGAATTTGACTTCATATAGGGCACCTATGTTTCCCTTGGTGAAAGTTATCATTAAAAACACAGACCTATGTTCCCCCTGATTTACCGTCATTGATGCCTCCTCCTTCATGGGCAATCTGGACAGAGAATAGATAAATATAGAACAAGCCAAGTGAATTTTTAAAACATAAAGGCCAATCAAGAAAAACAACAATTTTACAGAGAAACAGAAATTAAGAAGAAAATATGAAATCCACTAGGCCATGCACTGACCTTGGGTAAGGATGAACAGCCCCATGTTTGTGACTGTGAGCCCTACTGGCGCGTAGTAGGTCGAGCTCATCCGATATTGATTTCTTCAAATCAACCAGTTGGGTTTTCTGGGTGGAAAGTGCGGCTAGGGATTTCTCGATCTCTGATATCTTGCCCAGGAGCTCATCTTCGTGTGAAGCCATCGTTAAGGCATGGTCTTGACCCGAGGTGAGGTCAGCGGCGGCGGCACAAAGCTGAGATATTTTCCGATACCCCATGATAACAGATGATAAGGCGTTCGCTATTGAAATACTAAATTGAGGCACAAGGGAATTTAGGGTTTGGGGATGCCGCTGTAGAGGGGAGTTTTATTATGGTTGCTTTGGGGTGTGATATGAGGAAAGTTTCTAACTCGTGTAAAATTCTTGAGGCTGGTATTCTTTTTTCCTTTTAATATATATATATATATATATATGTATATATTAACTAGTTATCTTATACCGACATAAAAGTTTGTTACCCGTTTCAAGGTCTAATAAATATGGGTATTTCGGTTTTTAATTGTATTTATGTAATTCATTGCAAAACATTTTGGCTAAGTATTGATTTCTTTATTCTTTTTAGTTTCTCTTTTTAAAATTTTCTACAGCTTTAGTATCAGAATTTGTCAGTGTTACTTATTTCCAAGGGCGGATCTATTACTAGGTTGGAGTGGGCTCCAACCTAGGGGATGATTTTTAAATATTAAATATAGTTAAGTTTATTCCTACTCCAATAAATATTAGTCCACTACACCAATAAATATAATAAACTAATAATAGCCCAATTTAAGTAAAGTAAATAATAACTTTATTTTAAATAAACCCATTCTTGAAACATATAGGAAATAATAAATATCAATCCAAACTTATATAAATTTGATTAGAAGTAGAACTCACGCCAAGGCTTTACCAACTTGACCTATTGACCTATTCTAACAGTACTGATATTAGGCTACACCCACGGAGAGCAAAAATCAAAAAAATTATTCTAACCACCCCTTGAGAGCCTAGAGGAAATAGCTCTCCTCCTCTAAAAAATTGTACCAATCTATCTTTAGTGGATTCTTCAATTTTGGTAAGTATTATATATAAATATATATATATATATTTTCCAATTTAATTGTTGTTGTTAAGTTTTTATGATTTAGGGTTTGGGTGAATTTTTTCGGAGATTGTTAATAAATGTTTTATTTTTGCAACTTGAATTATTAATTAGCATTTTTGTGACTTTGTTTGATTTATAAAATTTTATTTACATTTTTGTTTCATGATAAAAAAAAAGAAAAAAAAAGCTTATAATATATCTTCTCTCAAAAAAAATTATTATTTAGCCTAGCCCTATAAAAATTCTTGGGTCCGCCATTGCTTATTTCCTCATACGATGTTTTTTGTTTCCCGTTTTATAATCATTGAGTTTGTTACTTATTTTATGAGATTGTTGTTTTAGGGCCAGTTCAGTAAGTGATTTAGTTCAAACCCTATATAATTTACATGCGGCTTTTCCTCTTGGATCTCTCTTTGATTCAATATATTTTTTTGCTTCACTCTTCTTAATCTAACAGTACTGATATTATGTGAGAGTCCATTTTCTTTATAGTTGTTTTACTTTTATAATACCATTTCAATAGTTATATATTATTCTATTATATACATATGTTCTTTCGAATAAAAAATAAAAAAAAAAAAAAAAAAAAAAGGGTTTGTTTAAATTATATATTTGTTCATTATTCCTTGGATGCTATTAGATGGTTATTGGGTGCTTTATATACATATATATTAATAACATGGATTAAGAGTTTAGACGTGGCATTCTTACATTGTTTTCTTGGAGAGAAAGATTGTTCTCTCTTATCTTAATTTGGAGATATATTTAAATTAGTAAGCTAGAGGTGGCTTTTTCCATTAAATTAGTTGATGCATTACCATGCATTTGGACAGCTCATGCTTACAATTTGGTGACTAGGCTTTATCTTAGCTTGAGGAGGAGTTTATAAGTTCAACAGGTGGCATGGCCTTTGGAAATATATCTCCTGGCGTTGGCACATATCAGCTTCTATAAAAGAGTGGCAACCAAGTTATCTTTTTGTATAAGATAAGATAGTGGCTTTAGTTATTATCCTCTCGATTATTACCCCCATCTCACTGCCTATAAATAGGAGTGTTAATAAGGAAGAGATATCATGCAACGTGAGAGAGAGAGAGAGAGAGAGAGAGAGAGAGAGAGAGAGAGAGAGAGAGAGAGAGAGAGAGAGAGAGAGAGAGAGAGAGAGAGAGTGTGTGTGTGTGTGTGTTGATGATGGTGAAATTCTTGGAAGAGATATAAGGCTTAGCTTGTATTTTCTTAAATTGGAGCAATGCTTTGGAAACGAGGTAGGGATTTCTTGGGAGCCTTTACAGAAGATTGATTTAATTAAATTTCGTGAACTCTATATTATGTGTGATATTGTATAATGTTCTTGATATGAGATATTTATGTATTGTGAACTATTTGAATAATGTTGGCATAATTATATCATGTCATGGTAATTGGTTGGAGTTGTTGGGTGGAGAAGATAATAATGGAAAAGAGGGTAATGGAAATAGTCTTTTGTGTAGTTGAGTCTAACTCTTGGCAGGTACCAGGTCTCAGGGATCCCACAGTGCACATGGTTTTTATTGGGTGATTCGGGACTGGCGAAAGGGAGTTAGACAAGATAACTAACAAAAGGGGAATTATGGGATGATTGAAATGGGTGTTAGTTCATATAAATGGGCATTCGGGACCAAGTGGTATAAGCATGGTATGGGACGTGCAGGTCTGCTTGTCCAATTATATGAATTAACGGGATTAGAATTGAAGAGCATTCATGTATTATTATTATTATTATTATTATTATTATTAATGTGATATTTGGCTGTGTGATTGCTTGTCACTTAATTTAGTTATATCAATCTACTGTGGTAAGGTCTCATGTCCCTACTGAGCTGTGGTTGCTCATCCTTCACCCTGTTTAAATTTTCAGATGAATTAGTAGGCAAGAAAAGGAATAAACCAGTTGAGGCTGAATTAGATGAGAATGTTAGAGCTTTATTTATTGTAAAGTTGTAAGTTTTGGATGTATTTTTATAAGAGAAGTTTATTTTAAACTCATGTTTCGACATCTTTTTATTTTATTTCTTTTTATTTTATTTTCTCACGCACCGGGCACGGGATTTCCACCTACCCTCGGGTCCGGGGCGTGACATATTAGGCTACACCCACGGAGAGCAAACATCAAAAAAATTCTTCTAACCACCCCTTGAGAGCCTAGAGGAAATAGCTCTCCTCCTCTAAAAAATTGTACCAATCTATCTTTAGTGGATTCTTCAATTTTGGTAAGTATTATACATAAATATATATATATTTTTTTTTCCAATTTAATTGTTGTTGTTAAGTTTTTATGATTTAGGGTTTGGGTGAATTTTTTCGGAGATTGTTAATAAATGTTTTATTTTTGCAACTTGAATTATTAATTAGCATTTTTGTGACTTTGTTTGATTTATAAAATTTTATTTACATTTTTGTTTCATGATGAAAAATAAAAAAAAAGCTTATAATATATCTTCTCTAAAAAAAAATTATTATTTAGCCTAGCCCTATAAAAATTCTTGGGTCCGCCATTGCTTATTTCCTCATACGATGTTTTTTGTTTCCCGTTTTATAATCATTGAGTTTGTTACTTATTTTATGAGATTGTTGTTTTAGGGCCAGTTCAGTAAGTGATTTAGTTCAAACCCTATATAATTTACATGCGGCTTTTCCTCTTGGATCTCTCTTTGATTCAATATATTTTTTGCTTCGCTCTTCTTAATCAAAGGTACTGTTGGATCTGTCATTGAATCCATATCGTTTTTGCTTCATTGTACGATAATCAAAGGTTAGGTTACCTTATGTTTTCTCATTCATGTTCTACCTTTTGTTATATTTTCTTCTAAACATTGAGTAGTTTTTGTTTTTTTTCTTTTGAGCTGAGTCGTTTTTGTTCAATCATCTTTACCTGTTTTCTTTTGAACTATGAGTAGTTTTTATCGTTTTTGCGTCATGCCGAGTGTTTTATCTGTTTTGTGTCTGGTACAGTAAGCTGTTGTGGGGCTCTTTATTGGCTTGTCCAGATTGACTGTTGTCTATTGCTTTCTCAGTTTCGATTGTTGCTGTGGTCTATTGTTTCCCTCTTTTCTGTTCTCTTCTTCCTTGGTTTCCAATCTAACCTATGCGAATTTTTGTGAATTATTTTTATTTTAGATTTCCTTGAATTGGAGCGTCTGCCAAATTCAGGTATGTTGTTAAATATTCTGCCAAAGTAGTGTTGGATTTTCTGCATATATATTTACAAATTTGGTTGCCGAAGAAAGGTCTTTTTCCCAATTGTGATTTGAACTCTGCAAAATTAAAGTTCCAGTTTTCGTTTAAGAAAACATCTTCTTCCCTGTCATCTTGTTAGCGGAATTGTTTGACTGCTAGCTATATTGTAATTACCATACTGGTTTTCTTGCAGATTCCTTTTATTGTTAATTTTTTGAAATGGAGGACCAGACAGAGTTCTTTAATTTTGCAAAAGATGAGTATGATAGGAATGATTCACATGACAAGGTTATTGGACCGAGGGTTTGTTCTTACAGTTTGTCATTTGATTATAATAAATCAGAAGAATGGTATAAGGGATCTTTATCTTTCAAACGTGATGGGAAACCGATACCCGTGACATTTGTAAAAGTTGACGGAGTTGATGGGATAGATGCTGCTAGTAGGGCAGAATTAATTTTTCATAGGACTTGTGAAGTTGGTGCTGATGTGGTTTTACGGCCTCATAAGGATTTGTTCATCAAGCAGAAGTATTTTCCCAAACTGCCTGATCACATAGAGATAAGGAAGGGTGTATCGTGTGTTTGTTATGATCGTTTTGAACCTCTCAAAGATTGGGCCTACAAGGTTCAGTCGAAAGAAATTGTTCCTTATGATGATCAGCTTAAATTACCTCTCCGGACTCCTGATGACCGTCTTCAAGACTTTTGGCGTACATCCATTGGGTAAATTGTTAGCTTTAATTCTATAAGGTTACTTTAGTAAATAAATAAATTCTATAAGGTTACTGTTTATTTTTTCGTTTTAATTATTTTTGGCATAATTATTTTGTATTTATGTAGGGATCTGATTCGTGGTGTGCGTAGCATTCATGCTAAGGGCTTATTCCATGGTGGTTTGCATAAGCAATCTAGTTTTGTGTTTTTTCATGACAAGCTGAAAGTAATAAACGTTGAGGGATCTTTGGCTGACTTGAGTCTCAGTGAACAAGACGAAAAAAAGAAAAAAGATTTAATGCAACTTAGGATGATGTTAGATGTCGTGTTCAAGAAAATTTTGGGGTCTAAATATTCATGGAAGGAATGTAGTAGCGTCTTGAAGTTCTTCGACAATGCTGAGTGTTTGGAGTGAGTTCTCTACTACTTTTAACTTTTTGTCTTTCTTCTTCCTACTTCATTTCTTATAGGATGTCCTTTTGGTCTTTTCAGCTATCCTGATTGTGTCGAGAAATTGGCATCTCATCCGTTCTTGTTAAGCTCTGAAGAAAGGATGGGTATGTTTGCTCGTTATCGTCGTAAGTGGGGAACGGTTGCTACACATACTGCAGTGAAAAAAGCTTTGCAATTATCCGATTTTGATAGGTTCAAATCCTGGAACTCTACTGAAGTCCTTGGTTCCATGGATAAATTTATAAAAAAATCTTATGACAGTCATTATCGGAACTACTCTGGGGAAGTGGTAGACCTTCTCAGTTTCTTGAGGAATTTGAATAATCATTATCACCAGTTAAAGGCTTTCTCTGTTAATGTCGTAGATGTGGACCGTGGTGTTCAGAAGCTGTTTCCTGGGTTTTTGGAGCTCCTGTACCAACATTTGGAGAAATTATAGATTCTATAAAAATATATAAAAAGAGGATGCATGTAAGACAAGCTTATAAGGGTGTTTTTTATTTTGTTTTTTTATCATTTTAATTAGCAGATATTTGCCAAATAGCATGACTTGTATTACGCATATCAAGCAAACCTGCACAGCATAACATCAATCAAAACCAAGGTCTTAAATATCGATAGTTTCGGAAATATCGGTGGTTCAAAAACACGGAAATATCGATGAAAATATCGGAAAAATATCGATATCGATAAAAATTGGATAAAAACTACGGAAATTGTGATAAATACATGGAAATTTTTAATGAAACTTTAGAAGAAGTTTATTTAGTCAATCATCTATTATTTTGACACAAAAAATTGGAAGGAAATGCATTGCATAGTGGGTTTGAGTGATTTCAGTTGATTATATTGCGAGCTGACAAACTCTGTGACTTAGAAAATATGGAGTAATTAATGAAGAGAATTAAACACCCCATAGTAATTTATTTATCATTTTTTAGTACAATATTTTACACTTTATAAATTGCATGGTAAGATACATGTGTAACCTTATTTCACATTATTCATTGGACATGGTACACGTTCTTATATTTATTATTTATCAAAAATTGAAAAATAATTAAACCAACTTGACTTTTCATGAAAATTAGGCACTTTACCATACTTAAAAAATAGGGAGTTTCACTAAAACACCCAAAATGGAGACTGAAATTATAAAAAAACCCAACACCCAAAACACTTTATAAACACACCCAAAACCCATCATTACACACACTCAAAACTCATTTATAAACACACCCAAAAAATATACAATTGTTGATTTTGGGTGTGTTTCTATGTTTAATAGTGCTTGGGTTTTTTTATAAATACATGTCTATGATTGGTTTATTTATAAATTTGTATAAAAATAATAGTGAAGATTGAAAATTAACTAAGAACATAAATAAATTTATGAAAGAAAGAATTAAGTAGTAAACAAAGAAAATAAATATTATAGAGATTTAAGTAATTAAGCAACAATTTGAAGGGGAATTTAGTAATGTAAGAACTTATAATGAATAATAAAATAATCAATAACATTAAATGGATTAAATAGAAAAGAAATAAATTATATTAAGTAATTAAGTAACTGATCAACAATATAAAACAATAAGTAATTATGTTAATTTCTATTTTGAGAAACAGCTCGCATATATTATAAATACATATTACATAGCTTATTATCACAAAATGATGACTGGCGTGGTGGTTAAGTGGCTCCAAAAATTCGGAGTTGGGTGGGGTTCGAACCCCACTGTGCGCTGATTTTAAATTGTTTAATTTTTGAAAGTTCAAGTCGGGATATTATATATACTAAATTCCATAGTTTATAATCACAAAGTCATCAGCAATGTGGTAGTTAAGTGGCTGCAAACATTCGCGTTGGGAGAGGTTCGAACCCCATCATGCTCAGAGCTTAAATTGTTTCATTCTTGACACAGTTCAAGTCACGATATTATCGATAATATCGCGATATTATGACCATTTAAATTGAGAAATTGGACGAAAATATCGACAAAATCACAATATATAATTGGAATTGTGCTAAAATTTCGCAGCCCCAAAAAAACGATAATTTCGCCGAATCGGTGAAATTATCGAATTTTTGGACTCTGATCAAAACCCATTTTTTGTTGCCTTTAACCCAACCCCATGTGACGTGTTGGCAACATTGTGCTACTTTATTAGCCATAGTAGCTTCTGCATAAAATAGTGAAACAACCCAATTACTAAAATGAGCAAGAAGACGAAGGCATTGTTGCGTCTACGCAAGTGCAATTAGTCTTACGTATTAATAATCTTGGAAGTTCAAGTATCAAATTCTCAAGGAGCAAATAGGCAAATGTCTAAACACAAAGAAATAATTAAACGTACTAAAATAAAAGTGACAAACAAAATGGAAAAATAATTTTATAGAGATTGAGTTAAAAAAACGAAATATCAATAATGAAAATGCTAAGGCATCAAGGTTCAATTCTTTAAGCAAACTATGTTTCATGCTCTTTAATTCAAATTATAATTATCATAGAAAAACTTTAACAGGAAGATGAAGAAATTAAAACTAATTTCATTTTTCTTTAAGAAATTAAAACTTTAACAGGAAGATGAAAATGCTAAGGCATCAAGGTTCAATTCTTTAAGAGATCTAACGACCTCTTCCTGCACCATGTGCCCCGTAAATGAGTTGATCTCCTTCGTCTCTCTCTCTCTCTCTCTCTCTCTCTCTCTCTCTCTCTCTAAAAACTCCAAAGTTCTTCTCTCTGCTCTCGAACTCTCAAAAAAAAAATCCCAAAAATCACACAAAGTTCGGCTCTCTCTGCTCTCGACCTCTGAGTCATGATTGTCCCCTACGACTGGCTCTCACTCGTCTCTGATCTCGAACTTTCTCTCCCATCTTGCGAAACCTCAAGGGTTTGGGATCTGAGCAGTTCTGTCATAGGTAAATTTGGCGACTACTTCATACAGAGATTTGATGAGCAACGAGTGACGAATCTCACAAGATATCTATGTTTTCAAAGGAATATGAGTATAACTATCTGTGTTGGCTCAGGTCCAATGGAGGGAAATTTGTTTTGCGAATTGAAGATACGGATTTGGAGAGGTCTGCTAAGGAATCTGAAGAGATTGTTCTAATCGATTTCTCTTGGCTTGGTCTGTGTTCTCTGTCATGACTCTCTCTTTCTCTCTCTCGCAGATCTGCTGCTCCACTCTCCGGCTTCTATAAGTTCCTCCTCCTCCTTCTTCTAATTTAATTTTTTGTTTCGAACCAAAGGAAATTGACAAATCTTAGAATACAAAAATGAGTGTAAGTTTCAACTTTTTATCTGATTTCCACCATCTATATTATTGTTTGGTTACTTTGATTTTGAATGTGTTATTGTTTGGTTAAGAAGATGACGTCAGGCCCTCCTCATTTCCAAAAGAACAGAACTCAATTAGTCACAGCCTTCTCAAGTGCATGAACCTACTCACCAATTTAAACCTCCCCCGCTTCAAGAAAGAGAGAGAAGAAGACATTAACAAAACAGAGAGAATAAGAACCTTTCAAGCAATGGATTATGAACTCACCATAGCCTGATGCAATGAATTTAAGTCCCGTTGTACCTGAATAATTAGATATTCCTATTAAAAAAATGAAGAAAAAAAAATCAGAGTGAAGGGCACTTATCATGCGAAGAAGACTGGATTGACCATCCATATCTAATAGCAAGTTCTTGTACAGAATACATAGAGACGTATAGAGACATATATGTACAATATAGCAAGTTCTTGTACATTTGTGAAAACAGATGCCCAATTGTCCATTCTTCCTTCTTACCAGTAGCATTGTCCATTTTTCCTTTCTTACAAGTCTAAGTCGTTGCATTTGGCTACTTGCGAATTTCTTCCACAAGGGTGCAATCATGTGCCCTACTCTTACAAGTATAAGTCATGTGCCCTACTCTAAGTCTAAGTCATTGCAATGAAAACAAACAGACAAACGGATTTGACACCGAAAACACGCATTCCATATGAAAGTTCTTGAAATTGCCCTGTAAGTTGCACCGAGCCAAAACCCCCACTTCCATGTAAGTTGCTTTTGTTAAATCCATTTGTCCATTCTTCCTTTCTTACAAGTCTAAGTCGTTGCATTTGGCTACTTGCGAATTTCTTCCACAAGGGTGCAATCATGGGCATTACTCTTACAAGTATAAGTCATGTGCCCTACTCTAAGTCTAAGTCATTGCAATGAAAACAAACAGACAAATGGATTTGACACCGAAAACACACATTCCATATGAAAGCTCTTGAAGCCCTGTAAGTTGCACCGAGCCAAAACCCCCACTTCCATGTAAGTTCCTTTTGTTAAATCCATTTGTCCATTCTTCCTTTCTTACAAGTCTAAGTCGTTGCATTTGGCTACTTGCGAATTTCTTCCACAAGGGTGCAATCATGTGCCCTACTCTTACAAGTATAAGTCATGTGCCCTACTCTAAGTCTAAGTCATTGCAATGAAAACAAACAGACAAATGGATTTGACACCGAAAACACACATTCCATATGAAAGCTCTTGAAAGTGCCCTGTAAGTTGCACCGAGCCAAAACCCCCACTTCCATGTAAGTTCCTTTTGTTAAATCCATTTGTCCATTCTTCCTTTCTTACAAGTCTAAGTCGTTGCATTTGGCTACTTGCGAATTTCTTCCACAAGGGTGCAATCATGTGCCCTACTCTTTGGCAACTTGTTCTGTTTTCATAGATTGGCACTACAACAAATTATTCAATCATTTCAAGTTTTCAACTGGAAAGGAAAAATAAAATGAAAAACACTTTGGAGTTGGAAGGAACTTCTCTGTTTTCAGGTCTTTGTGTGTTGGATGAGTCGTAAGATGCAAGAGGTTGACACACCGTATAAGAAGAAAAACAACTTATTTCCAACCAAGTAATCTTCAGCCACTTAGTGGCTAACACGTGTGTTGTACTAAACGGGTGCTGACAGCGTGACGCGTAGGCAATCTCAATCCAGCCTAACCTCATCAGACGTCCTACACCAATGATCAAGCTTACAATTATATCATCAAACATTTAATCGGTCACGTGCTCTTCTAAGCTACGTTGTACAATTAAAATTGGTGCACGTGATTCTAGAGAAAAGATGAAAGAGATTGATTTTGGGTGGGGGGGGGGGGGGGGGGGGGGGGGGGGGGTGGTCGGGGTGTCGAGACGAAATTGAATGGTTAATAAGTGGATGACTTGACGGTCGGTGATGATTTTATAGATCTACGGCACGCAACTGTTACAAAATCTTCAACATGCAATTTCTTTGCCAATTTTACCCTTTATTATTAGTAGTAAATAAGTTGACCCAAAAAAAGACTTGAGTATTGAAAGAAATCCGTATATGAGTATTGAAAGAAAAATAAAAGATTTGAAATGAATATGATAAATTTTCAAAAGAAAAGATACTCCACAAACCACCTCCAACTTCCAATCATCCCCATCACCAATATTGACACATTTTAACAAGAATGGGCATCCACATTTCTTGGTACCAATGTCCCTAACACATTTTTTCATATCACTATTTGCATCCGACCTTATATCAGTTGTCGCACCAGACTTGCAAGACTTATAGTTACCGTTCCTCTCACAAGCAAGTATTACACGAGGTATCCTCTTGCCCTCACCTCCATAATCAGACCTTTTAATTATAATAATTTGACTTCAAGCCAGTGAGGTACATGCATATTAAGTAGAGACAATGATGAACGTCTCGCAGACGACATGAAAGTAACGTCTCCGTAAACATGGCGAATAATAAAAATGTGAATGTAGGAAAATAATTGGGCAAACAAAATCCAGGTGAGTAAAAAGTAGGCTGGATTGGTGATGATGTGGCACTTCGTTATAATTTATGACGCAAATAATAAGTTAATAATATCATGGGGTTTTTTATTTAAACAAAGACCTTCCATTTTAGTACTAGTTACCAAAATAAGCGAAAAAGATGAACGGCCGAGAATTGTCGACAAATGCGGACAAAGAAATGTGCCCAAGCAAACCGACAAACAACATTTTGCTGCTGTAAGAAGATGACGTCAGGCCCTCCTCATTTCCAAAAGAACAGAACTCAATTAGTCACAACCTTCTCAAGTGCATGAACCTACTCACCAATTTAAACCTCCCCCGCCCCGCTTCAAGAAAGAGAGAGAAGAAGACATTAACAAAAGTTTTAGTTACTTGTGGATGTGGACGACCAGTTGATTTAGTTGTTGAAAGCGCCGAAGAAATTAACAAGACATACTTTTCTGCTACAAGTTAGAACCAGCTTTGGAAGACTTTAAAGACTTTGAATGGTTAGCTTTCGAAGACTTTGAAGACCATAAACTTCTCTTCACCTTCTTGGCTTCTTCTCTTTGATTCCCTTATACTTTTTTCTCGACTACGTTTTTCATGAGTTGTGCGTCTATAAAAGGAGTTTATAATTTCTCCACCCTTAATCGTGTGAGAGCCATAATTAAGCATTCATAATTACAAAACAAAATTGCAATGGGAATGGAATCGTGGCGGTCCAAGTTCATTTCTCTATGTTGTTTTATTTTTCTGTCGCTCATTGCTACTCACTGTTTTTCATTTGTGCAGACTCGGACACTTGGCCAGGTTGATGAGTGCTCAGCCTTGCTGCAGTTCAAGGAAAGCTTTGCAATTAACAAGTATGTTTATGCAGATCCTCGTTCTTATCCGAAGGTTTCATTTTGGACGCGAGAAGGAGATGGGAATCGGAGTAATTGTTGTTCATGGGATGGTGTAGAGTGTGATGAGGATTCTGGCCATGTTGTTGGCCTTAACCTCAGCAGCAGCTGTCTCTACGGTTCTATCAATTCCAGCAACAATCTCTTCCGCCTTGTCCATCTGCAGAGGCTTGACCTCTCAGATAATCACTTCAATTTCTCTCAAATACCATCGAGATTTGGTCATGATCTTTCGAGTCTAACGTATCTCAACCTTTCATATTCCTGTTTCTCTGGCCAAATTCCATCAGAAATTTCAATGCTATCGAAGCTGTCTACCCTTGATCTGTCATTCAATGATCAGAAAGCTGATGATATAAACCCTTTGAAACTGACCGAGGCCAACATGAGAAGCCTGGTTCAGAACTTGACCACCATAAAACAACTTCATCTTAATGAGGTAGAGATGTACTCCACTGTGCCTAATATCTTGGTCAATGCATCTTCTCTCACATCTCTCCAACTTGACCGTTGTGGGTTGAATGGGGAATTCTCAGTAGGCATCTTCCACCTACCAAACTTAGAGGTTCTGGATGTGTATGGTAACTCAAACCTTACCGGTTCTTTCCCTAACTTTAACAGGAGCAATAATCTCTTTAAGAAATTGAATGTTGCGTTCACAAATTTCTTTGGCATGCTGCCTGCTTCTATCGGAAACCTCCATTCCTTAAATTTCTTGGACATCTCCCATTGTAATTTTTCCCACTATCTTCCATCTTCACTCGGAAACCTTACCCAGCTCAACTACCTTCACATGAGTGGAATATTTTATGACGTTCCAAATAATAATTCCACAGGCCAATTAGTTTCTGAATATTCCTTGTCTTGGATAGCGAGTTTAACCAACCTCCACCATTTGTTCCTTCGGGCCACCAAATTCAGGGGACACCTCACACAACTTTCATTTCTAGACTTGGGTGGTAACGAAATAACTGGTCAAATCCCGTCTTGGCTTATGAATTTGAGCGGAGCAATTCCTAGGTCACTCTTCCAGCTCCAAAATCTTGAATTTCTTTACCTTTCCTCTAATAACTTGAGTGGACAAGTTGAGTTTGATCAGTTTTCCCAGCCCAAAAAGTTAAAGGTACTTTATTTATCATACAACAAGTTATCTCTGCAGATCATAACCAATTTGAGTGCTACTATTCCACAACTTGAATTTCTAGAGTTGACGTCATGCAACTTAACAGAGTTTCCAGAAATTTTAAAATATCAATCCGAATTGCGCTACTTACAACTTAGCGACAACAACATTCAAGGGCGAATACCAAAATGGGTGTGGAATGCAAGTGGAGAAACTTTGGACACTCTCAACCTCTCTTCCAACTTCTTAACAGGATTTGACCAAAATCCAATCAATCTTCCATGGCAGAATCTATATTCTTCAGATCTCCGGACCAATATGTTACAAGGATCACTGCCAATTCCACCACAATCAATCAGAAACTATATGGTCGGCAGCAATAATTACAGTGGAGAAATTTCGCCCTCGTTCTGCAACTTGAATCATTTGCACATTCTTGATTTGTCCAACAACAGCCTGAGTGGCATGCTTCCACAATGTTTGGGGAACTCCAGTGCTCTTGAAATATTGATGATGAACGACAATTCTTTTCATGGCAATATTCCTCAAATGTGTCCAGATGAAAATAGTTTGAAAATGGTTGATTTGAGTTACAATCAGTTACAGGGAAAAGTACCAAGATCAATGGCCAATTGCACTAAATTAGAGTTTCTCAACCTTGGAAACAATCATATGCGCGACATCTTCCCATCTTGGTTAGGGGCACTTCCAGCACTACAGTTTCTCAGTTTGAGGTCTAATGGATTTCATGGCATGATTGGGAAGTATGCAACTAACCATGACTTCCCAAAGTTGTGCATCATTGATTTATCTGACAATGGTTTTTCAGGTGTGTTGCCCTCTAACTACTTAGAGAACTGGAATTCCATGAAATTTGTTAATGCGAACGAGGAAACTTATTTTGAAGTCCTTTCGATGTCAGACGGTCTTTTGGGGGAACTTAAATATGTTTATTTTTATAAATACTCGATCACAATTTTTGCAAAAGGTGTTGAGTTGAAATATAAGAAGACTCCTTATCCTCTAAGATTGATAGATTTCTCAAGTAATAGATTTGAAGGAGAGATTCCAGCAGGTGTCATTGGGAATCTAAGAGGCCTTATTTTGCTTAACCTCTCCAACAACACTCTCACTGGTCTCATCCCATCGTCTTTATGGAACTTGACGGCTCTTGAATCGTTGGATCTCTCCTGAAACCAGCTCTCAGGAAGGATCCCCAGTAATTTGGCACAACTCACTTTCCTTGAATATTTCAATGTATCCTATAACCATCTTCGGGGTCCTATACCACTTGGCCAACAATTTGGTACATTCCTAGAAGATTCATACCAAGGAAACTCAGATCTGTGTGGAAAGCCTTTGTCAAATAAATGTGATAGCTCAATATCGCTACCACCATCAATCTTTGAAGAAGATGAAGATTCCGGGTTTCAAATTGCACTAGATTGGTATGTGGTTCTGCCAGGAGTTGTTAGTGGTCTAATAGTTGGAGCGGTTGCTGGGAACTTTTGGACAAGCAAGAATCATGAATGGTTTTTAGAGAAATTTAGCAGGAAGAGGCAGCCAAGAGGCACACGGGGGAGGAGAGGACACAGAAACTAAGTACTTTTATCTTGCAGCTGCTACTGTTGTTGTTTTGAATTCTTGTATGGGGTCTGGTGCTTCTGTTTTATTACAATAAGGGTGGTGGTGTAATTTGCTTGTATTAATTTGTACAACAATGTTTGTAACTTTGTAATATGTTTCTGTATGAGTACAAAAAAGTACATTTTCTGTTTCCTGTTTGCTTAGTTTCTTTGATTTCCTGAATTGTTGTTCTTAATTAAGTACCCAATATTTGGATGCATAATGCTTACTTTGCAGCCAGTATATGTTGCTACTATCAACTTCTAGTGGGTAATTTGCCAACTCTCTTGAGGTTCTTCTCTGTCCTTCTCTGCCTTCTCTGTTCTTCTCTTGATTCTTATTAAGAAAGACACATGATTTTAAAATGTTGAAGCCAAAATTTTACTTGCATTGCTGCCTTCATTTACTTGTTTACCAACCAGAAGATTTTGGCTGTATCTTGTAATCACTTTGTAACATGAATTAAGAAATTTTCTTACAAAAATAACCCATGAAAACTTTTGAATGACCAACAAACCCTTAATATATCCCATGGCAAGAACAAGGCCACAAAGAAAAACTACAAGCATTTGTGGCTAAATTTCCCAAACAGGTGAAGCCATAGATTCTACAGTGGCTCACTTGTAGCTAAGAGAGCGTTAGGCTAGTATGTCAACTCTGGCTGTAATTTCATTGTTTGTTTTCCAAGTCTTTTTCTGTTTACCTTTTCTCTGCTGCTGGTTTGTTTCCAAGTTCTCAACCCTATCCCTATGTGATTGTTCAAAGAGTCTCTCAATGAATGCTTAGTTTATTCAACTTGACTTTCCTAACCCCAAAAGAATATCATATTAAAAAGCAAAAACTAAATACTAAACACATGAGAGAGAGAGAGAGAGAGAGAGAGAGAGAGAGAGAGAGCAACTTTTCAAGAAAACCCAAAATATGATGAACTCTTTTGGGCCATAGATCTGAGTGCCAATGTGCTGATTTGAATCAGATGGTAGGAGGAAATTCTATGTAATAATAATATACATGTTGACCTATTTATGTGGCACATACTTTACAACAACAAAATACAACAAATGACAGTCTTCAGGGAAGTGAGTGAAATTGTGAAAAATGTCATGTGCTGTTCACAGGTTTGATGTGCTTGTAGTTTTGCAATTATCAAATTCTTTGCACTGCAAGCAAAGAATAGAAAACAGTGCTTCTCTCATTCAAATGTGTCCAACGAACAAGTCCAAGACAATACAAAACAACTCCCCATGACACTCGTCTCTAAATGCATGCAGGGGTGTGGGGTAGATACAGCCATCCATCCTTGTGTCTTTATAAAATCTAATGTCAAATCTCTCTCTGTATTTTATTGATATTATTTTGTTATATGCTTTCTGTATAAAAGGACTTGGGGGTTTCCTTTCTGAGCCAAATTCCAACCCCATGAAGACAAACAGATGGTTGCTGTCTCATCATCGTCTGAAAAATCTTCTATTGCTGTGGCTGGTATCCAATGCCAGTGCCACATTATTTTCTTGAAGAGGAAACTGGAAAAACACAGCCTCCTATGTGATATGTGACTTTTTGGTGTTCCTTGGAAGAAGAAGAAGAGGTAGAAAGATGAAACTCATATTCTGAATCCGATGCAGCATATGGTTTCTTTTACCTTTTCAATTGAAATCCACAATTAATTAAGCAAAGTATTAGCTGAAAAATGAACCTATTAGAGCTGAATATAGTGATAGTGGGAATTTTATTCATACTTTTCTACTACAGAATTGAGATTTCAGAAATTTGATTTCTTGGATCAATTGGAGGGTTCCTATCAACTTTTGACCTACTGAACCACCTAGCTAGGTCAAAGAACGTGGAACTGGAGAAAGGGACAAGAAGAGCCACTAACCTTGATGAAGGCAGAGGATGAAGAAAATGGTGGCCAATGAGCTCTGACTCTGCTTCATTGAGACATTGCAGCAATTGCGATCTCAGATTTGCAGACAACCAGCGTTGTACATGGTGAATGTATCCCAGATAGAGCCGAAGAAGCAGCAGCAACAAAGAAAGAAATTGAGTCTCTACTCTACGTTTCAATTTGAAGCAGCAGCTAATACTTGTTTAAAGATTTGCGAGAGGACACGAGACGATTTGGATAGTTAGTCTTAATTCCCTTACTTTCTTCAAAAATAAAAAATTTACTTTAAAATAATTGTGTTTAATTGATGGCTTGATATATCAACTTTTAACTCAAGTAGCACTATATATATATATATATGGTCAGAAGGAGCACTAGATATGATATTAAAAAATATCATCCAATAAATCAACAACATGTCATCTAATAATTGGTCAAATTATTAAAGGAAAAAACAAAAATGAAAAATAAATAAATCCGTCAAGTCAAAACACCACCGACACCCAAAGCAAGAACCAGAACCAGAACCAGATCTGAGTCTGGGACAAAAAGCAACTCTCAATTCACAAAATAAGTAGTTGCTTTGCTGCTGTTAGCTTGTTTGTAATCTCATGAGCCTCCTCCTCCTATTCCTATAAAAGAAAAGTTTGGACTTTTTTGTTGTATTATATTCACCCAATAATTCGATGGGTGACGGTGCATGTTTTATTTTCTCAATCACAGACAGAACACAGTCGTCCCCCCCTTGCGGTCTTCTTCTCCACCCCATTCCCCCATGACCATCAACCCTTCACTCCAGACCAATCCCCCCACCTCCCTTCAATTTTTTTTACCCCCAGACTATTCATCCCTTCCCATCCTAACCCGATTCCCCTGACTACCACCCCTCAACGAACCCAGAACCCACAGACCCACCCCACAACAACCAAGAACCCAAAGACAAACCCCCCAAATCCCACGAACCCATAACCGCCGCAACATCATTCCCCCATGACCACCACCGCAAGCTTCCTTTTCTCCATCTCTTCCTCTCTCTCTCTCTCCCCCATCTCTTTCTCCCTTTCCCATTACAGCTCCCTCCTCCCCTTTGTAATCTGTATTTTATTTACAACAGAGGGAAAAAGATGAAGTGGGTGGGCCCCTGTTTATTAAAATAATTTGTGAATATATATACATATATATTTTTTCAACATTCAAAATGACCAATTTACCCCCATATTTAACAACAAATTCAATGAAATGTTGAGATTTAGACAGTAAGAGGGGAATTGAAAATAAAATTTAATTTGAGTCCTTAATTCGCTAAAAAAAAGGACATGGGGTAAATTGATAATAAGTACAAATTTTGGGGGCATTTCGGTAGTTTACCATATATATACACGATGAGAGATATTTTATTAAAAACGACACCTCATCCCATCGGTGGCTTCATTGCATTGTCACGGCGCAAAAGTAAACTCAACTCAACCAAAAGAGCAACATAAACCATCTAATATCATAAATTATCCCCTCTAAAGTAATATCTAATATATCAACTTTCATAAAAAAGAACCAGGTGTATATTGTATCTTTTTTGTCAAATTTCAAATTCAATTTTGTCAGCAAGCATGATCTAATTTTTTGTGCACTAAAACATAAGTCTTGAGAAAGGTTTGTGTTTTTGTTTTTGGTCGGTAAAGGATAATTCATTCAAAAAACGCCACAACATGGCAAATAAGCTTTACAAAAGGAGAAACATCAACTGGTAGCTCTACCTCTACGCCCCAACAAGGATACCCTCCCAACAAAATAGGAGACCATCAGAAACCAAAGACAAAGGTGGCTGATCAGCCCAACTTTCTAGTTACGCTTCTCTCATACATGTCGAAGCCGCATCATGAGTATATTTATATTTGGTTCCACATTAGCATGACAAGAATGTTTGTCATAAAACAGAGGACGTTTTTAGTAATAAGTGTTAGTACCACTTTGAAAAACCCAAGGGAAGTGTTGTATAGTAATGTAGCTCGAAAGTCTGAGTGTCGTATCCATAGAGAGCGATGTAAAGAAAATAACAAAGATGAAAAAGAACAATTGTGATTAAAACACTAAGGCATTGGGGTTCCACTTTTAATATAAGCATGCAACTCTTATTAATTTGATCCAAGGATTAAAATATCGACTGTGCAGATAATATCGAGCCTCCAATTTACGGATATTTTGAGGAATATATCGTTATCGTTTTAGGTATCGTGAAAAAATCAACAAAAATGACAGATATATGCATTGAAACACATAATTTTGGTGTAAAACTTTCATAGATGTTATGTACATTATCAATGAATGTATTGAACAAATAAAACTCAAAATTTACTAATAATAAGATATACATATGATGAAATATAAGTTGTATGTAATGCGCATAAATGAAAATTTTGAAAATAAAATGTTAATTAGAATGAATAAACCATGCATAAATCCATAGTTTGTTTAAACATTGGATTACAATTTAGATAAGTGTCCATCTACATAAATGAAGAGCTCCTGTAAGGTTCAAACAATGAGGAACAACCATCTAGATTCATACAATAGTCATACCAAGTCATGTAACCCGAGCAGGTTGTAAGCCATGTTTGAACATGGTGCACATAGGTCTCTCTTGAGCTCCCTATTGTCTTCCCATATATGGGATAGTTAGGATTAACCAACTAGTAGGTCCATTATCTTTTTATCATCTTGAGCTCCATAACTAGTGCACTATAATCAGACATGACATAACCATAGCCATCATAAGATTCATTTGAGTAGTACTAGGTCTAGTTTATATGCTCATAGATCCAAAATTGATTGCCATGTCCTCTTCAGATGGATTAGATGTATGTGGGCAGTGGACTGTGCATAGATTCTTCATATTAATAAATTATAGGGTTCTTGGCAAGGATTAGTTATTTTTGGGTTTCAATTTGCTTCAATTGCCTTCAAACTTCTGAATTTTTTTTGGGTTATGTTATGGGTATCGGGAAATATCATGGATATCGGCAAAATATCGGGGATATTGCACTTATCGGGGATATATCGTCGATCCAGGGGAAGATATAGCCTTATCCCCCAATATCGGTGTCGATAATTGAAAATACAGATATATTGGTGTATCGGCCGATATTTCAGTCCTGGATTTGATCCACAAAATATTTTCCATTGTAGTTGTTCAAAATAATTAAAACTCTTTTTAATTTCCTTTAGAAGTATTCTAAGCATAACTTGTACCATTGGCAACAAACTATCAAAAAAATAATCTTCGTCGAAATTCTATTAATCTTAGTTAATTATCTCATCTTTTAAAAGTATGAAAGTTTTTACTACACAATGGGAAAAACATGATTGAACCCATGAAATAGAATATCAAACATTCATCAATTAATAAAAAGAAATGTAACATCTCACATCGACCAACTGAGAGGGGGTGATATGTCTTATATGTACATGTCCGCCTTCATCTGGCACGAGGCTTCTGGGAGCTCATTGGCTTCGGAATCATGGGAACTCCGAAGTTAAGCGAGTTGGAGCTAGAGCAATCCTAGGATGGGTGACCCATTGGGAATTTGCTCGTGAGTTCCCATAAACAAAACTGTGAGGGCAAATGGGGGGCCTAAATTGGACAATATTGTGCTACAGTGGAGCCGATCCCGAGATGTGACAAGAAAAACTACAAATTCCATTTGATCAAAACTAAAAATTCACATTAAAGCTTAAGTTTGGATCAAACTAATAAAAATTACATACTCATATTAAAAGCTTTCTTCCTAGCCTTAGCTAGGGAGTTAGTTTCCCATAAAATAAAACTAAAACGGAAATTTAGAACTAGAAGAATTGGAGGAAGGAGAGAGAGCTCAAGAGGAGATTGTGAGCTTGGTGTGTGTTTTGAAGCTTGAAGACTTCTCTATTTATAGGGCTAAGAATGACAAACATTATGATGAATTCCAACACCATCATTCCTATTTAAATGCAATACCTAACTCGCACTTCATCTTGCCTATGTTAGTGTGGTTGGAATCAATTCCATTGTTGAATTGTTTTCTTTTTTTCTTCCTTTCCTTGTGGCTTTCATCCTTTTTTTAGATAAAATGCATTGAATTTGAGCTTCTTTGGAGTGGATGTGTTGCGAGGAGTTAGCTGCACCAAAATGAATTCAACTGCATCTTCAACTTGTGATACTCGCAAGTGCACGAGCCATTTGGTAGTATAGCATATGTAAGTGAGAGGTCGATTCCACGAGGATTGATGATAGATTGATTCAATTCAATTCCCTGTATAAACAAAAATGGAAACAAGGTTTAAAGATGATTGTGAAAACTACAAAGATTGAAAAGAAGAAATAAAGAAAATAACTAACTCAAGCAAATAAGTTCCCAAGTTCAATTTAGATTAATGGATTGATTCTAACTAAAGTATGATTAAGCCATGGTGTCTGGCCCTAACCTTGTATTCATAATTCCCTAATTTGATCATATGTTGTCTAACCTAAAATTAAGCATGGAAGAACATTTTAAACAACCAAGTATGTATCTAATCCCAATTGTCGAATTATATACACACTTTTTCTATTCATAGTTCAATTTGAATTAAAGCTTGATGTCTACTCTTAATTCAAACCAAGATAGCTAACATGCAAGCCTTAATGGTGATCAATAATTCAAACTAGCATATTAACTTATAAGCATAATGAATAAGAACAAAAACCATAATTGAAACTTGAAAACTAAGAAATTGCATTACAATGAAAATTAAATTAGAACTCAAAAACTTGAAGAAAAATTTAGTAAAAGTATTTTGTTACAACAATTTAGAACTAGAAAGGAAAACCAAGAGGATTTGAGGGAGAGAAGGGTGGGGAGCTCCAGAGAAGTGTTTGAGAGCTCCCCTCCTTGGGGTTTGTTTATAAGCTTGGAGAACCTCGCTATTTACAAGCCTAGGGGAAGTGAAAATCTGAATTATACAATTGAGTTTATTAATCACACTCACTTTACCTAACACGCAATTACATTTGAAAACAATTCCTCTTGTCTTTAGGCTTAGTGTTGCAACTCTCACTTCATCTTCTTTTATTTCATTTGGCCACTGCAAAACTCTACTTCAATTATAAGTATTGAATCTGCTTCACCTAACTTTCCAACAATCAATAACACTTCATGCATATGTCATGCATGACAATGCATTGCAGTCTTCTTTTGGGTTTGTTTTGGGCTTGTTCCATTCATAAAATTCTGGAAAAATATATATCTTGAATCTTTGTCTTATCTTTCCAAGCATATACAGCCCAACTAAAGGAAAAATCGGAAAGACCTTCAAATGTCATTTTTGGCCTAGTAACGCAGATGCTGCCGATTTTGACCTTAAGCTGCCAGAACTTGCATAACTTCCTCTACAAGACTCGGAACCATAAACCGTAAAATGCTGCAGAAACTAGACTTCAACATCTTTCCAATGATGTATGGATCATTATCTAGTTCTTCCTGAGAAAGTGCAGTCTAATCCATGAATTTTATTGATCCGCAGACACAATTATTGAACTAACTTGACTCCAAAATGTATTAAATGAGTCCCAAAGCTTAATACACTGAAACAAAGATAAAAGAGATTAAAAGCACAAGTTTAACTAAAAAAATATAACCAAATCATAAGTTAGAAGGGTACAAAATGATATATAATTATGCACCGATCAAGATGACACCTTACAAGCATGTGAATTCCATTTCTTCTTGTTTGTTTCCATCCCATACTTCTTTTCCTTTCTTCTTTTGGCATGGGTGAGGCACTACATGCATTCTTTTGAATTCATTATCTTCTTGTGCTAGTTGCACTTCTTCCTTCATCATCATTGCTTCATGGATATGTTGAAGTTCTTTAATTGGCCACTACCATATTATCATCCGGTGTCACACTTCTTGGCATGCAAATTGAGTTAGTTTTCACAACACATAAGCCTACATAGGAAGTCATTGATCAAATTAATAAATGACATTAAACCAATTTGACCAAGTAAAAATATAAATGTGCATAAGATTTTTTAATTACTCATTATAATTGCTTTGAAAGATAAATGTTAAGGGAAATAAACATGTATTATTGTAATATTATCAACAAGATTTATTCGCCTTTTTAAACTAGAAAGTGTTAGTGTCTAGTGTTGGGCTATTGGCCTTTATCACTAGCTTGATTACAAACAAAAAGCTTAATGCCTATTTATAGAGGGAACAAACTGATCGGTTCATAATTACATATCATTTTGTATCCTTCTAACTTATGATTTGATTAGTTTTTGAGTTAAGCTTGTGCTTTTAATCATTTTGTGTTTGTTTTAGGGTATTAAGCTTTGGGACTCATTTAATGCATCTTGGAGTCAAGTGAGCTCAAAATTGTGTCTGCAGATCAGTCAAATTCACGGATTGGACTGTGCGCAGGAAGAACCAGATAATGAGCCCTATATCATTGGAAAGATGTTGAAGTCGAGTTTCTGGAGCATTTTACGGTTCATGATTCCGAATCTTCTAGAGGATGTTACACAAGTTTTGGCAGCTTAAGGTCAAATTTGGCAGCATTTGCGTTACTGGGTCAAAAATGACATTTGAAGGTCTTTCTGATTTTTCCTTGAGCTGGGCTGCATATGCTTGGAAAGATAAAACAAAGAGCTTCAAGATCCATATTTTTTCAAATTTTTCATATTGGAGGAACAAACCCAAAAGAAGACTGCAATGCATTGTCATGCATGACATATGCATGAACTAATTGCTTGTGGTGGAATTTGTTAGTGGAGTTTTGCAGCAGACAAAAGAAATAAATAAGATGGAGTGGGAGCTGCAACACTAAGCCTAAAGACAAAAGGAATTGTTTTCAAATGCAATTGTGTGTTAGGAGAAGTGAGTGTGATTAATGCGCTCAATTGTATAATTAGATTTTACTTCTCCTAGACCTATAAATAGTGAGGTTCTCTAAGCTTGTAAACAAACCCCAAGGGGGCGAGCTCTCAAACACTTATCTAGAGCTTCCCTCCCTTCTTTCCTTCAAATTCTCTTAGTTTCCCTTTCTAGTTCTCAATTGTTGTAACAAAATCCTTTACTAAATCTCAAACACTTTCTTCTCCCTTCTCTTCTTCTAAATTCTTCAAACACCTCTCTCTTTTCTCTTTCAAAATTTTCCATGTTCTCATACACTTCTCAAACGCATCTCTCTTCCCTTCCAAAAGTTCTCCAAGCTCTCAAACACCACTTTCTTCTCTTCAAAAATTCTCCATGTTCTCAATTGTTGTACAAACCTTTTGCTTCTTAGTTGTAATTTATTTTAATTGAAAACTATATTGGAGCATTCAATCACCAATCCCTATGGAATCGACCTCACACTTACATATGCTAAACTACCAACGGCTCGTGCACTTGCGAGTATCACAAGTTGTAGATGCAGCTGAATCCAATTTGGTGAAGCTAAAACGATGCAACACAAACCAAGTAGTAAAGTCGGTTATTCTAGTAAACCAACACTAACTTGTAATTACAACCACATATTGTAGCTTCAATTAAGTTAGTGACTAGTATTTAGGGAATACATCCACCAACTTTGCATTCTAAATTATTCTATAAAATTCTACTAGCTTGTAGAAGTCTCCACCAAATGTGCATTATTTTCAAGCCTTAATGACTTCAGAGTGATAAACACAAAATAAACTACGTGTAGAATAAGTTATGATCGAAGACGGTAAACTTGACTTCAAGTCATTACATTAATGGAAGAGGGTCCGTGCATATGGACACTGCTCTACGGACAAAAATGTGTGTGGTGATGATGATCAATGACTTATAATCTGGTTCAAGACTTTTCAGCCTTAATGACTTCAAAGTGATAAACATGAAATAAACTACTCGTAGAATAAGTTATAATCGAAGACAATAAACTCGACTTCAAGTCATTACATTAATGGAAGAGGGTCCGTGCATATGCACACTGCTCCACGGACAAAAACGTGTGTGGTGATGATGATCAATGACTTATAATCTGGTTCAAGACTTTTCAACCTTAATGACGTCAAAGTGATAAACATGAAATAAACTACTCGTAGAATAAGTTATGATCAAAGACAATAAACTCTATTTCAAGTCATTACAGTAATGAAAAAAGGTCCAATATCGAAGCACGGCTCAATTCTGTAGATTGTGCCAAACTTATTTCACAATGGCCTTAAAACCAAAGCCTTGAAGAATTCACAGCTACACACCACAATAACAAATATAAAAACAACAAACAACAAATCTACTTAACCTTGGGGATGAACAAACGCGATGACAGTAGTATTGCATACACACTAATCAAGCTATGTAAATTGGACGGCCTAAAGATTACGTCTCCACCATGTCCATTTGATGGGCTATAAAGTGACTATTTTGTTCATTTGGGGAACCAAGACTTCTTTCATGTTAAGACTGGCACTAATTATGAATTTTACAAGGTTCAACATATTTGTATCACCATGTTTCAAATATTTATTCGAGAAGATGGAAGACATATGATCAAGACCTTACATTCAACTGTTCTTCCTGTTGATATTAAGGCTTGTGGTCGATTCATGCTCACGTTTAATTGATGACTTGATATATCAACTTTTAACTCAAGTAGCACTAGATATGATATTGAGTAAAAAGAATAGAACCTAAACAAAAAAGAAAAATAAGTGAAAAGACGACACAAATGTTGTTAAAAGTTCACGGAGACAAATGATATTGATGACCGAGGGGTTTACCTCAATGGTGAGGTCCCTCCCCTCTCCCCCCCTCCCCCCGTCCTCGACCACTTGGTCACGTGTTCAAATCCCAGAAAAAATGCCTCCCTCTCCAATCGCTATAATGAAAAGAAAATATATTAACCAAAAGAGCGACATAAACATCTAATATCATAAATTATCCCCTCTAAAGTAATATCTAATTGTCACGCCCCAATCCACGGATTTACATAACCTTGGGTTAAGACGTGATTTACACCTTAATTATAGAATTGGATAAAAACTATAATTAAACTATGTGCACTATGCGATCCCTAAGACTTGGTATCTGCCAAGAGTTAAACTCAACTACACAAAAGACTATTTCCATTATCCTCTTTTCCATTATTATTTTCTCAACCCAACAACTCCAACTAATTTCCATGACATGATATAATTATGTATTTCACATCTCCATATATCTCACAACAATGTAACATTTAAAACATTACCAATTTATATATATAATTATGCCAACATTATTCAACCAATCAAGAACACATAAACATTCCAGGAAAAACATTCAATTGTAACAAGAATATAATCAAATAATCATATCACGCATAATATAGTGTTCACGAAATTTTATTAATCAGTCCCTATAAAGGCCCCCAAGAAACCTCCACCTTGACACCAAAGCTTTTGCTAAAAATGTAATGTGATTCCTAATTTTCCACCGCATTCACAAACTCAGTCTACCACTATCTTTCTTAACAATTCTACTTTTCTCTATTTCTATTCCAAAGCTTAGCTCAAAATTTTAAGAAAACACAAACTAAGTCCTATATCTCCTCCAAGAATTTTATGCAAGGTTAATTTTTTTTTCAAAAGCAAAGGAAAACGTCATATTTATAGTAATACTAAGGGGAGAATCAATTTGTTCTAATTGGTGGGGAGGTGATGACCACGTGGGAACTTGGGCTCCAAGATTAGGATAACTTGTCACATCCCAGATCGGCTCCGCATTAGCACGATATTGTCCGCTTTGGGCCCCCTTCTCTGCCATCACGATTTTGTTTCTGGGAACTCATAAGCAACTTCCTAGTGGGTCACCTATCCTGGGATTGCTCTAACCCCAACTCGCTTAACTTCGTAGTTCCTATGACTCCGAAACCAGTGAGCTCCCAAAAAGCCTCATGCTAGATGAAGGTGGGCATGTACATATAAGGCACATCACCCTCTCTCCGTTGGTTGATGTGAGATGTTACAATCCACCCCTTTTAAGGGCTCGAGGTCCTCGTCAGCACACTAGCACCACACGGCAGAGTGGCTCTGATACCATTTTGTCACATCCCGGATCGGCTCCGCCGTAGCATGATATTGTCCGCTTTGGGCCTCCCTCTCTGCCCTCACGGTTTTATTTCTGGGAACTCACGAGCAACTTCCCAGTGGGTCACCCATCCTGGGATTGTTGTAGCCCCAACTCGCTTAACTTCGAAATTCTCATGACTCTAAAGCCAGTGAGCTCCCAAAAGGCCTCGTGCTAGCTAGAGGTGGGCTTGTACATATAAGGCACATCACCCCCCCTACATTGGTCAATTTGAAATGTTACATAACTGTTATCAAATTGCCAACAGCTCATGCTAAAATAGAACTTAGTCACCTAGGTAAAATGACACTCGGAGTCTAAAGTGTGTTTGTAAAAAGATCTAGACTGTTGAACTTGGTTAGAAAGAAACAAAGAGATAAAGTTGTCAAAAACAAAACATATACTTATTATAATATTACATTTTTTAATAACTAATAAAAAAATTCTGAAAGTATAACACGTATAATTTTATATATATACATACATACATATATATATATGTAGATTTAATTATCTATGTTATGAACTAAATATGTAGCAAAATTTTTAGTTTTCCAAATAATATATGTATATATAATATGGGGTTTCACACTAATATATCAACTTTTATCACAAATGATATTAATAGTGGAACTAGGTATATAACTTATCTTTTTTTGTCAAATTTCAAATTTAATTTTGTCATCAAGCATGATCCAATTTTTTATGCACTAAAACATAAGTCTTGAGAAAGGTTTGTGTTTTTGTTTTTGGTCGGTAAAGGATAATTCATTCAAAAAAGGAAACAACAAGGCAAATAAACTTTACTGAAGGAGAAATATCAACTAGTAGCTCTACCTCTAAGCCCCAGCAAGGATACCCTCACAGGGCAAATAAACTATTTGTAGAATAAGTTATGATCGAAGACGAATAAACTTGACTTCAAGTCATTACATTAATGGAAGATGGTCCAAGCATATGGACGCTGCTCCACAGACAAGAATGTGTGTGGTGATGATCATTAATGACTTATAACCTGGTTCAAGACTTTTCAGCCTTAATGACTTCATAATGATAAACACGAAATAAACTACTTGTAGAATAAGTTATGATCGAAGACGATAAACTTAACTTCAAGCCATTACATTAATGGAAGAGGGTCCATGCATATGGACGATGCTCCACGGACAAGAATGTGTGTGGTGATGATGATCAATGACTTATAATCTAGTTCAAGACTTTTTAACCTTAATGACTTCATAGTGATAAACAAGAAATAAATTACTTGTAGAAAAAGTTATGATCAATGACGATAAACTTCACTTCAAGTCATTATATAATGGAAGATGGTCCATGCATATGGATGCTGCTCCACGGACAAGAATGTGTGTGGTGATGATGATCAATGACTTATAATCTGGTTCAAGACTTTTCAGCCTTAATGACTTCATAATAGTAAACACGAAATAAACTACTTATAGAATAAGTTATGATCGAAGACGATAAACTTGACTTCAAGCCATTACATTAATGGAAGAGGGTCCATGCATGTGGACGCTGCTGCACGGACATATGTGGTGATGATGATCAATGACTTATAATCTGGTTCAAGACTTTTCATCCTTAATGACTTCATAGTGATAAACACGAAATAAACTACTTGTAGAATAAGTTATGATCAATGACGATAAACTTCACTTCAAGTCTTTAGATGGTCCATGCATATGGACGCTGCTCCACGGACAAGAATGTGTGTGGTGATGATAATCAATGACTTATAATCTGGTTCAAGACTTTTCATCCTTAATGACTTTAGAGTGATAAATACGAAATAAACTACTTGTACAATAAGTTATGATCGAAGACGATAAACTTGACTTCAAGTCATTACATTAATGGAAGAGGGTCCATGCATATGGACGCTGTTGCACAGACAAGAATGTGTGTGGTGATGATGATCAATGACTTATAATTTGGTTCAAGACTTTTCATCCTTAATGACTTCAGAGTGATAAATACGAAATAAACTACTTGTACAATAAGTTATGATCGAAGACAATAAACTTGACTTCAAAATGTGAATAATAAAGATGTGAATGTAGGAAAATAATTGGGCAAACAAAATCCAGGTGAGTAAAAAGTACGCTGGATTGGTGATGATGTGGCACTTCGTTATAATTTATGACGCAAATAATAAGTTAATAATATCATGGGGTTTTTGATTTAAACAAAGACCCATTTTAATACTAGTTACCAAAATAAGCGAAAAAGATGAACGGCCGAGAATTGTCGACAAATGCGGACAAAGAAATGTGCCCAAGCAAACCGACAAACAACATTTTGCTGGTGTAAGAAGATGACGTCAGGCCCTCCTCATTTCCAAAAGAACAGAACTCAATTAGTCGCAGCCTTCTCAAGTGCATGAACCTACTCACCAATTTAAACCTCCCCCGCCCCGCTTCAAGAAAGAGAGAGAAGAAGACATTAACAAAAGTTTTAGTTACTTGTGGATGTGGACGGCCAGTTGATTTAGTTGTTGAAAGCGCCGAAGAAATTAACAAGACATACTTTTCTGCTACAAGTTAGAACCAGCTTTGGAAGACTTTAAAGACTTTAAAAACTTATCTTCACCTTCTTGGCTTCTTCTCTTTCATTCCCTTATACTTTTTCTCAACTACATTTTTCACGAGTTGTGCGTCTATAAAAGGAGTTTATAATTTCTCCACCCTTCATCGTGTGAGAGCCATAATTAAGCATTCATAATTACAAAACAAAATTGCAATGGGAATGGAATCGTGGCGGTCCAAGTTCATTTCTCTATGTTGTTTTATTTTTACAAATTTATAAATAAACCCAATCCTAGACATGTATTTATAAAAAAACCCAAGCACTATTTAAACATAGAAACACACCCAAAATCAACCCCAAAGTCAACTTTTTGGGTGTGTTTATAAATGGGTTTAGAGTGTGTGTAATGATGGGTTTTGGGTGTGTTTATATGTTTAAATAGTGCTTGGGTTTTTTTATAATTTCAACTCCCATTTTGGGTGTTTTAGTGAAACTCCCTTTTATTTTTCTGTCGCTCATTGATACTCGCTGTTTTTTATTTGTGCAAACTCGGACACTTGGCCAGGTTGATGAGTGCTCATCCTTGCTGCAGTTCAAGGAAAGCTTTGCAATTAACAAGTCTGTTTATGCAGATCCTCGTTCTTATCCGAAGATTTCATTTGGACGCGAGAAGGAGATGGGAATCGGAGTAATTGTTGTTCATGGGATGGTGTAGAGTGTGATGAGGACTCTGGCCATGTTGTTGGCCTTAACCTCAGCAGCAGCTGTCTCTACGGTTCTATCAATTCCAGCAACACTCTCTTCCGCCTTGTTCATCTGCAGAGGCTTGACCTCTCAGATAATCACTTCAATTTCTCTCAAATACCATCGAGATTTGGTCATGATCTTTCGAGTCTAACGTATCTCAACCTTTCAAATTCCTTTTTCTCTGGCCAAATTCCATCAGAAATTTCAAAGCTATCGAAGCTGTCTACCCTTGATTTGTCTGCCAATTATCGGAAAGCTGATGCTTATGGTATCCCTTTGAAACTGACCAAGGCCAACATGAGAAGCCTGGTTAAGAACTTGACCACCATAAAACAACTTCATCTTAGTTGGGTAGAGATGTACTCCACTGTGCCTGATATCTTGGTCAATGCATCTTCTCTTACATCTCTCCAACTTCGCTCTTGTGGGTTGAATGGGGAATTCCCAGTAGGCATCTTCCACCTACCAAACTTAGAGGTTCTGGATGTGTATGGTAACTCAAACCTTACCGGTTATTTCCCTAACTTTAACAGGAGCAATAATCTCTTGAAGAAATTGAATGTTGCGTTCACAAATTTCTCTGGCATGCTGCCTGCTTCTATCGGAAACCTCCATTCCTTAAATTTGTTGGACATCTCCGATTGTAATTTTTCCCACTATCTTCCATCTTCACTCGGAAACCTTACCCAGCTCAACTACCTTCACATGAGTGGAATATTTTATGACGTTCCAAATAATAATTCCACAGGCCAATTAGTTTCTGAATATTCCTTGTCTTGGATAGCGAGTTTAACCAACCTCTACAGTTTGTCCCTTGCGGTCACCAAATTCAGGGGAACATTCCCCAGTTTTGTGGCTAACCTCACGCAACTTTCATTTCTAAACTTGGTGGGTAACGAAATAACTGGTCAAATCCCGTCTTGGCTTACGAATTTGACCCAGTTAACTACTCTATACCTCTGGGGTAACAATTTGAGCGGAGCAATTCCTAGGTCATTCTTCCAGCTCCAAAATCTTGAATTTCTTCACCTTTCCTATAAGAACTTGAGTGGACAACTTGAGTTTGATCAGTTTTCCCAGCCCAAAAAGTTAAAGGGACTTCTATTATCACACAACAAGTTATCTCTGCAGATCATAACCAATTTGAGTGCTACTATTCCACAGCTTGAAGTTCTAGACTTGTCTTCATGCAACTTAACAGAGTTTCCAGAATTTTTAAAATATCAATCGGAATTGCACTACTTAGGACTTCAAGACAACAACATTCAAGGGCGAATACCAAAATGGGTGTGGAATGCAAGTAGAGAAACTTTGTTGACTCTCGACCTCTCTTCCAACTTCTTAACGGGATTTGACCAAAATCCAATCAATCTTCCATGGCAGAATCTATATGATTTAGATCTCCGGACCAATATGTTACAAGGATCACTGCCAATTCCACCACAATCAATCAGAAACTATATGGTCGGCAGCAATCATTACAGTGGAGAAATTTCGCCCTCGTTCTGCAACTTGAATCATTTGCACATTCTTGATTTGTCCAACAACAGCCTGAGCGGCATGCTTCTACAATGTTTGGGGAACTCCAGTGCTCTTGGGATATTGAAGCTGACGAACAATTCTTTTCATGGCGGTATTCCTCAAATGTGTCCAGATGACAATAGTTTGAAAATGGTTGATTTAAGTTACAATCAGTTACAGGGGAAGATACCAAGATCAATGGCCAATTGCACTCAATTAGAGTTTCTTAATCTTGGAAACAATCAGATAAGCGACATCTTCCCATCTTGGTTAGGAGCACTTCCAGCATTAAGGGCTCTCATTTTGAGGTCCAATCGATTTCATGGCATGATTGGGAAGTCTGCAACTAACCAAGACTTCCCAAAGTTGTGCATCATTGATTTATCTAACAACGGTTTTTCAGGTATGTTACCCTCTAACTACTTAGAGAACTGGAATTCCATGAAATTTGTTGATGCGAACGAGGAAACTTATTTTGAAGTCCTTTCGATGTCAGACAGCTCAGTTATGACAAACAAAGTTAATGCTGTTTATGTTTATGAATACTCGATCACAATTTTTGCAAAAGGTGTTGAGTTGAAATATAAGAAGACTCCTTATCCTCTAAGATTGATACATTGGGAATCTAAGAGGCCTTATTTTGCTTAACCTCTCCAACAACACTCTCACTGGTCTCATCCCATCGTCTTTATGGAACTTGACGGCTCTTGAATCGTTGGATCTCTCCCGAAACCAGCTCTCAGGAAGGATCCCCGGTAATTTGGCACAACTCACTTTCCTTGAATATTTCAATGTATCCTATAACCATCTTCGGGGTCCTATACCACTTGGCCAACAATTTGGTACATTCCTAGAAGATTCATACCAAGGAAACCCAGATCTGTGTGGAAAGCCTTTGTCAAAGAAATGTGATAGCTCAATATCGCTACCACCATCAATCTTTGAAGAAGATGAAGATTCCGGGTTTCAAATTGCACTAGATTGGTATGTGGTTCTGCCAGGAGTTGTTAGTGGTCTAATAGTTGGAGTGGTTGCTGGGAACTTTTGGACAAGCAAGAATCATGAATGGTTTTTAGAGAAATTTAGCAGGAAGAGGCAGCCAAGAGGCACACGGGGAAGGAGAGGACACAGAAACTAAGTACTTATTTTAAATCCATGTTTATCTTGCAGCTGCTGCTGTTGTTGTTTAGAATTCTTGTATGGGGTCTGGTGCATTCTGTTTTATTACAATAAGGGTGGTGGTGTAATTTGCTTGTACTAATTTGTGGTGCTGTAAGTTGCTTGTATTAATTTGTTCAACAATGTTTGTAATATGTTTCTGTACGAGTACAAAAAAGTAGTGTACGTTTTCGACTAGCTACGAACTACATTTTCTGTTTCCTGTTTGCTTAGTTTCTTTGATTTCCTGTATTGTTTAATGCCCAATATTTGGATGCTTAATGCTTACTCTGCAGCCAGTATATGTTGCTACTATCAACTTCTAGTAGGTAATTTTCCAACTCTCTTGAGGTTCTTCTCTGTCCTCCTCTGCCTTCACTGTTCTTCGCTTGATTCTTACTAAGAAAGACACATGATTTTAAAATGTTGAAGCCAAAATTTTACTTGCATTGCTGCCTTCATTTACTTGTTTACCAACCAGAAGATTTTGGCTGTATCTTGTAATCACTTTGTAACATGAATTAAGAAATTTTCTTACAAAAATACCCCATGAAAACTTTTGAATGACCAACAAACCCTTAATATATCCCATGGCAAGAACAAGGCCACAAAGAAAAACTACAAGCATTTGTGGCTAAATTTCCCAAACAGGTGAAGCCATAGATTCTACAGTGGCTCACTTGTAGCTAAGAGAGCGTTAGGCTAGTATGTCAACTCTGGCTGTAATTTCATTGTTTGTTTTCCAAGTCTTTTTCTGTTTACCTTTTCTCTGCTGCTGGTTTGTTTCCAAGTTCTCAACCCTATCCCTATGTGATTGTTCAAAGAGTCTCTCAATGAATGCTTAGTTTATTCAACTTGACTTTCCTAACCCCAAAAGAATATCATATTAAAAAGCAAAAACTAAATACTAAACACATGAGAGAGAGCGAGAGAGAGAGAGAGAGAGAGAGAGCAACTTTTCAAGAAAACCCAAAATATGATGAACTCTTTTGGGCCATAGATCTGAGTGCCAATGTGCTGATTTGAATCAGATGGTAGGAGGAAATTCTATGTAATAATAATATACATGTTGACCTATTTATGTGGCACATACTTTACAACAACAAAATACAACAAATGACAGTCTTCAGGGAAGTGAGTGAAATTGTGAAAAATTTCATGTGCTGTTCACAGGTTTGATGTGCTTGTAGTTTTGCAATTATCAAATTCTTTGCACTGCAAGCAAAGAATAGAAAACAGTGCTTCTCTCATTCAAATGTGTCCAACGAACAAGTCCAAGACAATACAAAACAACTCCCCATGACACTCGTCTCTAAATGCATGCAGGGGTGTGGGGTAGATACAGCCATCCATCCTTGTGTCTTTATAAAATCTAATGTCAAATCTCTCTCTGTATTTTATTGATATTATTTTGTTATATGCTTTCTGTCTAAAAGGACTTGGGGGTTTCCTTTCTGAGCCAAATTCCAACCCCATGAAGACAAACAGATAGCTGCTGCCTCATCATCATCTAAAAAGTCTTCTATTGCTGTGGTTGGTATCCAATGCCACATTATTTTCTTGCAGAGGAAACTGGAAAACACAGCCTCCTATGTGATATGTGACTTTTTGGTGTTCCTTGGAAGAAGAAGAAGAGGTAGAAAGATGAAACTCATGTTCTGAATCTGATGCAGCATATGGTTTCTTTTACCTTTTCAATTGAAATCCACAATTAATTAAGCAAATTATTAGCTGAAAATGAACCTATTTGAGTTGAATATAGTGAGAGTGGATTGTTTTGATGACAACCGTGAAAAAAAACGCTGACATCAATCGTGTGTGAGCACATGACAGATGGGTTGCGGAATTCTAACGAGTGTCCTCCGCCTTTTAAAATTGAAATATGAACACATACCCTACAGCTACAGGACCCCACTACTCTACCTACTAGGTCCACCCCTAAGCTTAATAGTAACCATAGACTTGCAGACCAATATCGAGGCACGGCTCAATTCTGTAGATTGGCCAAACTTATTTCACAACGGCCTTAAAACCAAAGTCTTGAAGAATTCACAGCTACACTACACACACAATAACAAATATAAAAACAACAAAAACAACAAACAACAAATCTACTTGACCCCAAAAAACAATATTTAAAAGCAAGAAAAGAGGAAAAAGCAAAACAGTCAGCATTGGTTCCAGTTATTTGTGCCTTGGAACTTTTCCTTTGGCCCCTTCTCTCTTCCCTCGATACCCACCACACAATCACATCACACACGCTTCTACGTACCCCTTCCATTCTATCCCTCTCCAACTCTGAACTCTCACCAAAACTTCATTTTCTTTTTGTTTAATTAGTAAAACTCTCGTATTTTTGTTACATATAATAAAAATCAAATGTTAATCACATTCACACTTTGTTTCATAATGATAAATTAGAAGTGCGAATAACGTTTTCTTTATAAAAATCATCGATCAATTAATTAAGTGAAAGTGATTAGTTGGTTCGAGTACTAATTTACAATATCTACTCGTATACTGAAACTATCAGCTAAATAATCAGATACTGTAAATTGGTATCTAATATCAACTAGCTTATCCTAAGGTTCTCAACCAAAAATCAAAAGAAAACACTCTCTCTCTCTCATGCACAAGTCAAAACCCCTTAACGGCTAAACCCCCCACTTTATAACTACAAAACACTCTCATCTCACATTTTCATGCACAAGTCTATATAAATATATATACACCCATGAGTCTCTCTCCACTATCTTCTCTCTCTCTCTCCCTCCCCTTCTCTCTCTCTCTCTCTCTCTCTAGTGCAAGTGTTTTGAGCTATAGTTAGCATGTCATACCTCAGTCACCCCATCAAAAACACCATGCATCATCAGAAGACACCATCTTCAGAAGACAAAGAGAAAAGGCCCAAGTTCTTCATCAACGACCACATTGACATCCTCGTCGAGATCCTCAAACGCCTCGACGGGCCTTCCCTCGGCGTCGCCGCCTGCGTCTGCCGCCTCTGGTCCACCCTCGCCCGCAACGACTCCCTCTGGGAACACCTCTGCTTCCGCCACGTGTCCTCCCCTCCCCCCTCCTCCGTCCGCCCCGTCGTCGTCGCCCTCGGCGGCTACAAGCGCCTCTACAGGGTCTGCGTCCGCCCCGTCCTGAGTCGACTCAGCGACTCGGACCTGGTCAGGCGAGTATGGACTCGGGACGAGGTCCAGCTCTCGCTCTCCTTGTTCTGCGTCGACTACTACGAGCGAAGCGGCAGGCTCGGAAGCGGCGGCGGCGGCGGCGGTGGCGGCGGGGATGCGTCCGCGTCGTCCCTCATGTTCCTCTGCAACACCGTGAACGTCTGATTCGTTGACTTTTTCGCTGTTTTGACTGTAGTGGGTCCTGATGAGGGTTAATAGTACTGGTATTAATTTAGTGATTTAGTATACATATCAATTTTTATTTAGAAAAAAATAAATAAATTTTTTTATATTTTATTTATTATTATTGGGTATTTAAATAATTGTCACTTGATTTATTTTGGAGGTGGGAAAAAGTGTGAGATGATAGTTACCTACTTCCTATGCTTAATTATTATAGTAAAATTGTTGTAATTTTCTTCTTAGGAATTGGTATATTTTGTTTATTTATTAATTTAATTTTAAAGTACATTTGGAAGTCAGAATCTTTGGCTTTAGGCTAAGCAGGCCTTGACAATGAAGGTGGGTAGTGCCAAAGCTGAGTGGATTCTCTTTTCCTTTTGTTTCTATATACAAAGAGATTCCAATACAAGCCCATTTCTCTTTTTTCAATTAAAATATATAAAAAATGGTTAAGACCAATCATCCGTTCACCCAACGTTCTCTGTTTAAATCTTCCTCCTTCAATATCGCTTGTAAAAAAAACACTCACAAATATATGAAAACAATTACCTTTTCATGTTTTTATTTTTTTTTGTTCCACTAGTAGCCTGCTTATTTTGAATCCAGTTGATCAGTCATTTTTTTAAACTATTTTATTAAATATTAAAAAGATGTCAATATCTATAGCCCAATATAAGCAAAGCCAGTTGGGCATACAATAGAAGATTTTTATATATAAAAAATTAAATCAAAGATAGAAAAAATTTAAATAAATATAATTTAAAAATACCCAGTTGGGCAATGGCATGAGGACTTGAGGAGTGTTCCAAGCCCTTGACAAGTTTGACCTAATAAAAAAGACAACCTGGTGAGAAAAACATAATGTAGGCCAGTTAGCAATTGGGCAATGGTAGCTGTTGAGTTGAATTAGTGTTATAAAGTGAGATATGGGCCACAAACTGTTTGATTGGGACTGAACCAAACCTACACCAAGCAGCCTAATCTAATCTCACTGGGTGGTCCAACAAACAGCTGATCATTGACTCATTATGTCACATATTACATTTACACCCTCCCCCCAACTCCAATTCCCAATCAGACTCAGATTTTGGTCACCACATCTTCTACCAGTTTTCTTTCCCATCATTTTCAAATCCCAATATGACATTCCACATTTATCTCCCCCTAGTCCATAGGCCAATGCTAATAGCTATCTTGTTTAAAGTAAGGTACACGTCAATGATCAACGACTGTCAATTATTCACGAATAAAATTCAAACGAGATATATAATAGGTATTTAGTAATTAATATGCTTATTGAGCTTTATCTTAACGAAAAACATGGAAATAATAATTGAAGAGCTCTCTCTCTTTTTTTCTTTTTCTTTTTTTATATAGAAGAAACAATAATATTGTAAGATTTTGGGTATATCTGTCCTAAAAAGATCTCAACTTGGGACATGCTAGACAAGACTTCTGGGCCAAAAAGGAGAAGAATATGTCAATTGGGAAAAAGAAAAAGGGCACCAGACAAACTGTGGTGTAGTCCTATCCATCCAATTATCCCATGATCTACACATAGGTTTTGTTGCAGGATCTGTAATCCTATTGTGGAAGTACAATCAATTAAAGCGCCTGACCTTTTCTGCTTCATATCAATTCATTTTCAGAAGTTCATTATTGAATTTTATTTTATTTTTTTAAACTAAAGAAAGGTGAATGGTTGAAGAATATGACTAAGGGATCAAAAATCTCTACGCTACAAGGAAAGAGCAAGTGAAAATTTGTTATTTTAGAGGAATTCCAAATTTTACCAACATGTAATGCAAGGGAGTAAAGTTATATACCACCATCCACATTAGGCTAAGCAAATTTGGAATGCTTACATGTCCAAATAGAAAACTAAAGAAGGAATCATGTGTTGTTTTGTTAATGTTCTAATGAGCTACTTGATTTGTTCACTAGCATGATTTTGGGAGTGTTATGAATGCTAAAACTAAGAAATGGAATTCCAACAATGGAATGTGACTAGGCATTTCTTCAATGTACCAAAAACTAAAATACAATATGTTAGAGTTATTTTAAAGATAAAAATAAAATCTTAGATTTCGGTCACTAAACAATGATGTAGTAAGTGTTAATTTTACTTGACATTGTACGAATGAGGTTGAAAATGAATGCATATATGAATAAATGAAACACTAACATATCAAATTTGTTGTTTTAAGGTTTGAAAGATACTTCTGTTAGAACGTCAATAAATAACAAAAGAATTATAAAGCAAGTCATGGGCCAAGAGAGGCCCAACATTGGTAAAAAAAAAATATCCCAAATAGCTGCGTAGAAAATATAAACAATTAATAAAAGGAACGATCTATAACTAGATTTAGCCTCAAACCTAACAATAATATATCAAACCTAAAAGGAGAAAAGCCCCAAACCAAACACTTGATTTACATCGCCGACTAGAGACCACAGAAACCGTCACACAGGAAAATGGAGACTAGATATGATGGAAGTTCATCGATCCCCACATTTCCACGCACAACCTTTGTTTGGCTAGTGATGCAACATAGTCAGCGAGACCATTCAGCTCTTGGGGGACCCAAATTCACTTGATATGAGAGAAAACATATATAGGTATGAGGATCTCGGAAGTTGATATGGTAAATCTTCTAAAGGACACAAATTCAACTATTAAGGGACCCAAATTCCCCCTTGATCCGAGAGGAAACAGATCTAGGTATGAGGACATCGAAAGTTGATAGGGTAAATCTTCTCAAAGATGCCATTCGACTATCGAAGGACCCAAATTCCCCCTTGATTCGAGAGGAAACAGAGCTAGATATGAAGATCTCGAAAAATGATATGGTAAATCTTTTCAAGGATACCCTTCTTCGACTCTCGAGGGGCTCAAATTTCACTTGATCTGAGAGGAAACAAATCTAGGTCTCTAAATCCTGAAAAAGAATCAGGTAAATCTTTTCATAGACATTATTCAATTATTGAGGAGCTCAAATTTCACTTGATCCGAGAGAAAACAGATCTGAGTACTACCTTTTTTTTTAAGGTAAATTTTCTATTTGCATTTTCTAAATTTTCCCATTAATGTTTGTAATAAGATATTTTGAAATGATTTACATGATGGCATCTTGAAAATTTGTCTATGTGCAGGGAAAGACCAACAAAAGTTGATGAATCTTCAACTTGAGTCAAGGAGTATGAAGATCCATGAACGCTTTATTCAGCCTCGGTCATATCAGTTAAGATTCCAAACTCCGAGATTTGTTTTATTTACTCATAAAATAATAAACAATTAGTGGCTCATTAATTCATTAATTCAAAATTTTATTATTTGTGCAACTAATTTTCATACATGACTATCTCTAATCATCGTGTAAAACCATTTATTAGCGAGTAAATGAATAAATAATCAAATGCATCCATTACCAAATCTCTGCCAATAAACTAATTAAACAAATTGTTATATATATATATAAAAAATTAATTAAATTTAACAATTAGGTTAATCTCCAAAGTCCACTTGTGCCCACTACCAAACACTCCCCTAATGGAAACGGAAAAGAAGTTACTCGATGCCCATAACGCACGGCAGCGCAAAATAGCACCCTCCACCATTAAATACTATTAACGCACTGTTTACTCTCACTGAAATTAAAAAAAATTCAACGATTTTATTACCTAAAATAAATCTTGTCCCATTTCCGACACCGATATCGACGGAATCGCCAAATCCTCGCCGTCGTTCGCCGTTATCATACATCCCGACCCGAATCCGTATGCACGGTGACCCGATTTCGCAGCTCAAGCCCTAAAGGAAGAAACTTTACTGTTTGGTAGCTCCTCCACTTTGGGCTATAAAATATGAGTTTCTCTCAGTGTTTGTGCTTTATGTACAGTGAGATTTGCAATTAGCTCAGCTTGATTTTGCTCGAGCTCCCAAGCACACGTGGCGATCTGGGTCTTCTTCACCTTCATTCAGCTCAAGTTTCAGTGAGTGCCTTTTTTTAAAGAAAAAACTTTATTTTGTGTGCTAATCGGTGCTCTGGACTTCAATTTTGTACTCTATTTTTAATCTTGGAGTTCAGTATGGTGGCTTTGGATTTCGATCTCCGTGCATTTGTTTAAAGCTGTGAAATTTAGTGGAATTTTGGGCTTGATTTGGAAAATTGAGCTGATTTTCATGCATGTTAGTGGTTTGAAGAAATAGAATTTTTATTTTGGCAGCTGAAGCTGTTTGGCTGCCGAGAAAACTGATGAAAATTAAAACTTAATTTTTTGCATTTATGCTGCATGAGTCCTAATTTTTTTTAGTAAAGAAGGTCAAATCTTGATAATTATTGTTGGCTGTTTACGGTAATTCGGTTAATTTTAAATCGGTTCGCATTAATTCCTGTTTGAGATTTTGAACTACGAATTTCTTTTTGGTTTGATTTATGATTTGTGCATTTCATTTTTTAAAATATGATTCTGCATTCGTTGTTATTAATAAGTCTTAATTAGTTAAATTTGTATTAGCCAGTCGCAGTTCTAATGAGAAAAAAATTGAAGCTTGATACTTATCATGATTCTTACTTTGTCTTTGCAGAAATTAAAATGTGGTTACATATGAGAATTGGGCTATTTCCGAGTTTGTGCACATTAGGTTGGTCATAGATTTTGTTTGAAGATCTTTGGTTTTAAAGTTGTCTATATTCCTACATGGAATTTAACATAGAGGAGGCTCTTATAGCAAAAGAGATCGCGGAGAAGCGATTTGCTGAGAGAGACTATGCTGGTGCTAAGCATTATGCACTAAAGGCTAAATCACTGTACCCTGGACTGGAGGGCATATCTCAAATGCTGGCCACATTTGATGTTTATGTTGCTTCCGAGGCAAGATTTTATGGGGAAATAGATCATTATTCAATTCTTGGACTGAAACCTTCTGCAAATAAAGATGCAGTGAAGAAGCAATACAGAAAGATGGCTGTGTTACTCCATCCTGATAAGAACAAAAGTGTGGGAGCTGATGGGGCTTTCAAACTTGTTTCCGAAGCATGGACTTTGTTGTCTGACACTACCAAGAGAAGCTTTTATGATCTTCAGAGAAACAAACAATCGACAACCACAGTTAATCAGCCTAATTTATCTTCCGTTCATGCTGGTGGGGTTCCGGGTTTCAACAATTGTTCCAATTCGTCGGCATCTCATGGTAGACTTGACACTTTCTGGACTGTCTGCACTTCTTGCAAGGTTCAGTATGAGTATCTCCGGAAATATGTGAACAAACGACTTTCATGTAAAAATTGCCGAGGCATTTTCATTGCTGTGGAAAGTGGGGCAGCCCCAGCAAATGGTTCTTTTCCTTATCCTCCTCCTTGGTCATATGTGCCTAGTAATGGGTATGGGAATCATGGATTTGATGGGGCTACGTATGTTCCAAGCAATGGTACCTTTTTCCCAGGAAACGGTGTCTCAGGTTTTCATTCTGGACACGGGTATGAATATATTCCAAATATGTCGTTTCAGTGGAGCTCATATCCTGGAACCTCTACTGGTGTTGTGGGTCCTCACGGATCATCGGGTATATCCCCGGATGCTGTTTATCAGGCAAATGGAAATGTTAATAAAGCTGGAGTGAAGGTTAAATCAAGGGCGAATGGAAAACGTTCCACTACAACTGCTGTGGCTAATATGAATTCGAATATGCCTCCTAGATGTAATGAGCTGCCTGAATTTAAGAACGATGGACTGGATAAGAAAAGGAAAGTTACTGTGGGAGCAAATTTTAGAAATGGGCATGACGAAAGAGTATCAAAATCTGCTTCAGAAGCAAAATTAGCAAATGGAAATGGGACTCTAGGAAATGATCAGAAAATTCCTAGTTCAGGAGAACTTCTTGCTAGACGTTGTTCAGTGGCACCAGCATTTGATGCTAAAAAGCTGTTGATTGAGAAGGCAAGAACAGAGATTTTGAAGAAATTAAATGAGATCAATTTGGCTTCAGAAGCGGCTGCTGCTATAAAGAACACAAAAGGACAGGTTGAAGTGCGTCAATCTGAAGTAACTCGAGGACATCAATTAGAGACAAAGAATGCTGAGCCTCTCTCCATAAATGTCCCTGATCCCGACTTCCATGACTTTGACAAAGATAGGTCAGAGGAATGTTTCAAGCCAAAGCAAATATGGGCTTTATATGACGAAGAAGATGGTATGCCTCGCTTGTACTGTCTGATACGTGAAGTGGTCTCAGTCAAACCATTCAAGATACTCATCACTTACTTGAACTCTAAAACTGACAGTGAATTTGGGTCGGTGAACTGGCTGGATTGTGGGTTTACCAAATCCTGTGGAAATTTCAGGGCACGGAATCTTGATGTAGTTGAGCAAGTTAATATTTTCTCTCATGTTTTGAGCCGGGAGAAAGCAGGTAGAGGAGGATGTGTTCGGATATACCCGAAACGTGGAGACATTTGGGCTATGTATCGCAACTGGTCGAGAGATTGGGACAGATCAACTCCAGATGAAGTGAGGCACCAGTATGTAATGGTGGAGGTTCTTGATGATTACTCCGAAGAGCTTGGTGTTTGCGTGTCGCCCCTTGTCAAACTGGATGGATTCAAGACAGTATATCAAAGTAATACAGACAGCAGTGCCGTTCAATTGATTCCGAGAAGAGAGATGCTACGCTTTTCGCACCAGGTGCCGTCATGGTTACTCAAGGGTGAAGAAAGTAACCTGCCTGGTAAGTGTTGGGATCTGGATCCTGCTGCAACTCCGGACGAGCTGCTTCATGCTTCTGTGGAAGCCAGGGCTTAAGCATAACATACTAAAAAGCAGAGAAGGATAGGCATGGGAAGCAAGATTTGCTTGGGAGTTCATTTTAGCATTTTTAGGCAATTGTAGGTTTTAACTGTACAAATATGTCACACCTGGCTAGAGGCCAACGTAACGTAAACCCCGTATGATTCTAGGGGAGCTTATGTTTACCCAGTAAAACTTGTGACGAAAATTTCAATTCCAGTGACTGCTTGTTTACATGATTACCTCATACTTTGTGACTTGTCCAAAATAGTTGTAACACCTATTCAGGACAGATTGGGAAATCAACAGTTATTGCATTGGTGCAAATTTTACCTTTAGCCTGAATTCTTGCCAACATATTGCATCGCACAATACATACGCATATGGTTTCTGTTTACATTCTGTGTTATATTTTGCTTGTCTCTGTTTGGGCACAAACACGGTTTCAATTATGGAAAAGATTGTGTTTTTAAGTACAAGTGATTGGAGAGGGGAGTTTGCACAAATATTCATTGAGTTGATGGGAATTTCAAACCTATGCCCACATGAATGGAGGTGGAAAAGCTCAATTAACTAGCGGAAAATGTCCCAACTCCACAAAGACCAAGCCCCGAATAAAAAAAATAAAAGACATATTTTGTCTAAACGGTGTCGTTTCAGTCCATAAACTCTAACAAGTCAATCCTTTTCCACAACCAGTGCCGATCCCTTAGAACACCTGAAAGTGAGAGACACTGAAGAAGCAGGCAAGATAAAGAAACGAAAATGGATCCTCTACTGTGGCATAAAATAGCTGGGCTCTCTGGTATTACCTTTTTCCTCTCTCATACTTGAATATTTATTGTCTTTCTGTTTCTGACAAACCCCAAATATGATTTTGATTGAAAAACAGGAATGGCAGCTTTGGGGTTGGGCACATATGGCGCCCATGGCTTCAAACCCGAAAACCCAACTTACAAAGATGTACATCATCTATTTTACTATTTGCCCATTTGATTTTAGCTCATATTGTCCATGGTTGTATCTTCATTCTTGAGTTTCTGACATTTAATTACGTTGCAAATAATGGGTAGGTTTGGCAAACGGCGTCTCTCTACCATTTGGTTCACACAGCCGCTCTGGTTGCTGCCCCTATCACGAAGCACCCCAACATTGTGAGTTCAAAGTTCAAACCTTTATCATTTTACTATGAATTGAATTCATACCATAATCTAAAGGGTCTGACCTTCACATTTTTGGAGTTGCAAAACTGAACATTATTTGGTTTTGAAAGGGGATATGTGATGTTTGTTCAACTTCGTATGTTGTGATGTTGGTTAATTAGGTACTGGTCTGCAAATTCATATATGAGCATATATGATACTTTTGTCTTTGTTTTCCAGTTTGGAGGCCTTTTGACTACTGGAATACTCGCATTCTCAGGGACGTAAGTGCCATTCCATTCTTCTGCGCTTCATTTTTCATCTAATTAAACAGCTTCAATTCGATTATAAAACACTACGTTTTTGCGTAATAGATTCATTCAAAATTTCAGTTTCTTGCACAATGAAGTTCCTTGAATCTCAATTTTAGAGGTTTTCCATATTGGTTAAAAGCACTCACCTTGTTACTTGTTAGGATGCAAAGGAAGTCACAAGACTTGCCTATGGTTTAATTCATTGGTCTTTTTCTAGAAAAGTATCACTACCAATGTAGTAAGATCTACTTATTTACTTTCCAGAGAGCTACGTTTGTATGATTATGCTAGAGTTAGGAATCATCCTAGTCTGTTGGTATGGTAAAATCCTCTACATTGAGTAATGAGGATTCTAGACTGATAAATGTTGTAATTTGTTAACTGGAAGAGTAACATTATATAAATGCATGTTACATTTCTGGTCTGCCAACATTTTGCTTCTGGACTCCATAAATTGATCTCCTGGTACTTATGGCTTAGCAAACTGCACAATGAAGTGTAATGCCTTGAGTACAGAGTCCATGCGTCATTCCAACGGACTTTTTCCAGTTGTTTGCTTTGTCAAAACAATATTCATGGAAGTGTCCGTACTGTATTAATATTATCAGAAGTGAACGCTGATTGAAATACTTGGTCATTTTTGCAGGTGTTATACTGTGGCATTACTTGAGGATAGAAAGTATTCTACGTTGGCTCCTTTCGGTGGCTTTGCTTTTATCGCTGGTTGGGCTAGCTTGCTCTTCTAAGATTTCCAACTTCTCAGGATCCCTGCCCAACTTGTGTTGTTGAGTTCAGTATTTATGATTATATACCCTTTAAACTGGGCAAATAGATCCCAATGTGGAGTCTCCTTGAATTTCAAAGTTGTCTTCCCCTTTGCCATGCCAATTATATATGGTGTATATCAATCTACTGATTATGCTACTTCAATGTTATTTGGTGCTGTTTGCATGGGAGCTTCTACAATGGGGAGTTTAGAGTGAGGAGCTCATTTGAGGGGTTCAATCCCACCATCAAATCACTTAAAATGTTTAAGTCCATTGGTTTCCTCATATTTGTTGATGGTGGAATTGAACTCCTCAGATGAACTCCGTACTCTAAACTCCTCATTATAGCATTTCTGCTGTTTGCCTATACTTGTAGAATTTTTTCCCATACAAATGAGATTACAGGTTTGCAGATATAATGTTTTATACTTGTAGCATGTTTGCCTTATCTGACACTGACAAAGCCCATTTCTGATAAAGTGAATAATGAATGCTGAAGATTATTGGCCCTTGGGTTGGCATGCATGTAAGGTTTTAAGGCCACAAAACACCCACTTGCAAACATTCTTTTCATTCTGCTGTGTGGTTTTTACACTAGTTGCTTGGTTTTCCAACTGGACCAACTCCATCTGTTATCTCTGTCGTTGCAAAAGAATGATTTGTCCCGTAGCTTGGCAAGTTTTTATATATAGAAGTGAATTTGTTGATTAAAAGGTTAAAATATATTTTTCTTTTTGGTTTTTGCCAATTAAAATACATACTGGTAAACTTGTAAGGTTCAAACGTATGTCCACTGGGCACTGGCGCAGTGAGAAGCTTGGGAAGAACATCAAAGTACGTACGAGAAACAGAGCAGAATCCACAATGGAGATGAAGTGCCGTGACTGCTTTCATGTTCAGTAAAAATTCTCTATTTTATCAGTCTGGTTCTGATCCCTAATTTCAATGCCTCTGTTTCCCCCTAAGCAGGCAAAATCATGTGACAAAACCAAACAATCAGTGCCAGCCAAAAAACCTATTTTAGGTTTAGCTGCATCAAAATCATACTGGACCTCCTTTGAAAATTCAATGTGCCAGGTCAAAAAATAGTCTAATTTGCAGAAAAAATGAATTCGAATTTGAGCGTAAGAAAGCGGATTCATTATCCTGACCAACAAATTTAACTCTAAATATGCTATTTGACGTAAAATTGATCTACGACGACACATTTATTTATTTATTTATTTTTTCCGGTTACTAACAACCACACATCTTTGACAACCTTGAAAGTTTATGTTTCACTTCGGATTTTGAGGAATTTTTGGATTTTAGAGAAAGCCCTTTGGCTTAACGCTTACGAAGCTGAGCTGTATAATACCACCTTTAGTAAAAATATCATCTTTTGGTGCCCTATCGTAATAGTGAAGGGTCACAAGGGTCCTACATATCTTAAACAATATCAGAATGAGGCCCCGGTTGTGTCTTCAAGCCAGAAGGAAAGCAAAAGGTCAGGTCCACCCTTGTCATTGCATTGCATTCATCAAGCGCCGACATCAAGGCCCCTCCTATCACAACCCCTCGCTTTTAGGACATGCAATTTATAAATTCTAATCTCTCGTTAAGAAAAAAACTTTTAATAATCATATTGGCCTCCAATGAGCTCCTTTGCTTTCTAACTACTGCACCGATAAGATGTTTCTTTTGCTGAAAAAGTTGCACAAATTGAAGGAAAACAAAATGATCAAGAACCACCGAAGCATAAAATACCATGATATAATTATGCACCTTTTGATTCCCCTATTTGTGGGTAGAATGAATAATGAGTAGTCAACAGGGTCTAACCCAGTGGAAAAAGGGCCTTGATTTGCATACCAGTGGTCTCAGGTTCAAACCCCCACAACACCTTAATAGTGCATGTGTGAGAAATCCTCATCCCCTGGTAGGTTAGACTATTCATTTGTATTCCAAAAATAATAATTATGAATAGAAGGGGGGTGGACCAATATGGCCCAACCTTATGTACAATGATCTTCAAATATAATCATGGGAACAAAATGAACAATTTTTCTAATCATACAAATAAAAGAGATGTATAAATAAAGCTCATCATCCATATAGTGCAAGGGCTTTAATATGTACTGAGGTCAACAGAAACTTCGTATAAATTATTGGAATTTGTTTCTCAGTGTTGCAGAGATCTCTACACCTTTTCTTCTGTACTCCGCACACTGCATATTTTTACTGCTACTTACGTTCTTCTTCAACTAAAGCAAACTACATCTCAGTCACTTCTAAAAACCCACAAGCCCTCTAGGGCCTCTTACTTGCTGCATCCTCTGTGATTACATTCTTTATAATAATAAAAAAAGTAAAAGTAAAAGGCTTAAAAACCTGTCACATATTAGCTTTTGTGTCTTTTCTTCTCTGCAATCTCCTCCACCCAGTGTAACATGGGGAAGAACAGAATCTCTTCTACTGTTTCTCTCTTCTTCATGGTATGAACTCTACTTAGCTGACAGACCGATGAAGTTGAGGTAAAATAAAATGAAAATAGAAGAATATGAAGGCCCTGTTGTATCGAAACCACGTATTAGTCTTATTCTAGGAATCCGGTGCTCTACCTCTCTATAATTACGGTTTGTTTGAATTCCTACATAACTGTTGATATGCCACTCACTATTGGAGACGCAAATGGGCTCTCTGGAAGGTTAATTCCTTGGCTGCTGCATGGTATAAGAAACCAAGCATCAAAGAAAAGGGGAGGTTAAGAAAATAACCCAGATTAAAAAAAATTGGAAAAAGTACTATGACTTCAATCTGAACAAGCATCTCTGTGTATACCTATCCTGGTCATTGTAATTACTGTTTACGTGCCTGATTTTGCCCTCACTGGTGGAACCATTATTCAAAACATCCAGCAAATAAGTAAATTCCTTTGCAGATGGGAATTCTGCTTGCTCTGCATGGGCTACAGTGACATCAGGGAAAAACATTAGCTAGGAAATCGTGTTTGGGAAAGGAAACAAGAAAAAAGCTACGCAAAGGAAACCGAAAAGTTGCATTGTATACCTTCTGGATGTTTGAACTCATCCATCGGGTAGCCATAATAGAAATTATGGGACAAGGGCTTAGCTGCTAAGTGCATCTCCGAAAGACGCCTTCTTTCAAGTTCAAGTGCTTGCTCATTTTCCTCCATGAACTGCTTCCTTAAAAATCTTGCATTCTCACAAACTCTGGGCACTGTACAAATCAGATAAATAAACGTGAATTAGGTAAAGGTGATTTTACAACCCAAAAAGGCTAAAATAGATAATTACTGCATTTATTTGAAATTTGCTTACTTGAGTGAAACTCTGAATCAGCATCAATGAAATGTGAATTGTAGCACATAGAATGCTGCATTTTCTCTGAAAACTTCCTGGATAGATAGCTTAAACTTCAGAAATTTAAGTACTAGTTGAAAATCATAGAGGAGATGACATGGAAAACATAATGTTCTTCTCATATAATAAATAAGAGAATTTTCTGTTTTATTGTTATCAAAGGTTCTTCTCAGATGTTTTCAGAAACATTTCCAAAAGATTCATAAGCAGGAAACTAGGACAGGGATATCCACCCTACTCTCTACAAATATGACTTTCTTCATACCATAATGTCATAACATGCAGTCATGACAGTTCTAGACTGAGATTAAGGGAAAACACAACAACCGACAATAAGTATTCTAGGATATTGACAAAGGTATATGAACATCATACTAATTAATTCTAGTGGACAGCATTACTCCATTTAGAGAACAAATTTTATGTTATACGTGCTTTTAGTTAATATTCTAAGGCTAAAGGCCTTTCCTCATTTGAACTGCCACCGACAATAAGGGTGCTACGATGGTAGGAAAAAAAAATAGTGGGAAATATCAGACAATAACTATTTGCTTATGAACCAGATAGTATTAAAAAGAAAAGGATTGAGAAAGAAAAATACTGCTCAAATCTAAGCACAATAAAGATGATAAGGTTACTTCAACTTTGAACAAATAGAAAAGTTTTACCTGTCAACAAGCCTAGACTTTTCCCTGTAAGGCTTCACCAGAACACGAGCCCCACATACAAAATGGGGATTCCCTTTTGACAAAATATGCCTGACCGTCTCTGCATAAACAAAGGTGACAAACCCAAACATCCTCTTCTGTTGACATGGGATGCGTACATCTTGAACCGGCCCATATTTGCTACAAAATAATGACAAAAAAATCAAAATTGTGTAGACCAAGAGTCAAAGTATAAGCAAAGTGTAAGCAAATTCAAATAAGAGATAAATGACTCCAATAACAGTTCCTTATGAAAAGGAAAATGAAATGCCTTAAACATCCTTACTTGAAGTAGTTGGAAACATCTTGCTCTGTGAAATTACTCTCAGCTGGAAAAGTAAGATAAATCTGTCGAGAACCAGCAATAATTCCACCAGGTTCAGTTTTCTCACCAGCATACTCTAAGAATTTTGGGATATCTTCTGCCAATATGACTGAGTGCTGTCCATGAGGCCTGTATAACAACTCAAGTCAAGCGCTTCTAGCAAGCAACATATGACGCATAAAAACCTTTAGCAATTAACAAAGAGTTACCTGTCAAGGAGTCGAATACTGTTCTTCAATCGAGCAAGAAGCTTTGTAAGGCTATAGCCAGCCTTACCATGTCTCTGGCTCTCTGTAAGGTATCCCTCAGCCTGTAAAGTCCTCCCATATTTCTCATAATACATCATTGGCAATGAGGCAATTGATATTGGGAACCCTCTTCTTGATTTCAAAAGCTCAATTATTTCAATCTCCAGCTTTTCAAGGGAGCCAGGAGAGACAACATGATCATCATTTGAAAGCTCATTCAAATTCGGGTGAGAAAAGCTCTCTGCCATGGGATGGCCATGGAAGTACCTGCAGTTGCTCCCATGCTTACAGAACCCCTTATTGAAGTAATGGCAAACCTTAAGAGGAAACTCAGGCAAACTTGGAGACCTTTGACTAGTTCTCACACTCAATGCAGGTTCATGATAGCAATAATTGCTTGAAAAGTCGGGCAAAAACTGCATCTGATTTTGGAGGCGATAATCTTCAATAGCTGAATCAGAGTACCCTGGTGGAACAAATTCTACATTTTGCAGTGGTTGCTGATCACCAGGCAGTTGGGGGTCCCTAAATGGATTCACTGCTCCGAGAGGTGTTGGAGATGAAATTGGTCGAGTTAAATTAGAAGTGTATGGAGTGAATTGTAAAGGTGGGTCTGAAACAGGAACTTGGTTCACCTGAGAAGGTGAGATTGGAGCAGACACTGCCAGTTTGCATAAACCAAGCTCAGTTTTTGCTTTGTTAATCAAAGACTGGATCAAATTATCAGGGCTGAACGCCAGTCGAATCATGTCACGCTCACCATGGTCTTGCAACAGAAGATACCCTATAATCTTAGACACATTTTCAGGCTCTATTTTCTGGATCCTATTGTACACTACTTTTGTGGACTCGGAAAAATCCATCTCAGATTGCAGCCCTGCAGAAGACAAGTACATTCAAAGGTACACATTATTATAAAAGGTAGGAATAGCAATGTAAATTAACACATATAGAAAGTTAGTTGTTAATCCAACTACGTCCCAGAAAACATTAATATGGTGGAAGATATTAATTTATTTCTCAACAACCAGAAAATTATGTGGCTCTAGTGATAAACAAGCCCATGAGTAAATTCATATAATCTTCAAGCAGCAATGCTATTTCTGGTATATAAAAAAAGCCTATTTAAAAGAGTACCAAATAAATGAAAGCAAAATGGGGGGGGAGAACACCAAAAAGGAAACCTTGTTGGTTCATGCATAATCAACTTCTGTATCTGCTCCTCCTACTGAAACAAGTTGCAGGCAACATTTGAAGTTGAAATTTTCAAACAAAAGTGGCAGATGGATATAACCAAACAAAAGCAGCAAAATCATTACCACAAAAACAGAAGCATCAACGCCATAAGGAAAAGGGATTCAGTAGCAAAAAGAGACATTTATTTCTCTTATTAGCAGCATCCATATTAACCTACTTTAATTAAAATTTAAAATATAAAATAAATAAATAAAAAAGCAAAAGGAGGAGAAGGCGTTAACTTTTGGGGGAAAAACAAAAACAAAAAACAGTGCTTCTGAATTATTTTCCGATTTGAAGGACAAGTGAAACCTGGAAGGCATCTTCTTCCACAGGAAACAGTACGAAGAACATACTGTCAATAAACAGAGTCACATAAAATATGTTCATATGCTTGCCAGCCAGAAGGGAACCAAAACATTTTAATTTTGTCCTTATAAGAAAAAAGAAAAAGCCTTTTCATTTCTTAAATGCTAGAGACGATTGCAGAACTCAAGTGAAAACCAACAACATCTTTTGAAAAACACAACCATTTACCCACAACATTTTCCTGAACAAACACATGTCCAGGATCAAGAAATTGAGGACAAATGAAGAAAAAAGCAAAAAGAACAGGAGAGAGAGAGAGAGAGGAGAGAGAGAGAGAGAGAGAGAGAGAGAGAGAGAACTAGTTCTCAGAAGTTGAAGCAAGAGAGACAAATACACAGGATTTAAGTTGCTAGCTATTTTTTTTATTTCTTATATCAGAGATATGGAACACCTCTAGAAATACCCAAGTCAAAAGACCAAAACTTTGGCCATAATTGAGCATCAAATGAAGCAAAAACAACATGAAATGGCAGCATGGAACCATTAATGAGAAAAGATCTGACATACCCACCAAATCTTTTAAGAGCCTCAATATGAAACAAAGTCAAAGGAACCAATCCAAGGCCCAAAACTCCTCCATAACCATGATTGATTGCTCACTCTCTCTCTCTCTCTCTCTGTGTTCTTCGCTATTTTTATCTTCTTCTCCTATTATATTCCAATTCTCTGAACCAGAAAGGACACATTCTTAACGAAAAGCAAAATGACAGAAAGGATAGAGCTTTAGGGGGAGGGCGCCTTGTCTTTAGTTCAAATCAACACACACTTACAAATATATACAAACCACCCTCTCTTCTTCCTCTCCTCCAAAATCACATGAAAAATTACAAATTCTTTTTTTTCTTTTTCAATTGAAACTGAATTGTTATTATTTTTAAATTAAATGATTAATAACATTAAAAAGGACACCACTCTGTCTCTCTCTACACTCTCTCTCACTGCTTGTTGTCACTCTTATCCTAATTTGTCCCGGTTTCTCTGTTTTGCTGAATTGTATAAATTAAATATTATTATATTCATTTCAAAAATTACAGGGTGTAGCCTACTTGTCGTTACAGAAATTTGCGGGAATTTATGGAAAATGAGCCTGGATTTCGAAACAGCCTCCAACTAAAATTCCCAATTTCTCCTCCACCTATTTTGAAATGGTCCTTCCATTCCAGTTATTTTCTTTTTTTGTTTTCTTAACAAATTTATTTATTTTTTATAATATAAAAAATATAAGAATACATATATTTCGGAAATACCTATGTGTCCTATGTGGGTCAGCCTGTCTTGTTGTCTTGTCTATACAGTAGGTGGCTGACATGCAGAGGTCGCTGGACCCACACGGGCAGGATGAGCGGTTTGGATTTCATCTTCACGTTGGGGTTTGGGGTGCGAAAATATAATCTGCCATCTGCATGCTCGACACGTGGCAGGTTGCAGCGAGATACAGTTTGTTTTCCTTTTTTTTGGTGGATAAATAACTGTGGTGCACTTTAGGTTATTAAAGTTAACGTGGGACCTACGTCGTCATCATCCGTACCCACCAATCCTAGTTGGCTGTCTGTGGGTCCCCGATTTAAAGGGCTCAGTTCACTACTCCGTGATTGGTGGTTGCATTTTTCCCTTTTCTTTTTCTTTAAAAAATACAAATAATAATGAATTCGTAATTGTACATTGTATTAGTAGATGATTAGCTTCGTATTTTAATGAGCACAAAACCCAATTTGTATTTTTTTTTATTTCACGTTGGTTTTTTAAAAAAAATAAAAGGAAAAACATGTGCACCACTTAGGAAGTGTAATATACTAGAATATATTGATAAAAATTAGGAAAAAATAAAAAAAAAGTTGGGTAATAAAAGAAAGGGTAGGGGTAATTTAGGGACAAAATATTTTGTTGATCACTTCGTAGTGACCTATTCAAAAGGAAAATATACACGTGAAAAAATTTAACAAATGTGATACTGTGAATCTAATCTAGATTCACAAATTGAGAAATGCTTGGGAGGTAATTTTTCTCCGGTAGAAGGGGAGCTTTTTGTTGATTAAGTCGCCTAATTGAGTTTTTAGTAATCTTGTTATTCTATTTCAAAATACTTTTTATATTTTAGAACATTCCACTATATGATGTCATAATTGCTGAGGATATTTGAACGAAGAGAGCAGAAACACAGTCAATTGATCAAATCAGTGTATGAAATTCACTTCTCCGTAAATAATAGTAGTTTAAAATATTATAGCCGCTTGACTTCATAATAATAATGAAGATTAAGAATAAGATTTTAGTTTATGGAAGGGGAGATGATGAGTACATTTGTGACCAAGTAGTATGATTGAGGAATGTGATATGGACACCCTTGTCAATATCAGCCAACATAAATAAATGAAACGAAGCTGACGTCCCTCTGGCTTTATTCGGCACTTGTTCTAATCCAAATCCAATAAACCCCAATTAAATAATTTTAAGATCATGGGCATCTTGATTATTTAATGTCTACAACATACTTATTAGCCTTAATGTTACAATTACATAAATAATTATACCAACACGACAACACCATAATCCACCTACTTATAATACTTTTTGGTTTTATGTGAGGTACGTATTTTATCACCGAAGTTATAAACTCAAACATATTAGAATCGTAAAACAAGTCTATGATTGCCAATAGGGTTTAGACTAGTGGAAAAGGACCATGACATGCAGACTAGTGGTTCCGGATTTAGACACCGATAGTACATTGGTAGTGTGTATATGAAAAACCTCATCCTCTTATAGTTTGGACTATCGCTTCTATTAAAAAGAAAAACGAGTCTATGATTTATTTATATATTTCACATGGTATTCTATAAAAGTTTGGGAGAAATTTTGTACAAAAATTAAAAAGCAAAAAGAGAAAGGAAAAGACGCAAAAATTATAGTTTCTTCACATGCGTTCAACTAATCATCTCTAGCTTCTTCTTTTTTTCCAGGCAACATGTGGTTCACAAATACAAACAGAGAGGCAAAAAGGGCGTTGAAAGTTATGAAGGGGAAAAGGAAAAATTTGGCCCACTTTTTCATTAGATCACAAACAAAAACAACTATCATCTATCTGTATCTTCCACTCAACTAGATCAACCCTAGCTAGAACTTTACTGTGTTCCATATATGTGGCGGCTGAGTTTGATGGTTTTGGCTTGTTAGCCATGGCATGGCCCAATTGGTAACATCAAGCAATTGAGTGGCAGGCCTGGAGATTTAGAGGGCAACCTTATCAGGATGCTGCAAGGTTTGAACACACATAAAAATCCATTTTTACAACTGATGTTACCATCTGATCTGGATATGATTTTGTTGTAGCATATTTGGTTTGTGGTAGTGTAAGGTGTGACAACTTTTGACAAGATAGGAAAACGAAACATGTTTGTGATTTGTAAAACAGAACGCGCCTTATTTTTTTGTGAAAAAGAAGAGAAAATGAAAAAACTAACCTGAGTTATCATGTTCGGATATAATATGAGTGATTTTGTTGTAACATGTGTAGTTGTCGAGAAAACACAAGAAGAACACGAGTTGAAACATAACGAGTTTAAGTTGGGGATAAGAAGAAGGTACATCAATAGCTTTTAACCAACTCTATGCATTGCTCTAACAAATTGTTGACCTAGTGTCGGGCTTCTTGGTCAAATGCAAGCAATCACATGATTCTACTAATAGGCCAAGGTCCACACCATGTGCATGTGATGCTGGGTCAATAAAACCCAATCATATCCCATGCAGGGCTTCAATCATTTTCTCAACTCTTTTTAGGAAAATTTCATGCACTTTATTTTATTTTATTTCTGTTTTTTAACCATAAGAAAAATTGTACATGCTAAACTTATGTTTCAGTAGAAAAAAAAAAATCAGATGGAGGGAGGAAAATTCGAACTCAGAGCGTTGATTGTGAAGATACATCTTTAAATTCTCACATTACAAATGAAATTTAGTATCGTTATTGAGATATGAACTTACGACCTTATCCAACGAATTGAAGACTTAATTTTTTTGGGCCTTACTCCATGTGTGAAAACGGAGAGTAGAAGATTGGGCTTTCAAGGATTTGTATCCCATGAAAGCCCAATAACTGTTCATAAGATTGCAAAAGATCAACTGATCAAGTGACAAATTGTAAATTCTTTTTTACCCTAGATAAAAACAAAACTTCGACAAAAAAAAAAGAAGAAGATAAAAACAAAACTGTTTTAAGTCCCAGAAGTTTCCGAAAAGAGGAAGCTTACTGAAGGCACTCTGCATTTTCTGTAATTTTTTTTAAATCTCAACCGTTCAAATAATCCAATAGTTTAAGGTAGGCCACATCAGCAAAGCGTTTATTTTTAACTTTTGGGTCAAAATTTACGCCGTTACTTCTCCATCCTATTGTCGTATTCAACACCGTTATTTTTGACTTTACCTTCAACGAAGAATCAGAACTTCACCCCTCGACGGCCATGAAACGACATCGTTTATAGCTTTCTGGCTTATTCCGGAATACGGTTTTGACTGTAACCATTCTTCTGCAACTGCCGTAGAACCCGACCCGATTATCAGAGAAAAGGAGGAAGACGATTTTCAGAAAGAGGGAAAGGAAATGGCTTTCTGAGGTTTTGACGCCAAGTAGTTGGCTTTGGCCGTCGATCTCAGCCCTTGAAAATTGAAATCAGAGCCGCCCGATCTGCGAGGTTATCAATTACTGGAAAACAAGAGAGTTCGCAATGTACCAGTGGAGGAAATTCGAGTTCTTCGAGAAGAAATTGGCGGGAAAGTGCTCGATTCCCGAGGAAGTGAGCGGACGGATCGAGTGTTGCTCGAGCGGCAGAGGGAAGGTGGTGATCGGTTGCGACGACGGCACCGTGAGCTTCCTCGACCGCGGCCTCAACTTCAGTTATGGCTTTCAAGCTCACTCCTCCTCCGTACTCTTCCTTCAGCAGCTCAAGGTCAGCCTCCATTTACAACATTTTTTCTTGATTTAGTGATTTTGTATTTGGTTCTCCGGAAAGTTTGGAAAACAGAAAAAGAAGGATTTGGGAAATTTTGGGACTTTGGAACTTTGATATCTGGATGTTAGGTTTAGTTTCATTTTTTCAGTAATTGTTAGGAGATGACACGTTTGTTGATTTTCTCCTGTTATTATTAAATCAGCAACGCAACTATTTGGTGACAATCGGAGAAGATGAACAAATTACTCCGCAGCAATCGGCAATGTGCCTTAAGGTTTTCGACCTGGATAGAATGCAGTCGGAGGGCACGAGCTCGAGCTCAACGAGCCCTGATTGCATTGGGATCTTGAGGATATTCACCAACCAATTTCCTGAAGCAAAGGTAGTGCATGTGCCCAATTATTGGAATTTGTGAAACATTGAATTCGATTGAAACAATAGGGTTTTAAGTCTAGTTGTGGCTTATTACTGCAGATTACGTCGTTTCTAGTACTAGAGGAAGCACCTCCAATACTGCTTATAGCTATTGGCTTAGATAATGGTTGCATTTACTGCATTAAAGGGGATATTGCGCGAGAACGTATCACCAGGTTCAAGCTTGAGGTTGATAATCTCTCTGACAAGAGCTTGTCCTCGGTGACAGGACTGGGGTTCAGAGTAGATGGTCAGGCCCTTCAGTTGTTTGCCGTGACTCCATCTTCTGTGAGCTTGTTCATCTTGCAGAATAAAACTTCAAGGGGGCAAACCCTAGATCAGATTGGAAGTAATGCCAACAGTGTTGCCATGAGTGATCGCTCGGTATGCAATCCAGCCTCATCTTCGTTGGTGTATTTTCATGTATATCTTAGCATTTTATTTATTTATATATTTTGATCAGGAGTTGATAATTGGTCGACCTGAGGCTGTGTATTTTTATGAAGTTGATGGGCGAGGCCCTTGTTGGGCTTTTGAAGGACAAAAGAAATTTTTGGGGTGGTTTCGTGGATACCTTCTGTGTGTTATTGCAGATCAAAGAAATGGCTACGATACTTTCAACATTTACGACCTGAAGAACCGTCTAATTGCCCACAGCCTAGTGGTTAAAGAGGTTTCTCACATGCTTTGTGAATGGGGTAACATAATACTTATAATGGCTGACAAGTCAGCTTTGTGCATCGGGGAGAAGGATATGGAGAGCAAGTTAGATATGCTCTTTAAGAAGAATCTTTATACTGTTGCCATCAACCTTGTTCAGAGTCAGCAAGCGGATGCTGCCGCAACTGCGGAAGTGCTAAGAAAGTATGGGGATCATTTGTATAGCAAGCAAGATTATGATGAGGCAATGGCTCAGTACATCCATACCATTGGTCACCTTGAGCCTTCTTATGTGATACAGAAGTTTCTAGATGCACAAAGAATCTACAACCTTACAAATTACTTGGAAAAATTGCATGAGAAGGGGCTTGCTTCTAAAGATCATACCACTCTTCTACTGAATTGCTACACCAAATTGAAAGATGTTGACAAGCTGAATGTGTTCATTAAAAGCGAGGATGGTGTTGGAGAACATAAGTTTGATGTGGAGACTGCAATAAGAGTCTGCCGTGCGACCAACTACCATGAGCATGCAATGTATGTTGCTAAAAAGGCAGGGAAGCACGAATGGTACTTAAAGATCTTACTTGAAGACCTTGGCCGATATGAGGAAGCCTTGCAATATATTTCAAGCCTTGAACCAAGCCAAGCTGGAGTGACAGTGAAAGAGTATGGTAAGATTCTCGTAGAGCACAAGCCTGTGGAGACAATTGAGATACTTATGAGGCTGTGCACTGAAGATGGAGAATCAGGCAAGAGAGGAGCCGCTAATGTTGCATACTTAAATATGTTGCCATCTCCTGTTGATTTTCTTAACATCTTCATCCATCATCTGCCGTCGCTTATGGATTTTCTTGAAAAGTATACTAACAAGGTGAAGGACTCTCCTGCTCAAGTAGAAATCCATAACACACTCTTGGAGTTGTACTTGTCCAATGACTTGAGCTTCTCATCAATATCACAAGCTAGCAATGGTGAAGATCTAAATCTCAGGGCTAGATCAGGTGCAACTGCAACGTCAAGATCAGGGTCCAATGGGAAATTTATTGCTGATGGCAAAGATTCAAATAAGGAAAAGGACCGTCTGGAAAAGCAAGAGAAAGGGCTACGACTGCTTAAGAGTGCATGGCCATCTGAGCTGGAACATCCACTTTATGATGTTGATCTTGCCATAATCCTTTGTGAAATGAATGAATTTAAGGAAGGCCTTCTCTATCTATATGAAAAAATGAAACTCTATAAAGAGGTGATTGCTTGCTACATGCAAGCTCATGATCATGAGGGTTTGATTGCATGCTGCAAACGACTAGGGGATTCAGGTAAGGGTGGGGACCCAACTCTGTGGGCAGATCTGCTAAAATATTTTGGTGAACTTGGAGAAGATTGCTCCAAGGAAGTGAAGGAAGTTTTGACATATATAGAAAGGGATGACATCTTGCCTCCTATTATTGTTCTTCAAACACTGTCCAGAAATCCATGTCTCACACTCTCTGTCATTAAGGATTACATTGCTCGAAAGCTAGAACAAGAATCAAAGTTGATCGAAGAGGACCGTCGAGCTATTGAGAAGTATCAGGTTAGTGCTTATTTTTTTGCAGCTGTCATTGTTAACTTGTTTATTATACCTCTTCTTTCAGTTCACTGGCCTCCAGCAAAAGTTGGTTAACATTCTTTGTTCCTTCTTGAAGTCTTCCTTGGAAACTTTTGTAATGACATGATTGTGATCTTGTCAAAGCAGAATGTATCAAATGAGTTTGCATGACTATCTAGTTAGGTTTAAAATGGCATGAACAATAAGAAAAAAGAAAAAAAAACAGAAGTGTTTCAAATAGCTATGAGATAAGTGCATCACAGGAAAGAAAAAAAATCTAGGGATCATCTTCAGGGTTCTTGGATAGGGTTACATTGAACTGACTTCTATTTTTTGTTTTGTTTTTGTTAAGACATTGAACTGAAAATCTAGATTTTGGACAATTCAACATTTTCTTGACCAGTGAAAGTGTTTCTTTGGAGGAAATTGGCATATTATTTAGCAAGTGAGAAAATAATCCAAAGAAACAAACACTTCAGTCTAAACAAGGGAAATGATCAGGCATGTTTGGCATGTCATAGTTCTTTTATCTATATTACATGAGTAGGTGAAGTTGAGTCTCTCTCATGAAAGATATCTTCAGCTAAAGTAATCAATACGGGACAGGCATGATGGTACTCTTCCTGATTTCTGATGAGAATATACATTTGTGTGTGTGTGTGTATTGGACCAAAAATAAATCATCTGCAAAAAAAAACATTTAACACCATTTTAGGTTTCAATTCAAACTATTGTGTGGTTGTTTCGTGTGTGCATGTGTGAGAGATTATCTAATGAACCCTTTAATTCTTCAGGAAACCACGTCAGCAATGAGAAAAGAAATTCAGGATCTTAGGACAAATGCTAGAATTTTTCAACTCAGCAAGTGCACTGCATGTACTTTCACTCTTGATCTCCCAGCTGTGCATTTTATGTGTATCCACTCATTCCATCAGCGATGCCTCGGCGATAATGAGAAAGAATGTCCTGTATGTGCTCCGGAATACAAATCTGTGCTAGAAACGAAAAGAAGTTTAGAGCAGAACTCCAAAGATCAGGATCGATTCTTCCAGCAAGTTAAAAGTTCGAAGGATGGTTTTTCTGTGATCGCTGAGTATTTTGGGAAGGGGGTCATTAGCAAAACCAGTAGTGGACCCACAGGTGGTTCTTGATCAGCAGCAGTTCTTTCAAAGTTTGGAGGCATTGGATGACTGTGCTTCTTCTTGTTTCGTTTCCCAAAGTTTGGAGGAGTGAAATCTTGTGTTTTCTTTTTGGCAGATCAAAATGGCATATCCTGAAACAATTTTGCGGATCTGCATTAATTCGAAAAATAAACTGAAATTTGTGAGTAAAGGGCATTGTTATATAACTTAATGTTCCCATTTCTCACTTTCTAGCAGCTTTGGAAAACACCCTTATCATATATCAGCTGGCCACATCACATACTACTGAGTTGTTTAGATTTTACTTAACTCGGTTTTTTTACTAGTTACTCGTCCTTCTTCAATAAAAATTCTATCGCCCCTCCTCTCCCAAAAAAATTTTTTTAAAAAAAAAATCAATTTTTCTACCTCACTAATCAAAATTAGCATCGGGGAAAAAATTACCGAATTATCAGCCTCTAATTTCAACTCGAATTAAATTTTAGTTATTATTTTAATTTGCCAAACTGTAAAGCTACCTAGTTGATGGAACTGTGGAATGTGCTGTATACTATTCAGGTGACCTAGGATGGTATAGCTGTTGACAACTTCTAATCATTATATATCCGTAGCGTACGCATCCATTCTATCCATTTGTTTGACTGGCCCAGATTGGAAGGTACACGGTAGCTTTTATGGAATCAGTTAGTGGTTAAATTCTTCCGAAGGGGAGAATCCTAGGCCCCTAACAATAATTTTCAAGCTTAACCTACTCTTTTGAATGTGGCCGTTGTCTATATATTATCTGAGAATCTAAAGCTGTAAATATTTTGGTAGCCTCAGTCGGTAATAAGTTAAATCTGAATGTTATGAGCTTCACATGCATCGAATAAGAGTTAATCTGATCGTTCATGCATACGTTGTGAGCTTCATATGCATCAATAATTAGAAAATTCTCACGTCGATAACTCGTAATAAAGTACTCTTTATTGCTTGAACAAATAATGATTCTAGTGTAAATAATTAGTGAGAAGTGCTTTTTGATTGATGATATGCATGAAAATATATCACATTGGTACTTTTCATTGTTTGAGAAGTCACTACGATAAGTCCCATCTGTATAATCTGTTGAAAAGGTCATATTTTTTTATCATGTTCGATGATGGCTCATGTTTTGCAGTTGTCCTATCAATAGTACTCTGTGGTAGACCATTGCTGTCGGCGCGTACCCAACCTACCATGTTGGTTCACGCAAGGTTTGTGCAATTTATTAGCAATTCCCCAACTCATAGTGCCTGGGACAATCGCCCCGGGATCATGCGAGACTCTCAACCGTTAATGCATTGGAATGGAAGTCATTCATCTACGTGTTAGCAATGATTTCTAAATCAATTTTTTTGAATTGGAGATGATAAAATAAATATCTAACTTGGACGTAAACAAGCACAAGTGAACCCTTTTCGACCGAACCCTAGACATCCCATCCATGCTCAGCCTTTTCAGCTTGATGATAAACACCACCCAAAAAGGCCATGTCCGGATTCAGGCCCTCGCCTCAGCAAATATTAAACAATGGTTTTATAATGTTTGTCCACATCCAACTGAGCACGACACCAAATCTCTCGACATCCCCTTTTTGGTTATGTAGAGACAGCCGAATCAAACCATGTTGTCTTCGTATTCCATGTCTCTCATCTAACCCTACTTTTATTAATGGCAACTTATAATGGGGGGTTCCAACAACTGCTTAAACAATTATAAGCAGCTTCCCCGACACCTCCGAAACTTCAGTTTCTGGGTAAATGCAGAGGCCTGTGACAAAATCAACTCAAGGATGCTCCTTTAGTTACATTCCGTGAACCTTGATCACCACCAACTTCCAAGATCTAAGAAGAGGTAATTTGACTACTTGAGTTTGAATATAAATTGACTTTATCTATAAACTTCCAATCGAATACAGACATTATACAAATAATGTGTTCATTATAAACACTCAGAGAAGTAGAAGCCAAATTGTCAATTTCTACATTTCCAGAATTTTGTGATCATCAAACCAGTGAAACTGACCCTAAAACTAACAATCGAACTCAAGTATCAAAATCATTACTGAAAATCACTACTTTAAGGGGGAACAGTAACTTTATAAACATGGGCTGGATGATCTGCAACAAGAACTTGATTGCCTCATCATGGTTCTCAAAGTAAACAAACATATCAAGATCAAAAGACCAGCGATAGATACATTAAAGGCTATATAAAAACAGAGTTCTCCAAAGAAGAACAAACATGTAACTTGACAGACTCGAGAGAAAAAAAAAAACGAAAAAAAGTACTTTCCTACTCTGTTCTCTAGGCAAAAAAAAGAAAAAGAAACAAAGAAAATATACGTAGGTACATATAAGATCATCCTTTATGGTTCCAGCTTCAAGGAAACAACCCGTGATTGTCTGTTACGCTTTGCCACCTTGACAAATACTACTGAGAGGCAAGATGGAGCCCACCATGGCCTGCGGACCTTTTGCTCCCCTTTCAGGCAAGCCACTGGACATAAACTTGGTTTAGCACACACACAGATGGTATCTAAATGCAATTCAAATTTCAGAGGAAAAGGCATATATATGTAACTCAAGGGAAATATGATTCCAGAAAGGTTTAAATTCTCAACTTGCTAGGATAGATAATGAGATCAAGAGAGAGTTTCACAATGCTATTGAATGAGGCATAAGAATGGTTTCTTAGTGTCAGCGTGCTATGCTATCAGTAGACATTTGAGTGAATGAAATGAATGGATCATGCATGGCCAGTCTGTCTCACCAATCCAGATACTCTACAAATACTATCTTTTCTGTTTTACTTTTGGAATAATTATATTTTCCATTAATCAAATGTCATATGTACTTGTGCATAGAAAATGCAACAGAGAGATAATCATAACCCTTATTCAAATCTATTTATCCAATAACTCTAGAGACTAAATGAACTTTTTGATATAAGAATGAACACAAAGACTTTCACACTTTTTTCACAGCATGATAAAGACTGCTAGGAAAATTTATAGGCTACAGACCTTTAATTCGCCTTAGTTCCTTACACAGCGTGATAAAGTCTCCCCATTTCATGTGGCACCGTCTTATAAACCGAAGAATCTGCTCAGTAGTAAACATTGACATGCCTTCCAGGTATTCTCCATTGACACCATTTTCCTTAAAAGTTTGCCGGTAACTGCCGAGGTTTATCTCTTCCAACCACAAACCGACATCCTGTACGAAAGGGGAAAATAAACATGAGAATACATGTAGGTGAGCCATATATCTTTATATTCGTTTTATTATATATGGCCAAAAAATATGTACATGAGGCCTTCATCTGGGCACATGATAAACTCAGCCTATTAAGTCACTGTTGTTATAATATAACAGTCCCTCCAACTCAAAAAAAATAAAAAAACCAATATCCACCCAAATTTTTTATCAGGACAACCTTAAACTTAGGGCAATTTAAACTCTTTCTTTTGAGATTATCCGACTAGAGTTCATCCATATCAACCAGCATCACTTCACATGGCAAGGTAATGTTTTTGTCTGTAACTTGGCTGTGTTTAATTTTAATATCAATAATCCCCTTTAGTCACAAAATATCTGTCCCCAGAGGTAATCCTAAGATTCCTAAGACCAATAGTAATGTGTTTGTCTCATTATTTTCACTGTAATCTATTTACTCATAGCTAAAAATAGTTAGGTAGAGGCATCTTTAGCACAACTTCAGAGTCAAAGACCACATTCAAGCTTTAGCTCATAGTTTTGTTCAATTGTGAAGTTGTAAATAAAAAAAAAAAAAAAAAAAATCCATCATTCTATGGACAGGGAAACAATTTCCACACCCCAAGATGAGGAGGGTCCTGACCAAGTGAATAGCAACAGATAATACAGATTGCACTAACAACAAACTTTTGTTCTGTAGCATTTTAGAATCGTTTTATAACGTGACAGAGTCAAACGCCTGACACCTCAAGAACCATAAATCAAAGAAAGAAGATTGTGTCAAATAATAGCAGGAGGAGCATGAACTGATTGTGTCAAATAATAGCTGGAGGAGGATGAATTGATGAGTGAAGGAAGGCAATTATTTTCTGTAATAACAACATGAGATGGATTCATATGAAACTGATGAATTTCCCAGCTTGCCAAGTATGAAGGATAATTAGCAGATTACATGAAAGTCTCCTCTATTTCGATTCATTAAGTTGGTCTATTTCACAATAATCAAAACTAAAACCTACCACTTGATAACCGTTCCCCCAGTAACAACCCCATAAAAAAGAAAATACATCACAGGATGTTAAAAAACCCCCAAAATTTCAAAAAGTTAATACATACAAACACACATATATACAAAGCCTAACTCGAAGAGAAACAGATGTATGAGCTAGCAATAAATTAACAAAAAAATGAAGAGTCAAAATCAGATGTCCCAAACAACAATTCTCCAATACCAACACACAAGATCTACTTGATTGAATGAGAAATATCCAAAAACAAGGACAGAAAAAGAGAAAAAGAGACTGAAAATTGGTTACCTCAACAGTCCAAATGAAGAAATCAAGAGGCTCTGGTGGGTGTTCTTTGCTCATCTCCCTAATCATAACGCCTTTTCAAGACCTTCAAATCATTCACAACCCAAACACACTCTCAGTCACAGAGACGACACAGAGTAAAGAGCTTAAAAATAAAATTTCACAAAAAAACAAATAACAGCTTGGTCTAAGACTAGTGGCCGTTACTGCGATCCGAATTTTCTTCGTTTTTTTTCTTTTTCTTTTGTTCGTTGTATTTTCTGGGAGACCAAACAGAAAGTTAGAGAAAGCTGGATTGGGACTTACCGTGCGGAAGGTGAGTGAGAATTTTGAGGGTATAAATTCTCTACATTTGTTTCAGAGCTTAAAGAGAGAGAAAGTAAGAAGAAGTCTGAAACTGATGACTCATTTGCTTTCTTGCCCACTCTTTTTTTCTGTCTCTTAATGGAGTTGATGGGCCTCCATTTTTCTCCTTTATTTTCCCTTTTAATTTCTCTTAATTATCATTGCTAAATTTCAGATAATAACACTAAATTACATTTTTATCCATATAAAAATTGTATCGGATTGCAAAGCGATATTGGGTAGAAGGAATCCAACACACACCTCATGTACAAAGATTAATGTTATTAATCGCTTGAGCTACGTGTTCTTCACAATCCATTTAAATTTTTACTAGTATCTCGATTGTGAAAGACATATATTCATGATCGTAAATTGAGATACTAGTAAGACTAAATTCATTTGAATTCTAAAACCATAAAAGGTTATAATTGTAAACGTCGAAATGAAATGAGATCAAAACAAATGGAAATAAAACCCTAATTTAGCAAAGGAGAAATTCTCATTAGTACCCCTTAAGGTAATTTATAAATTTGGTTGGTAAATAATTTAATATTTTATTTTGGTTCGATGCATGTCAAATCATAGAGTAATTGGTTATTAATAATACACTTTATGACGTTTACTATAATAACTTTGTCTTAATTATTTTGGGACCATTATGAAATTATTACTAAACCAGCTTCAATTAAGGTGCATGTTTGGGCCCACGTGGGCCGGCCTGAGTTTGATTGAACTGGAAGACTTCGAAGGCGACAAGTTGGACCGACCAAATCGAAACCATGCAGACGGTCAATGAATCTTATGGTCATCAGATCGGACGGTCATGATGGGAGTTTCTATGAAGCCACAGTGAACAGTTACATGTGCAACACGTGTCCATACCGTCGCTTACGTTGCGCTATCATTGTCCCTGGACCACATACCAAATAATAACCCTAAATCAGTAATTAGAATTACATCACTTCCTTCTTTTAGGTGTTTATTATATTGTCACTTGTTGTCTCTCCTTTTGATCTTGCACCCACTTTTTACTGACTTTCTATTGCTAGTGTATGTATGCACCCCCAAAGATTACAAAAATAACTTTTCTTACCTCTTTTGTATTTTTTTGATGTAAATTACTGTAATATAAAGAAAAATTAGAATTCGGGTATAACGAGACGGGCGCTCTCCTGACAAACTAGCTTAACCCATATATACTTTATCCAAAAAAGAGTCAACGCGTGAAAATAAAAGTAAACTGTGAGTAGTCAATGTTGTACGAACAATTGTTGTTTTACTCATAACTCATTATTTCTATAGTTAGTTAAGATTTCGTATTAATATAAACCTTAGTGTTATTATAAGATATAGTTATCAATATGGATTGGGTATTTGTATCAATGTGGACCTACAATGGGGCCAATTCAAGAGGTGGGTTAAACAAGACCTTCTCAATATGCTCCTATGGACCTAATCCGTACTACATATATAGCAAGGGCATGACTCATGAGAGAAGACAAAAAGGACCCAACTTAAAAAGAGCCCAATTTTATAGTGACATAACATATATGGAAATGTATGAATGATTTTTTTAATTTTATTATAATTTTAATACATGCGATATTTTAAACTACAAGGATGAGGGAAGTTTTTCACACACATTACCAATTCCAACTTGAGACCGTGACTTACAAATCAATATATTTTTCCACTCAATCAAACCCCGTTGGCATCGACATGTTTTTTTTATAGTGTTGTGCTGTGTAATGGTTAATCTTCCATTGTTAGATTTATATATTGTTAAACATGCTTTGATCTAACGGCTTAAATTTGTGTAAAGGTATTGGGCCCACCACCTTTAGTATTGCTACACATGTCCTAAAGTCGTGAGGTCGCCCACACCGGATCACCCCGCCGTCAAATTTCCTCTCTCACTCAAGAGTCAAGACAATTCAAGCGCTCGCATTTCCCGTTTTTCAGCTCACAGTGTATCCCTAAACCCAAAACCCCCAAATTTTCCCTCTCTTTTTTCTCTTCGAGCAAAAACCAAACAAATGTTCTCTCCAGGAACTAAGCGACTCAATGTGAACCCTCGTCGGGACCCAGGATCTCCGGCCACTCCTCTCGTCGAGAACCGGCGATCTGTTTCCGATAACCCGGTCCCGAACCGGCCCAGTACCGGAACTCCGGCTCCCTGGGCTCCTCGCTTATCTGTTCTCGCCAGGTACTCGTCTAATTTATTATGCAATCGTTCCTTGAATTGCTGAAATGAGCTCGTCGGTTCTGCATGTGGGCTTAATTGTTGGTTTTAATTGGATATGGTAATGGGAGAGTTGGGTTGGTGAATGTAAGGGCTGATTTTCAATCGTTTGTGTTGTTTTGTGTTTGGTTAGAGTTTTACCAGCGAACCAAAGTGAGAAAGGGGATGAAATTAAGCCTGTATATGTTGGAGAGTTTCCCCAAGTTGTTCGTGATGAACAGGCCAGTATGGTCCAGAAGCATGTTCATGGTTAGTAGGGTTTACTCCATGAGCTTGGTTGTTGAATGAAATGACTAACTGTAGAATGGTATCCGATGTTTTCTCTTTTTTTTTCTTCTTGCAGGTGATGCATATGTATCTGGTGGAATGGAGAGGGGAACATCTCTGGCATGGATTATATGCGGAAACAGACTCTTCGTGTGGAGTTATCTGTCTCCTGCAGCATCGATCAATTGCATTGTTCTTGAAATCCCTGCAAATGTTTTTGAAGGTGGGGATGTGGGCAGAAGTGGTGGGAACTGTTGGTTGCTTTGTGTTGTCAATTGGGATAGCACGTCTACAAGAACAAAGAAAGTTGTTAAACACTGTAGCTCTGCTGGTATTGTATTGTGTAACAAAAAAACTCAAGCTGCGGTGTACTGGCCTGACATTTATGCTGATGGCAGAACTGCCCCTGTTGTTAGTGTTGCATCTTCTGATGAATTGGAGGCAAATTCTTCACCTATTGATAGGAAGACCACCCCAAAGCGACACAGGCACAGGAGTAGTTTGACTGGGTTTTGTACATTTAACTCTTTGATTGCTTCTGCAGTCCCTGATTCCCAGAATATGTGTGTTGCGCTTGCCTGTAGTTCAGATGGCGAGCTATGGCAGTTTCATTGCAGCCCATCTGGTGTTAGCCGTAAGAAAGTATATAGGGACAATCAGACTCTTTCCTCCCAAGGGGGTGACAATGGTCAAAACCTAGGAAGCAAGGGTTATCCAAGGTCACTGACCTGGTGTTTTCCAAGTCTTCCTATGCAGGAATCTAACAGGCAGTTTGTTCTTCTGACAGATCATCATATTCAATGTTTTAATGTTGAACTTTGTGCTGAATTTGCTGTATCAAAACTCTGGTCTCATGAGATTATTGGCTCAGATGGGGATCTGGGCATTAAGAAAGATTTGGCTGGGCAGAAGCAAATCTGGCCTCTCGATATGCAGGTGGACTATCATGGTAAAGTGACTACCATTCTGGTTGCTACCTTCTGCGTGGACCGGAGTAGTAGTTCAAACTACACACAGTATTCTCTATTGACTATGCAATATAAATCTGGAATGAGTGTAGAGCCTACCCATGAAAGAGTTTTAGAGAAAAAAGCACCTGTGCAAGTGATAATCCCAAAAGCAAGAGTGGAAGGTGAAGACTTCTTATTCTCCATGAGGCTGCGGGTAGGAGGCAAGCCTTCAGGATCAGCAATCATCCTTTCTGGGGATGGAACAGCAACAGTATCTCATTATTTTAGAAACTCTACAAGGCTCTATAAATTTGACCTACCTTATGATGCTGGAAAGGTTCTAGATGCTTCAATTCTTCCGTCTACAGATGATGGTGAAGAAGGGGCATGGGTTGTACTCACCGAGAAGGCAGGAATATGGGCAATACCTGAGAAGGCTGTTATACTTGGTGGGGTTGAACCTCCTGAACGAAGTTTGTCACGTAAAGGTAGCTCAAATGAAGGATCTGCACAAGAAGAGAGAAAAAACCTTACATTTGGAGGCAATTTTGCTCCTAGAAGGGCTAGTTCTGAAGCATGGGATGCTGGGGATAGACAAAGGGCTATGACTGTAAGTGCACGTCAAACTGCCCAAGATGAAGAATCAGAAACTTTACTGAGCCAGCTTTTCCATGATTATCTTTTATCTGGGCAAGTTGACTCCTCGTTTGAAAGGTTAAAAAATTCTGGGGCATTTGATAGGGACAGAGAGACAAATGTTTTTGCGCGAATGAGCAGATCAATTGTTGACACTTTAGCTAAACACTGGACAACAACTAGAGGAGCTGAGATTCTGGCAATGGCTGTAGTATCCTCCCAACTCATGGATAAGCAACAGAAACATACAAAATTTCTCCAGTTTCTTGCTTTATCCAAATGTCATGAGGAGCTGTGTTCGAGACAGAGTATGCCCTCGTGCCTATTATATTTGCAATGTTTTATCATTTGATGTCAAATCCTTTCCAATTGACATGGCATATATTGAAACTTGAAAGTTCATGCATGCAACGGTGTAGGTATAGCACACATTTACTTCCACGCGTGCTTATCTAACCCACTGCACTCAATCAATTTCTTTTAGGTTGTCAGATATTAACACATAAAGTTATATTTTGTTACCAGCGTTTAATTTATCAAAAATATGATTTTCAGGGAATTTTTTATTTTTGGTGCTGTGCTTCATTTGATAATTTTGTCATCAGAGTATCTATTGGATGCATGGAGTATATTAATTAGTGTTTAGATGACAATATTTCCTAAGGTGTCCTATCATGGGGGTAGAAGGCCTTTTGAGGAGTATATTGATTTGAGGTTCAGTGGGGTGCTGTTGACCAACTAAATTATGTGTTTTTGTTTCCTTTCTGGCAGGAAATTCTTTGCAAATTATCTTGGAGCATGGTGAAAAGCTTGCTGGAATGATTCAACTAAGGGAATTGCAGAACATTATCAGCCAGAACCGCTCTAGTAGACTTAACTCCTCCCATTCTAGTCCAGAAAATCAAATATCAGGTGCTCTCTGGGATCTCATTCAATTAGTTGGTGAGAGAGCCCGCCGGAATACTGTTCTTCTGATGGACAGGGATAATGCTGAAGTCTTTTACAGTAAAGTTTCTGATCTTGAACAAGTGTTCTCTTGCTTAGACAAACAGCTAGAGTATGTAATAAGTGCAGAGCAGTCATTTGGGATTCAGGTCCAGAGAGCTTGTGAACTGTCAAATGCATGTGTTACTATAGTTCGTACAGCCATGCAATACAGAAGTGAGCATCACTTGTGGTATCCGCCACCTGAGCGCTTAACACCTTGGTATTGTCTAGCTGTGATGCGCAATGGGATGTGGCACCTCGCTTCCCTCATGCTGCAGCTGTTAAAGGAGAAATCTCCACTTGATGTGTCTGCAAAATCAGATTTATATACTCATCTAGAAGTGCTGGCTGAAGTTCTGCTTGAGACATATGCTGGTGCTGTTACAGCTAAAATTGAACTAGGAGATGAACACAAAGGCTTATTAGATGAGTATTGGAATAGGAGGGATGCACTCCTAGACTCTCTTTATCAACAAATCAAAGATTTTGTGGAAGTTGGGCATCAGGTATTCTTTGTTTATTACTATTATTGTTTAAATTTAATTTTAGCTCAACGGTATCTCTTTGTGATCCTGGTGCTGGATAAGTATGCATCTTTGAATTTATTGTCTTAGCAGAATTTAAATGAAGGAACTGATGATCTAAATGAAGAAATTCTTGCGAAGCTTTCGTCATGTTTGCTGCCCATGGCAAAACGGCATGAATGCTACAATACTTTATGGAAAATATGCTGTGATCTGAATGATTCTGGACTACTAAGAAATCTGATGGTATGCCAGTTATAATTTCTTCGGCTTGTTACTTGTTTGTTTTCATTTGTTTTCTGAAACTTATGGAATGGTTTCTCTGTTGGAAAGGTTGTTCTGTGCTAGTGTATAGTATTAGTCCGTTGGAATTCATTTTAACCATTGAAGCATAGTAACCTGCGTTGGTTGTTTCTTGAAGCTCTTCCTCTTAATGCTGCCACAGTTCTGAACATTTACTTTGATGCTATTCTCTTCTAATTAGAATAATTCTTCTGCAACTTTTTTCATAATTTCAATGTTTAGTCCTACTTAGAAGTTTGTTATTTTTAAGGATTTCATTATTATGTTTCTGTTTAAACTTAAAAACTTAGGTTTTCTCTTGATCATTTGCTTCGAAGATATTGTTTGATGTGATTTCTGTTTGCTCTTGTTTTCTTGTCTTATTAGATGTCTCTTTCGTTTTCTGAAAATGATTTGTTGTATAGCATGACAGCAGGGGACCTAATGGAGGGTTCAGTGGCTTTGTGTTCAAACAACTTTATCTAAGGAGACAACTTTCCAAACTGCTTAGGCTTGGGGAAGAGTTTCCTGAAGAGCTATCCATATTTTTAAAGTATCATCAAGATCTTCTGTGGCTTCATGAAGTGTTCCTGCATCAATTTTCTTCAGCTTCGGAAACTCTTCATGAATTAGCTCTTTCTCAAGAAGAAAGCTCAATTTCAGAAGCTGAAGGGGGGACTGGTCCTGAGAATCTGACTATGTTATCGAAACTGGCAGACAGAAAGCGTTTTTTGAATCTCTCAAAAATAGCTGCAATAGCAGGTATGTTTTAACCTTTGGCTTTCCTTAATAGTTTCTTTATATAATTCCCCTCTTCTTGAGTGTTTTCATGTTTTTCTTTACACTGCATACTCCATATGTTTTCTTATTCTTTTAACTGTTATTTAAAGAGAGCTTTATTTTTATTGCAAAATCAAGTTAATATAGTAAGTTGTGCAAACCATCAAGTCAAGCCACTTGAGGACTTCCCATTTGATGAGAAATTGGTAAATGCCTCTCTAGTATAGCAATCAAGGGCTGCTAGTTGTGAGATATATTTTGGTTTCTGTGTTGTCTTGATTTTTATGAGCGGTTTTGTCACTTAAAAGACCAAGTAAAACTTCCGCATGTTAAGAATTTCTACATGGTTCACTGCTTTGGGGTGTTGGAAATGCTAATATTTTTTGGGCATGGGAAGATATAAGAACATTACTCGGTAATTTTATTTGTTTATTTTAGCTTGAGCATTTATACTGGTGATTTGAGTATTATATAGTTGTTTGCTTCATTGGCAGGTAAGGATGTTGATTCTGAGACCAAAGTGAAGCGCATTGAGGCTGATTTAAAGATTCTAAAGTTGCAGGTCTGTTGTGTATTAAAACAAATTTAATTGTCATTTTTGTTTTTAGTTGAAGGGTCTTCCTGATTATTTTTCCTTTTTAAGCGCTTTCGTTATTTGGGTATCAGAATTGGCAAATCGGTCATGTATTATCATGCCTTCATTAAAATGAAAAAAAGAGAGAGAGAGTAAGGATTCTGCTTTTTATGATTGGGTTTGGGTTAACAGGAACAATTCATGTGCCATGTCTCTTTCCCCTTCCACCCTTCATATTCCACGGTTGGTGGCAGTTCCATGAAAATTTTCTTTCAGTCATTGTACTGGCGTGATTAGAACCCAAATTCTCAATGGTGATGGTGCATTTTTAGTCATTTGTATTAAATTGCATGAGCAATTAAATCAAGCTTAGCAGGTTGAGAAGGTTGTGCCTTGTTCTTCATATGTCCTTATTGAACAAGGCATATATAACAGAATTTTCCACCCCTCCCACTCTAATTATTAAGGGGGAAAGTAATTTATTTTATTTTCAAAGATAGGACTTTTGGAAATCAGAAGCAGTGATCAAGCAAAGCCTTGAATTATGACTTATTTTTTAACTCTTGAATATGATGAATCTCTTTCAACTATGTCCATTCACTGTCAGTCTTCAACTGATGCATCATCTGTTGCAGGAAGAAATAATAAACCTTCTTCCTGATGATGAAACAAAGCAAAGCCTTGACACAAAGCTACTTCATCCAGAAGATCTTATCAAGCTGTGCCTTGAAGGTGAAAAAAGTGCGGAGCTGTCACTGCTTGCTTTTGATGTATTTGCATGGACCAGCTCCTCCTTCCGTAAGACCCATGCAAACCTTTTAGAGGATTGCTGGAGAAATGCTGCTGATCAAGATGATTGGAGCAAACTCTATCAGGCATCGGCATCTGAAGGGTGGAGTGATGAGGAAACCTTGCAGAACTTGAAAGACACCGTGCTTTTCCAGGCATCAAATAGATGTTATGGACCAGAAGCTGAAACTTTTGGAGAAGGGTTCAACGAAGTGTTGTCACTGAGACAAGAAATCACGGAGCCTCCAATCATGAAGGAGTCGGTTTCTTCTGTGGAAGCAGTACTCATGCAGCATACGGATTATTCAGAGGCCGGGAAGCTGATGCTGACCGCGATCATGTTGGGTAGTTTACAGGACGATAACATAGAACAAGAAGGTCCTGTGCCAATGGAATGACAGTCAGATTAGTATGAATCATGGTGATGAGTTCCTGGATGTGTCATTGTGTTTTTTCGTTGATACACTAAGATTCGTAGTGTACTAGCCGACAAGTTACAGCTAAATTTTCTCTTTTTTTTTCTTTTCCCTTGTGAAATTCTCCAACCAAGTTTATACGAACATTTGTCAGTCTACGCTGATGCTTTACTGGTTGTCAGTTGTAAGAATTTTCTAAGAAGGCAGCAAGTTTTCTTTCTATAACTATATATGAACATGGGAATTGAACCTGGGATTGGAATCGGCAGTAATTCATGCAAGCAGATGCATTATCGGCAATTTCTGTCAAATTAAGAATGCCTTTAGTTTTGCCTTTAGTTTTAAGGGAAAACAAAGCGTGACAAAATCAGACCAAAATTGAAGAAATGAGAAGAAAAAAAGAGTGCAGTTTCGGCGTTTCTTTCTTTGCCGCGTTGCCTTCCATTACCTCGAAAATACATCTAAATTTCAAGGAAAATAGACTTATTTTGGGGCGGAAAAATGCATGATGAATTTACCGGGAAATACTACTGGTTTTGTTGATGAATTACGTTAAAGTAGAATGCTTTTCTTCTTCTTCTTCTTCCATTGCCAACTACTTTTGCATTCTATTAAAGCCTCTTATTTTTGGTCAAAAACTACTGCGGCAGGCAAGCCAATGTGAAGAAGAAGAGGGTCCCCTGCCAATGGAGCGACAGTCGGGGTTAGTATTGAATCATGATGTTGGGTTCTTGAATCGAATCTCTTTCTTGCTACTTCTATAATTAATAAAATATTCAAAAATGCAGACATGAGTTTAGCAAGTTAGCTAGCTGATGTGCTTCTCACTCTGCACCGACTTCGAATTCCCCTCTATTAGGTTTATATCAGTTCAAAGTAGATTATAGCTCGAATTCCCCTAAACCCTAAACCCTAATACAAAATCTTTTTTCGTAGGGTTGGTGATGAATATCTTGGTTTGGAATTTTTAAAGAGGTTTATTGAACAAGACGACCCCAAAACGAAATTAAAAACACTAATCTATTTGTTAGTGGTTACTTAGACGAATTAAGTAAAATAATGAATATTCGTTAATATACTATACAAGACAAGCAAGCCAACTACTTTGCACTACAGACCAAAGCAAAGACTTGTGTAGATTCTGTTATGTTTGGAGACTTTTACATTATCTCTATTTTTTTTATTCCGACCACATGACGTGCTACTGTGCATGAATAAATACCATTTGAGAACAAGCAAGCTTCATTGACTTCTTACACCAAGTACCAAATACATTTCTTGCTTGTTTGTGACTTCTTTTTTTTAGGAAGCACTAGCGCTTTTATTATAAAATGTTAAAATTTTTATAAGAAATTTCAGTGCTTCCTAGAAAAGTATTTTGGAGTGATTCATGAAGAAGCTCATAGCAAATGCTTCTCCATAAAGCACTTTTATGACCCATAAGCGCTTTTAATTTTTTTGTTTATCAAACGTTGTTGTTATTGTCACAAAAAATGTGTCTTTTTAAATTTATAAAAACTCACAAGCGCCCAAATCGGATATAGTATAGATGTGTAAGAACCAAGTCGTACCCATAAGGATTGCGTGAAAAATATAGAAAACTAATTAAACCCAAGTTAATTTTATTGCCAACCTAGTTGAATCAAATGGTGATTTGTTTGTTGATAAAGAAAATAAATAAAAAAAAAAAAAAAAAAAAAAAAAAAAAAAAAAAGAATAATAATAATAAAATTAGAGATTTATTAAATTAATGAAAAAATAAGGTAATTAGAATCCACACCACTATTTCATAAAACTCTAATTATTTACCTGTTAATTTCCATGCCGAGTAACAATCTAGAAGTCAACCTATTGCTTTCTCAAGATATATCATTTAGGCCCTTTAATGAATCTTTTGTAAATTCCCATTCCCTTTATTAGTACAAATTCTAAGCATCACATGTAAACAAAATTTATTTAACTACAAAGGATCAAAGTTTCCTAAGCATCCTAGGTGAAAAAGGTTATTTGAATGACAAGAGATCAAAGAAATTTGTATACTAAAAATACAAAACTAAGGATGTATTAATGAATCAACCCAAATTCTTAACTACCACAAATACACGATAGAATCGGTGAAAAGAAAGTTAATCTAGTAATCATGTGAAGTGGAAATTATAAACATTGAATAATATACTTTGGAAACTAGAAGATAAAAACTAGAACTTCATTTTATAATGATGTTTCATTATTAACAAAATTGAACTAGACATAAATAAAATAACAAAATAATTACAAGATAAAAACTAAAGTGGAAATGAAAAAGGAAAAATTGCATCATTAACCCCTTGGATCCTTGCCTGTCGGCTCCCCAAAGTTCTCTCCAATTCTATCGTATTTTCTCTCCTCTTTCTTTCCCTTTCTCTCTTTCCTTCTCTTTGCCGTGTACCACTTGGTACCTCACATATTTGCTTCAAGCTTTTAATTATAGGCAAAAGTTTAGGAGCTTAAATCATAGAATAATCGAGAGAGAATAAGAATTCTGGTCTTATCTATGCACATTACAATAGAACACAAAGTGGCAATAATGTCATCAACCACACTTTTATTTATTTTTCTCTCTTTTGGGTGCATAGACTGAGAGAGTCTTCTCTGTGCCAATTTTCCACAATCCCGCGTGCAAAACGCGTAAAGAGACGAAGCCACACCACCACTCCCTCCCTCCCTCCCTCCCTCCCTCCCACCCAGAAGAATTTTGCACTACAAAACAATACAAAACAAGGAGAGAGAGGCTCACATTACATAATGTCACAAAACAAAATATGAAAATAAAAATAAGCTCCCTATTGTACATCAAATTTAATTTATAATCTCAGTGGAAATTAATTTTCTGGGTAATTTATGTGTAGTTTCCAGGTCGCTTCCTTTGTGGGGGCAAAATTGTCAATGCAACACATCTGAGGCGCTATAAATTCCACCTCGGGACACTCAACTAATCACACCTAAATCTCATTCCTCATCCTATTTCTATCATTAACTGCAGTGTCTTGACATTATTCAATAAAATCCCTTGTTTGGTTTTTCTCTGCTATGCATTAATCTAGGGGAAAAAGCTAATTTAAGCACTTTCCAAAGCCAGCACTCACCGACTCCCTTTTTCGTGCATCAAATGAGGCCTAATATTTCATTTTAGTCGCGCAGATTTCTTTGTGAGCTTTTTTGAAGCACTTTCCAAACCCAGCACTCAACAACTCCTTGAGCCTTCCTCATTTAGTCATATACGTACGGTGAGTCCAATATTCCATGCCAAAAGTACCACTATATCCATGAGACTATTTGCTTAATCTTTTTTGAACTATTTTTTTTGTCTGACCATTTTTCTAATTTTGTAGTTGCACCAAGAAACATGTTCCTAGAGCCAAAAACAGATGATCAAGCTTCTGAAGGTTTGGGCAGCAGCACTAGCTTGCTCATTCCAACCATCAACACTTCTGGCCAATACGTGTGGCGCAAGAGATGGCTTAGATATATTGCTCTAGGCGTTTTCATCACCTCACGCAGATTGCCCCACGAAGCCCCTGGCTATGAACCTTTAGAAGCACCGGCACCACCGGCCCCTGCCTCTGAGCATGCGATTGACATCCCTTTTCAGGACCGGTTTCTGAACAAGGTTGCTCGCACTGTGAGAGAGAAGAACTTAAATGCACTGCGAGGACTTGGTGGTGTTGCTGGCATTTTGCCACTTCTCAGGCCTCACTTCGAGGTAGCAAGCAAATAAGTGAAAAAAAAAACTTCTTATAATCTTATGCACTTGATAGAGAATGATTGAAGTTAACTTTGTCAAGTTAATCATATTCGTTCTTTATATGACAGGATGATGCTGATGATGGTGGTCAAAATCCACAAGGATGGAACACGACCATGTCCCCAGTTGATGCAAAAAGCTTCTCATACTTCTTGTTGAAGGCGTGCAATCAATATACAGTTTTTTTTCTCTTACTAGCAGCAGGGTTTTCGTTTGCCATTGAATTCATGACGCAAGGAGTCAAACAAGGGTGGCACGACGGTCTTGCCATACTCTTTGCGGTGTTCTTACTTGTTGCTTTCCCTTCAGTGGGGAACTACCTCCATGAGAGAAAGCTGGTGAGGAAGCACCTGCTGGACAGGAGCAGATTGACGGTGAATGTTGAAAGGAGTAACAGAGAACCTACATCAGTTAACATATCTAGTGTTGTGGTGGGCGATATAGTTCATTTGAAGGAAGGAGACCGTGTCCCTGCCGATGGTTTGTTCATAGATCATGGTGAGGACTTGATGTTGGATGAGGTTTTGAACCCCAAAATTGATTGTGAACAAAACCCGTTTGTGTTGTCTGGTTCAAAGGTTATTAAGGGGCATGGTCGCATGGTTGTGACATGTATTGGTGCCAAAACAGTTTTTGCTGAGATGCACAGCTTGGGGACTAATCATAATCCAAACGAAAAGACGCTGTTACAAGATTTGTTGGACAAGCCATTTAATTGTATGGATTATCTTGCGGTTTGTGTCTCTCTACTGATTGCTCTTGTGGTGCTAATACGGCTATTATTCTTCAGGAAGCATGACAATTACAATGACAGGCCAGAACTGAAAGGGGAAGGTTCAATGAACTTGGTAATGAGGATCTTTGAGAAAATTTTCTTGAAACCTCAAGGACGGGTTTCCACTTTAGCAAGTGTTCTTGCAACCGCGGTGATAGGGATACAACATGGAATGCCTTTTGCAATTACAGTTGCCCTTTGTCAATGGAAGGAGAAGGTGGTCCAAATTCAGGCAAAGCCTCAGAATCTATCAGCTTGTGTCACCATGGGACTAATAACAGTCATCTGCATAGAAACAACTGGTGAGCTAATGTGTAGTCAGGGGGAGGTTAAGGAATTTTGGATGGGTGGAAAGGATTTATGCAGTGATGAAGTGGACTCTGAAGCTGACCAAGTTGTTCTTGAAACACTGCATCAGGGGATTTCTGCTACCCCATCCCCAACAAAAGATTTGCTCATTTCTTGGCTGAAGACCAGATGGGGTGCTAACATGGAGTTATTGAATGAAACATGTAATCCCATTGAGCAGAAACAATTGAGCTCTGATGAGAAATGCAGTGGGATTTTAGTGGAGAAAATTGTGAACGATGAACAAATTCTGCAGTTGCACTGCAATGGGGATGCATCAACAATATTACATAAGTGTTCACATTACAATGATAACAGAGGGGAAAGTCACACTATGAAAAACCAGAACAGAAGATTTAAGCAGGTGATTAATAAAATGGAGGAGAATGGTCTTAGGCCCATTGCATATGCTTACAAGAAAACAGAAGTCCAAGAACTTACAGAAGATGGGTTGATTCTGTTGGCAATCGTGGGCGTTAGACGCCCATATCAAGAAGAGCTTAAATTGGCAGTGGAAGCTCTTAAAAGGGTTGGAGTTAGCATCAAACTGGTGTCAGAGGATGAGCTCTCAACAGTGAGAGCCAGGGCTTCACAACTTGGAATCTCCCCCGGTTCAAATGACATGGAAATTGAAGGAGAAGTTTTCCGAAGACTGAATTCCATGGAAAGGCAGGATAAGATAGATATGATCTCTTTGATGGGAAGGTCCCTCCCTAAGGACAAGTTTCTCATGGTGGATCGCTTAAGGAAGAAAGGTCACATAGTTGCATTCTGTGGAGGGTTGACCATAAGCGATACTCCGACCTTAAAAGAAGCTGATGTAGGAATCATAGATGATATCCGGAGCACGGAAATGGCTAGAGAGAATGCTGATCTTATAGTTAGAAATGTCTGTTTACTAGGCCCTATTTGGAAGTCTGGTGCATGTGCTTACGACAACATTCAGCAATTCTCTCAACTTCACCTCACTGCTTGCATATCTGGGCTACTGATAACCTTAGTGGCAACAATGCATTCCGGAGAGTCCCCATTATCCGCAATTCACTTGATTTGGGTGAACTTGATTATGTGCCTTCTTGGTGGCCTCATGATGGTGATGGAGTTACGAGGCCCAGAACTACTCACTCAAAGACCTGCAAAGAGGACTGAATCACTTATAACACCAGTCATTTGGAGAAACATAGCAATTCAAGTTTCATCTCAGGCTTCTGTCTTGCTGATCTTACATTTCATGGGAAATGCAGTACCAAGAATGGATCAAGGCATCCGGAATACGATGATTTTCAATACTTTCACCTTGTGCCAGGTCCTTAATCTGTTGAGTGCCATGCACTTGGTGAAGAAGGAAATGCTAGTTGTTGTCCTCCACAACAATTGGTTTCTGATGGCTTTGGGGGCTGTTTTGATCATGCAGGTGATGATTGTTGAGTTTGGAAAAGGGCTAGTCAGTGGTGCGAGGTTGAATGCACTGCAGTGGTCGATCTGTTTCCTTCTTGCTGCTCTTTCATGGGGGTTTGATTGGACCTTTAAATTGCTTTCAGATAGCATCGAAAGAACAGCTTCGGCATTGATGGTGAATTCACATGTGGGGTTCTCAAATAGGAGGCGCAGATTATACATTTCTATTTGGTTGTTCCTGATCTTCTCCGTATCGTCATTTTGTTTTCACCCAGTTTCTCAGCTCGCTAGCACATATATCAGTTAAATTGGAAGTCTCCCATGGAAGTGTTAACAAAGTTAATAAACCATGTAGTCATCTTGTGGTCTGTCTGTGTTCCTACTTGTTCTGCACAATGCCATCTCTAAAATGTGAATAAGTTATTCTCCTGCCTTTTTACTATGAGCCTTGAGGCAATAGACCAGAATGCTAATAGATATTACACTGTAGTTGATCATAGACAATGTAGGTGAGCTTATGTTATTTACTCTTCGGGACATTCTCCAATAAGTATTTAAATTAAGGATTGGTTGCATACTTCTAATCTCGGCCGTTGGATTGCATCTAAGAGAATACCAACACATTTAATGAATGTAAGCCAACAGCCAAGATTAGAAGTATGTAACCAATCCTTAAAATACTTTTTGGAGAATCTCCCTTTACTCTTCTTCCACTGCAAACCATTTCTGCTCTGCTATGGTTTGCTGTTGTTTTATCAATACTGCGGCAAATTAACCTTTTCACAGCAGCCAAGGAACAGTTCGAAATTTAGAGGTTGGCGTTTTTTACCTTAAGCCAACAAAAACACCCAAGGAAAGTTTATGCTTTCATGATTTCATCAATGGGGGCCTATTAAATATTTGTCTTTTGGTTGGAGCTGGCGTGACCTTCTACAGTACAACTAATCTTGTGGCCTGCGTTCACCAACCACAAATATTGCACCAATTTGCCTGCCACGTGGCTAAGAGATAACCCCTCTCTCACTAGAACAATCAGTTTGGAAATCTAAATCCAATTGAGAACCAATAGAATGTTGCTGATCTGTAGATATCCTAATCCACAACATCTTCACATTCCCGTTATAACATCCCAGCGCTCTCCTTGTCCAAGGCATCTCATTAGGCCTCACAACACCACCCCACTTCGAACAGGAGAGCTTAGTCATGGCAACCTCTGCAATCCATCAATCAGCATTTGCCGGCCAGACTGCTTTGAAGCAGTCAAATGAGCTCATCCGAAAGATTGGCGGCCTTGGTGGCGGCCGCATCACCATGAGGCGCACCGTCAAAAGCACCCCCCAAAGCATATGGTAAGTACCTTGGCTGTAGCATGTGAGCATAAGACATTTTTTTTCCAAGCAACTCTACTAAAACTTCCATGTGTATAAATAAGGTCACTGATACATATTACGCTATTGGAGTAAATTAAAGTATCTAGTAGTATTGAGAGTCATGGATTCAATGTAAAATTCAAATCAAAATGATGTTTAGATTACAATGACAGAATCTCTACAATCTATTCTACCTCAGTGCATAAAGTTACAGTGTTACAAGACCAACATGCTCAACATAGCATTAGGAAGTTTACACCATACCCATACCTTTTAAAGCCAAGGCCTTGAGCTTATTATGCTAAACACTCTTCACTGTAATTGACAAAACAGGTATGGCCCAGACCGCCCAAAATACTTGGGACCATTCTCTGAGCAAACTCCATCATACTTGACTGGTGAATTCCCTGGTGACTACGGATGGGACACTGCTGGACTATCCGCAGACCCTGAGACATTTGCCAAAAACCGTGAGCTTGAGGTGATCCACAGCCGATGGGCCATGCTTGGTGCACTGGGATGTGTCTTCCCAGAAATCCTGTCAAAGAATGGTGTCAAGTTCGGCGAGGCTGTTTGGTTCAAGGCTGGATCTCAAATCTTCTCCGAGGGTGGCCTTGACTATCTTGGCAACCCAAACCTTGTCCATGCCCAGAGCATTTTGGCAATCTGGGCTGTCCAGGTTGTGCTCATGGGATTTGTCGAAGGATACAGGATTGGTGGAGGACCACTTGGTGAAGGACTGGATCCACTTTACCCTGGAGGGGCCTTTGACCCACTTGGACTGGCTGATGATCCTGAGGCGTTTGCTGAACTGAAGGTGAAAGAGCTTAAGAATGGGCGGCTGGCAATGACTTCAATGTTTGGATTCTTTGTTCAGGCTATTGTAACTGGAAAGGGCCCAGTTGAGAACCTCTATGACCATGTTGCTGATCCAGTTGCCAACAATGCATGGGCTTATGCCACCAACTTTGTCCCTGGAAAATGAAGAAACCTAAATGCATGGCTGTTCATCTGTAACATTACCCGAACTTCTTGCTTTTGTTGAGGTTCTCTTGTTGTGGACTCCATTAGTTCTGATGTAATCTTACTAGAAACTGCTTGTATTGAAATCACTTATCCAGTAAAACCGCCCAGCTCCTTTGTGCTTGAACTCCTTATTTGTCTAGATGTGTTGAACATTCAAAAGTTCCAGTCAACAAATGCATGCTTTGCTGCAATATAGTAAATCTAAACCAGAGAATAAATATATAACAACCAAAATACAAGGGAAAATAAAAATTAAAACCAAATCATATGATTATCAGATTCACCTTAGGTTTCTTCATCTATTCCTCCCCATTAGGCAAATTAAGTTTAACCAGCGCATACAGAGAATGTGGGAAAGATTTCTGCAAACTTTTACCCACTGAACACTGGCTATCATCTCTAATTTTAATATCAGCATAATGAAGACTGCCTATGCTATTAGTATTACGAACACATAGTATATGGATTTGGCCAATGCAGGGTGAAAGGAATGATGGAAGAGCTATCATCTCTTACTATAATCTCAGTATAATGAAGATTGCCCATATAGCTAAGGGCAGCCACATTCCTGTTGCAAGAAAGGCAGTTTTGGGCTCTGGGCAAGCGATACTGGTATCGTGTCAATACGGATGTCAACATGTTTGTCATATGGATGGTGATATGTTATTTATATGGAAGTTGATATGTTGTCAGTGTGGATGTCGATATGTTGTCGAGTATCCCGCTCCAGCTACAGTGGAGTGGGATATATGTATATAATATTACACAATAAGTGCCCACAAGGAGAATGTACAAAACAAAGAGAACGTATGAAACAACAAATTTGGAAAATTTTCAGCAAACAAACTTTTGCCAACTGAAACTTTTCACATGATGGGAGGAGCTATTATCTTTCGGTATAACGAACAATTCTTGTAGGGGTAAACAGTATACAACGAAGATTGCCTCTAATACTAAGGGCACCTAATGTAGAGCCTTCTGCCAATGCAGGGTGAAAGAAGCGATGGGAATGACTATTATATCTCACTGTCACTATAAATTCAGACTCTCTGTATAAGATAGCCTATCTTGCACTAGTCTCTGGCCAATTCAGCATCTAGGGAAAGCAAGACCTATGCAGTCATATCCCTGTAACAAGGGGGGCTGTTTTTGCTAGGAACAATCATTACATCAAGAAACACCTTCAAGAATGTCTATACTGCTAAATATACAAAAGGAACACAAAGAGATGCATAAAATGAAGAAATGATACCAGTGGCCAATTTTAAGAGTGGAAGCATAGAGGTAGAGGCATTCTGATGCTTATTGCTTTGAGCAGATCAACACAAGCGTCAATGCAGCAGACAAACAAGTCAGTCACCAAAAATCTTTGCAAGAACATGACCCATTTCTGAAATGATGGAAACGACTATTATCTCTCACAATAATCTCACGATCATAGATACTGGATAGGAGTTTAGTGACAGAGTGGCAATCGTTACAGACACGAAGATTCTTTATAATGCGAATAGGACTCCCAGGTTCCAAATTAATAAGACCATATGCAATAGCCAATCTCTCGCTATGGTTTTCCAATTCAGCTTCCTTCTCTTTTTCCTCTTCAAGACACAACAGAACTTGACTTGTGTCAGGAACATGTCCTACGGATTTCAGTTTCTCTCTCATCTCAGTCAACTTAGAATATATGTCTTTTGTCCAAGGATGTGATTTGTCACCGACAATAAACTCATGAAGCACACCTCTGTGCTCTATGGAACTGCATCCTGGGTCCTTTTTTACTCCTCTCTTTCTCATAATTTCTCTTACCTGTGAAACTTTCTCCCACTTATCAGCCGCAGCATACATGTTAGAAAGAAGAACATAGCATCCAACGCTGTCTGGAGACACGTCAATCAAATGGCGAGCTGCATAATCACCAACTTCAACATTTCCATGGTTACGAGCACCACTAAGCAAACTCATCCAAATTACTTTGTTTGGTTTCATGGGCATACTTTCAATGACATTCTTTGCCTCGTCCAGACAACCAGCGCGGCATAAAATGTCTACAAAACAACCATAGTGTTCAATTGTGGGTTCAATTTCATAATCATTTATCATCAGATTGAAATAGTAACGACCAAGATCAACCAATCCTGCATGACTACATGCATTCAAGACTCCGACAAAAGTTATACCATTAGGGTGCATTCCATTTTTGCGCATCTCAAGGAATAGCTCAAGAACCTGGTCGGCCATACCATGCATTCCTAAACCAACAATTATAGCAGTCCAATGCCCCAATTTCTTCCTGTCTATAGCTCGAAATACAGCCAGAGCACTCTCTATGCTCCCACACTTGGAATACATTTCTATCAATGATGTACCAAGCACACCATCTAAATCAAATCCATGTTTTACCATGAAAGAATGTATCCATCTCCCCTTACTTAGAGTGGCTAATCCTGAAACGGCAGAAAGAGCACTGACTAATGTAGCATGACTAGGCATAATATCTTCTTCCAAAATTTCCTGAAACAACTCCGATGCTTCCATAAACTGTCCATTAAATTCATAACCTGCAATCATCGAATTCCAAGTTATTATATCTCTTGTTGGCATCCGACTAAACAATTGACGTGCCATCTCAAAATCTCCGGATTTCATGTAACCATTAATCATGGCATTCCAAGAAACCAAATTTCTATGTGGCATCCTATCAAATATCTCCCTAGCCATCTCTACCTTCCCGCATTTTGATAACCCGTCAACTAAAACAGTCCACGAAAAAGAATCTCTCTCCTGCATTTGATCAAACAATTCCATTGCAACTTCTACTTCTCCGCATCTCGCATACCCATCAATCAAAGAATTCCAAGTAACCAAATCTCTATCAAGCATTTGATCAAACACTTTCCTAGCCAAACCAATCTCACCACACTTTGAGTACAAACTAACCAAACTACTCTGCACAAACTTATCCAAACCAAGCCCAATTTTCAACACCAACCCATGAATCTGTTTCCCTTCCCCAATCGCATTTAACCGAGCACAACCCTTCATCACACACGGTACAGTAAAATTATCCGGAACAAGTTCATGAAGCAATTCATAGAACAAAATAATAGCATCATGGGAACGCTGGTTCCCAACATAGCATTTGATGAGAACGTTCCAGGAAACCAAGGTGGGTTCTTCAATTTGATCGAAGACGGAGCGAGCATAGTCAAGATTGTTGATTTTGGGGTCTGCGTAGAGAGATAAGAAACGGGAAGCAATTGCAGGGTGGCTGAAAGTTCCAGTTTTGAGGGATACGGCGTGGTGTTGCTCTGCTTCTCGTTGGGTTTTACAGGTTTGGAGAAGCGAAAAGGGGAGGCTTTGAGGAGAGAGCAATGGTTGATGGAGAGAGTGAGAAGGCGTGAGTTGAAGCATTGCTATGGCTTTGGTGGATCAGATGATTGACTGAAGGGCTCTGTGTGTGGCTTATTATAACTGCTACATAATAAAAGCAAAGTGACATTTTTTTTTCTTGTGTTTTGTTCAGTTTTTATTTTTATTTTTATTTTTAAATATTTTATTTTTTGCTTTCGTCTACGAATGAAATAACCCTAGTTTACTCAACGGTTTAACCTTTCTCCCTTCTATTTCAGTATAGCGAAGCTATGGTTCTCCAATGACCACGTTCAGCAGCAACTCGGCGAGTCCACTCACCATACTCCCCAACTACCAACCAAGCCCCCTCATTCCCAAGGGCTCTGAAAACCCAAGAAAAATCCAAACTTACCATCTTCTTCGAAAACCCCTCATGACCTCTCCATAGCTCGACATGTTAAAGCCCCTCAAAACCCCACCTCTCCTTCACCTACAAACCCTCCATTCGCTATTGGGTTCCCACCATTTTATCGAATTCGCATCGAGAACCAAGCTTTTCTCCCAACTCTCTCATCCACCCTTCAATCCTGCCCCAAACTTGGTGTTCCAAATCTGTGACATTCTGTGCGACCCTCAATGGGAAAAGAGCTCAGAGCTCAGCTGGCTGAGCCCTAAGATTAGAACCGATCATGTGTCAAAGATTATTGAGACCCACAAGAACACAGACTCGGCGTTAAGATTCTTCTACTGGGTTTCTAAGAGACCTTCTTACCAGCATGATATGAGCTGCTTCTCATCAATGCTGAATAGGCTTGTGAACGAACGGCTTTTTGCGCCTGCAGACCGTGTGAGGATTTTGATGATTAAAGCTTCTAGGAAGGAGGAAGAGCTTAAACGGGTAACTGAATATTTGAATGAGATGAGCCGACGTGGTTTTGAGTTTACATTGTATAGTTTTAATACGCTTTTGATTCAATTGGGTAAGTTTGAGATGGTTAGTATAGCTCAAAATGTTTATACCCAGGTGCTAAGTAGTGGGCTTAAACCGAGTTTGTTGACATTTAATACAATGCTCAATATATTGTGTAAGAAGGGCAAGGTTCAGGAAGCAGAGTTGATTTTGAGCAAGATTTTTCAGTTTGATATGCTCCCGGATGTTTTTACTTATACATCATTGATTCTTGGGCATTGTAGAAATCGTAACTTGGATTTGGCATTTGAGGTTTACGATCAGATGGTGAAGGCAGGTTGTGACCCGAATTCAGTTACGTATTCAACTCTTATCAATGGGCTATGCAATGAGGGGAGGGTGGATGAGGCACTGGATATGCTTGATGAAATGGTAGAAAAAGGGATTGAACCCACATCATATACTTACACTGTCCCAATTGCTTCACTATGTGAGGCCGATCGGCTGGTGGAAGCAATTGGGCTTTTCAGAAGAATGAGAAGCAGGGGTTGCCATCCTACCGTTCATACTTATACAGCTTTGATCAGTGGGTTGTCTCAGACGGGGAAACTCGATGTTGCTATTGGACTCTATCACAAGCTTTTGAAGGATGGTTTGGTCCCAAACACAGTTACCTTCAATGCATTGATAAATGGATTATGTGAGACAGGAAGATATGACCTGGCTCAGAAGATTTTTTATTGGGTGGAGAGACATGGGACCTTGGCAAATACCCAAACTCACAATGAAATCATCAAAGTTTTCTGTTTGATGGGTAACATTAATAACGCAATGGCTCTTGTAAGCAAAATGCTTAAAGTGGGACCCTCTCTAAATGTGATTACATATAACACACTCATCAATGGATACCTCAGTGGAGGTCAGTTAAACAATGCTATGAGGTTGTTGGATTTTATGAAAGGGAGTGGATGTGAACCAGATGAATGGACTTATACTGAACTTATTTCTGGGTTTTGCAAGGCGGGTAAGTCTGACTTTGCATCTACTCTTTTCCGTGAGATGGTAGAACAAAGAATTAGCCCCAGTCAGGTCACCTACGCTGCTTTGATTGCTGGATACTGTATGGAGGGGAAAGTGGATACTGCATTGTCATTATTTGAGCAGATGGAGGAGAAGGGTTGCTGTCCAAGTATTGAAACCTACAATGCCATTATAAATGGTTTGTCCAAAGATAATCAGTTTGTTAAAGCTGAGAAACTATGTAAAAAGATGGAAAAACAAGGACTGGTTCCAAATGTCATTACCTACACGTCTCTAATTGGTGGCCTCTGTAAAAGTGGCAGGACTGACCTTGCGTTCAAAATCTTCCATGAAATGGAAGAACAAGGTTGCTTGCCGAACTTGTATACATATAGCTCACTCATGTTTGGGTTATGTCAAGAGGGCAAGGCTGACAATGCTGAGACGTTGCTTGATGAAATGGAAAGGAAAGGATTGGCTCCTGATGTGGTAACATTTACCACACTCATTGATGGTTTTGTTATGCTTTGTAGGCTAGATCATGCATTCTTGCTTCTTAGGCGAATGGTTGATGTGGGCTGCAGGCCCAACTACCGAACATATGCTGTGTTGGTCAAAGGGTTGCAAAAGGAAAGTCAGTTGCTGACGGAGAAGGTTGTGGGGCTCGTGGCCCAACATGAAGCAATGTATAGTTGCAGCTCTGATGAAAGCTATAACTTTTTTGAGGCGTTGTGCAATCTCTTAGCTAGGATGTCAGAGAATGGATGTGAACCTACTGTTGATACCTATGGTACTTTAGTGAGAGGCTTGTGTACAGAAGGCAGATATTATGAGGCAGATCAGTTGGTGCGGCATATGAAAGACAAAGGCCTGTGCCCCAATAGAAGGATTTATCTGTCTCTATTCTTTGTTCATTGTACAAATTTAAAAGTGGAATCTGCGCTGGAAATCTTTGGCTTGATGGAAGATAATGGATTTGAGGTTCACTTATCAGCTTATAAGGCACTTATTAGTGCTCTCGGCAGGGTGTGTCGGGCTTTAGAAGCTGAAACTTTATTCAAAAGCATGCTAGAAAAACAATGGAATACTGATGAGATTGTTTGGACTGTGTTAATCGATGGATTACTGAAGGAAGGGCAATCAGATCTATGCATGAAGCTTCTTCATGTTATTGAATCTCAAAAATGCAGTATCAGTTTCCAGACATATGTTATCTTGGCCAGAGAACTTTCTAAAGTAAACAAGGATAGGGGGAGTTCTCAAATTGTTAACAGAGCAAGTGATTTAAAGGGTGTACATTGATCATGGTTTCTTTATACACACGGAGAAAAAGGAAATTCGTTAACTGAGTTCCATTAATGAACTAATAAGAAATTATACTTTTTTCGCCGAAGGTGTATATATTCTTTTGCTGTCACAACTTTGCAGCTTGATCATACAATAAATGGTATGTAGATGGCGCTTTGCCTTCAAACCTTGTTAACATTCGTTACTTTCTATTACTGTCTTTGGTGATTATCAGAATACTTTAGTTCTGTTGGCTTTTGATTAATTTGGTCGCAATATTTGTCCAATAGTCACCAAGAAAATTCGATCGATGGTTACTAAGTTTGTTATCCTATCTACATGGAAGTGACAAGTTTTCAGAAGATAATTGTCTTCAGTTGGAACTGAAAATCTGGTGTGCATGAAGCAGCAACCTAAGGTAGACATGTAGGTTTGTTTAGACAAAGTATAAATGAATGATATTTGCCATTTGTGCGGGTTGATGGTTGGTGCAGGACTGTGTGTACTGTTTGGCAATTGATTTAGGGGTTAGGATAATTTCTGCCTATGCAGGCTTTTTAATTACATGGATTATCATATCTAGGAAGGCTTCTTAATACAGAAATGGTGATGTGTGTGATCATCTAGGCAGGCTTCTTAATTACATGGATAATCTTCTTTATGGTGCTCATTTGGTTGGTTTTTCATTGTTTGACATGCTTACACCATATTTATTCTGGCTTAGTGTTTATAAAATGGAATTGAGAGCTAGACATTCTTCGCATATATACTTGCAGGTGATACAGCTTGGACGTCCCCTAGTGGAAAGTTTCCTCTTTCCTCAGAAAATTTTGACGAGAAGATGTTAAGGTACACCTTGTTTGATACCTATGTTGGTTTATTTCGCTGTCGTTACCTCATACAATTTTGATTCATTGTATTCTTTACACCAAGAGTCATTTATAAAATATACCTCAGTTTTACAATAGCATATGTTGTGGTTCATTTAGTAAATTTTCGTTTTATGTTTTAGTTTTAGCTTTGATGGTCAAAATCATCCTCTCTTTTTTAATCTCTCTCTCGTCTCTTTTTTCCTTCTCTCTGTTATTCTTTTCATAAGAAAAAGAAATAAAGAAACTAAAAGCAAAAAAATCTAACCAAATTCCCATGGGATGGTCTCTTGATTCTGTATCGGCAAGTATAACTATTTTACTGTGAATTATCAACAAAAAGTAATCTGCAGTTGCCACTGATTTAAATCAACTTAAATAATGTCTGTGATTCAGAATTCCGGGATAAATATGCTTTGTAGTTGACGTGATGAAATTAATTTAATTAGACATTTTTGGTGTCGGGTTACTCAGGTCCTAAATCGAGCTAATTTCGCACCAGGGCTCTTAGAAAGAACTACCGGCCAAGATTACTGAACTAGTCCACTTTTTTGAATCTGCCTCTGAGTGTTCTAATGCAAATGCCAGTATGTGTGGCCACTTTCCGAATGTGGTGTTCAATTTTTTTAATTTTCCCAAAGGATGATAGCACTCTAAATCTTTGTAGGGTTTTTTTATTGGGGTCGAGATGAGCTCAGAGTTTGCTTTTTTTGTCACTTTCTTTGTGTTTCGCTGATCTTTGCCTAGTATTTGCTGGGATTCCCACTCCTTAAATGAAGAAGGGTAGAATGAATAAAGGCTTGGTTCATGCATGAAGACCCTAATATTTTATGGGTATGAACTATATTGTGGATCAATCTAGAAAGGTAAAAACGCATTCATTATCGTGTGAGTTCTAGTGTTCTCACCTTTCCTCCAAGTCTAAACCTATACAAACCCCCGAGTATGAGAAACCCTTTGAGTGAAAAGTAAATTATTATGTGTATGCAAGAGAGAATTTTGTGGTGAAAATCCCTGGAGGTGATTTTGGAAGAGACTCTGGCTTCCCGGCAGTCAGTTCTTGTGAGATTGTTCCTTTGTAATCCTTGGTATCTTCTAGTCCTGTCCACACAAAAATTATTGTAATTCCATCATTTTATATAGTAAAGAAGAATTTGTTCCTGTCCTCCTACTATTCAGTGGACAAAAGGCTCAAATGCTAAGGATGTAATCCCATTGTTTCTATGTTTGATGATGTTTGCCTGTTTTGGCCATACAAGGATGGGAAAGTTTGATCTTGAGTTTGCTAATTGTCTTTTGGCATTGTATTAGGTGACTCTGGTTCTCAAATGTATAATGGTTCAACCCCAGTTTCCAATCCTATCATGGAACTGAAAAATAAATTTCTAAATTTTTTGATTGAGCCTGCAGTGTCTGAAAAATTATAACCAAATGCCACCAATCTGATTATATTCGTCCAATTTGCAGTAGATTTTCCCTCTCCGAACCTCTCTACTAAAACCCTGCAATTAACTGATCATGCATATTGTAAGTAGTAAACTACTCTGAAAATTAGGTTCCAAGTTGAAATCTTTCTTCCTCTAATGAACGAATAAAAACTTATAGTTCATGAAAGGATGAAATTAAAATTAGTTTACCCTCCGTTTGGATGAGGGAAAATAACTCGGAATTTAGGTAAAAGTCGGGAATTGAAGAAGAGAAATTGACAATTCCCTTGTTTGGCAACTTAAACCCGGAACTTATTAAATGACGCGTGGAAAAAATCATGGAAATTGAGGTATCAAATTCCCGAGTTTAATTTCCACCAAAATAGGTGTCATTTCACAATTTCCGTAGTGCGGGAATTCATATTTTCCAGTGTGCCAAAACTTACATTAAAAAAAACCCACCAAACTTTTCATTAAAAAAAAATTAAAAAATAGCGCCAAAAACCCCTGAAACTGAGTATAGCCAGAGAAGTAAGGAGAATGAGTTCTTCTTGGGTTACATGGCTCTTTGGATCCAGTTTGAAGGTTAGTATTCAAGCCTTTCTCTCCTTCAATTTATATATTTTTTATTTTAGGGTTACCATGGTTTCTGAATGGCTATCAAAATTGGGTGTTTTTGACTAAATTTATGAATGTGTTGAATGGGTTTTGTGATCTTTGCGGCACTGTGGCTGGATTTTTGGGAAGTTTTAACAAAATACTCTATGCCCATGGATATTGGTGTGTGATTGGTGTTTATGGTACAGCTCTGTAGTTGTTTGCTAGCTTTATCACTTTGTGTTATCGCCTTGCTCTGTAGTTGTTTGTTAGCTTTATCGCTTTGTGTGAGCCATTAGATGTTGATTGTAAGCTACACCAACTTGCTCGTAAGCCGCAGCTTGGCCAAGGTGCTCCTTCATTCTTTGGGACTTAAATTAAGTCTTATGATAGTGATTCATTGATTTCATCATTTATTCCTATACTTTTGTTTGCAACTTTTTAATCAAAGCCCTTTCAGTTTCTCTGGTCATTGGTCTTTTGCCAAGTGAAAAAGAAGTATCATGGTCTTGATTGCTGATTGCTTCTAGTTCTAATTCCATAGTCACTCCCAATGGAGAAAAAAAAAGTATGTTACTGATGTTCATTGCACGTGGGGAGTGATTTGGTTTGCTAATATGCTTTGTTTGTTTAAGTTGAGTTATTTAGTTCATCAAACGATATGTTATTTCATACTTCGAGGAATACCTTCTATGTCAGTTATCAGTTTTTTTGTTCTTTCGAAATATTTAATTTCTTTCATTTATAATTTACATGAGCTATCCAAACATTGAAATTTTCAATTTCTGTCATTTACAAAATTCGACATACATAAATCCAAACACTGAAATCTTCAATTACCAGAAATTGAAATGATGGAAATCTAAATTCCGTCATTTTAAAATTCTATGCAATTTGCAATTCCTTCATCCAAACGGAGCATTAAAGATGTGGTTGAAGCCATAGATAAATGGATAAAAAAAAGTCAGTTTTCTTTTTTGGGTAAATAATGAATATACTGAACCAGGGTTGGGGAAATTCCCATATCAAGAAGAAACTAAAGAGAAACCCATATGAACCACAATGTGTGGTACGGTTGGTAAAGTGTCACCTCCAGTTGGCGAGCTACCTAGTGCCTCATTGGCAGAGGTTAGAAACTCGTTGGAAGCACTTTGTGGCTAGGGAAAGCCGAATTCCCAGCGGGGATTAATCTCATCCTTCGAGTGTGGGGACACCTCGTGATATTTACCAAAAAAAAGAAAAAAAGAAAAAAAGAAAAAAAGAAAAAAATCTATATGTAACTAAGAGACGTGAGTTTCCATGCATTTCAGTAAATATAACAAAATAGTTTTAAACTTTTGAAGATCCTAGTTTCATAAGACATATTGATATACTTGTCTAATGGTATCATTTTCTCCATAAAAAAATCAATAATAAATAAATGATATTCTCCTACCACTGGTTTTTGGGTTCAAGTGCTTGGTTTTCAAGGAAGAAAACAAAGGGGGGCCATCCACTACCAGAAAGGTTTTTGCTTTTGTTGATTGATTCTTGACAGAATCTCTGGGTTGCTTGGACCCCCACATGGCCTCCATTATATGACTTGCTCTTTGTCACGCATGAGCAATTATTGGCTCTTTGGTCAGTGTACCATTTTGTAGTTATACTCAATCATTTCATACAAAAACCATTATCATTTCAACTCTGCAAGCATCTCTCAACTTTGTTATTTTCTTTTCTTTTCTTGTTGCTGCAAAACCATTCTGAGTTTTTGTTCTTGGGTTTTATAAAAAAATTAAATATTTTTTTTTATAAAAAAAACCCTTGTGAATTTATAATAGTAGAAGCCTGATTCAACTGGTTTGATCACTTTCCACCAACAAAAAAAAATCAAGGCCTTGCTCAGCACCAATATTGCCCTTTTTCTCTGCTGCCATAGGCCAACTACCAGTTTCAAACAAAACAACTCCAAATCTGAGTATAAATGCTGAAAGGGCTCTGTTGTATTCTGCATATATTCTCTGTTTCCTTCCTCATTTCATGCAAACCTATCCTATCTCGTAGACCCCAAAAACAGGCAACAATAAGAATGGTAGGTCTTAGTTTTGGTGTGTAAATTGACCACAAAACTTAAAGATGTAAATGACAAACAGAAATGTAGCCTCTGGTTTAGAGAGCTTTTATTATATTTCTAATGCCAGCCCTTCTTCAGCTGCATGTACAAAGTGCATGAAAAATGCAGGGCAAGGAAGGATGCCTTTGTATTTTTTTCCATGTGCGAAGGGTCCCCATAAAAAACATCAGTACTTCAAATATATTCCTTCTGATCTTTGTCTTTTCTATGCATCCCCATCTTCAATTCCTGAACTTCATTTTCAAAAGGCCAAGACTTTGAAGGCCAGGTTTCATAGCAGGTACAAAAAAGAATCAATATTCCCCCAAGGCCACATGAAGATAAATCAGAGTCATCGATGCCAACAGCGTCTTAAAAGACAACAAGACACAAAGCATGACCTAACATTTGATGCTTCCAAACTCCATTCCAACTGCTACTTCCATTTTCATTTTGGACTGTTTTTCTTGCACTCTTGCTTTTTCAAAAAGTGCTTTTGCCTACCCATCCACCAACCCAGCCTTCTCTAGACTAGCCTTTAAATCTTTCCCTTTGGATTTTTGTTGCACAGCAGCCGATTCTTATTTATATTACATCATCCAAAATAAACTACAAAAACCCAATTTGCACATTTTAATGCCAAACAGAACACAACCCTTGTGCTATATAAACACATCCAATGCATTTTGCCCCTTCAGCACCAAATATAGCAAAAAAACAACAAAAACACCACCAACCCTTCAAGGCTTCAAAGTTCATCAAACTCTGTTTTCAATGGGTAGGGAAAGTTCTGATCCCACTGTGGTTAGTTCCTCCATTGCTCTCTTACAAGAGAGGTTCAGACAGTTGCAGAAAGTGAAGGAGAGGAGGGAGGAGCAGCAGCTTCTGAAGATGTTATCTGAGACTGATCATCATCATCAAAGGGTTGGCTCAATAAGGCATTTTGAATCCGATATGGCCAGGCCAAGCTCTCCTGCAGATCACTCACTCTCTCTGGGACTTAATTTGCAGACTAGACAAGTTGATCATTGTGCCATGAAGACACAGCCTTCCACAATCTCATGGCCCAACAATACAACAGCTGCCTCAGCAGCAAGTGCTTCAAAAAGTTTTGACAATTCAGACCTTGACACCTCTCTTCATCTGTAGACAAATCCTGGGTTCACTTTCTTTGTGGCTTCTCCATGTTTCCCTTTTTTGTATGTAATATTAGAAGAGTATGTAACTAATATAACTAATGTTTATTCATCTGAAATAATGAGATAAATAAAAGAAGAAATGGAGCAGCAATATTCTAGCTGCTCTTCTCTTCAATTTTTGGCCCTTTTGTTGGTTTTGCTTAACAACATTAACTAATCATGGGGACTATAGAGAGATTCACAATCAAGAAAAATGGATTGGGAGGTGATGGGTTTCTTTTGTTCTGTTAAAAAAAAATAATAAACACAACTTCTGAAGATTCATATCAACATATATATGTTCTTTTCTTATATTGATTTTGAGTTTGTGAAGACTGATGGTGATGAACAAAAAAGTCAGCAAGGCTTGCTAGATTCCTCATAAACTTACCATGCAGATGTACTCAGTTAGAAATTCCTAGCACCACTGATTGTTTATGCTTTCAATGGATTACTTTTGGAGCAAATACTTGGAACCAGATATTATTATTAGAGTTCTAGCTCTTGCTAGTGTATTTTTAATGAACCTTTCCTACAATAAGCAAATTCTCATAGCAACATGGTAAGATATTTTAGGAAAATTAAGTGCTAATAAATGGAAATCTCCTGATAACCAAGTTGTGAAGGTTAATTTCATGTATATGTTAAGAATAGGAATAGCCTTTGAGAAAGAGAAATAAATCAAGGCATAGTGAAATTTCTATTTTTTTATATTGGAAGTTATCATACTTTAACCTATTCCAAAAGCCAACGGGCTTTAGCCTAGTAGAAAATGGATTTCACTTGTAAAATGGTGGTTTCTGGTTCAAACCCTTATAGCACCTTGGCATTGTGCGTGCCATATATGGCTCTCTCCCTACTATCGCTTGTATTAAAAATAAATAAACATATTCGAAAAGAAAGCAACTATTACTGAGTCTAACTAGGCCGAGAACAGTTGTTATTACTGAGGTGCTCCCTCTTATTACTGAGATTTTAGCTGATGATGCTTGTATTTTGGCTAGGCCTAAAATGTTTGCTATTTAATTTTTTAAGTAATAATCTAAATTATACTAAATTAATTTAATCTACCAGAATGTAAATTCGAACTTGGGGGGATTTTTTTTTTTTTTTTTTTTTTTTTTTTTTTTTTTTTTAAGGGAAATAAAAAAAATTCATTCACAAATGATTGGCCCAAACTGATCTGCAATCTGGGCAGGGTATTAGCTGAGACTGAATGAGTTATTGGGCTCATATCAAAAGCTCCTACAAACCTAACCACTCAAAATACACAATAATAGAAAAAATTTAGTTTCATCATTTTCTTGAAGTACCAAATTGCCCTTATCGTCTCCAGAACCTTCCCAAACCCCCTCTCCGGGTCTCTCTATCAGAAACCCCTACTAAAACCCTAACACCTCTCTCCACTCTTCATCCCTCTGTCAGTCACAACTCATTGCTCTCTCTCCATCGCTTGGCCTTCGCCATCCATCTATCTATTTCAAACCAATATGCATAGGCTTCCTCGACGCTCCGTCTCCGCTATCCTGCGCCACGGCGGCGCACGTCGCCGGACCACCGCGGCTCCAATCTCCTGCGCTTCTACCCACTTGTGTTCGGTGCGTTCTCTATAACTCTTGGGTTTAGCTTTTCACGCTTTGAGAAAATGATTATATATAAAAAGTCTGAATTTTTATGTGTATTTGTGTAGGTGGGAGAAACTGATGCCAAAGTGAAATGGCACTCAGCGTTGGCCTCTGGGAAGTTTAACCCTTGCAAACCCACGGCTCAGTTTGCCTCCAAAAATGGACTGTGCTTTGGCAACCGGTTTGAGTCCACTGCTGCAGCCTCTGATGCATCGGCCGAGCCTCCCGCTGAGAGATTCGAGTATCAAGCTGAGGTAATGTCATTTCACCTGTTGGGTATCTTTTAGATTGATTTTGAGGATCAATGGTTTTGAGAGTGTTGTTTTCTTCATGGATACAGGTCAATCGCCTCATGGACCTCATTGTTAATAGCTTGTACAGTAACAAGGAGGTGTTTCTTAGAGAGCTTATCAGGTACCTATTTAATATATCTGATATTATGTAATATTGATGGTCTTTTCTTTCCTATTGGGTTATGTTGAGAGTCGAAAATTGCGTTTGGACAGGTGGAGCTTGAACTGATCATACATTGGAATTTGAGTTAACAGTACTAAACACACATTGGAATTCAAGAAATAGTTGTTGTGTTTGAATTTAGGTGGCACTAAGTTATTTAGCGTATGATATGTTGACATTATTAATTTTTCTGCAGCAATGCAAGTGATGCCTTGGACAAGCTCAGGTTTCTCAGTGTTACGGAGCCTGATCTTTTGAAGGGTGGAGGTGATCTTGATATCCGTATCCAGACTGATAAAGACAATGGGATCATACATATCATGTAAGCTTAACAAGCTTAACCGGTTTTTACAGTATTTTCTTTCCCTTAATGATTCTTCTTCACCATATCAATGGTGTGGTCTTTCCCTTTGTGTGAAGTGATTCTGGCATTGGTATGACTCGGCAAGAACTTGTTGACTGTCTGGGAACAATTGCACAAAGTGGGACCGCAAAGTTCTCAAAGTTGTTGAAGGTATAATAAGTCTTTGAGATATTATAAATTATTTGAATTTGAGATCCTGCATTGAGGTATTTTATATGCTTACAAATTTGTTTTATCAGGATAGTAAAGATGCGGGTGGTGACAACAATTTGATTGGTCAGTTTGGTGTTGGCTTTTACTCAGCATTCCTTGTTGCTGATCGGGTAAGTTCTTAACCAGAAAACTGTGAGCTCCTATGACTTTAAATCCGTTGCTTTTTCTTTCAGTCAAGTGGCTGAATATATAATAGTGTTCCTTCCCTTTCCATTAAGAGTTGAAACTTGTGTATAGAAATATCTGTACTGCTCGATTATTATGCATCTCCTGTTGGTTGTAGGTTGTTGTCTCCACAAAGAGCCCAAAATCTGACAAACAATATGTATGGCAAGGAGAGGCAAATGCTAGCTCGTATACAATTCAGGAGGAGACTGACCCTGAGAAGCTTATTCCTAGAGGAACCCGCCTGAGCTTGTATCTCAAGGTCAGTGTAAAACATTTTTGAACTTATAAATAAATAAATAAAACCCTGTATATAATTTGCCTATGACTTTGATCTCCAAGCTAATTCTTTCTCTGTCTGGCTACTTTCAGCGTGATGACAAAGGTTTTGCTGTTCCAGAACGGATACAGAAGCTTGTGAAAAACTATTCACAGTTTGTTTCTTTTCCTATATACACTTGGCAGGAAAAGGGGTACACTAAAGAGGTAAGGGTTTTTTCCCCATCTTCTCAATGCTTCTACTTTTGTCATTGGTTTTGTATGTTGTATGTTCAGGGAAATTATTGGGGACAATTTCATTTCAGGTTGAGGTTGATGAGGATCCAGCTGAATCCAAAAAGGATGGAGAAAATGAGAAAACCGAGGTACAAAAGAAAAAAACGAAGACTGTTGTTGAGAAATACTGGGATTGGGAGCTCGCTAATGAGACACAACCAATATGGGTGAGCCTTAACAGTTTCTTCTTTGTATGTTTACTCTGCTTTTTATGGCAGTAACTTTTTTATGCTCATATTATTCCAATTGATATGTACAGCTTCGCAATCCTAAGGAAGTCACTACGGAGGACTACAATGAGTTCTACAAGAAAACTTTTAATGAATACTTGGATCCACTAGCATCTTCGCACTTCACAACAGAGGTATTTTATGACTATTAAGATCCTCAACAAATGCCACTTGTAGTAGAATTTTGAAGTAAATGTTGCATATTTCTGTATTATCACATGATGTCTGCTTCTTGAGTTGGATAAAAGTTGTGTGGAGTTGACAATAACTAAGTTAACTATGGGTTTTTTTGTTGTAGAATTTTTAAAATTGCATATTTGTAGTGGCAACTATCATGATGTCTTCTTAAGTTGGGTAACAAATGGGTGTTATCTAAATTTGAATGACAATTGAAAATACAGCATTAGTGCCTGAAGTTAGGATGAAATGCGTAGTTCTGTTTGACAATGTACTCATACTTAATTGCTCATATATTCTGCTTTTAAGTTGAAGAGGTTGCTATTTGCAGGGTGAAGTAGAATTCAGGTCTATTCTGTATGTTCCAGCGGTTGCTCCTAGGGGGAAGGATGACATAGTCAATTCCAAGACAAAAAATATAAGTCTCTATGTGAAAAGGGTGTTCATTTCAGATGATTTTGATGGAGAACTGGTAAACAAAATAAAGACATTTTTACAACAGAGTAATGCATGGTTCTCTTAAATGTAAGCTTATTGGTTCTAATTGCTTTTACATTCCCTTTTGAGTAGTTCCCTCGATACTTGAGCTTCGTCAAAGGTGTTGTGGACTCAAATGATCTTCCACTCAATGTTTCACGTGAAATTCTTCAGGAGAGTCGTATTGTAAGTACATCTAGCACACTGTCGTTTTAACCTTTAGGTTCCAATTAGTTTACTTTAAACAAACTGTTGTTTCTGTGATCTACTTGAAGGTACGGATTATGAGGAAGCGCTTGGTTCGGAAGGCCTTTGATATGATCCTGGGAATATCCATGAGTGAGGACAGAGCAGTATGTTTTTGCTTCTGTTTTCTTATCATCCTTTGTTTTTTGTATGTTTTCAGTCTTGTGGAATTATGATACAAATTTCAACATCTTGGCAATTACTCCTCAGCCATGTCTTGTTCCGGAGTCCTGTAGCTGTGACTCTGAATCCTGATGTTTTCCAACCCCTCTGCTGCTTGGGGTAGCGAATGATATTGCCCCTCTACGTTCTTTAAACATATCCTTTGTTGTTTATTGCAGGATTATGAAAAGTTCTTCGAAAATTTTGGAAAGCATTTGAAACTGGGTTGCATTGAAGATCGTGAAAATCATAAGCGTATTGCTCCATTGCTTAGATTTTTCTCTTCCCAAAGTGAGGATGTGATGATCAGCTTGGATGAATATCTTGAGAACATGAAACCTGAGCAGAAGGGTATCTATTACATTGCTTCTGATAGTGTAGAAAGCGCAAGCAATACACCATTCCTGGAAAAACTTCTTGAGAAGAATCTCGAAGTATGTTTTGCCTCTCAAATAATTTGATGATACTATTTGATTATGCTGTTTTATGTATTTATGGATGATTTTTGTTGTGCTATTCTTGTAGGTGTTGTACTTAGTTGATCCAATTGATGAGGTTGCCATCCAGAACCTGGAATCTTACAAGGATAAGAAATTCCTTGATATTAGCAAGGAAGATCTGGATTTAGGTTAGTTCATTGGAGCCCTTTGAGTTGATCCGATTGACTTGACATTCTTGCTTCTTTGATTATGTTTCCTTTGCTAAGGAAATCTGATATGCATGAATGACCTTTCTGCAGGGGATAAGAATGAGGAAAAAGAAAAGGAGATTAAGCAGGAATATGGCCAAACATGTGATTGGATTAAGAAACGTTTGGGTGACAAAGTTGCCAGTGTTCAGATTTCAAACCGTCTTAGCTCGTCACCCTGCGTTCTTGTATCTGGGAAGTTTGGTTGGTCTGCCAACATGGAGAGGTAGAGTCCCTCTGTTGCTGAATACATATGTCAAGAATTCATATTGCAGAACCTGATTGTTATCCTCTGAACTTGTGATTGGACTTTTCCAGGTTGATGAAGGCACAAACTGTTGGTGATACTTCTAGCCTTGAGTTTATGAGAGGCAGGAGGGTGTTTGAGATTAATCCTGAGCACCCAATCATTCAAAACTTGAATGTATGTTTGCACAGAGAAAGCTACTCTCCCCAACTCTCCCAATCTTAAAAGACTTGATGGTTTTAGAAAATACAGTAACATTTTAATCCTGGTTTGCAGGCTGCAAGCAAGATCAACCCGGATGATGAAGATGCTATTAGAGCTATTGATCTTTTGTATGATACAGCTTTGGTGTCCAGTGGTTTTACCGTGAGTATTCAAGCTTGCTTCACATCTCTTGTTAAAACTACTCGGATTATATGATCTATAGCAACCATTCTTCATTGTAACTTGACCATTAAGAAATCCTAGGCCCTGAAATGAAAATGCACTTGACCTTGTGGTTTGGTGAAAATGAGAATTGCTTTTTTGGATTTGAAGGTGCCACTAATTTGTTGGTTTGAGACACTAATGCTAGAGACAAGTATCACTCTCTAGGAATCTGTTGTAGCCCATGCTAAGGATGATGATTTGCATGCTTATTTGATCAATGTTTGATCTTCTTACACATTCAACTTGTATGTCTTGTTGATGCAGCCTGAGAATCCAGCACAGCTGGGTGGAAAGATATATGAGATGATGGGTTTGGCTCTTTCTGGGAAATGGTCTACACCCGTCGCTGAGGTTCAGCAACCAGGACCCCAACACCACAACCCAGAGACGTTAGAGGCTGAGGTTCAGCATCCAGGAACCCCACATCACAACACCAAGATATTAGAGGCCGAGGTGGTTGAGCCTGTAGAAGCTGGTACCCAGAAATGAGTAGCAAGAGGCATTTTTCCTTTTTGACACTAAATTCTCTTTCTCATGCACAAAATTCAGTGGGTAGGTCTTTTAGTGGTGCAGTTGATAAATGTCTGGACATGAGTGTTTTATATATTTGAGGGAGCTGGTGACCAGAAATAAGAGCACAAAGCAACTTCCATTTTTTGGTACCAAACTTTCTTACAAAATTTCAGTGGTAGGTCTGGCTGGTGGTGTTCATATATGGAGACGAGTGTTATGATATATTTGATGGACGTAGGCTGTTTGGCTGAACTCTATGGGATTACTTAATAATCTTATGGTTATTTTGACTAATTCCTCTCTTTAATTTGTACCTGTTTTACTTTGTCTTTTATTTAATCAATGTGCAGCATAGGATTGACCTGCTACATTCACCCCAAGACTGCAGATATTATTTCCATATTACATCATTTTAAATTCTGAACCTCTACATTTAGCATCACTGCATTTATACGCGTTTAGAAAAATCTGAACTCTTTAATTGCTCTAATGGAATTTAATTATTTCACATGAGCACCATTGTATTAGAGTAAAAAGTCTCATTTTGCACTGTATCACTTACCCATCAATTCCCCCTTCTCTTCTGTAATCGCATCATAATTATCAAAAGCTGGAATTTGATTCCCAAATCAATTCGACTTATCTCATATCAATAAATTATCTTTTTTAATGTATTAATTTTGACTTAAATATGATATATGAATTAGTTCTCATAAAAAAAATTGGCGCAGAATCCTTAAACATTGGTTCTCATAGATAGTCTGATTCTAATTTATTAATGGTGCAGATTTGCAAGGAATATAATGTGAAACTAATACTTATTTTCAAATTTGATCAATCAAAATTATACAAGTATTAAGTGAGATAAATGTTTCCTAAAATATAATTTTAATTTTCCATGTATGCTATGGCATTTGTCAAAGAAACATGTGCAAAAGTCAAGCAGGCCAAGCGGCGAAGTTACCATTTTGACCTCGACAGTACAACGTGTCGTGAACGACGTGACTGGTCAGCAAATAAAAAACGATACCAGAAACGTGCTAAGCCAGTCAATTCCAACCCAAGACCGGCTGAGCCGGTCACCCCCAACGTTAAAAGTCTTCACTTTCCCGGTATAAACACCGTTGCCGTGTCCCAGGGGCAAAATGGGAAAACCACCTCTTCATAAAAAGTGAATAAAACTTCCCAATCTGTCTCTCCGCGTCTGCTCTCGTCTTCTCTACTGAGCTGAATTTCTCTCGGGCTTCGTCTGGTAAGCACTCTCTCTCTCCTTCTCTCTTTGTTCCTTCTGTTTGGTCGCTGAGAAAATCGTAGAAAATGAAAGAAATTTTGTTTAGTTGGCATTGAATTTGTTGCTGTTGATCTAAGAATTTAACGAAAAGTCCACAGTGAACAAAGGCAAGTATTTATATTAGGATCGGTTCCGTGACCTCTGAATTTGCTGCTTAGCCTTCCAGTTATTCTTATTGCTTTAATTCTCTCTGTGAAACGAAGCAGGTTAATCACCAAGCGAAGCAGATTCAACGGCATAGTAGACTTATTGTTTTGAAAAGAAAAAATTGGGGTTTTCTATTGTGTGCAAATTGGTAAAGGTCTGCCTTTTTGTAATATGTTTCTGAAATGTTGCTGTTGCTTGAACGTTGTTTCATTTCGTAATTTGGAGATTAGAGGCTTTTCTGAAAATAGCATGCTTAATATTGATAGTCTTACGGCAAGAAAAAGCTTAGATTGGTAGTATTATTTTATTCAATTTCAGTACTTCTGTTGTGATGATTAATTCTTTGGAATCAGTACGACTGGCAGCTTTTAATAGATGTAGTAGAACCTACATGATTTGCTTCTCGTAGCAGTTTGGGTAATCACAGGTATCCAAGCCAGTTTGATGTAACTGAAAATTTGTCAAATCGTCTCACCATGTGCTGTGTTGTTTTTGGGATTTCATCTTAACTGATAGTTGTAGATGTTTGTCTGTGCATACACATATGTCTTCTTTTGGGTGCTGAGTGCGTGCTGTTAATTCTCAACAATGAGAAATCTTCAATATTTTTTAAGATTCACTTTCAGATCTAATATGCAAAATGTCACGATAGCTTTCAGAAGAGTAAAAATGTTAGGGTACTTGGCTGATACTTATATTTCTGTAGTTGCAGAAGTAGCGGATCTGGTGGATGGGTACATCATCTGGCTCCAATATACACCACCAACCTTCATCAAAGATGCTTCCTCCTCGTCAGCAACCACGAGCTGGGGGACTACAAACCTCCCTTTCCCTTGTCTCTTCAGATCCTCGGCTTTCCCCTGAAGAACCCAGATCAAATTCTGATCACAGGCGTGAGTCCCCTACTGAGAGTGCCAGTTCTCGAGAAACATGGCCTGCTGCTGATGCCATAATGGCAAAGAAGATGGAGAATGGGAAAGCAGAAAATGATTGCCCGGAACAATCAGTCATTCGTCGTCTTTCCAGCGCCGATAAGATATCTCTTCGAGACATTGCAAGAGAGCGAGTTGATATAATCTCTGAAAAGATGCATCACCTTCCTGATGAGTTTCAGGAAGAATTAAAGAACAACCTCCGAGTAATCCTTGATGGGAATGGTGGTTCGCAGCAGAGAGAGGAATTTTTTATCCTGCAGAAGCTTGTTCAAAGTAGAACAGATTTAACAGCGAAGACTTTGATTAGAGCACACAGAGTACAGCTTGAAATCCTTGTTGCAATAAATACCGGGATTCTGGCCTTTTTGCATCCAAATATCAGTCTGTCGCAAACTTCCCTTATTGAAGTTTTCGTGTACAAGAGATGCAGAAATATAGCATGCCAAAACCAGATTCCAGCTGATGATTGTACATGCGAGATATGCACCAAAAGAAATGGTTTCTGCAATCTTTGCATGTGTGTAGTATGTAACAAGTTTGATTTTGAAGTGAACACTTGCCGTTGGGTTGGTTGTGATTTGTGTTCTCATTGGACTCACACTGATTGTGCTATTCGGGATGGACTAATATGCATGGGTGCCTCTGGTAAGAGTGGATCAGGGCCATCCGAAATGCTTTTTAGGTGTCGAGCTTGCAATCGGACATCTGAGCTACTGGGTTGGGTCAAAGATGTTTTTCAACACTGTGCACCTGCCTGGGACCGGGAGGCTCTGACGAGAGAGCTTGATTTTGTTAGTAGAATTTTCATGGAAGTGACGACCCTCGAGGGCAAAAACTCTTCTGGAAGTGTAAGGAACTCAAAGAAAAGATAGAAAGTGGACTTGCAGAGTCATCAGCAGCTTGCAGAGCAATATTGATGTTTTTCCAAGGTATATATTCAATGTTCATCCTAGGGAAGAACCATGTGTTCTGGTACTTTCAAGTCTACTGGAATAATATTTGTGGTTTATTAGGAATATTTGAACTCCAACTCTAGATAAATTTTGGTGGAATTTTCGTTTCAATTTTAGTAGTCTGCATATTGTGTTGCCCTTTTTTTATTATTCATTTATCTATATTGTCCTGATTTGAAGTATCTTCTTTATGAAGAGCTTGAGGTAGACTCTCCAAAGAGCCTGGAAAATGGGGAAAGTGGACGGCTGATAGCCCCGCAGGAAGCCTGTAATCGAATTGCTGAAGTGGTGCAAGAGGCCATAAGGAAGATGGAAATGGTGGCTGATGAGAAGATGAGAATGTACAAGAAAGCCCGAATGGCTGTTGAGGCTTGTGACAGGGAACTCCAGGACAAGGGCAGGGAAGTTCAAGAACTAAAGCTGGAGAGGCAAAAAAAGAAGGTACAAATCGAAGAGCTGGAGAAAATTGTGAGGCTCAAACATGCAGAAGCTGATATGTTCCAACTCAAGGCTAATGAGGCAAAACGAGAGGCTGAGAGGCTCCAGAGGATTGCTCTTGCCAAGTCAGATAAATCGGAGGAAGAATATGCCAGCAGCTACTTGAAACAACGATTGAGTGAAGCCGAGGCAGAAAAGCAGTATCTATTTGAGAAGATTAAACTGCAAGAGAGTTCACGGGCATCCCAGAGCAGCGGTGGTGGTGGTGACCCATCTCAGTTGCTGATGTACTCGAAAATGCATGATATGCTTTACAACGCCCCTCCTAAGGCAGACTGCCTGCCAAACGAACGCCATCCTTTCAGAAAAAATCCTTGAGGAGTGGTTTCTAGTATGTACCGTGTATTATTTTAACTTCAGTAGTAGCAATGTTACTTTCTTTGGTGAACTAGTTTGAATGCGATGACTTGTTGAATATGACCTGTGGCCTGTGGGCATTTTTATCTATCTACGAAGGCTGATAGCTTTTTAACTTTTTCCTCGTGTATAAAAATAAGTATATGTTTTGGTGGTGTTGGTTGAGTGTTTTGGGGTTGATTTATTTGATACATATCTTTTTATTATGTAAATTTGGCATTCAACAGAATGAGGTGCTTTATTATTATTTTCTTCCTAACACTAGTGACCCCATGAAGGGGGGATTTAACTTATTCGACCATTTATAACTTGAAATTACTACAAAGCTTAATTCATAGCTCAGTGCAGTGTTGGGCTCTTCTTTAGGTCACTAGCTGGAGAAGCCTCGTCGTCTCTCTTCGATGAAACCATGGATTCCGAGCACGGAGATTGATGGGTAAGGTTTACTGGAACGAACATAAAGTTCTAAACGCCATAGTGGTGCTAATGCCATGACACCTAATTGTAGAGCTGTTACAGACATTTGGAGTGACAATTTTGGCATTGTTTAAGAACAAGCCTGATCTTCTGGAATGGGTGACGCTGATGATCTTGCTGGGGGTGCTTGATGGAACCAGAGATCCATTTGGAAAATGCAGCAAATGCCCGAAATTTAGTGCGGTCGGTATCGAATGGCTGAGGATGAATTCTTGGAGATGATGTGGAGTGACTGCAGCTCCTGATAATTCCTGACCATTTGGCATGAAGAAGGTTATATCCGAATTTCGCAGCAATTCAGGGGATGCTGCTATGTGTTGACGCGAGTCTCCTAATTAATCAAGGAGATTTACTTCCTTGATTAATTAAGGGATTTACTTTCCTATTTTTATATAGTTGATAAATCATTATATAATTAGGAGATACTTTCCTAATTCTTTACTGTATCTAATTCCTTGTATAGCACCTTATGAAGAAGAATAAAGTTAACCTAATACCTTCAAAGGTTTTTTAGGTTTTAGACATAAAAAAAATTTCAGTTTTGGAAAAAGCCAAAGCTTTTTAAAAAAAGACAAAAAAACCGCTCAACTTTCAAATTAAAGACATGCAAATGTATTGGATTCCTTAGGAAATCTAAAAATAAATAAGGGCATTTTTGTCCATTTTTGCTTCTTTTAAAATTTTTCTCTCTCCTCTTGCTTTTTCTAAAATGTCCCTACATTCAAACCATATTCATATTTTAGCATAGTATCAGAGCAATCGATCCTCGATTGTCCCTAAGTTCTCATATCAAATTTTCTTCAAACACAAACCCTAAATCCTCATATCAAATTTCTTCAAACACAAACTCTAAATCCTCATATCAAATTTCTTCACACCCAAACCCTAAATCAAATTCCTCATATTTACAGCTTCATATTCAGATCTTCATACCCAAATCCTCATATCCTCTTATCACAAATTTTTTCTCTTATCACAAAACCCTAATAACATATTTTTCCTATTATTACATCCTTCCGTTGCCATGAATATCGTCTCATCTTCCCAAACCACTGCCTCCACTTCCCCATCCTCCAAAATTGCCACAACAGGTTCCCACGGTTATGTTTTGCATAGTTCTTCAAAGAAACACATCTGGGTCATTGACATCGGAGTCACTGATCACATGACCTTTGATCCTGGACAAATTACCTCTCATACACCGTCTTCTCAATCGGTGGTGTCTAATGTCAATGGTACCCCCTCCTCAGTAATGGGGGAGGGTTCCCTCTCTCTCTCTCTGACTCCCTCACTTTGGATTCTGTATTGATTGTTTCATCCTTACATCATAATCTCTTGTCTGTTGCCCAAATTACTACGGCTTTGAATTGCACTGAAAATTTTTGGCCTACTCATTGTGTTTTTCATGACATTGTCAGCAGCAAGACGATTGGTTGTGGTACTAAGAGGGGCAAACTCTACTATCTGGACTTGACATCTAACAGTTAAGCCAGCCTCAGTCACGCTTACAAAATTAGGGGTACGAGTGTTGAGAAGCAAACTTCCAAAGTATGGTTATGGCATCGCCGTCTTGGACATGCTTTGTTTGGATATTTACATAAGCTATTTCCTTCCTTATTTTCCCAGTTAGATATCTCCAGTTTTACATGTGACATCCGTGAACTAGCCAAGAGCCATCGTGTTCCTTTTCCCTTAAGTTCATATAAAAGTTTGGTTCCCTTTTCTCTTGTTCATTCTGATGTTTGGGGCCCGGCTAAAATTACCATTCCATGGGGAGCTAGATGGTTTGTCACGTTTATCGATGATTGCACACGTATGACCTGAGTTTCCCTTCTCCAAACAAAATGGGAAGTCAGTTCCAAGTTTCAAAAGTTCTATCAAATGGTGAAGACACAATTTCATACCAGAATTCAGGTTCTTCAATCTGACAATGGCGGAGAATTTTTCAACCATGATCTTAATCAGTTCTTACAAGATCATGGCATCATACATCAACGCTCATGCCCTTACACTCCCCAACATAATGGTGTGGTTGAATGAAAAAATAGACACTTATTGGAAGTGGTTCGTGCCTCTCTCTTTGGTGTATGCCTCGGTCCTTTTGGGGAGAAGTCGTCCTCTCTACAGCATACCTTATCAATCGAATTCCCTCCAGTATCCTCAATTTCCAAACCCCCCTTCAAACACTCTACCACCATATCCAAATACCTCATCCCAAAAATCTAGAACCACAGATTTTTGGATGTGTGGTTTTTGTCCACTTACATGATCACCAACGGACAAATTGGATCTCCGCGTCGAAAAGTGTATTTTTATTGATTACGCACCTCATCAGAAAGGTTACCGATGTTATCATCCTCCCAGTCAGAAGGTCTATATTTTTATGGATGTTGTGTTCCGAGAACACGACATATATTTTTAAGCCGTACAGGAGGAGCATCGCGATGCCAACACTTCTCAAATTTCAAGACTTTTTCCTTCTGAATTGTCACAGACTGAAAACGATCAGTTGCATAATGCAAACGACCAGTCGCCGAATACTCTACTTGAAAACGATCGGTCGCAGGAAGCACGCGATCGGTCGCCCGAGACTCTGCCTGAAAGCGACCAGTCGCTGGTTGAAAGCGACCGGTAGCCCCTTGGAAATCCAAATCTGCTTCAAAACGACTGGTCGCTAGGGGACTGCGACCGGTCATCTCCCTGCTGTCAAACTCAGGAGGAGAACATTGAAGAGTTTTTGCCTGCTCAGGAGAATTCTTCAGCTTCAGTACCACACCAATCACCTGCTGAAGACGTCATTCAAGTAACATCTTTTCCTGAATCTGATAACATTAATGAAATATCCCATGGTAATTTAACTTCAGAAGGCACAAAGCCTATATATGAGTTCACTACGAAGCAGATCTTAATGCAAAAGGGAAATATCTCATCAACAATTATGTATCCATCAGCAGACTATCAGAGTCACGGGTACACTTTGTGAAGCAATTGGCAGACATATCTGTTTCCAACAGTGTAACTGAAGCACTAGAAGACTCAAAATGGAAAGAAGCCATGAATGAAGAAATGCGAGCTCTCCAGAAGAATGGCACATGGGAACTCGTGCCATTATTGAAAGATATCAAGCTAGATTGGTGGCGAAGGGGTATACACACATAGATATGGGATAGACTACTAAGAGACCTTTGCCCTAGTAGCCAAGATTAAAACTATCAGAGTCCTTCTGTCTCTAGCAGCAAATCTCGATTGGCCATTACATCAGTTTGATGTAAAAAATGTTTTCTTACATGGAGACTTGGAAGAAGAAGTATATATGGACTTGCCACCAGGATGTAACTTAGCTCGTGACAAGGAGAATCAAGTTTGCAAGCTCAGAAAGTCATTGTATGGGTTAAAGCAATCCCCCAGGACATGGTTTGGCAGATTCACTAAATCTATGAAGAATTTTGGATATATACAGAGTAATGCATATCACACTTTGTTCTTGAAGTGTGATGGAAGAAGACTTACATCATTGATTGTTTATGTGGATGACATAGTCGTAACTGAAAACGACACAGGAGAGCAACTGAAACTGCAGAAGTATTTGTCTCAGGAATTTGAGATGAAGGATTTAGGTGATCTGAAGTACTTTCTAGGAATTGAAGTAGCCTGGTCCACAACTGGTATATTTATGTCTCAAAGGAAGTATGTATTAGATATGCTCACTGAAACAGGAATGCTTGGATGCAAACCTGTTGATACACCTATCGAGATGAATCACAAGTTATGTGAAGACATGGATCAAGAACCAACCAATAAGGAACAGTACCAACGCCTTGTTGGAAGGTTGATATATTTAGCTCACACAAGACTAGATATTGCATATGTTGTGAGTGTGGTTAGTCAGTTTATGCATTCACCCAGTGTATCCCATAGGAATGCAGTTGATCGGATCTTAAGATACTTAAAGTCAGCACCTGGGAAAGGGTTAACGTTCTCCAAAAATAGAGGTCTTGAAGTTGTTGGATATACAGATGTTGATTGGGCTGACTCCGTTACTGACAGACGCTCTACTTCAGGTTACTTCACTTTTGTGGGAGGTAACCTAGTCACTTGGCGGAGTAAGAAACAAAATGTGGTTTCTCGATATAGTGTTGAAGCAGAGTATTGAGGATTGGCTCACGAAGTTTGTGAATTACTATGGATCAGAAGACTATTGACAAAATTGGGGTTCAAGCCAGAAAAGCCAATAGAGTTACATTGTGATAACAAGTCAGTCATCGATATTGCCCATAATCTAGTTCAACATGATCAAACTAAACATGTTAAGGTGGATAGACATTTTATCAAAGAAAAACTTGAGAAGAAGATCATCTGCCTACTATTCGTAAAATCAGAAGATCAACTAGTAGATATCTTAACCAAAGCTATTTGTGGAAGAGTACTTCATGACTCACTTACCAAGTTGAGCATTAGTGACATATATGCACCAACTTGAAAATGAGTGTTGACGTGAGTCTCCTAATTAATCAAGGAGATTTACTTCCTTGATTAATTAAGGGATTTACTTTCCTATTTTTATATAGTTGATAAATCATTGTATAATTATGAGATACTTTCCTAATTCTTTACTGTATCTAATTCCTTGTATAGCACCTTGTAAACTTTTATATATATACCTCCTTATAGAGAATAATAAAGTTAACCTAATACATTCAAACCATATTCATATTTTAGCACTATGTACGAACTGAAAGAGGATAACAAATCCATGGTAAGACCTCGTTCTCATGTCAGCCATGGCTGCCTGCAAATCCGTTTCGTTGACTTGTTTTGCAGGCTTAGACTCTCCAACTGTAAATAGGAGAAAGATGAAAAACCAGATGGCCATTAAGTACAACTTTGGGTGTAATTCTTTGAGCTGCTGATGTACAGGGTTGGTATAAAATTTATAGATTGGTTTGCATTTCGTTCTTTTTTAATCATTAACCAAAGATGATCGGTTGAATGTTTGGCTGCATTCATACTATAAAGGGGTTCACTTGGAAGGTGATTTATGCATGACGGGCAGGAAGTAATTATGCTGGTTTTTTTTTGTTTTTTTTGTTTTGTTTTGTTTTGTTTAACTTTGATCTACATTTTATTTCTCTGTTTAATCTAGTGGTCCCAAGTTTCCCCTCTAGTTTATTTTTAAAAAAACAACAATTCTATTTTTATGGTACCCAAAAAGAGATTGTTCCAGTGATTAGACACAATTAATATCTTTATTGCTGAACAAAAACATTTCAAAAATAAATGTTATGGTTATTGCATAAAATAACGTTCACTCGTGAACTTGAAGTTTTAAGTTTCATCCTCTTCATCTAATATCGTTTGTGCTAAAAAGAAATTTCTTTTAAAGTAATAACAATACAATGTTGACCCTTTCAGTCAAGTGGGCTGCATTCAAATGTGATTAAACGGTTGTTGTATGATCGTTATCTTCTTCTGCTTAAATATCAAGCTCTTGACCAAAAAAGAAGAAGCAAATATCAAGCTTTGAACTTCAATTTGGCTGCATTACAAAGTTTGAATTTGAAGCTCAATTTTGACCAAAGAATATATAGGTCCAATTTGTTGAGGACAGAATTGGAGATTGCAATCTTTCAAACTCAATATTATAATAGAGCAAAGATAAGAAGAGTAAACATCATGCGTGAGAATGACCCAAAAGAGACTGGTAGCCTTTCAACATCAACATCACATAAAAATGAAAGAATTTTTAAAGCTATTATTATGGTCAGATAAATGGAAACTACTTTGATAAACTGTTAATACCAAATTAGGAGCAAATTGCATGTCTGAGATCTGCGCAAAATAGCGAACAGATAAACGAAAACAAGAACTCTGTCAAAGAACAATTGAGTGATTTGTAGTAACCTCAGTCAAAGACAATGTAGACAAGGGCGGAACAAGAAATTTTTCAATGGGTGGGCTAACTAAAGTTATTAGCTTAAAATCTATTTTTTTTTTTTTTTTTTTTTTTTTTGTACTTACAAAAAAAAAAAGAGCCATATTATTCACGAAAGGGTGAATTTCATTTAGAAAAAATGCTTCTCTTTTGGAGACAAATTAATAGAAAATGTTTAAAATTGATGTTGGGACAAACTTTGACACCAAATACAAATGTGGAAGATCTCTTACTATGCATATTGGTGTTGAAATTGTATATTTATTTATAGTTAAAATATTATTATATTTAATTTATTTTTTTCCCAAACCATCCCTGGGCTACATCCAAGGGCAGCCCTTGCCTTGGTTCCGCCCATGAATGTAGAACCAAAAGAGAACATGAACAGTGTTAGAGAGCGGATTTTGGGAGAATGATTTGATTGAGAATATAGCCTAAAATGGGTGGTGAGGAATTTCAATTTGAGCATGGCTTAGAAGAAATCACCACAAGAGGCTTCTTATTCAAAACACCCCACTGAACTTATTCACTAACCCAAAAGAAAAAGATGAGAAGAGAGGAGGAGGAGGAGAGGCAATGATGCTTCTTCCTCCTCCCCCTTCTATGGAGTTTTTCCTTTGGAACTCATAGAGAGAGAAAGCGGCTAGAGTTTTTTCAACTATCCCAAATAGGCTTGTCACCTTCTACCTGATAGTGTGTACTAACTATAAGTACAATAAAGTTGCTTCAACCTTATTGCGGCTCGCATTAACATTATTTTCGTGACTTTCAATTTAACGAAAGATTTTGTAAAATCATTATACCATGTCATCATATTTGAAGTGATATTAATCTTTGAAGGTAATCTATTTGAAGCTAGTGAGTTTCTTCTCAATTTTTAGGTAAATGACATTGTTTGAGTGGGTAATCATGCCATTTCAACCTAATTACATAATATGGTTGTGCAACATATATATATATATTTTCTCCAGAAGAAGATATTGCAAATGTTAAGTTATTTGCTGCCTAATGGATATGGTTTTTACTAGAAAAGCAATGCTTATGATTAAAATATTTATAAATAAATAAATAAAATTATACTCTTGATGATTGTTAGTTTAAAGTTAGAGTTTTTCTATTTAAACACTGCACTTCTCTTTGTTCACCTCATATTCTAAGTTCACCCCAACTTCTAATTTAAATTTTCACACTTTCTAAGAAAACTCTACTATCTTCTTAAACTACCCTTAAATACACACCTAGCAGAAAAATAAAAATAAATAAATAACTCATCAACGTCACACCTCACACCCCACACCCCCATTATCTTGCCTCTCACCACTCTAAGTTCACATTACTTAAAAATTAGTTTTTTTTTTTTTTTTTTTTTTTTTTTTTTTTTTTTTTTTTTTTTTTTTTTTTAACATTGTTGTCAAATGCATAGCATTATTTTATTTTATTTTATTTTAAAATTTATTTTCTTGTTCAACAAAGCAAACCTATATGGCAATTTTCAGATTATATATCAATCGAAGGCTTAGGCAGACACGGTTTCTTTGCTTCGCAGTCAAGGTCTGGTTTTTTTTTCCTCAAGTTTTGTTTCTTTGATTATGATGATTATTATTATTATTTCTTATTTGTTTGTTTGATTATGATTTTCCGTATTTAGGGTTTGTGAAGATAAGATGAGAGTGTAGTAAGTTTCTTGGATTGAAAGAGAAGAGTAACGGAGTTCATGTTTTTCTAAAACTTAATATGAAGTATTAAGTTGGATGACCTTTTTTGTCTTTTTACACAATAATAAAACTTAAGAGCTAAATTATTTAAGTATTAGAATAAACAAAGAAAAGTATGGGGGTTTAAATAGAAAAATGCTTATAATTATTCTTGTTGATAAAATAATTATTCCAAAGTTAATAAATAAATCAAGCATTATTGATAATAGCTTTAATTATAGTTGTGAACCTTTGGCTTGGCTGGTTATAACGTGAAAATTAGGACAATATGCAATTTTATGGAAGCTATTCGGACATTCCTTTTCATGGGAAATCCCTGTATTAATCATCAATTCCTCAAATGAAAGTCATTTCAAAATTAATAATTCCGCGCAGTTAAAATAATTGCAAGGATACATCATATAATTCCGCTAATCTGCCCATGCTGTAACGTGAATGTAGGATTATCATTATTTTTTTATTTTTTTATAAAAGACGATATAATTTTATTAGATTAATAGGAATAACATTACGAGGGACACAGACTATAAAGGGAGCCATCCCAATAACAATATGACAACAAACATGAATAAAATTTCCCCAGTGACTTGAGTCAGCTGAAAAGCTGAAAGCATCTGGAGACTATCACTCTCGAAAGTAATTTTTCTATAATCCCCTCAACCGCCATAATTTTTCCAAATTTAGTCTAATGATATCAAGGACAAAAACTAACAGCTAACCAGCATGACTTTCCTAGAGAGACTAAGAACACTCATCAAACTCAACTAAGTTTCTAAAATTATAAGAGAAAAAACATAGAAAACTCATAAAGTTTCTAGACTTTATTGAATAAACAAAACCAAAATAACAAACTAAAACAACGTTGTCAAAAGGAAAAACCAACCGCAACTAATTTTCCTTCGGAACATAACATAGAGAGCATCACTTATTTATTCTTATTTTTATACAAACGATATTTAAAAAAGTGAATTCGAGCACAGAATTGATTCAAGAATAACGGCCCTTGATCCCTTAAACCACAAACCTCATGCTCATTATTGTATTCTAGATGTTCTTTCAAGTTTCAATGGACAGAGCAACTTATTGTAAATTAATTGGGACTTGCCATCAATTGGGAAGAGGAAAGGAACAGTTATGGATTTCTATAAGACTATATAACCATGCATGGGTGACATATAGGTAGGTAGGTAAGCCATGGTATTTATTTTATCAGACTATCATTTTTATTTATTTATTTATTTATTTTGTTTCTTATCAGACTCTCATTTGAGTTGTTGGAAGACTTTGAATGGTTTTGGAGACAACTAAAATTAATGATTGAAAAATGAGTAAACAAACAACCAAAGGCACATTAAACTAACCCTAAGGGGTTTGTGATTACATAAACTAAGAAATTGAATACTATTATAGTGCATTTGGAATGTGAGGCTTCCCAATATACCATTTTTAGTTATATTTCATAGTTTCATTATTTAATTGAAATGTTGACATATGAGCCATAAACATTTCTACTTATTTCATAAAAATGCTACATTTTATGCAGTTGTAATTCCAAGACGAACCTTTTTTTTCTTTTGTTTATTAATTTAGCAGTAAATACTGCAGTCAGTGGGGTTTCTCAGACACACAATACCAAGGTGCAAGTTAAGATTTTTTTTCATTGAGTTAGACTCCATTGGCTAAATCATTTTTATTTTGATGGTTGGATTTGGGTGTTTATTTGTTCAGAGAAGCATCCTTATTTGTCTCTTTTCTTTTGCATTTTTCCTTCAAGTACAAGGGTGCAAACCATTTTAATGTTATCTCAAGCACACACAAGTAACATCATGTTGAACATGACCCAAATTCAGCTTTGCCATCACCCTCTCCACCTGAAAAATAATTAAAACCCATCAAAAGCACAATTTTTTTTAATTAAATACACTCACCTAAGCACCTATATTGGGTCCTTCCCTTCAATTTTTGTACAAGTCACACACACACACACACAAAAACCAGAAAAATTCTCTAAGCTTAATTAGCATGTTCCCTGGTAGCTGTTGGTCACCTAAATTAATTCCACACCTTTTGAAGCAAACATGGAGGTTGGAGAAGAGAGGAGGGCTTTGAATAAATATTTTGGTGGTCGTTAAAGTGCAGCTATACCTATACTATCTACTATCTATACTATCTACAAAGAAAGCAACGGCTATGATTTTTCTGGACTTAATTTAAAGTGGATACTGTTTTTAGTGCTTTCAGACATCTTTTTAGCTTAAAGTCTAAATAATTTTAAAGATAACCTAATTTTGTATTATGGATCATGATTAACATTCATGCTACTGTTAAATTTTTTTGTGTGTACCCCACCATGCATATGCCATCACATGCCACACAAAAGTAGATCGACCTACAAAAATACCTTTCTAAGAAAAATATAAAATTTTCTTTTCTTTTTCTTTTTTCAAATTTGCATCATTAATTGGATATTGCTAAAAAAAATTATTCTCTGCTGACACCGAACTAATTAAGCATCATCCCATCTCAGCAAGAAGAAACTTGTGGAGCTTCCCCTTCTCATAAATTCTTGACTGTTTTTTTTGGGTTTGGTTCCATTATTGGTGAAGTAGGGAGATGCTTGAAAAAGTGTGTTACCTACCTTCTTCTCTTGGCTTCCTTTTGGCCAAAGGCAAAGCATAGGGATGTGGCTTTCCCCAAGTGACATTGCCATTGCTATCAAATTATCAATAGTGGGACATGGGATAAAAAGTGCACACATTTATTCATGCTATACACATACACACTCAAGAAGTTCAATCATTTTAAACTCTAGAACACCTATTCCACAAAATCCACTATGAGAATAAAGAGACACTAAAGGCATACGACAAATTAAGCGTATTAAAAGATAAACCCGACATACTTAACCCGAATTTCCAATTCATATTCAACTCGAAACTTACTTTTGAAATAACTCTGTGAGCTCATGTTACCAGAATTCATCGATTGAGCTCAAACGACAAGCTCAACTTAACCCAAGCAAACAATTTTCTTACCTATTATCGGCGGTGATATACAACTAGATGTTTATCTCTCTCATACGATTTCTTACCTATTCATACAACGTAGTCAAAATAACTATAATTTTGTAAGAAGAATACCGCTTACCTCCTTTCTTGTAAGGAGATACTCATTCTTTCTACAAATTATAGTTTGATACATATGCAAAAATAATTCATCAAAAAACAAAAAGAAAAACTTTTGCATACATGTAACACTCATATTGATAGAAATGTACAAGCTCATACTAAGGAGGGAAATATTTTTCATTTAAAAAATAATAATACATAACTAAAGCGTAAACTTGCCTCAATATTTTTAAATATACAAAAAGTATTTTTAACTCAAAGTCAAATCATCTTCTATTCTGATTTGTTTTTAGCGCAACAGACACATGGCTTTGGACACTCTCATACTCATAACCCAAGTTACGAAATTGCCCATCATGTTTACGCGAAAACAACAGTCACGAGATTTTGTCTCCCCAAAATGAGTAGAGACGAGGGAGGCCTGTCTGGTAATTTCAAACAGAGGGGGGAAAAACCGAAACGTGCTGTAGATTTGTCGGGTAGTAAATGGGGTTTGTCTGTCGGGTAAGCCTTGGCCACATATACGGTTTTAAGTTATAACCGAACAGAAACGTTCAGTGGGACCCGCCGACCCCACGTTGTTGACGTGTCGGCCTCAGATTCTTTCCCGGGTTTTTTCTTGTGGGTTTTTATAATGTGCGGCAAAAGTTGGAAAAGATGGTAACGTTAATTTGTCAGAAGCAGCTGTCGTGGCCCCCACTTAGTTTCGTCACGACTCTCGAGGATCTGGGCTCTAAATCGGAGCCGAGGATTTGGAGTTTGGCGCCTAGCACGCCGCTAAGACCATGTTTGGTTGCACAACCAGAGAAAGCAAATACCTTTCTTTTTTTTTTTTTTTTTTTTTTTTTTTAAAAGCACCCATATATAAAAAGAAATTCAAAATTAGAAATAATATGAGCAAATTTTGAAAGAAAAAAAAAATTCTCTAAAATGATTTCATACAAGATTTCCTAACCACAAATTTAACAAAATTTTGTATGTGATCTATAAATATGGCTGAATAAAGAGAGATATATATATATATATTTTTTATTTTACCCTTATCAGCCTTACCTAAAAGTTGTATTTTTTTTTTTGGTCAAGACCTAAAAGTTGTATTGGTATCTGAAGTTGTCCCTTTCTCTCTTGTTTAAGGTGCAAGATAAGTCTAAAAATCCACATAAATAAGTAAAAAGGTTACAATCTAGACAAGAATATGCCATTTGTATAATAATACATTTTTTTGTTCTTTTGCTAATGCATTGTGCAATGTATGATATAAAAAAACAGTTGTCATATGATTAAAAAACAGTCCAATATATATATATATATATATATATCTCTCTCTCTCATAAGTTTAGCTTACCTAGGAAAAAAGTGAGAAATGAGGAGTTAAAAATCATTAAAATGAATGGCCATCAAAGTAAATCTTCATTGGAAGAAGAATACACATAGTGGTGGGTCTAAAGTCCAACTGGATAAAGTAATTATTGAGCCTTAAAACTTGTTGCTTAATGTGGCCCATAGAATGAGGCATTTCTTGGATATGTACTTTGTAGTTTCTATCACTAACAAGTTAAAAAGAAAAGTGGAGAAGATAAAAACAGTGGAGCACTTGATGCCATTATGTCAAAGTGGCTTCAAGCATCTCTCTTCTTCTCTCTTAATTTTATTTTTTTACAAGGATATTTAAATTTAAATCTACCTTTGCCTAGCTCATCCCATCATCCCCAATGATGCGAAATATATCACTTAATCAATAAAATACATATCCTTTGCAGACGTCCAGATGTTATTATCGTGCGGACGCTATTTATTTTCTTCTACCCATTTCTGCTTTCATTCCTGTTTATAATGACATCTGCACGACATATGGATAAGAGAATAACTGTATATATTGAGGAGGGGAGAATTGAATCTAGGACATCAAATGCAATGATAAATTCTCTTAACCACTTGAGCTATAAATCCTTTACAATCAACACATATATACTAATTATGAGAGAACATGTGATTTACAAAATCCAAAATTTTGTTGATATATATATTATATAAAAAAAAGATGGATGAGCCTACAACAATTTCTATTCCAAATCAAACTAAGCCTAGGAAAGTGTAATAATTTTTACAATGGAGCCAAAAGAAGAAAAAATACAAAGGTGAAAAAAGAAAGGTAAAATGGGCAAAGGTCAATGCTTGACAAATAACGTATGCCCACTTGAAATAAAAAGTAGTACAATGTAAGGACAAAAAAAGTTGGGGAAAGAGTTTGTACAATGTTTGAGTTTGATGGATTGGTATGGTCGAGTTGTGTCCCAAATTTATGTAGAGACTTATTAATCCTTGAGCATGAATATAAAAACTCCCAAATGAAGGTCAAACTAATCATGGTTTTAATTTAAGTGATTACTTTAAACACTGGTTTTAATTTAGTCCTATTGCTTGTGCATTTTCATAATGAATTTATTCCATTATATGACATTGGAGGGTAAGGTATATAGCCGACACACATATTCATAGATGCCCCCATCATTAAATATATCTTCCAAACACAACTGCAGATTAAGAATCTTGACACATGTACCCATTAACTCAGTTCCCGAGTAATTGCCGATTTTTTTGTTTATGTGAAGTAAAATACTAGAGACACAAAAAAATTATTTATTTATTTATTTTTCTTCATATCTTTTTATCAGCAAATAATGTGGGTGGTAACACAAAACAATAGTAAAATAAACAATACTCCAACATTAGTTGAGATCTAAATTTCAAAATTTATTTTTGTTGTCTGTCATTTTCTCTCTGGAAAAGAAAAAAATAAGAAGCAAAGAAAGAAGAAAGAAACTGAAGTCTGGGTGGAAACCTCTCCTCTTCATTGCCTATATTTACTGAATAAAAAAACGCACTCTTCTCTCTCTCTCTCACACCTGTACGTCCGTATGCCTGCATTGCAGCAGGGGAGCAGATACACCATCTTAAACACTGAATGGTGCAGTCTCTTTCAACTATTACAAAAGTAAAAGGGGCCCAGAACAGAAAAATGAAGGAAAATTAATAAATCAAACATTAAAAAAAATTAGAAAATTGGAAAAGCTCTGGTTATTATGTATTGTGGGTAATTTTGATATTGGGTTTTGTTTGCTTTTGCTTAACCTTCCCCCACTAGATGATGAGATAATGATGTGCCCCTCAAATCAAATGCTGGACACCAAAACTGAAGAGAGAGAATAAGAGAGTGTGGGGTTAGAAAAGAAAAGAAGAAGAGGGGCACATGTATTTTTTTTTCTCACTCTGATAATTGATTCCAGTTGGAATTCTATAGAAACCAACTCCGGTCCAATCCTTTTTTTCTTTTCTTTTTATTTTTGGGTTCAGGCTTTTTCTTTGAAAATGTATCACTCAGGATGCTTCTTTTTGGTTGCACAGAAGTGTGGGTGGTAGAAAGAGCCTGATATAGGAAAAGGCCAATTCTTTCTCTTATCTCCTTAATGATTTCCTCACAGGTTGCCCGAATAATAATAGGGGTTTCTTTCAGCTTGTTGTTTGGCATGATTGGTAGTACCCTTCAGTGTTCTCCAGAAAAGGTGTGGTTTTGATGGGTTTTACATGCTTCACAGATGTAAAGACATGAACTTAGTATTGAACTTGAAAGTGGAAAACCAGAGGAGGTCTGGAGAGAGAAATGGAGCTGGACCACTTACCTTTTCTGGATTTGGTGGTTAATTGGAGAGTTGGGCTTTAGAAACCTGAAGTGGGTTCCATGCAATTTCACATCTTTGTTGAGTCTCTGTCAAAGGTTTGCCATAAAGCATTGTTCTTGACGAGTTTAGTGAGCTGGTTCTGGTGAAATTATACTGGGTTTTCAGCAAATCTGTTTGAATTTCAGTCTGTGGTTCTCTTGGTGGTCTGGTTTTCATGACTTGTCCTGCTGGAGCTGGAAGAAGGTTTCTGTCAAGCTTTCAAGGATCTTTGTGAAGTTAAATAGGTGTGCTTTGGTATCATGTATCTGAATTTCAGGGTCTCTGGCTTTAATGGCATTTTACCTGGTAATTTCAAGTTGAATAAGGCAACGGAGCCTTTGCATGGGCCTAATTGTGTCAGAAAATGGAGAAGGAAGCTTCTACTTCTCGGACTTTTAGGTTTTATTACAATTATTTGGTTTTTCGTGGGTTTCAATGATGGTACTTTGGGGATGAGAGAGAAGACTCCAGACATGTCTGAAGGGAAAGCTCGGATCCTGCAGCAGCATTTCAATGTCAGCAAGGACCAGCTTCTTGCTTTAGCTTCCTTATTCTCCGAATCAGATCAGGTGCTGTATTCATAGCTTAAACTTAATGCACTTGCTTTATCTTTATTTTTTTTTTTTTTTTTTTTTTTTTTTTTTTTTTTTTTTTGGTTTTTGTTTTTGTTTCCTTGTAGTGGAGGGTGCTTAAAGCAAGCTTGCGTAAGTGTCTTTAAAAGTCTTTTCTTCTTTAAAAAAATACTGTGTTTATTCAATTTGGCTGAACATGGCTAAAGTGTTAAAGTACAACATGGTGTTCCTTTCCAGAACAAGTTTCACACTTAAAATGATCTTTCAGTTGTATACGGTTTGACTTTGGAGTGAAGAGTAAAATAATTTCACATTAAGATAGGAATTGCAATACTTGGAAGACACGAGACTGAATTCAGGAAATTGTTTTCTCTTCTGGTTTTTGGATATCCTGTAGTTGGAGTAAAGTCAATTTGTTAATCTTAATTCCCTACGAGATAGAAATTGGTGTGTGTATCTTCTTATGTTCGTTATAGCTTAATGGATTAATCTCTTTAATCAACGGATTTTCTAGCTGTATCTCTGTACACTTCTTTTTTTGGGTCTAAGTATCTCTGTACACTTCAGTATTCTTCTTTCTACCCCTTAAGATTTACAATGAATTACTGGGTTTTCCCGAACTTTAAGCTGCTATAAAACGATGAATCTAATGTACTTCAATACTCCACATATGTAGGCTATAACAGCCCACCAAAATCTGTAGGTTATGCTGGAAAAGTAAAGCAACACAAAACATTTGTGCATCAACTATGAGTTATAGCATTATGTTACGATGCTATAGTTCTACTTTTGTAGCAAGGATATTAACTGAATAGTGGATTCTTGATCAGTTGATTTCGCTATTTATTTTCCTGTTCAGATGATAACATGTCACTTTAAGCAATCATATGTAAGGTTCCTGAGCCGTCTCTATGCATCAAGAGGAGAAAACTACATAGTTACAAGAAAAAGCTTTCACACGTCCCCGTTTTTCAACTTCTTCTCATTAGTCTCCATGTATTGCAGATTGCATCCCTTGAATGTACCAAAGAACCAGGACTTGGAATGATGTTAAGTGATGACATTACCTGTGCTCTGAAGGTGCTATGTTCAGATAGTCAGGAGTTTCAGAAGCGTCATAAATGGGTCACAGAAAATGTAGAAGCCAGGGACCAATGCCTGGTTCAAGATGAGAACATCCCCAGGGAGCTTCACCTGTCATTGCTAGAGGACAAATCTGTATCATGCACTCCGAAGTCTACAATTTCAGCTAATAGGATTTGTGAAAAGGTAGAACTTTGATGCTTAGATTGAACCATGGATGTGTCATGGTTACAGTTCAGATACCAATGTTACCATAGATGATGTGCATACTGACTACTTGTGTGAATCATGATCAACCCCTTTCCCAACACATCAAAGGAAAAAAAAACGAAAGTGTTAATTAGGTTTAACGAGCCAGTCTGGACTGTCTTTTTTTAAAACATTGGAAAAGAAAAAAACTAAATTGATGATCAAATGGAGGAGATTGCACTGTGATAGATTTCGTAAAGGAACTTCCTGTCACAATTGCTTAACTTCTTTCCCATTTGAGTTGTTGCTATGATTCCATGCCAGGATCATGTATCTAATACGTATATTAAAATTCAAACTTGTGTTCCAGTCTGTGAAGATGTGGGAGATGGCTTTTCTATCTCTGTACAAACTCTGTAAATAATTTGTACCCATGTTACTATTCTGGAAAGAACAAAACTCATCAGAGATGGCACAAAATAACTAAATGTTTTGTTTGTTTTTCTTTTATTAGAAAAATTTCGGATCAGGGGTGCAGGTGGAGTGTGCAAAGGATGATTCTCAGATGCTTTGCATCATGGTAATACAATATTGGTGGGCTTTTGTTGGATTGATCTTGATCTACAAAATGTCTGGTTTTTCTTTGAAATTGTGGAGGAACCAAAAACAAAAGCTCGATCATGAGTGGCCATTTACTTGGCAACTGAAAATGGTTCAAGAGCAGCCATTGGCTCGGAGGGTGCAGCCAGAGAAACAGCAACAGCAAGCCCAAAGTCCTCCTAAGGTTGCTGGAAAGTGGAGGAAGAATCTACTAATAGTATTTTTTGTATTTGGAGTCATTACGTCATGTTGGTTATTTTGGCACTTGAATGAAAGAGATTTTTTGTGGAGAGAAGAAACACTTGCCAACATGTGTGATGAACGAGCACGGATGTTGCAGGATCAGTTTAATGTGAGCTTGAATCATGTTCATGCTTTGGCTATTCTTGTCTCCACCTTTCACCATGGGAAACATCCCTCAGCAATTGATCAGGTAATTTTTCATATCTAACTTAGGTTAGTTATTTATCCCCTTAGATATGCCCAGCTTAGTAGGCACTCTGAGGATGCAATTCAATAATTTATATTTATTGAACAAGGAAAGGAAAATATAATGAGTAACTTTACTCTTATGCAATGCTATGCGGTTGTGAAGTGTTTAACCTTGTACATTATTCTTTCCACAGAAAACATTTGGTGAATACACAGAGAGAACAGCTTTTGAGAGACCCCTTACTAGTGGTGTTGCTTATGCTTTAAAAGTTACTCATGCTGAGAGGGAACAATTTGAGAAGGAACATGGATGGACAATAAAAAAAATGGAAACTGAGGACCAGACTCTAGTCCAAGATTTTCTTCCAGAAAGCTTGGCCCCTGCCCCTATTCAAGATGAATATGCACCTGTGATATTTTCTCAAGAAACTGTCTCTCATATTGTCTCTATTGACATGATGTCAGGAAAGGTTTGCTTTTTTAGCTTTGGACTTCCATATTACTCTCTCTCTCTCTCTCTCTGCTTTTGTTTTAACTTTTTATTTCTTAGCCACTTCAACTGTACCACATGCCTCAGACTAAGCATTGCTATCCTTCATGCCGAATGAGACCTACAAGAATGCAGAGATAGTACATCTTCTCCAGTTGTATGCATCGTATATAGTTATTTATTATGACTAGGTGTGTTCTGGATAAATTTGAAGACAATGGTGATAATTGATGTCACTAGGGTGTCTAAGTGCCAAGGTCAATGATGTTTTGATTCTGTTACTTTGGCATTGTTATATGGTTTTGAAAAGACATTCTTATGCCCCTGTTTGCATGCTCGAGACTCTTTGGTTTTTGTGGGCCTACTTAATACTGGTCAGTTATTCTTGAATTGTAGTCAGCCTTCTTGATTGAGAAGTGTATGTACCAGTTGGGATCCGACTATATGGTATCAGCAGATACCAAGATTGTGTTTTCTTTGGAAAGATTTACATCTACAAGCTGTTCTTGCAGAAGCATATTCTGATATCCAATAACTTTTCTGATAATCTAATATGAAATGTTACTAATTATACAATGTAGGAAGACCGTGAGAACATCTTGCGAGCAAGGGCAACTGCAAAGGGAGTACTGACTTCCCCCTTTAAGCTATTGAAATCCAATCACCTGGGAGTTGTACTCACTTTCGCTGTCTATGATACTGATTTGCCTCCAGATGCCACATCAGAGCATCGTAGTCAAGCTACTGTGGGGTAAATTTGTAACCATGGATTTTTCTTGATTTCTTATGGCCGTGATTTGTGTTTTTGAATTATTTTGTGTTAGTATCTAGAAGTTGAAGTTGGTTTTTATATGGGGCTTTCATAAATAGGTATCTAGGTGCATCTTATGATGTACCTTCACTGGTGGAGAAGCTCCTGCACCAACTTGCCAGCAAGCAAACAATTGTTGTGAATGTTTATGATACAACTAATGCATCTGCTCCGGTCAACATGTATGGTACTGATGTTATTGATACTGGTCTGTTGCACATTAGCAATCTTGATTTTGGTGATCCCCAACGCAAGCATGAAATGCACTGCAGGTTAGATCTCATACATCAATTATTTATCAGCCCAAATATGTGGAATTGCATTTTTTTTCTCCAATCCAATACAGTTCTCTTTTGGTTGCAGGTTTAAGCAAAAACGTCCATTTCCTTTGACAGCAGTAAGTGCATCAATGGGAGTCCTAGTCATTACCTTGCTAGTTGGTCATATTTTTCATGCGGCCATAAGCCAATAGCAAAAGTGGAGGCAGACTATTGTGAGATGATGGAACTCAAAGTTCGTGCAGAAGCTGCAGATGTGGCCAAATCTCAGGTACATTTTGTTTATTAGCAATAAGAATTTCCTATGACTGGAAGATTTTCTCATAAATATTTAGTCTTAGTCCCCTCTCCCCAAAGAAAAAAGAAATTTGTCCAATTGTTCACTTATTTGTATATTACACGATGTTTCTGTATCATCCTGTGGCTGAACATCTGTCTCTTTTGCAGTTCCTTGCAACTGTTTCCCATGAGATCAGGACACCAATGAATGGTGTTTTAGGTAATTGGGAAGTTCTTTAGTGAAACAGTTAGTATTGTGCAAAACTTTGAAGATTGCATAATCTGATAATAATTTCAATCAAAATCCAGGTATGCTCCAAATGCTGATGGACACTGATCTAAAACCGAACCAACAGGATTATGCTGAGACTGCTCATGCTAGTGGGAGAGAGCTGATATCACTGATAAATGAGGTTCTTGATCAGGCCAAAATCGAATCAGGCAGGCTGGAACTTGAAACTGTACCTTTTGATTTGCGTTCAGTGCTTGATAATGTTCTTTCACTTTTGTCTGGGAAATCTAATGAGAAAGGGATTGAGGTAAAATAAAACTAATTATAACCTTCTTAGTTGATTTCTTCTTCTGTGGTTGCTGATACCAGCTCTTGTGGTTTTGGGTTTTGTTTGGGGTGAGAAAAGTTGGCTGTGTATGTCTCCAATATGGTACCTGAGGTTGTCATCGGGGACCCTGGACGCCTTCGGCAGATAATTACAAATCTTGTTGGGAATTCAATTAAGGTTAGATAAGTTTCTTAATACTTGTTTGCAAATAACTTCCCTTTTTCTTTCCCTAAATTGAAATGAAAGGCTTCAAGGTGCTATTTGAGATGCTCTTGAAGATATAACTGATATGATTATGATGGTCTTTAACGCAAATAAACTCTGTATTATGCTAAAGGTCAGAAATAAAACAATATAATTGGGAATTTGGGACTTGTATGTGGTTAGGTCCGCAGTTTCCATGAATTATGCTAAAATTTAGGTCAATCGGATGGTTATGTTTAGAACCATCCATAATTTATAGTATTTTACGCATATAAAAAATGTTACAGGTTTCATTCATTACTTAACTGTTATGCTAATTGTCTGTTTGTTTGTTTAAATTGAAGTTCACCCATGACAAAGGACACATATTTGTCTCGGTGCATCTGGCAGATGAAGTGAGGGCTCCACCGGATGTTATGGACGAAGTTTTAAGACAAGGCTTGAATTTAGTTGGAGACATCTCAAACAAAACTTATAATACATTGAGTGGCTTTCCCGTTGTTGATAGATGGAAAAGCTGGGAATGTTTTAAAGCATTAAGCAGCACAACAATGGAGGAACCTGATAGGATCAAATTACTAGTAACAGTTGAGGATACTGGTGTAGGAATTCCTCTTGATGCACAAAGTCGCATTTTCACACCTTTTATGCAGGCAGATAGCTCAACTTCTAGAACTTATGGCGGTACTGGAATAGGATTGAGCATTAGCAAACGTCTGGTAGATCTCATGAGTGGGGAGATAGGATTTGTGAGTGAACCTGGGACTGGCAGTACCTTTTCATTTACTGGATCTTTTGGAAAGGGAGAAAACAGTTCTCTAGAGACAAAGTGGCAACAGTATGAACCAGCTGTCTCAGAATTTCAAGGGCTGAGAGCATTGGTAATAGATAAAAGTATCATCCGAACTGAGGTCACAAAATACCATGTGCAGAGGTTGGGGATATTTGTAGATACAGCTTCCAGTCTGAAATCAGCATGCTCTTATCTATGTAATTCTGTCAAGACAAGGTAAGTTTTACATTTTTAATTATAGTTTATATTTGAAGTTGCCTTTTAAGTCCTGAAACACATCATTGAATACTCATGGTTTTAATATTCTTCTTTAGCATCTAATTACTATAAACATGACAAAAAGATTTTTCTTCTATGGAGTTGAATAATGTAAATTTTCTACTAATAACTTTGCAACTAGGGGTTTGATGTTGCTGATGCATTGTTAACTGTCTTGCGTGCAGTCTCTCCTCACAGTTGACCATGGTTCTTATTGACAAAGATGTTTGGGATAAAGAAACTGGTCTTACATTCAGTCAGTCGCTTAAAGAGCACAGGCAAAGCAACAACGTGGAATCCCTCATAAACCTTCCGAAGATATTTCTCTTGGCTACATCCATTACACCTACTGAACGCAAGGAACTAACATCTGCTGGTCTTGTAGATGAAGTATTGATCAAGCCTCTTCGGTTAAGTGTCATAATTGCTTGCTTCCAAGATGCCCTTGGAAGTCGTAAGAAGAGGCTTCTAAATCTTAAAAAACCTACTCTGGGAAAGTTGCTGAGAGAGAAGAAAATTTTGGTGGTGGATGACAATGCAGTTAACAGAAGAGTGGCTGAAGGTGCTTTAAAGAAGTATGGAGCAATTGTCACCTGTGTGGACAGCGGAAAGGCTGCTTTATTAATGCTTAAGCCACCACACAATTTTGATGCTTGCTTTATGGATCTCCAAATGCCAGAAATGGATGGGTAATCAATCTGCCCACTCTTGATTTTCAAATTCTTGTTTTAGCTTTGAATGCAAAGGAAGCTAGAGTACAGATCCTACATAGCTAAGGATCCTAGTATAGGTCTACCACCCTTCCTGGTTGACAGCATATAGACCTGATGGCAGCCTCACTTGGAATCAATGAGGTCAACTTTCAGCGTATTGGCTGGTAACTTGGAACCAGAATTTCTTGCTTATTGGTCAATTGGTGGCTGATATTAGGTGTTTCTTCTATGTTAATTCTTCAAGTTTAGCAAGTACTAATGAATTGGACAGTGTTTATGTTATTGGGTCTCTAAGATTTTAACTTCATACTATCTTGTTCACTCACCTGGTCAGAGAGTTCTACATTTTTGTTTCACACTTGTATTAATATGATTGATTGCTATGCCAGATGATCATTTTATATGAAGGGAAAAGATAATGGGTTAAAAATGAATGTTTTAGGTATTGAGCATCTATGATGACTGGTTGCCGATATAATAATCCCATTTTGAGTATTGATTGTAGTTTAATACTGTCTAAAATTGTGCAGGTTTGAAGCAACTCGGCTGATCCGTGGTATGGAGAGTGAGGTAAATGAGAAACTTACATCCAAGGAACCATCAATTGAGATGTTCGGCAACATCCAAACTTGGCACACGCCAATATTGGCTATGACGGCTGATGTGATTCAGGCTTCAAATGAAGAGTGCATGAAGTGTGGGATGGATGACTATGTGTCAAAGCCATTCGAAGAAGAACAGTTATATTCAGCAGTGGCACATTTCTTTGAATCCGGTTAATAGAGAGCGACTCATATGATTCGTGAATGTCGTTTTTCATGGCACCCAAGTGATCTCTGTTTTTATGGGATTGATGGCTGGAGTGTCTGCGCGCTTAGCAGCCCTGCCATGACCTGGTTGAGGGACTAATTCTATCTATATTTTTGCTGTCTTCCAACTGCGGTAATTGTTCAGCATTTTTCTTCACTACATGATGTTTGTTGCATGGGACATGCATGTAAGCACCAAATGCCTCAAGTCTGCATGATGCATTGCAACAAATGCCTCTTTTTATTATATTATAAGTCTCACTGATGGGAGCAGTAAGGTTTAATATAGAATAAAAAAAACAGTATCAAAATATGTTTTACTGTTTAAAAAAATTTCTTAACCATAACCATAACTCGTTTCTTCTTTTCTTTCAGGAATACTGAGCATCAGGCCATGGACAATGTGTTCTTGTATGTGTGTGTACATGGAGACTGGCTGTCATCAGATCAATATTTACGATCTTCTGCCAAGCAAAAGAAGATAGCTGATGGCCTTCTGTACATAACCCTCTGCTCTTTGTTTGTAGATTAGTGCCTTCCACTTTGTCCTTGAATTTTTTCCTCACTAATTTGTACATTCTCCATTGAGTAGGTGTAGGTTGGCCAGAAACAAAAATGTTATAATGCCAAAACCATCCATTTTTTTATACCTCTGATGAGTTGGTGATGGCTGCTTTGACATTATTTCATTACATTTCTCGTCGACACATTGAGGGAGATCGAACAAAACACGAAAGATGGTGATAATCGGAGTTAGAGAACTTGTGTACTTAAGAGTTAGTCTGGCATTGTGGCAGCATGTTTTTGTTGAAATTCTTTCTAGGACGTTACTGTTGATATTATGTAATGAAGATAATGTTGTAGGGGTATCTTCAGTGTACACTAAATGTAACATATTCTTTTACTCTCAGTAAGAGCGAATGCAGAATTGCTTTCTCAGTTGATATTGTCAGTAACTTATCTTCCAGCCTTATTAATTTTTGAGATATTTAATTATATTCCCGTTCTTAGTACTAATGATATAAATAAACCTTACATCATTTATTTTCTATAAATAATTTTTTTTTAAACTAAAAAAAATTACTGGCTTTAATGAATTTAATTTTGATTATTAAATTACTTTGAGCCCTATTGAATGTTATGGATATTTTTTATGAGATTTTGAGTTGGGCCTGTTTTAAGAAATCGATAGCAATTTTGTAATTTATAAGAAGTTAAAAGCTTCTTTGTTATGTTGTAAATGAGCTTTAGGTGTATTTATGAAGTCCATTTTATATAAGGTATTTTTATAATTTGAAACCCTGTATTGGGTATAATAGTGAGTCCCTCCTAATTTTTTTCTCACGTCGCCTCAATGTAGACCAAAAAATTAGTTAAGTATTATTTTCTTTTTAAATAATTTAAAATTTTAAAAAACAAATATATTAAAATTTCTACTTCTGTGAGCTCAACTCAAAATGTCCATCTCAGCTGTCCACCGCCCCGAGCCTTCTTCTCTATCTCTTCGCCTCTGTCTCAAACCAAATTTGGGATCTGGGTTTAGAATAAAACCGAAATTGGGAATTCACAAGTTTGATGTGGGTTTGGACAATCTCTTCTTTTGTTAAAGAACCGATATCTTCAGTTTATTGTCCTTTTGAGCATCTTTGGGTCCGGCTTTAGAAGAGCCCCAGACCACCACCGAAGAGCCCCAGACCACCACCTGGGTTTTGTGGTGCTGCTCAATTGCAGAGAAGGGCTTTTGTTATTTTCGCTGCATTTGGTGTAGGTCTTCTTGTTTGGTGTGGGTAGAGAGAGACAGAGAGACAGAGCGGTGAGGGGTGGCTAGGTTTGGGTGACGGTGGCAGGAGTGGGAAAGGTGGGTCGAGGGCGGGGCTGGGAAGGAGGGGTGGCTCTATGTCTTTGCTCACCTGGGCTCTATAAAATAATCTTTTAGTAATTTTTTGGTCTACATAGAGCCCAGGTGAGCAAAGACATGGGATCCACGTTTGCGAAGTCAGAATTTAACAGACTTATTAACAGTGGACTAACATAGGGTATTTTGAAACCACAAAAAAAAGAAACACATAGGGTATTTTGAAAGGTTTTGTGAAGTTTGTATATCAGTCAAACAGGTCAATAAATATTGGATATGCGTTTGCAATGACCTCCCATAGTTTGGGGGGTTTACTATAGTTAATCTTTAATTTTTCCCTTTTGTTGTCTTGTTGTCAGAAAATCCGTTAAATGATGATGTGACATACATCAGATCTGGGCTTATTATTTCGCTATCTATTTTCAAATCTAGTCGAGAGCCCCCATGCTGGGCAGATGAACGTATGTGATACTCACCTCTACTTTTTCATGTAGATTACAATCCTAGAGCGTCACTTGGTGTTGTTTTTGAACTTGTCAACACTTTGGTTCATATACCTCATCATCTCTGATAGGTCGTGGTTTCCTTTCCTCATTGCTGAGTGTACTTCTTGTTCATTTCCTTCATCTGTATAAATTCTGGATGGTTAGTGTGTATTTAATTTTTACGGTTTGTAAAATAACTTTTTAGGTTATTGGTTCTATCCAATTTTCCGTTGCGATTTACAACTATGATCTAACATGTTTTATTTAATTAAAAGGCCTAGCGTATTTTGGGAATCTTGGGAGTATAACCCTCGGATCTAGGTGTTATATTTTTTGGGATCCTCAAGGTACATGCCGCTATTACATGTCTAGACTTTCCGGCGGCCTCACCCACCAAGACTGTTTAGGCATGGCCTAATGGACAAGCTCAGGCCTTGACATTTGAAACCTCAGCCCAACTTGAAAAATTAAAAAAATCCGTAAAGCTTGGCCCAAACCCAAAAATTTTATGTCGGGCTAACCCAACCTAGCCGAATGACAAACACTACTAGCAGCACATGATGCGAGCTGAGCTTAACTGCCGTATTTTTCGACCACTTTGCTTAACCCGAGCGAGGGGTGGTGCAAGATCTGGAAGGAGATGTTAATCGCCTTTTTTATAAATAAAAATTCTTCTAAAAGGCTGAATGATGATCCCACCCAGCAACTGAACCAACCACTGCCATTACCCCTACCCCTACCCCTACCCCTTCCCCCTCCCTCAGATAAAGACCTCTCTCTCAATTTCCTGCAATACAGAACCAAATGCCAGGTCATAGAGGCTCCAGAGCACAAGAACAACGACAATATACCATCAACAAAATACCCCCCTTTTTGTTTTTTTTAATCAACACAAAGAATCATTGTCCCTTACCTGCTGCCGTTTGGGGTCTACCAAAAATCACAAACCCACCCCTAAAAAAAAGAAAAGAAAAAGAAAATGGCTTTGTCTCCTTCCTCCTTCCCACTCTCTCTTTCTGCGAGTGCCCTGTAATCTAATAATTTGAGTCTTATTTGCCCCTAAAAAATTATATGAATTTCTTAATTTGTCCTTAATTTTGACAGAAAATTTAACAGAATTAACGGGAAAACTACTAGTGTAATGCAATATCTAAATAAAGGACAATCATAACAATTTTTGGGGTTGAGAGATGAAAATTAGAGTTGGGTCTTATTTGAGATAACATTGCTATAATTTTGCCTTTATTTTTAATTTTTAGGTTACATACATACTAAAAGCACTTCTGATAAAAATTTATCAAACACTTTGACTCTTCACAACACTTTTTCAAATACAATTAACCAAACGTCTAGCTGTTTATTCTCGCAGCATAGCGAAAACAGTTTTTTTTTAAAGCACAGTAATACTAAACTAGCCTTGAATGCGGTTGCTCAAGCGACAAATACCGCGATTTGATAGTAATCAATGATTTAAAAGAAACGTAAATATTACGATAATGTCTAAAAAGAAACGTAAATATCAAGAAAACAAACGGCGCCCATGATCCAAAACCCTCTTCAAGATGCACTGGCAACTAATTTATTAATAATAGAGATCTTCAAAAGCACCAATTTTCAAAGTTTTACACTTCGCATTCTAATTCTATATATTGGTGGCTCGGGCCATGACATTTTCATTTGGATAGGCCATCCATACTGAAACCTCTCTCTCTCTCTCTCTCTCTTTCTCACATATGTCGACGGTTCTGATATGGGTAATTCTTGCTCTGCTCTGTCTCTCACTTGCTCCACACAAATCAGGTAAACAAACCAACCATAAGAAGTTTTCTGAGTTCCAAGCCCATACACACATACAATCAGTTATACAATAAGCTTTTTATCTTATATGCTAAAGATAATGAACTCACATGCTTATATGGCAAGGCATGCTGAGCAATTTACAGCACTCAAATTTAGGCTGAACACTAGAATGTTAATTCTTCTAACATTTTTGCTCCTCGCTAATTATGACTCTCTAATAAGTAAGAACAAAATAATGCTCTTTTCCAGCAAGCATACAGTACTTGTTTTTAATGCGTACGCGTAATGCGTTACATTGATCAGGTGCGGAGTTTGAGCAATGGTGTGTAGCCGACGAACAGACCCCGGATGATGAGTTGCAGGCAGCAATGGATTGGGCTTGTGGAGGAGGAGGAGGAGCCGATTGCAGCAAAATTCAGGTGAACCAACCTTGCTACTTCCCAAACACTGTCAAAGACCATGCTTCCTATGCCTTCAACAGCTATTTTCAGAAGTTCAAACACAAAGGTGGATCTTGCTACTTCAAGGCTGCTGCTCTCATTACAGAGCTTGATCCCAGTAAGTCCTTCAAAATTTCTCTGTTTTTAGCATAAACCCATGAACAATCATGAACAATCACGTTGTGTTTTACACAGAATTTTCTACTTTTAGCATAAACCCATGATTGATCACATGTTCTTTGGGTGGAGAGTGTTGGTGGGTTGGCCATGTGAGATTTGGATTTGCCATTTTTTTGCTTTAGAGAACATATGAAGGAGCTTTCAACAGCTGGGCTTGAGTTGGACAGGCTATAGTTTTTTTCTTTTTTCTTTTTTCTTTTGTCCTTTGATCACGCCAAAAAGAATGTGACCATAATTCACATGGGATCTACTAAAACTTGTTTGCTTGTGATGTGTCTGAAAATACACAGCAGATCACATGTGCGCTACTTGCATAGTCGATGTAAGGATATAATAGTCATTTTTCAAAATGTTTGCTTGCAGGTCATGCCTCTTGCCACTATGAGTTTATTCCCTAATTCAAAGGAAATGCAAGATCCCAGATGCCCATCATCAAATTTTAAAGTAGAGATTTGCTGTTATGGGAGCATAAAGTCCTGCAGAAATTGTACTAGTTGGCAGTAGCAGAGTAACACTTTTTTTTTGGTGTGCCTTCAATTGTAAGCTTGCTCAGAAAATCTAAGTGAGAGTTCATTTTTGTCTCTAGTTATATTATATTTCAGCTTTCCATCACCACAGGGGCATCACCATAGAACAGATGTGATGCCTTTGGGTGGTAATGTTTTTATTTCAGTTGAATTTGGTGTCCTGTTCTTTCATTTTTTGGACTAGAATCTGATGCTCTTTTACTCGAACACATAATCGGGGAAGAACTTGCCTATCCTAGTTTCATTGTTGTTCCGTTTTTATCTCACTTTCGTGACTAATCACGTAAGGAAAGAAATAGAGAGAGGAGAGATTGTGAAACGGGAACATAATAGGTAAGTATTTTCTCCTTTGTCGACAATACATTTCATCCCGGATCAAAAGCATGAATGCATATATAGTAATTCCTCAATGAACATGAGCCCTTTTCTTTCATAGTATAATCTGGTAAGACCTCTGTTTGAACGCACATTTCATAGCAGTGACATCCTTTGTCAGAGGTTGAGCTTCTGTGAATTCTCATGTGGGCTTTGGGGCTCCTCAACGTGTCAGGATTTTTGGTTCTTATTTGGGCTAACTTGATCATCTTCTTAACTTCTTAGTTGGTCAGGCTCTCACTAGCATACTGGGCTTTTCCATCTGAGGTTGGAACAGTTGCTTTCTGTGTTGTGACAACCCAAAAAAAACACTCAAAACTTTATCTTTATTTTTTGGTTATAAAAAAATTCATTCGCAAAATTCACACATTTAAGCTAACAGGGTCTAGTCCATTAGAAAAATGGCATTCACTTGCACCAGTAGTCTTATATTCGAATCTTATAATATCTTAGTAGTGTGTGTGTGAGAAACCCTCTCTCCTTATAGTTTAAACTATCGCTAATTCACACATGCAAATTTCATGTTCATTACTTTCTTCTGCATCAAGACAATTGTTTCATGAAAAATGTTATCCATGAACAATTAAAAAGTTAAAGAGCTCAACAACTGGGTCCAAAAATATAGACAGATAATCAGTAGAAGGGTGTTGGCAAATCGAAAAGGGTGGCAAGAGGGGCCCTACATGTGACCCAAAATGCAAAACAGAATTGGGGTTTGGACCCAATTTTGAGTTCGCAAACCCAAGGCCTGCTATTTTGGGGAAGATGAGGACAAAATCCGAAAAAATGCAAAGGCAGAAATTTTGGAGCTGTCAGTCTCCCAAAAGCCGTAACATGGTCGGCGTGATGATAGGGAATGTACACACAAAGTCAAGGTTGCATTATGGCTTTGGTTCGCTCATTTGCTTGCTTTCATAGAACTTTGCAAAATTAAGATAGGTACATAGACCATTCTAGTAGGGACTAGCAATAAGGGTTTTGTACAAGTTCAATTTCTGATCGTTGACGAAATACGAGCATTACATATACATATATTAATAGTTAAAAATTAATCATAAGATGCGTGAATGATTGACTGTATAGTCTTCTCCTTTTAATTGGGAACGACCATGCTCCTACTTAATTTGTCATGTGAAAATTAAATGGACTTCATGGTTTTGCTCAAAGATTTGTTTTAGCTTTTGACTAGCTGACTTGATTTATGGGAGATGCTCAACTGTTTATTCCATTCCAACCAAGTTTTCTACTGCAAAATGTTGGAATTATTCCAAAACTATAGGAGCTTCCTCCACCCAAATACAATAAATCTAGCTTGCTAGCCTACTAGCTAGGTATGTGGTTGGGGCCCACCATTACCATGTTAGACAGAACATGATTCACTTCATAAAAGTGTTGATTGCTTTTGCTTCTATGGGAGTTTATATTTACATGTCTTGCTTAAACATTTTTTAGAATTGTGTATAAGCAAGGAGTACTTTTTTTATTTGTCAGGTTTGAGAAACAAGTAGTACATGATCATGAATGCGAGATAATGTTGCATGTAACGGTCCACGTTTTTCTCGTTTCAAAAACGGAATCTCAATTTGCACGAGAGAAAGTTAAACGATTCTCCCACGTTTCATTAAAATGGATTCTCACTCTTGAAGTCATATTTATGTGTGTGTATATATATATATATATATATATATATGTGTATCATATGTACATAAATCACTGTCTACTTGTTCAAGTTAATGGATGCAAACGATGAAAGCACAACAAGAAAACCATTTGAGAAGATTAGAGGTCCTTTTCACTTAAGCCATAAGCGATGCTTACTTGAAGCAAAATACATCTCTCTCTCTCTCTCTCTCTCTCTGTGGACAAACACAAAATGCCAAATGGGGCATCGAGAAAGGGTGACTGAAGATAAGAATGTGGGCCATTAGGTACGCTCACTTAGAGGGGACAAGGAAGCAAAAAGATTCCCTTTTAATTAGATTTTGATTCTGCAAATTAAACATATATATGTTTAAGGCTGAGAATAATCACTTATACATCGATACATGGGATTCAAGGCCTGAAATTCTTCTAGGGTGACCCAAATAACCCTTCTTTGATTCGTCAATTAATTTATGCTTCTTCTAGAATAAGAATTTTGTGAGATTTCTGCTGCCCTCATCTTCTTATTACTTTTAAAATAAAATAAAAAACATTTGTATCTTACTATTATATATTGGCATGCGCATAAAGTGATTGACTGAAACAAGTACCTCAAATACCAAGTACCAACAATGAGGAAGAGGAGAAGTAAAATGTGCTCCAATTTTTTATATTCTTTCCTTCCCTAGTAGGGTTTATGAATTATAAACCAATACATAATATTGCTCAAATAGTGTCAAGATAGGATATTGCGGCATTCCTACTTCCTGCAAATTACAGTTTGATATATATGCAAAAATAATTCATTAAAGATATCAAAAGAAAAATCTCTACACACATGTCGACCTGTGATTGGCAGAGAAGTAGGAGCTTCTACTTCCAAAGAAGAAAACAAGTATTTTTCCGTCAAGATTTTATTGATGCGAGTATAAATTCGCATCAATGTCAAAAGAAATAGACCAGAAGAATTCCCATAAAAGTGGTCTACAAAATACAATTATAGTATAAGAGCAACTTGGTCTTAAGAAAAAGAAAAAGAATCAGCATAATAGAATACAATAAATCAAATTTACAGATGGGATGAATGGAACCAGGAAAGGGAAGATAAAAAAGGCGGAGCGTGTTAGCTGAAGTGGAAGGCACTATTTTCCTACGTCATCTAAATGTGCGACTTTAATTTTACCATAATAACGTTCTCTTCTTCTCTCGGCCCGGCTCTACGCTCAACCGCGTATGTCACTATCTCAGATAACCAGATCAGGACCCATCTACTTCAAAAACCAAACCTAAATTCAACTGAATTTTCGGTTCCAAAAAAAAAATAAAAAAATAAATTGAGGGAGTGTTTGGTATCCTATTCAAATAGAGAACTCAAAACCTTTGATTTTTCTTAAAAACAAGGAGTTCTTAAATCTATTTTTAAGATTCAAAAATTTATTTGGTATGCAACTTGAAAATTGTTTTCAAATCTTAAAAATATGGCTACCAAACAGGTTTTCTTAAATTGCTTCAACTGACCATTACACCCTTAGTCAGTTTTAACCAAGTTTCTAGGTACCTTCTGTCACATGCACAAGCAAGCTGCAAGTGATGAGGAGCAAGGCTGGCTTACTTGAAGGACCAACTACAAAACTCAATTAATTTTAGCCGTTGGATTAGTTGATGATGAGATCATCCAGAACCTCTTGGGCATGATGTCATGCTGACTTGCTCTCCATGTGTTTGTGGTGAGAAGGAAATTAAACCAGCTCAGAGTCATATCTATAATGGGGAATTCAAATTTAAGCGCGTCAAATGGGTTGTGTTAACATAAACTAATATGATGTTTAGCAGCTAATAATGATCTACACAGATTCTAACATATCTTGCTAATCAAAGGGTATATTGGTCTTCATATCATAGTATCTACATGAAAAGATCTCAGTTGTACTATTTTAAGCTAGAAAACTCTAGCTCATTTGTGAAGGTAGCGTTAAATTAACTAAATAAATATTTCTGTAATTTTTTTTGGTACAAGCGATTGAATGAGGGGGGTTTACACAAATATTTAATTAGGTGCCTCGAACCTCTGCGCGCATAAGTGGAGCTAGAAAAATTCAACCAACTGAGTTATACTCTACTGGCAATATTTATGTACTTTGTTTAAGGAAATGCTGGTCAGGTTAGGTTTGTACATCTATTTCTTTTTTGGGTTTTTTTATGTTGTTGGGTTGGAGAGGCTTGGGGAGCACAGGGTGGTTGTAATAAAGGGGTTTTTCTGCAACTTCCCCTAGACCCAAATGCGGGAACTTGCAAACAAATCCTAGTGGTAATTATGTAATTTTGTATCAATTATAGGGCTTGTTTTCATTGAGAATTTTTTATAGTCCCACAGGTGGGAATTTCTCTAAAGAGGACCTTGCTCTCTCTTGTCTCTCTCACCAAGTCACTCCCCCACTCTCATAAAAGACTCTGGTATACAGTGCAATTTCAAGCTTCAAATTCATTCAACCAAGGTATTCCTGTCAACAAGACTTAATGTTTTCAAAGTTGGAATTCTTTGTCAAACAAACGGTCTAGCATTTATTAATTTTCCACTCAAATTCTCTGTTTTTCATTTGTAATAGTGGTCTTGTTACACTAGTCATTTTTTTGGGAAAATTTTGAGCTTTAAGTAGTGTTGCCATGGATGATTCTCTATTGCTCAAAATGGGTTGGTGATGTTTCTTCAAGGTATGTCAGATATGAGTTTTGTTTTCTTTTTGGTGGATTCTATGATGCTCTGTTTTCATGTTCTCTGTTTTTGGCTGGAAAGACTGGCGCTTGAAGTTTGAAATGGCTTTTACAAGGCATATTGTTGTTTCATGTTCTTGTTTCTGTTTGAGATTTGGTGACCCTTTTTTATGATTTGAATGTTTGTGGAAAGCATCAAACTTTATCATTGGCTTGAAACAAATGGGTTTCTCACAGTACGAAAATTTGGATTCCAATTTGTTGGTGTTGGAGCCCAAGATTAAGCGCTTTATGTTTTTCTGAGCATATTGATTGGTCATTATTTACTTCCTTTGCTGATTTTGAAATGAAAGTCTGCATTCGAATTCATCATGGCAATTTCTTCCGAGATGCATTTGGTTGGAGAGGCTCATACATACTTCTTTTCACTTTCGAAATGGAAAGAATGCGGCAACGCAAGATCATTAAATTGGTCGAGCTATATTACACCAGAAATTTTGTGATCATTATCAATTCAAATCTATGGTTGGCAAAACTTTTTTATTTCTTTAATTGTTTGATCATATTTATGGAGATTGGCCACCTATAGTTGATCACTTTTCGTGTATACCATTTTAGAATTTTATATATTTTTTTCTCTGCTTATCTAGGTAATATTCTCTGTTGTAAATAGCTTACATTGAATTTTTCCCAGTTTGATAAAAAAAATATATATTTACCAGTATTTTCTGGTACAAATATTTTAAAGGACATAGAAATCGAGAATTGAAAACAAGAACTAGAATTGTCAGAGAACAATTAGGCTATCCTACACTAGGCTAAAATTGTCCCTTATGGTTTTCCTGCAGATTATGCTGTGTTTTGCCCTCTTTGTTCCAGATATCAGTGTAACCAAGGTTTCTTGTTGTCATACAGATTATGTTTCTGGCAAGAGAATTCAAGGCCTCCTATGCTGCTCAGATGGAGACTGAATAACACCAAATAGAGGGACCGGACAAAGTCAACAATCAGACTATTCTTCAATGCAAACATCAAAGCATCACAGAAGTTCAGGCATGTCGAACCGGTTGTGTTATCAGCCAGTCCAAGAAGTAGAAGCCTACTGCTTGCCTCGGTTCCAAACTTTGGACCCCCAGGTGCTTTACAACAATGAGAGCAGCCAAAGTACCGTCTTCTCAGCTCAGAATTTTCATATTAAGTACTGCACTTTGGAGTCTTCCGCAGCAAATGGCAGCTACACTGTCTATAACTCCCCATCAACTGTCAATTTCTCACTGAACGGAAGCCCGATGTCACAGCAAGATTCTCACTCATATCCACCACCTGACCACTACCATTCCCCTGACCAGAATTATAGCTCTCCGATAAGCGGATCCTGCATTACCGATGATGCAACCGACTTCAAGTACAAGCTGAAACAGTTAGAAACTGTAATGCTAGGTCCTGATTCCAATATTCTTGACAACTATTGCAGCACCTTTCAGAATGGGACTAGCAATACCCTGCCAGAAACGGATAGCTGGGGACAGATTATGGATTCAATCTCTAAAAGGGATTTAAAACAAGTCCTCATCTTCTGTGCAAAAGCAGTAGCAGATAATGATCTTTTACTGGCACAATGGATGATGGATGAACTACGCCAGATGGTGTCGGTTTCTGGTGAGCCAATTCAAAGGCTGGGAGCATATTTGTTGGAAGGACTAGTTGCACGGAGGGCATCCTCAGGGAGTAACATCTACAAAGCATTGAGATGCAAAGAACCAGCAAGTTCAGAACTACTCTCCTACATGCATATTCTTTATGAGGTTTGCCCCTACTTCAAATTCGGGTACATGTCTGCAAATGGAGCCATTGCAGAAGCCATGAAGGATGAAAATAGAGTTCACATAATTGATTTCCAAATTGGGCAGGGGAGTCAGTGGCTCACTCTAATCCAGGCCTTTGCAGCCAGACCTGGTGGACCACCCCACATCCGCATAACAGGCATCGACGACTCCATGTCAGCTTATGCCCGCGGAGGAGGACTAAATATTGTAGGGAACAGGCTATCTAAGCTTGCCGAGTTGTTCAAAGTGCCATTTGAGTTCCATGCTGCTGCCATGTCTGGTTGCGAGGTTCAGCTGAAGCATCTCGGTGTTCGACCTGGGGAGGCATTGGCTATGAACTTTGCATTCATGCTGCACCACATGCCAGATGAGAGTGTCAGCACTCAGAATCATCGTGACCGGTTGTTGAGGTTGGTTAAGAGCTTGTCTCCAAAGGTAGTGACCCTTGTTGAACAAGAATCTAACACAAACACTGCTGCATTCTTTCCACGGTTTGTGGAAACACTAAATTACTACACGGCTATGTTCGAGTCAATCGATGTTACTCTTCCAAGGGATCATAAGGAAAGGATCAATGTAGAGCAACACTGCTTGGCTAGGGAGGTGGTTAACATAATCGCATGCGAGGGCGTTGAGAGGGTGGAAAGACATGAGCTTCTTGGGAAATGGAGGTTGCGGTTCGCAATGGCTGGATTTACTCCATACCCTTTAAGCTCCTTGGTAAATGCCACCATCAAGACACTGCTAGACAACTACTCTGACAAATATAGGCTTCAAGAGAGAGATGGAGCTCTCTATCTTGGCTGGAAGAACAGAGATTTGGTTGCTTCTTGTGCCTGGAAGTGCAAACCGAGCACAAATTAAAGCATTTTTTCTTGGAGTGGAGGCAAGGCAAGCTTAGAATAGAACATGCTTTTTCTTTTTCAATCTGTTTGTACACTTATTAGCTGCTAACTGCTTATGAGAAGGGTGCCATCAACCGTGCACACTTCCATAAATTGAAGTTAGCCGTTTTCTGTGTCCATTTCATGCCATCAGACCTTTAGGTTTGGATGGCTGGGAGAGAACTGATTTCAGGAGGCATTGGGTTTGTACATGGTTGGAGTAACCGGCACAAGTGCTTCGTTTTTCCTCTTCCTTTTGCTTTTCTTTTTCTTTTCGAGGCAGTTTAAATTGAACAGAGTCAAATAAAGAGAATTGAAAATGATGGAGTAACCATGCATGCTCTAGTTTGGTCTTCAGCATATCCAAGTTACAGGATTTTGAATCAAATACTACAAGGGTTTGTGCACAAAAACAGCTATCAGATATCAAGTGCTACTGAGTACTTGCTTAGTCTAATCTACGTCTTTGAGTTTATTCAATCCATATAAATAATTACACAACTATTGTTAGTCTTCCAATCTGCAGTTGAACATCATTGCCATTCCACCAAATCCTACCCTCCAACCAAGAGTGCCTTCCCCCACCGGCATCCTCTCTCCCGAAAAGACAAATAGAGGATGAAAGAATAAGATATACCCCTAGCACCAAGCAGGTCCTGATACATTAATACATTATTTAGGGTCTAGATGAATGTGGATCCAGCATTGCAGGTTAACTTTAGACAGGTTCTGCTTTTGGATTTTTTTGCTCCGGTGAATTACTTTCAGGACACAGATTGCCGTGAACGACCGTATCAATGCAGGCGTTGTTTCCTTCTGATTTAATTCCTGACTCGCCATTTTGCAATTCATTGGCCCTAGGAACAATTATATCGGGGGCATCACTTTCTTCTGTGGTACATGCTTTGCCAACCACTTGCTCATTTAATTTTCTTTCAGGACCCAGATCAGAATCAACGACCATATCACAGCCAGCAACATCACTTGATTTAGTTCTTGGCTCAACATTAAGTTGCTTGTTTGGTTTATCTTCGTGTTCTGGGCTAGTATCATGGCAGACAGCATTCCCTTCTGATGTAGTGCCAGACTCACCATTACGGGCCGTCGTAATCACATTTGATGCTGCTGCATTGTGGGTCACAGTCCTTGTGGGTGGCATATCATGATCATGCTGCCCCTCATATGTGGCTATAACAACTTTTGAATCATGAGACGCCCTCTCTACATGTTTCTTAACAGGGCACCCAGGATTTGAGCATCTGTAGTAACTCCTACGCAATGCAAGTGCAGAAGCAGAGCAGAGTCAGCAAAAAATTACACCAAAGAAAATAGGACCGAAAAATCAATACCAAGGAGATTAATTTCAAATTTTCAAAACATAAACAAATCTTGTCCACATCCTTCTCCAAGATACATACCAAGGAAGACAAAACGAAATAAAACCAGAAGCAGGACATGTTTGAACAAAGCTTAGAGATGCATAGTGAATCATTTACCCAGTTGCCCTATTGTCTAAGAAGTAATCGGATCTACTTCTTCCGATTTATCATCAAAGCAAGATACAAGACTACAGAAGTATATGCAAGTTAAATGAAGGAAAACAATGCCTTATTTGGTCTAGGCAGTTACTGCATAGGAAATGGTTCCATGGAGGCACAAAAGTCTCAGAACGTGTGTTTTTTATGAATTTTTTTCTATTAAGGCACTTTGCCAGACATTGGTTTGCACTATTAGACCATATCCTCAATTAAGTCCTTAGTCCAGATCAGGGGTGTCATAAAGCATGTAAATTACTTCCACCGGATACTATCATATTGCTGCAGTTGCAGTTTGATGCTACTAAGCAGTTGCAAACTTGCAATGATCACTACGTTTAAAATTTTCTTCCTTCCCCTTGCTTGCAAGTATCAAGCAGAAATATTAGGCTCACAGGCCAAAACTCTTAATGTAAACTTAGCCTGCATAAGCAGTGAATCTATCAAAACCATGATCTATACATTATTATATCTCCAAAACAAGAAGCAGGGTGGCAAAATTCAGGTACACACCTAATATAAAGAGTTAATACATGCTACCATTGAACTGATATGTACCTTGGATTTGGATTGCCTTTTACTAACTTCTGCCCATATTTGCGCCATCTGTAGCCATCATTCACTATATCAGCCTCACTCATAGTCTGAACAACAACACGCGGTTCACCAGCTGGCTTATCCACCGGAATTGAGTTGCCATTATTTTTTCCTTCTTCCTGTTTTTTTTTTTTTTTTTTTTTTTTTTTTTTTTTCCAATTTATTGCAAAAGTTAGTTAACAAAGGTTAAAAAAAATACTATATACCACTACACACGAAAATCCAAAATAGCTAAGAATGAACATACTGTCTTTTTGAGTCTGGATCACCATCTCTGGTTCTATTTGATTGAGAGAGCACTCTCTGCACACCTTCATTATCTGCAACGGTTGATAGCTGAGAGGGATCCACTGGCTCAATCTGGTTAGATGTGTGGCCATGCACATCCGATGATTTGCCTTCAAATACAAGGTCATCAAATAAAAATCAAACAATATTGGGTACTGTAACCAGAACTAGATAATAACTAAGTTTCATTCTCACCTTCGACACCAGTTAACAAAAGCTCTTCTGGTCTTTCTTCGACAATGGACACGAGAAAACTAACAGCTACTGGGACGTTAACTTGAGCTTTAGGATGTTGATGCTCACCAAAGTAAACAGTATCTGTTATCTGCCCATTATGTGTGCGCTCCACTTGCCTCTTCACTGGACATTTTGGATGCGTACATCTGTAGTAACTTCTTACATATGCATTTCCCTTAACAAGTTTCTGGCCGTATTTTCTCCAGTGATAACCATCCTCTAACCCTCTCTCTCGTGCTGTAGATGGAGTGCTTCCTTCTTGACCAGATCGCAAGACAAGGGCAGAGGTTTCAGGGGTTTGTGGTGCTTTCTCAGATGTTAAAGAGGTAACACTTCCTTCTTGATTTGATTGAGATGCAGTACCAACATCATCAGGCAGCTGTAACGATTTCTCAGGTATTAGAGACTGAACATTTCCTCTATGATCTGATTGCAGGGGACAGATCCCATTATCAGGAGTTTGATGTGGAGCATGAATTTCACTATTTGAACTCTCTTTCTTCGGTACTATATCAGAAGCAATTTTATCTGTCCCAGGTTCCCCTAGAGAAATCATGTGAGCTTGATTCTTGTATCAGATACAGAAGAGCCTGCACTTCAACTCACGGTGCCATCATCACAATTGACCTCGGCCTCAAAAAGATGCACATACCACAAGTTGTTCAACTCTGATCATGTAAAGTAAGGACACGAATGGCGGTCAGGACTTCCTAGCTTCAGAACAGATCAGAACAGCCATAAGGTAATGTCCCAAGACCTAATTTTATTTGAACAAAGATCATGAACAGCACAATTGTATGGTTTTCAGGGGAAACAAAATTAATGAAAGCAGACTCTCCTATCAATGTGAAGGGATGTGCACATATATGCATATTCGTGCGTGGGGTGCTCAGGTGTATACACGAATATATACTGTTTCAATTTGGTTTGAGCGTATTATTAAAGTAGTAGTAGAAGCAGTACTGGTACTTATATTTCAAAATTTGCCACTTTTTAGAAGAAAAAAAAACCTTCAAATTTGCAAAAAGAGGCATGAGACACCACCATAAACAAAATTTCAAATCTTTTGTTCCATCTATTACTCTTAGGGGGAAAAAAAATTACCACTCAATAATTACCCAGAAATGTAAATTTTAGAATATACCCTCCATCACAGTCAAGGAGAAACAAAAAGTTGATGGCTTTAAAGAATTTAACTATTGAGTCAAACAATCCTACTAGTACTAGCTCAGTTCAGGAGAAGTTTTGGGTAACTGGAAGTAAAAAGATGGAAAATCCAAGGACTCGGCTACCCTATTTTTCACACTTTCTCATCACCCAAACAAAGCATATGCTAAATTAGCTAGCTAACTACAAGCAGCAAAAAAAAAAAAAAAAAAAAAAAAAAAAAAAAAAAAAAAAAAAAAAAATTAAAAAAAAAAAAAAAAAAAAAAAAAAAAAAACCAAATCAAAACAAATCAGGTCAATTAATTATTTAAAAAATAAAAAATAAAGTGTAAATCAAATAATTATAATAATCATCTGTAAACCATCTATTTTGAAGCTCAAAATTACAAACCCTATAAATTTCGCGATCAGGTGCTCCAATTCCACGTGAAGCCGCCGGCTTTAGATTAAATCAGAGCCGTAGATCACGCCGTTGCTGGGGATTGAGCTGAAGGTAAGGAGCTGGGTGCAGTGAGAGACGACGAGTCGAAGCTCTGAGGTTTTCCAAAAGTCTAATCCGTAATACGATGAAGGGAGAAAGAGGGGGAGGAGAAATTTGCTGGCTGCGATGAGGTGCAGAGAGGAATCTTTGTTCCCTGTTTGTCTGGGGCTTTGATTGGTTATAAGCCGTTGGAATCTTTAAGCACGGAAAGCATGCGGGCCATAGGCTGGTTCTCCTTGGACTTGGACTTTGGTTTGGACCGTCATAACGCCATTTCCGGTGTGTAAATAGAACCGTGGCGCTTGGCCCATTTTAAAATCACTTTGATGCCAAAGTTTAAATGTTCTTTTCTAACGACGTTAATTTAATTATTAATTATTATTTTAATACAAGTCATAATTTAAATTACTTTAAAAATTAATATGATTTATGGAGGGAGAAATTTGAATTTAGATGGAAGGTGGCGGATTCACTATCATAGCCAACGACCTAACGAGAAATATTTTATTTGAAGATATATGAGTTAGGTCAATTGATCAAGACAGTGTGTCACATGAGTTCAATCCACCTCTCTATACATCAAAATAATTTAGATAATAATTTGAACTTGGAATATAGCACTTGGAAGTGCTCATGTGCTTTGTGAAGAAAGCATTAACAATGTTTTTAGAGCATCCGTAATGCTTGCTCAACAATTTATTTCAATTCAGTTTAATAGTTCAATTTATTGAACTTTTTTAGTAGCTATTGAACTGAACTACACTTTCACTTACAGTGGTGCAGTTCAATAGCTTACAAATTAAAAACTATATCTTTTTAAATAATCAAATAAAATAAAATGAATAAAGTTAATTACAATAAGAATTATACAATTAAAATGGTTTCAAATGTATCTTTAAAAAGATACCAATTTTGAATATATAATTTTAAAAATTAGTAACAAAATTTTCTTTGGTTGGTGATAAGATTATATTAACACTTTTTTCTAAAGAATTGGAAGTTGAGATTAAATGAGAATAAATCAACGCCACATCAAAGCACATCTTTTTCAGGTTATTGCATAACAAAATTGAATATGAATAAGCAAAATTGAATTTGGTTAAGCATAATGCTTTGAACTTGGTATATAGCACTTGGAAGTGCTCATGTGCTTTGTGAAGAAAGTATTAACAATGTCTTAGAGTATGGAGGACTCGAACCCATAACCTTTCCTTGAGTAAGCATTACTCCAAACCACTTTACTAGTGTTTGCATTGTTAATTAAATACATCACACGTCCTATTGTTTTCTTCAAGTCCAGCCAAAACAAAGACTTGACCACATAGAAATCAAAACAAAGACTTGACCACATAGAAACCAAAACAAAAAGACTTGACCACATTGAAACCAAGCAAAATTCTTAATACAACTATAAACTCTAAACACTATAAATACAACTCACCTACACACTCTTTACTCACAACTCTTCCACCACAAATTTTCTTGCTCAGTCGTTCCATAGAGAGAGGCTAGTATACAAATCAGTAAAAATTATTTTTTATTGAAAAAAAAAAAAAAAAAAAAAAAAAAAAAAAAAAAAAAAAAAAAAAAATAAATTTTAAATTTTAAATTAATATAATTGAAAATAAAAGTAAAATAATATGTATATGTGTTATATAAGAGAGAGACTGCAAAGTTATTATAGTGAGCTTATTGAAATGAATTTCATTTCATAATTCTAAAATGAACTAAACTTTACTGATGCAAGTCCAAAGCTCAATGACCCGCACCATTACGGATGCTCTTAAAATTTGGTTATCAAATTTATTTACGTTTAATAATATTTTTTTTTTTTTTTTTTTTTTTTTTTTTTTTTTTTTTTTTTTTTGTTTTAACTGTTTAATTCCTTTTAGAAAAACATTGCCTTTGATTTCCTCAACTATTGACTAAACACGCGGGTTAAAAATGTATTTCCATCCTCTTTCCTTGTTATTCCAGGGAAATACCGTACGCGCAATTTAGGACATACACCGGCACATAGATTCGCACGCGTTTCGCTCCTTTTGACAAAATCAGCCCCCAATTTCCAATCCAGGCACGGAGAGGAAAGAGCAAACCCTAAACCTAAAAGGAAAGTTCGTCCTTTAATTCTCGCCAAAACCCTCAATTTCACACTCAATTGCAATCTAACCTTCTCATTCTATCAAAAATCGTAACCCCAATTCTCAAGAAGAATGCTTCTCACTCCGGGTCACTCTCCTCGCCACCTCTCATCCCCTTCACCGTCTGCAATTTCCGATAGTTCCGTCCAAACCCCAAGAAGTTCAGCCCAAATCACTTCCAGAAACCCTAGAGGCCATCCCACAGTCCTCGACGAAGACACCTATGTCGCCGCGATCGAGAAGATCATCGAAAGGGACTTCTTTCCCGATATCTCGAAGCTTCGGGACCGCCTTGACTGGCTCGAAGCGATCAAGACCCGCGACCCGGTTCAGATCCGCGATGCCCAGTTGAAGATCATTGAGCGCCGCGGCAAGAAGGTAACTCATAATCCTGACCCTGATGGTAGAACCCCTGGTTCGACTTTTATGCGTAGTTTCACCCCTGCCGATGAATTTGATGGTAAAACCCCGAAAACTCCCGGTGTTTCAAATATGGGATTGTTTGGTGAGGTAGAGTCTAACGGGGCTGATGATGGGGTAGAGGCCTCGTTGTCGCTCGACCAGTTTTTTAGGCGGTATACGAGTGAGGACAATCAGAGTTTTGCAAATATTATGGAGAAGGTGAATAGGAAGAGGAAGGAGAGATATGAGTATTTGACAGAAGGAGAAAAGGAGGATGTTAAATCGATTGAGGATGCCAAGAGGGATAGGATTACAGATGGGTATGGGACGTCTGATCAGCCCCCCTTTACATTGGAAGGGTGCAAGTTTACGGCAAAGAATTTGCTGATGTACCATCCAGCTGATCGCGGTGAGGCCCCGTTGACAACAGAGGAACGGGCAGTTAGGATGAAGTGTTTGGAGAAGGAGATTAGTCGAGCCAATACTCGATTGCATGGCAAGATGCTGGATTCTAGGCCAAAGGAGGATGGTATGGCTGAGGTTCTTTATACCACAGTTGCAGGTGCAACCCCGGTTATTATGGATAGGGATGGGGATAAGTTTAAGAAGTATGATTTGGATGATTTGAGGAAGACCCCGAATCCGTTTTATGTGGAATCTGGGAAGAAAGCGGAGAATGGTTATAGTTTTGTGCGGACACCATCACCAGCACCGGGTGTTGATGAATCTCCATTTATTACATGGGGTGAAATTGAAGGGACTCCCCTGAGGTTGGACCTGGAGGACACTCCGATTGATATTGGCGGTGGTGAAGGGCCTCATTATAGGATCCCATGCCCCCCTGTAAGAGATGAAAAGGCTCACTCACTGTCAAGGGAAGCTGCACGCAAATTGAGGGAAAGGTCAAAAATGTTTCAGAAGCCACCATTGCCAACGCCCTCTAGAGGTGGCAGTGCTAGTCCGAGTGTGCGGACGCTTTCTCCCGCTGCCCAGAAGTTTGTCAGGAATGCAATTGCTAAGTCTTCATCTTCTGTTGATGAAACTCTTCGTGCTAGTTACAGAGGTACAAGTCCTGGGTTTTCTACGCCTAAAGGTGGGAGGAGTATGTCAAGGTTGGGAAGAGATGCTAGTATCATTTCAAGATCACCATCTCCAAGGGTGGACTCTAATCCTCCTTGGTAATTGGGAGTTTTCTTTGTTTAGAATCAATGCTTTGTCTAGGCCTTATGTGTTTTAACCATATATGTAAAAATTCAGTTGTTTCTCGTTATGTTGATAAGTGGAAGATTATTATAACAAGCTCCAAATATTCTAGATTTCCATGCTTGTTTTTAACAATGTCAGTTTCGATTTCGTACTTCACTACTTGTTCCATTGAAGGTCTTTTATATGAAATGCAATAAATTTAGGATATAAGTTTTGTTCAAACTTCTGTCAGTATTTCAGTTTTAGATTGTGATATGTTGTATCGATTTCATCGTGTTCCTCTTCACAAAGTTATTAAGCTCCAATCCATATGTGTGTTTGGAAAGTTACTTAAGCGCTGATGGAAAATATAATACAGAGAACTATTACTTGTTGAGTAGCAAAAATCTGAAAGGTAACTAGCTATTGTTGTTAGTGGGGTTATTATGACTTGGTAGTGGATGTTGTTTCAAAATGTTGGATTAAATCTTGGTACCATTGCTGGATGATTCTTTTGGTTGATGTGGATTGTTTGTTTTGTCATTCAACGTTTTGCTGTATTTCAGTATTGCAGCAGAGTCTTATCATGCTGTTGAGGGTATGAACTTTGTCTGGTCATTCTGTAGAGAGATAGATTCATTAGGTTTTGCTGGTCTATGGAGGATGCATAATCCTCTCATCTAATATGGAGTTGAAAGACTGTATTAGAATCACTCATTGTAGTCGAAAAATCGACCTGCAAATCTTGGCTGCCTAAATCTGCCTCAACCTTTCAAACTTTTATGAACTGATCATTAAAGTTGAGACCATTTTACCTGCATGGACTGAAGTTGGCATCAGCTATCCGTGCCTCTCGGAGTCCTTCTAAAAGGTCAGATACAGTGTTTGGAAAATCTTGGCTGGATTCTGGCACGGGTGCTACGTGAAGTTTGAGCAGTAAGGGAGGCTCTTTTAATTTGGTCACTCACTTCTTTCATTTTACTTTTATTACCTACTCTGTCTGCTTGACCATCATGAGAGCTCTTTGATTTTTTTTCGACTTCTTCATGGACCAGCCATCGACTTTTACAGTTGGGTACTTTCACAAGCTTCACATGCCAACAGATTCTTCCATGTCTGCACAATAATGCCAAAAAAATTACCAAAATGTTTAACAAATTTGAACATTATTTGCTAATTGACCAAATTGAATACTTGTTTGACAGGGCGTAATGAGATATTTCCTCTTCCTGCCAATCAAATTTTGACATATGTATAAAAATAATTTATAAAAAACTTAAAAAGAAAAACATTTACGCACATATGAAATTGTCATTGGTAGGAATGTAGGAGTTTTTATCGAAATTTGGAAAGTATTTTTCTTCTTATAATTGAAAAGCAACCAAAATAATACATAAATAAACAAAAATAAAAGAAAAAGAAAGAATAAAATCTCTAACAGCGTAACCTTCTTTATATTATCGATACGAACAGCTGAGAAACTTGACTAGAAAAAACAGCTGAGAGAAGCGAAGCTGAAGTCGTTATTCGATCTACGAAACGACGTCGTTAGTAGAAACTGATCCCGCTTCAATGCAGTTATAAATAGAGCCGTCCCTTTACCACCATTTTCTCTCACTCTCTCTCTTCGCTTCGCAGAGCTTCCCTGTTATTCGCGTTTACCAAAGAATCTCAAGGTACTCTCTCTCTCTCTCTCCTCTCTTTCTTGAAGTGCAGGTAGTATGTATGTATGCATGCATGTATGTATGTATGTATGTATGTATGTATGTATGAGAAATTGAGAGCTGCAATCGTTGCTTAGCATGCATAAGAATCTATTTGATGCATTTAGCACTTGCAGTTTCTGACGATCTTTCTAAGAATTGGATTTAAATTCATCTTCAGCATGATTAGCGCTTCAATTTCAGCCTTTCTTCTCCTTCTTTCGCTCTGATTTTCTTCACTGATTTCAATTTGGTATGTAGTTCTCAAAACTCTGCGTTTCTTGGCAGTTTACATTCATACATACACATACGCAGGCACACAAGTATGTAATTTGGTTATGTAACCCTCAGAAACTGGTTTCTTTACGCAGTGCTTAATTTTGTAGTAACCAGACTTCTTTTTTTGGTTGTGATTTTGTGATTTTGTTTTCTGTTTTACTGTGTGCTTGATTTGTGTTCTGATAGTTTATCTCCGTTTGTTTCTGCATGTATAATTGTGTATGAATGAGATTGAAATTATGTAACTGAAAACGTAGTTCTGTAATTAGAAAGAATCAAGATTCAGTTGGAGCTATCTTTCTTTACCTTACTATTGAAATTCAGTTGAGCCTTCTTTCTTCGCCTTACAATTTCTAACTGTTCTTTTTTGGCTTAATTTTCTGATTACCTGTTGATGATTTTGCACTATAGTTGTATGACCCTGTGTATCTGTGTAGAGAGTGATGGTTAAAATTCCTTCTTCAGTTTTGCTGCTGAAACTCAAGTTGTGATAATAATAATCAGAAATTAATTTTCCCTGCGGAATGCGTCGGGTGGCATTTGCATTTCTTCATTCAGATCTTTTTTTATTTTATTATTATTTTATTTGTTACTCATTTGCTGGAAAATTTAGAGTTAATTAGTTCTCATGCATCACAGCAGTAGGACTAGTGTTCTATTCTGTTTCTGTTTGGATCATTTGGGTGAATTGTCTCATGATTTGAAGTCCCTTGTGAAGGGTATAGTTATTTAGAGCTTTAACTGTTTCTTTACCTCATCAGATTGATCTTTGAAGATGCCAATCGAGAACTCAAACACATCTGATCGAGATACTGAGCCATTTGTGGAGGTTGATCCAACTGGGCGGTTTGGGCGGTATGATGATCTCCTTGGTCATGGTGCTGTGAAGAAGGTTTATAGGGCTTTTGATCAGGAGGAAGGTACAGAGGTGGCCTGGAATCAGGTCCGCTTGAGGACTTTCAGTGATGATCCAACTCTCATAAACCGGCTTTACTCAGAGGTTAAGCTATTGAGCACATTGAAGAACAAGTATATCATTGTTTGTTACAGTGTTTGGAAGGATGAGGCGCACAACACTTTGAATTTCATCACTGAGGTGTGCACATCTGGAAACCTGAGGCAATACAGGAAGAAGCATCGCCATGTGTCTATTAGGGCTTTGAAGAAGTGGTCAAGACAGGTGCTTGAGGGATTGGAATACCTCCATACACATGAGCCATGCATCATTCACAGAGATCTCAATTGCAGCAACATCTTCATCAATGGGAACACTGGCCAGGTAATTATAACTCATAAGTTGTATCAACTTGTTTCTCCTGATTTCTGTGAGCATAAATTGGGTCGCTCTCTTTTTCGTCAGTATGAATTTTATAATCTGTTTGGACTAATGAAATTGCTCTGCTATTCCCAAATATATAGCTAACAATAGGCAATTTATTTTTACGGTCATGCAATCCAAATCTTTGATAGTGTTTTCATGTAAACTTGAAGAACACGAAGTGATAAGTTAGATGAGGGTTTTGGGGTAATTATTTAGACCTATTTTGTTCAGATGGAAAATGAATCTGAGTAGTGCATGCCAGTAAGATGAGGTTGGATTTCTCTATGTTTCCACTGAACAGACTTTTCCATCCTATTCTTGTGATGTTGCAGCATTTCTATATTTACATTCTACTCTGCATCACCATATAGTCCTTAGTGATTTTGGGGTACATCTATTTTTCCGAACCCCAAAAGAGCCTTGCATGTTTTGATTGAAGAGTTGAATATCTGGTGTGAACTACAAAATTTAGAATTTATATCCCCACTTCATGTACAATTTCCTAATTAATATTATAGGAATGCAAATCCAATATTTTAATTCAGGTCTATCCTTTTTTCATGAACCTTCTCATAAGTTTCTGGCCCTGCCTGAACCATTATGAATTTGATTTATAGGTGAAAATTGGTGATCTGGGATTTGCAGCAATAGTTGGTAAGAACCATGAAGCGCATTCGATTTTAGGGACACCTGAGTATATGGCACCTGAGCTATACGAGGAGGACTACACAGAGATGGTGGACATATACTCCTTTGGGATGTGCTTGCTGGAGATGGTGACAATGGAGATACCATACAGTGAATGTGACTCTGTTGCCAAGATATACAAGAAGGTCACGGCCGGTATTAAGCCTGAAGGCTTGAACAAGGTGACTGATCCAGAGGTGAAGGCGTTCATTGAGAAATCCATAGGCCAACCGAGGGCAAGACCTAGTGCCTCTGATCTTCTCAAGGACCCTTTCTTGTCTGAACCCAAATCCAATATTAAAGAGATTGAACTAATCCTCTGAATGATCTTTTCGAGACCTCATTTGATGATGATCTAGGGGTTTGGCTCTCATTTCTGAACCATCACAACTGATCCATGGTGTTTCTGTTCAAGTATATGCCTATAGACTCTCTCTCTCTCTCTCTCTCTCTCTCTCTCTCTCTCTGTGACATCTGTAATGTAGATTCTAGTAATGGAGATATTGGTAATGCTGTGTAGTTGAATTTGTATTAAAAACAAAATATTTTGAGAATATTATGAAAAATTCAATGAGACTGCTTTAGCAATAGTTCTCTATCTCTCTCTCTCTCTCTCTCTCTCTCTCTCTCATACTGGTAAAATAAAATCAGTGGAGTGTGTACCTACCTTTCTTCCCATAGTTATTTACACTAACACCCCTGAGATTTTCGGAGTTTTCACGTAGAATTTGCATCTCATGAAAATAAAAACATAAAGTTTCTCATTGAGAATAATATTACAGCGATCCCTTGACAGATTAAAAAAACCATTATATTATCCGCAGCTTTTAAGGGAATGTATTGCTTGAGCAAAAAGGATCATAGCTTAGCTGGTACTTCAGTTCAGTCCATGACAATTTGCTGTCTTCCTCTATGCTATAAGATATTTGTTTAGACGACAATTGTATACACGCAATTGTAATCAGGACCGCACACTCAAACATGAATTTACCTATTGGACGGTCAGATTGACTGTCTAACATGTTATGTATTTAGTATTATATACACACACAGATATACTATATATAATATAATGAAGTATAAAGTTGCATGGAAATACAAAGTAAAAGTAATTTTGGGGATTGGGGGTTGGGGGTTGTTGGGAGAAAGCAAGCAATGACCCCTTCATCCAAAGCACCAGAATATTGACAACAATCAGAAGCCGTGCCGTCTTGGGTGTTTGTTATGCCACATAATACGTAAACACAAAGCTTCGCCCGCACTTCATCTTCTCCCTTTATCATATTTTAATCATTTCCTCTCAACTAGTTTACCAATTTACATTGCCTCATTCTTCGCTTTTCAATTTCCCAACACATCCTTTGCAAATCTCCATGACTTCTCATCCCACCTTTTCTAACTAGAGTTTTCATGGGTACATGGCATTCCTCATATATTGTGGGGTCTTTTTTTTCTTTTACCTTTCTGATCAACAACTGTCGTTCGTGAGATTTGAACTCACAACGAGGAGAAGCTAAGCCAAGATGTTGAGAAAATGAATTATCTGATCTGATCTAATTAATCGGTACCAAAGGAAAGTCCAATTGGACGGTTAGGATTTGCATTCAATTTGATGGTGTGCTAGTTTGGGTCACATACATGCATAGACACAAAACTTGTTGTGCAAGCCTAAACATGGAAAGGAGTGGAGAATTACCATATTCTAGTGACTGGTAGCACCAAGAATTCAACTGCTCAGCACTCGAGAACGTTTTTGAAGCCTTAAAATTTGGACATTGAGAGGGTTTCACTCGTGTGCATTTGACTTTGACTAGAAAAAGAAAATAGCTGCACGAATGTGTGTGTTACACAATGTCTTGATTAAAATTTTAAAAACCACCTCTTTTAATTCAATCATTCTTCTATTTGATTCCACTGGTTTGCCAATTCTAGAAGCCTTGTGTGTATAGTTGTATACTATACTCTATTTTAATTTTCTTTGAATATTGAGACAAACTTCCGAGCATTTTATGGCAATTGGGCAGGCAAAAAGCATTATGATATAAAGCACATGTCTATGCTTTGAGAAAAATCGACTGCCATTGCTTTCTCAAAGTTTCACTTTCAGTAAATCTCAGTCTGAGATAATCTTATGAGCTCTGCCAATGGAAGCTGCAAGCCCATTAAAAGGTAGTTCTGTTTCATCAAGTCCTTTCTCTTCACCGAACGTTGGAGCCTTGCTCAAGATTAAGATTTTGTCATGGTAAGTAAGATTGTTGGTTCATGGCTGTCATTTCATTTACATTTGTTAGCAACTTGCAGCATTGACTTTAAGCTCTCTTGTTTGAATTTCTGAGGTTTGAATCTTTGTCTCAGGACCCAAGAGACCGGTTTGCCTGTTTCCGTTAGCGTTCGAGTTCTCGGGAAGATCTTCAACCTCCACAAGGTCAGAGATTGATTTTTTTTTTTTTTTTTTTTTTTTTTCAAAAGAAACTGTCCAATGTTGGCCTAATGTTTACACTCACTGATTTTTTTTTCTTCTTCAGTTTCCACTATTTTCAAAGAGTGGGTATTTCAAGAAAAGACTGAATGAATCAACTGAGCTTGAGCTGCCACCAGACTTCCCTGGAGGGCCGGAGACATTTGAGATGATTGCATTGTTCATCTATGGCTCCTCCACATTGATTGATCCATTCAATGTTGTAGCCCTGAGATGTGCAGCAGAGTTTCTTGAGATGACAGAAGATTACTGCTCTGGCAACCTCTGTGAGCGCTTTGATCTCTACTTAAACCAAGTGGTCATGCAGAGTTGGGATGACACTCTGATAGTACTCCAAAAGTGCCAAACTTTGCTTCCATGGTCTGAAAATTTGCTCATCGTGAGCCGCTGCATCGAATGCCTTGCCTTCATGGCTTGCATGGAGATCCTTGATCCAGAGAGAAGACGTGACACCCCGGTGCTCACATTGGAGGCATTGAGCACCCGAAATTGGAGCTGTGAGATAGGGAGGGAGATTATGAGTCAGGACCTTTGGATCAAGGATCTGATTGCTCTACCATTTGGATTCTTTAAAAGGATTATAGGGTCCTTGAGAAGACAAGGTATGAAAGAAAAATATTTAAGCCCCATCATTGTTTTCTATGCTAACAAATGGGTGCTTTCAAAGAAGACCCTCCAATTTTGGGAGAACTCTGGTCAGAAAACTGGGGATGATCACAAAGTTTCAGTCATCCTACAAGGTGTTCTTGATTTGCTGCCCATGGGAGAGAAGGCTAGTCGATCAATTCCAGTTGGGTTTTACTTTGCAATCCTTTCTAGATCCCTTGAAGTAGGTTTGAGAATCGATAGCAGGGCAAAGTTGCAAGAGAGGATTGTATCTCTGTTGCACTTTGCCCAACTAGAAGACTTTCTCTTTCCAAAAAGTGAAACTGAGTCAATTTCTTCTAGCATGGAGCTGGCTACAATGGAGAGCATAATTTCAACATACGTATCATCTAACATGGAGTCAGACCATAATCTTTCAGCAGGCCATTCAATTATTGTTGCAGAATTGTGGGATGCGTATCTTTCCTACATAGCTCCTGATCCAAATATGGAGCCTAAAAGATTCATGGAACTCATCGAAAGAGTGCCGATATCCTACAGACAGAGTCATGACAAACTCTACAGAGTAATGAACACCTTCCTACAGGTAAATACTTTATGATCAACTCTACACACTGCCAAAAATGTGATTCTATAGCATCCACTTAATTACTAGCAGAATTTTTTTGTTTTAAATGATATGTTAAATATGTAATAAAAAGACATTTTCAACTCAAACAATCTAACATTAATTAAAAGCCAAACAAATTGGTCAACAGAGATGTCAGTTCTCATACCAACATATCTTATGTTCTTCAGGCAACCCCAAATATATCCCAAGAAGAGAAGTGGGCAGTCTGCAAGTACCTCAACTGCCAAAAACTATCACAAGAGGCATGCATTGAGGCTGTTCAAAATGAATTGATGCCGCTTCGTTTAATAGTCCAGGCACTTTTTGTCCAGCAAATCAGTACTCACCAAGCTTTCAAAGAATGCTCAGATTCATTCAGATACGCACACTGTGGAGAGTTTTCTGGGAGCCTCTCAAGCTCCAGATGCCCAAACTCCAAAAGCCAGAATCTAGGAGATAGTCCATATGTAGATGGAGCAGAGCAAGGCAGCAGACCCTTGAGCTTCTTGCTACAAAAGGACAATGTAAATCAGAGACCTGAGTTATCAAGGAAGGAATACGAGTCAACAAGCTTCAGAATTCAGAACCTTGAACAAGAGCTCATGTCCTTGAAGCGAAGCCTTCAACGGCAGAGCATTTCAAAGAAAAAAGAGGCAATTTCAACCACAGCACATAGCATGAAATCGTATGGTAAGGAAACTAGATCAATGAGCAAAAAGAGTAACCCTCTTGGACAAGTGACAAGTTGCATTGGTTCTGTGAACTTCGCCTCACAAAGAAAATTTGCCAGTCGATTATTGAAGGTCTTCCGCCGGATTTCCTTGTTTGGAAGTAGAAAACCAAAGAGAAAGCCGGGTGCCCCCAGCCCATGGCCCAGGCCAATGCAGCAGAACACGCATCAGCAAAAGATGTATGAAAATCAGAACCAGTAATGATCATATACAAGGCGAGAATAATTGCTCATTGTGAAATTTTCCCGGAAAAAAGTGGTTTGCTCATTCATCTACAACCAGGGCATCAATATATGAATAATTTAATGCTTTTGTGCATTCTTGCAGCCATGAGCACATAGAATTACATGTTCATATATTCAACAAGTAGCAAATGAAAAATTCAAGGAGGCTAACAAATTGTGTTATGGAGTTACAATAGTATTTCAGTTACAATAGTTAATCCTACTAATGATAGAAAATGGTCAGTTGTCAGTTACGTTGTTATTAGGTCATAACTCCATATTTATGTTTGTGATAATGACTTGTTGTAACTGTAGATTATTCTCTACAAACTTTATATATATTGTATAATGATCATATGAATAATATAAGGAAAAATCAATTTCTACATGGTATCAGAGCTAATGGCTAAGGCCAATTAGCGATCCTTCATTTGCCAACATTGAGAGTCGTTGGCTCTCCTCACCCGAAAGGGTGTTTGCTTATGTATAGTTCTCCATCTTCTCCTCCCTTCTATAATCAATAATTTTTTTTTCTTTCTCTATGCTGCTGCCATTTCCTTTTATTTTTCAACGCTCCCTGTCAAGCTCTCTGCTCATTGATGAGCCTTTTTCTTTCACTCTCTCCGTGTCTAGCTCTCTGTTGAAGATTGAGCCATTTCTCCTTTTTATGCTCTCTATTGAAGATTGAGCCTTCTCCCCCTTGTTAGTTGTCATCGCTCGCCAAGCTTTATCCTAGCCGGCCTTTGTCTCTGTCCTGCTATGCTTCACTGTCGTTAGTCCCTTTGCACAACCGTTGTCTATCCCTCGTGTGCTCTATCCTCTCTCTCCCTCTCTCTCCAGGATCTCATTCTTTTTTTTTTCTCTATCAGAACTCCCTCTTGAACTCTCTCTCTTTCTCTGGTTATATCAACGCTCCCTCTCTTTCTCTTTGGTGTCATGAGCCCCCCATTTTTCCAATATCTATCTACATGCATGCTTCCTCTTCATTCCCTTAAGCTTCATCTCTCTCCTGCCCAAACACCTTTCCTTTCCCTTTTCCTAGTATGCAATTGTGGTTTCTCTCTCTCATGTATTTCTGATGGTTTCTCTATCGTGGTGTCCATACTTTCCCCTTGTTTGTTGATGCTGCCTGTCATCGCTCACTGAGCCGTCTCTCTTTCCTCCGCGAGCCTCGTCAACGCTTGCCGAGCCTTCTCTATCGTGCTACACTGCCGGTGTTCCCTTTGCACAACCCCTGTTTCTTCCTTTGTGTTGCCGACTTGGTATCAGCCACTCATGCCCTATCATTGTGTTGATGCCTTGGTATTGGCCTCGCACGCTCTATCTATGCTCAACATGTGTTCTCTTCCCCTCTTAAGTCCAATCTCTTTCTTAGATTTTACTGTTGCTTTTGTGCATTCTTGCAGCCATGAGCACATAGAATTACATGTTCATATATTCAACAAGTAGCAAATGAAAAATTCAAGGAGGCTAACAAATTGATCCTGCAAGAAAGAGAAATTGGAATTTGTAAGAAATAACACGATTTCTTGTTAAAATTTTAATTGATACTTATACCTACAGAAGCGGTTTTGTAAAGCGAACTTCAGTCTATTAACATAATGAAAAGAGATGCAACAAAGTACACTCCAAGTTAGGTCCAAATCGCCATGTTTAGATTACAAAAGCAGGCAATAAGCTGAATCATTGCCTGATTACAATACATAGCAAACCCAAAGACATAATAGGCTGTGAAAGATATATTATTGTTACTAAACAACTGCAGCTACTTCAGGAAAGGTGTCACTCTTAAATTTATGAGACTCCACAACAGTTCTTGCAGCTTTCATGAGAACTTGTCCATTGACATAGTGCTGGCGACAGACAGGCATGTAGACATCAGCCCCAGCAATCAGTTCAGTTCGTGTCTCTTCTGTCTTCCTCAGGGTAAAGAAAGCTCGTTTGCCACACAGTTCACATCGAGCTGTCAACTTGGTCACGGTATCAGCCAGAGGTATTATTTCAAGCACTGAGCCAAAGCTCCTCCTGCGAATAATAATCATACATTCATCAATGAGAGAGAAACAAAAACCAACTAAAGCAGCTAATAACACAAGCATAACTGCCGGGCAAGAAGACCCCTAAAAAAATTAGAAAGTTTATTTGAAAGGCACCTCAAGTAATCACCATCCAGGCCTGCAACAATAATAGTTTTTCCATCATGATCAGCAGCCATGCAGCAGAAATCATATAGATCCTCGAAAAACTGAGCCTCATCAATACCGATGACATCAAGCTGCCAACATATCCCAACAAGGAGAAGGGAATTAGAATACTTCATATGTATCAAATCACAGACACTAACCATGACCTTAGGTCATTGGCCTATGCTAACCATGACAACAAATTCCAACTCTTTCATTTCAGTAAGTCATTCTATGTCAATGAAATAATTCCTTTAATTTAAGTCAACCCACTTCTCATGATTTGCCATATCTTACAGAGCAACCATCAAAACTCAGAGAGGTTTAGCATATCACAACATGTTTTACAGATCATCAAATTGTACATAACTAACACAACTGTACCTCCTCATAACAAATCGTCAAAATGTTTTAGCATATCACAACATATTTTACAGGAATCAAGGTCAAAATCAAATAGATAAACATCACTCAGTCATGTATAATTGGAAAAAATAAAAAGAAAGTTTGATAAAAACCCAACAAAGGTTGTACATTTCACAGCTCCAAAATTACCTTCTCATAAGCCTCTCCTCCAAAATTTTGCCTAAAGGATGACAGATCGGGCAGCGCCCAGCACGGAAACTTTGCCCCATCATGCGTCACAACCGAATCGATAGCATATCTCGTATCCTTACTGGATTTTATCATTGCCACATTTCTACACATAATATACAAACAACAAACTATAAATTTCTCATCTTTGTCAAAATTAAATGAAAATTCAGAATCAATCCACCTGCCCTGGACCAAAGCTTCAATCTTTATTCAATATCCCCACAAATTCACCTTGGATTAGACATAAAAATTCGAAATTTACCTGCCATTGTTGCCCTCGGACTTGATCCGACGAAGAAGGGCGGTGGTTTTGCCGGCGAACATGGGGCCCATGATAACATGTACCTCACCGGAGGTGCGAGTGGAAGGGACAGAGGCAGCAGAATCGCTGGTCAAGGGAATTGAGGGCTTGAAAGAAGCCATGGATTTAGGGTTACAGAAAGAGAAGGGATTTAAAATTTTGGGAGGGAAGAAGAGAGGTAGAAAGGAAAGTGCTCTCATGATCAGAATAATAGTGAGAGGAGAGAAAGATGGAGAGACATGGAGCGTTTTGAGTTTGAAAGATTTGGAGGGAAATCACAAACTTTTGGTTTTGGAGGTAAACTTTGATTTAGTGGGAGAAAAAAAAAAATTAAATTTGTGATTTTTCAGACCAAGGAAAATGAGAAATTATGATTATTGACCCCAAAAGAATAAAAAATGGGCCGAAATAAAATTATTGATTACTTGATCTGAGGCAGAAATTTAAATAACCAAAATTATTCGCATTGTAGTGTTCGACACGCTTGCTACCAGAAGAAAAAAAATATTGTGTTTAACACGCTTCTTAAATTTTAAAATTCCTATTTTACCCCATTGACCTATTTCAAATTAAATTTGAATTAAAAATTCCCTCTCATTCCTCTCGTGTCGTTTTCCTGTTAAAAACCCATCTCTCTCTCTCTCTCTCCCCGTTTCCATGCTTTTAACTTCTTTGCCATTTACTCTTGTTTTGAAGATATCAACCATTGTTATTCTATCTCTTCGTCTCCTTGTGCTTTTTGGTATTGGAAATCAACTCTCCCCTATGTCATGATTCAATCTCCACATTTGAATTATCATTTAAGTGTGTATGTTTTTTTTGTTTTGTTTTGTTTTTAAATTTATAGAAGCAGCAAAAAACTACAAACAAAAACCCCGAGAACACGCATGCCCCAACAGGTCAAAAAAAAAGGGATCAAACATATTGATATTTCACAAACTTTTACACAACATAATGAAATACAAACTTCAACAAAACAACAGTAATGAAATACAAACTTTAACAAAACAACAGTTTACTAACTTTATTTTTCAATTCGAATTTAGCTTACATTACACCATACAAGAATTCAAAGCAACAACAGCAGCAGCTGCAAGATAAACATGGATTTAAAATAACTACTTAGTTTCTGTGTCCTCTCCTCCCCCGTGTGCCTCTTGGCTGCCTCTTCCTGCTAAATTTCTCTAAAAACCATTCATGATTCTTGCTTGTCCAAAAGTTCCCAGCAACCACTCCAACTATTAGACCACTAACAACTCCTGGCAAAACCACATACCAATCTAGTGCAATTTGAAACCCGGGATCTTCATCTTCTTCAGAGATTGATGGTGGTGGCGATATTGAGCTATCACACTTCTTCGACAATGGCTTTCCACACAGACCTGAGTTTCCTTGGTATGAATCTTCTAGGAATGTACCAAATTGTTGGCCAAGTGGTATAGGACCCCAAAGATGGTTATAGGATACATTGAAATATGCAAGGAAAGTGAGTTGTGCCAAATTACCGGGGATCCTTCCTGAGAGCTGGTTTTGGGAGAGATCCAACGATTCAAGAGCCGTCAAGTTCCATAAAGATGATGGGATGAGACCAGTGAGAGCGTTGTTGGAGAGGTTAAGCAAAATAAGGCCTCTTAGATTCCCAATGACACCTACTGGAATCTCTCCTTCAAACCTATTACTTGAGAAATCTATCAATCTTAGAAGATAAGGGGTCTTCATATATTTCAACTCAACACCTTTTGCAAAAATTGTGATCGAGTATTCATAAATATAGGCATATTTAACTGAGATGTCTAACTTCGGAAGGACTTCAAAATAAGGTCGGTGGTTCTCGTCAACAAATTTCATGGAATTCCAGTTCTCTAAGTAGTTAGAGGGTAACATACCTGAAAAATCGTTGTTAGATAAATCAATGATGCACAACTTTGGGAAGTCTTGGTTAGTTGCAGACTTCCCAATCATGCCATGAAATCGATTGGACCTCAAAATGAGAGCCCTTAATGCTGGAAGTGCTCCTAACCAAGATGGGAAGATGTCGCTTATCTGATTGTTTCCAAGATTAAGAAACTCTAATTGAGTGCAATTGGCCATTGATCTTGGTATCTTCCCCTGTAACTGATTGTAACTTATATCAACCATTTTCAAACTATTGTCATCTGGACACATTTGAGGAATACCGCCATGAAAAGAATTGTTCGTCAGCTTCAATATCCCAAGAGCACTGGAGTTCCCCAAACATTGTGGAAGCATGCCACTCAGGCTGTTGTTGGACAAATCAAGAATCTGCAAATGATTCAAGTTGCAGAACGATGGCGAAATTTCTCCACTATAATGATTGTTGCGGACAATATAGTTTCTGATTGATTGTGGTGGAATTGGCAGTGATCCTTGTAACATATTGGTCCCGAGATCTAAATCATATAGATTCTGCCATGGAAGATTGATTGGATTTTGGTCAAATCCCGTTAAGAAGTTGGAAGAGAGGTCGAGATTCAACAAAGTTTCTCTAGTTGCATTCCACACCCATTTTGGTATTCGCCCTTGAATGTTGTTGTCGCTAAGATATAAATCTCGCAATTCGGATTGATATTTTAAAAATTCTGGAAACTCTGTTAAGTTGCATAAAATCAACTCTAGAAATTCAAGCTGTGGAACAGTAGCACTCAAATTGGTTATGGTCTGCAGAGATAACTTGTTGTAGGATAATCGAAGTACCTTTAACTTTTCGAGCTGGAAGAGTGACCTAGGAATTGCTCCTTGCAAATTGTTCACCCTGAGGGATAGAGTAGTTAACTGGGTCAAATTCATAAGCCAAGATGGGATTTGACCAGTTATTTCGTTACCACTCAATTCTAGAAATGAAAGTTGTGTGAGGTTAGCCACAAAACTTGGGAATTTTCCCCTGAATTTGGTTTCCGCAAGGGACAAACCGTAGAGGTTGGTTAAACTTGCTATCCAAGACAAGGAATATTCAGAAACTAATTGGCCTGTGGAATTATTATTTGGATTGTCATTAAATAAAGTCATGTCAAGGTAGTTGAGCTGGGTAAGGTTTCCGAGTGAAGATGGAACAAGGGGGTAAAAATGACAGCGAGAGATGCGCAAAAAATTTAAGGAATGAAGGTTTCCCATAGAAGCAGGCAGCATACCAGAGAAATTTGTGGCCCGAACATTCAATTTCTTGAGGGCATTGCTCCGGTTAAAGTTAGGAAAATAACCGGTAAGGTTAGAGTTACCACTCACATCAAGAACCTCTAAGTTTGGTAGGTGGAAGATGCCTACTGGGAATTCCCCATTCAACCCACAACTGACAAGTTGGAGAGATGTGAGAGAAGATGCATTGACCAAGATATCAGGCACAGTGGAGTATATGTCTACCCAACTAAGATGAAGTTGTTTTATGTTGGTCAAGTTTTGAACCAGACTTCTCATGTTTCCCTTGGTCAGTTTCAAAGGGATACTATGATGAACTTTCTGATAATTGAAAGACAGATCAAGGGTAGACAGCTTCGATAGCATTGAAATTTCTGATGGAATTTCTCCGAAAAACAAGGAATTTGAAAGGTTGAGATACGTTAGACTCGAAAGATCATCACCGAACCTTGATGGTATTTGAGAGAAATTGAAGTGATTATCTGAGAGGTCAAGCCTCTGCAAGTGAACAAGGCGGAAGAGTGTGTTGCTGGAATTGATAGAACCGTAGAGACAGCTACTACGGAGATCAAGGCCGACAACATGGCCAAAGTCTTCATCACACTCAACCCCATCCCATAAACAACAATTACTCCGATTCCCATCTCCTTCTCATGTCCAAAATGAAACCTTCGAATAAGCAAGAGGATCTACAGAAACAGACTTGTTAATTGCAAAGCTTTCCTTGAACTGCAGCAAGGCTGAGCACTCATCAACCTGGCCAAGTGCCTGATTCTGTACAAGTAAAAAACAGTGAGTGGCATTGAGTAATAGAAAAATAAAACTACATACAGAAATAAACTTCGACCACCACGATTCCATTCCCATCACAACTTTGTTTTCTGATTATGTATGCTTAATTATGGCTCTCACACAATTAAGGGGGAAGAAATTATAAACTCCTTTTACAGACGCACAACTCATGAAAAACGTAATTGTAACTAGAAAAGTATGTCTTATTAATTTCTTTCGCGCTTTCAACAAACTAAATCAACTGAGTACACATCCACAAGTAATATACTGTTGTATGGTTTCTTCGTTTGTTTTGTTCTTTTGGTGTTTTTTGCTTCCTATTTGTTTTTAGTTCTTTGGTATGTTGTGTCTGTCCTGTTTGTTTGGTTGGGTTTGGCTCCCCTTTGTGCCTTTGCCGGTTGGCTTTTATGATATCTTTGTTGACAAAAAAAAACTAGCCGTCCACATCCACAAGTAACTAAAACTTTTATGTAAAATCCTATTCCAGTCATATCTATGCAAAATATGTCAAATTTAGTTTAGTTTAAAACTGATAAGAGTGCTACTAAACGAATCCTAAAATTAACTGAGTACACCCTATTGAACTACCAAAATACCCCTACACCCTAATACACTCTATCACACTATACCCTAATGCCAATCCTAAGTGGTTAATTATGAGTAGTTAATTCAACAAATGAAACAGACCTAGTTCATAATTGGCCAAGAAATTGACAAATTCCTCATAATATTTGGAAAAACCGAATCAGACCCAAATCAAAATACACAGAGATAGCACAGGGAACAACAAGAGACCGTTTATGCTTATACCCGAAAAAGAATATGGGGTGAGCCCAAGACGAAGATCAAAGAGGCCAAGAAATCACACTTTCCTCTGCTTCTTTTTGGTTCTTATGTGACCCCCCAAAAACATATGCTTTATCAATGATTCGTTTTCCTCAAACGCATTACCGAAATATTAACTGTTACTATTTTCATTTTTCACTTTCTAGCGTCTTCGACAGAATCAAAAGTTTCCATGAAGCAAGAGAGACCGAAGCTTATCTCCACTATGTCACATATTCAATCCCCACACTTGGATCCAACTATAAAGTTTGTTAAGATATGTGTATTCACAAACTTTATACGCAACGTACTATAATGTGATTTTTGACAAAACATAGTTTACTTTCTAATCCGTCCTTTGATAGTTTTTTCGAGACAACATATATTTTTATTTTACTAAATTTGCGCACTTAGTTATTTATAAGCATCACCAAGGGCAACACATAGTGCTTTAACTTCGGGGAAAGATACAAAAGCTACAAAATTTATCGACAAGTGAGTTTCTTTAACTAAAAGAGAACCTTGTTTTTCCGCATATACTTTCTCAATTAAGTCATGTGTGGATACTATATGCACCAGGAAAGACAGTACGTAATATTTTAATTTCGTGACAAGAAGTAAAAAACAAGACTTGTGTATAGGAATTAAATAAAAAAGATAAATTATTCGATTTATGAAGAAAGAATTGAAGTGGTCCCTAATTATATTTTCACAAGTGAGAAATGATCTTCATTTATATACTTGATCAGAAATGCAACAGGAAAAAAAAAGTATCATTGGATTTTCTCATAAAGGAAAACTTCGTGCGTATGCTGTCATTGTTTCCAACACATAACCTAATAATATATTAGATCTTGTCTTTCACCTCCCCAAATCCAATCTTGCTTTAAATATTATTCTTTGCACAAAACTTTCATTATTTTTTTTGGGAATTTGGGGGGGGGGCGGGGTTTTTGGTTGTTGTTTGTTTTTTTTTGGGGGGGGGGGGGGGGGGGGGGGGGGGTCAAGTTTTTCTTGGCTTTTTTATAAATAAAAAAAATCAAATAAAAACTTCATTAGATAAACTTCAATGGTACAATTAAGGACATCAATAAGACATCTAAAATACCAATCCCAAGAGGGCAACAAACTAACTTGTTAAAAGCAAAACTAACACGGACAAAAGCAGCACTAAAATTATTAGCCCACATCACCACAATTAGCCATAAGAGCATCCACCATCATGCTATCTATGTTTTAGTCAAAATTTAGCTACAAATACTATAAAGCTATTTTAGGAGCTCTCTATAAAATTTCAACTCCAATCATACTCCCTAGTTTAAAGAGTCATAAATGTTTTTAATAAATTTAATTCAAATTTTGAATAAAGTGTAGACACAAGAGCAATAATAAAAATAGTTTGCATTAAATAAATGCTTTAAATAATATTAAATATAGAAGCATTTAATTATAGGAAGTCACTAGGACTACTTTCTCTCTCCTCAGATTTAGGAGCTCCTAGAGGTCTCCATATTTTATGAGTTGGATAGAGAGCATGATTGGAGTTGAGTTTTTTCAATTCCTCCCTAAATTTTAGCTAAGGATTTGGTTTAGGGAGCCCATTGTGGATGCTCTAAGCCTAAACAAAGCTCACAAACCCAACATAACCAAAACCCTAAATCAACCCCTGAGCCTAAACAAACCCTACCATCACCACCTGAAGAAGCGTCATCACGACCACACCCATAATTTCTAGCAATCTACCTGCGCATAAGAGTGAACAAATAAACGAAAACAATAACTTTGCCAAAGAACAATTAGGTGATTTGTAGCAACCTCCGTCAAAGACTATGTAAAATTAAATTTAAAGAACATGAGCGACGTCAGGGGGCGGGTTTTGGGAGTAGGATTTGATTGAGAACATAGACTAAAAGGAGTGATGAGGAACTTTAATCTAATCATGGTTTAAAAGAAACCACCACAAGAGGCTTTTTATTCAAACCACCCCAGTGAACTTATTCACTAACATAAAAATACAAGAAAAGAATAGTGGCAGTGACGCTTCTTTCTTCTCTCCTTCCCCTCTTCTACACACTCCTCCTCCTCCTCCTCTATGGAGTTTTCCTTTTCCTTTAGGACTCACAGAGGGAGACTCCTCCTCTATGGAATTTTCCTTTTCCTTTAGGACTCACAGAGGGAGAGAGCAACTAGGGTTTGGGAAAAAAAAAATTAGAAAATGGATCAAATTTAAGTTTTCTTGGTTGTTAATTGTCGTGAATTTGTCATGTGCATATAACTAATGAATATTTTTTATAGTAAATTTGGCTTACATTACACCCTTCAAATTTAATTTGCCTTGCTCGCAACTTTGCACTTTTTGTTCCTATAAATAATATCCATTTTTATAAGTAAAAACCCATAACTAGGATCTAACTCATTAATTTACCTTATTATGCTTAATATCTAGTTTATCGCAAAATACCCTTATTTATATTTCAACGTGTAATCGAGTGGTATTTTAATTTTTAATTCTCTAATTTATTGAGGTGATTCCCTCTAAAAATTTTGTATACAATTAGTCATCCATTTTATTATTAAAATTCATTGATAGATATAGTTGACAATGAAATTTTGTTCCATCTTTCCTGGATAATAATCTACCTATTTTAGAACTTGGATTTCATTTATTGCACCTAGTTTTTCATAAATAATAATCTACCTATTATTATTTTTAATATTTCATGACTTATTTATTTAAATATAACATTTAGGGTAAATTACTCAAATAGTCTTCAAACTTGTACTCGATTTACATTTTGGTCCCTAAATTAAATTATTAGTCCAAATGGTACATAAACTCTATTTTAATCGCCCATTTGATCCAACCGTTACATTTTCTGTTAAATGTAACCAAATTTTAGGGGCAAATACGACTTTTCATAATTAACAAATAAAATATAGTTAAAATAAATACAAAATTAGAAAATAATTGAAGAAAAAGAGAAAAAAAATCATGAGACCCAAACCCCCTCCCTTCGATTTCTTCTCCCCAATTCCCTATAGACCTCTCCAATTACTGTGTACAATTAGAAATTACAGAAAGAACAAAGGAAGAAAACACATAAGAAAAATTATCTGAAACCCATCCTCAGAGACTTGGAGTTGGAGCTGTTGACTTTACTAGAATTTGTATTATCCTCTTGGGTTGATTTTCTTTTCCGAGAATTTGATGCAGAGCCAGAGACAGAGGAAGAAGAAGAAGAGAAGGGAAGAGTTGCGCTTGGTAGATGACCCGAAAGGCCGAAACCTGATTGATTGCCGTAAATGTAGAGATTGATTATATCAACAAGAGGCTTCCTCCTTAATCTCGTCTTCTTATTACATTTCTTGGAAGAAGACCCATTTTCAGGAACGGGGTTCGTCAGATTTGCAATGGAAGAGGAAGGAGGGAGGTTCTCTTTGTTGTTGTGGTCGCGGCAAACAATGGCCTCCATTGATAAGAACTTCGAGACAGAGAAAAATTCTGAGAATTGAGAAAGTTGGTGTTATTGTGTGAGAGATGGAGGAGATGGGTTTGGGGCAAGAGCTGGAAAAAAAAAAAGATGGTTTGTCAACGGCCTTCAACCATCTAGCCCAACAATTAATGTCCAAAATAATACTAACAAAGGTTGCTGAAGGTTGCTGAAGAGACGTAGAGGAAGAGGAAAGCTCTTGAGGAGGTGGGCAAGAGGAGGGGGTTTGTGGAAGTTCTGGGTTAGTTGGGAGGGGGTTTGAGGAAGATTTTTTTCTTTTCTTTTTTTGTAGTTGCTGGCTTGGGTAGAGGGTAGGGAGGAGCTTGGGTTTTGGGTTTAGGATGGAGGGTGGTTGTCAGATGGGTTTGGGTGGAGAGTGGTTGTGGGATGAGTTTGGGGGTTGGAGCTTGAGGGTGGTGGCCATGGGGGGGGGGGGGGGAGAGAGAGAGAGAGAGAGAGAGTTTTTATTTATTTTTTAGTATTTATTTATTTTTAACGTACGAAATGACCAATTTGCCCTTATATTAATAGTAACATTGACAGAATGTAACGGTTTGATCAAATGGGCGATTAAAATAGAGTTTATGTACCATTTGGACTAAGAATTTAATTTAAGCACCAAAATGTAAATTGAGTACAAATTTGCGGACCATTTAAGTAATTTACCCTAACATTTATATATAGTTTTTTTTTCTTTTATGAGTCGTATACCTATTAAAGTTGTACTTAGGTTTTCATGGATAATAATCTACATATTATTTTAATAGACAGTTATTTACCCTATCTTTTATGAGTAATAATCTACTTATTATCTTTTATGAGTAATAATGTATCTATTATTTTCTCATATGAGTAATATAATGTAATATATGTGGGCATGAAAATATTAACGTACTTATTTTCTCTTTGGCATTGTACCTGTTAGAATATATATATATATATATATTATACATATACAAATATAGACAGGGAGCTTCCATTGAGGGATCCCTCAAATAAGCTTATTTGAGGGACACCCCTTGTAGGCCCCACTCGGGATTGTATTTCACTAATCCAAACCATCTATTTTGTAAATACTCATTCAAAGATCATCTCTACAAAAAATCACTTGAATCTAATATCATTTGACCACTCAATTGAGTTATTGAAATTTTAGTACTTTCTTGAAGCACCGTGTTTATTGATTTTGTAAGACACAATTGGATGTCGAAACGGTTTCAGATTTGTCTAATTTTTTGTAAGGATGATCTATGAATGAAGACCTAAAAAATAGATTGTTTGGATCATTGGGAAAAAAATTGTAGGATACCCTAAAGGGCGTCCCTCAAATAAAATTATTTGAGGGATCCCTCAATAGAAGGGGATATATATATATATATATATAATTTAAGGATATTAAATAAATATATATAATTGGAGGGTGTTCGTATAAAAAAAAATCATTTATCCGACCTAAAGGAGATTAGGAGGGAGTATTTGCAATAATTTGATTGTAGGCCATCATTACATTAGTGTATAAATGTACAATGAGAGGTATTATTTATTTGCATAAAATTAGGTGATAAAAAAGGGTCAGCCACACCAAATAAAGATCTAGTGGCATGATTTATAAATAAATCAAAATACATGGACATATTGTCATCCGATTTTAAAATTAGGTTTTACGTAAATCTATATATATAAAGCAAAATGTAGAGAATTGTAAAACATTCAAAATACCAGAAAATATCATTGGTTAATGCAAACATTAAGAATTGAAATTATTAATTAAATAATTATAATATGGTAAATTCACACTTTTTCATATTTAAATAAAATTAAAATTAAAAGAAAAATCAGATAATGGATCCTATTTTTATGGAACACAACTACCCATTATCTTTTTTAATTCTAAAATATTTTGAATTTTGAATTTTGAATTTTTTTTAAAAAAAACCTCTCGTAGGTGCAGAAGCAGGCTAGTGTTGTATTATTTGTGGGTTATCGTCTATATTTTTGAGTTACAAGGGCCTATTTTAGCATGGACCCTTTTTTATAATATTTAATTTCTAAAGTATGTTTGTATATACTTTATAAATAGGGTTAATCATTTTATTAATCCCTGAACTTATACCCGATTTGCATTTGAGTCCCTCAATTTTCAAAATCGTTCTTGTGGTCCTTCAACTTCAATTTCGTTAGGACAAATAGTCATATCGTCAATTTTATTAACTTTTCTGTTAAATGTAGAGGCAAAATAATTTTTTTTGTATTAAATTAATTAAAATATGAATAAAAAATTAAAAAACTAGAAAATTAAAATTAAACTCTCTCTCTCTGCTTCACATTCACACATCTTGTTTGGATCAATGATCATGACCCTATTCATCTCAACATCTATGCTGCACCAACAAACAGAGAAAAAGAAAAGAAAAAAAAAACCTCTTCGTTGAAGAAAACAGACTTTAGGAAAGTGGTTCAGGTAGCTCACCTGGGAACCAAAAAGTGTCCATGAAAACCAACCCCAAAGATCTCTTTTAAAACAAAGTTTCCTGCAATATCCTCATACTTCTCCTTATGAAAAGCCCACGAAATTGACATAAAGTAGAAAGCTAGCAAACAATAATAAATAAATTTCCCCACCCTCCCCCCGTCCCCGATTTCCCTTTGTTGTTGAGAGACCACTGCAACAGAGACAGACCTCTCCTCCCTCATTCTGTTTTTCACCCATAAGCCCTCAACCCCAAACCCACCACCTGCAACCTACCCACAGATGAAAACAATGAGAAGAAAATCGCAGAGGGTTCGTTGCAGACTGGGAGGAAATCGCAGAGGGAGAAGAAAATCACCGGGGGTTGGGGGGGGGGAGAGAGAGAGAAAATCGCCGGGGGGGAGGAAGAAGAAAATCGTAGAGGGGTAAGAAAGTCATGGGGGGCGCTGGTTGGGGAGGATTTAATATAAAAATATTATTTTGCTTCTGTATTTAAAAGAAAAAATTAACAAAATTGACAGCAGAACTATTTATTTTAATGAAAGTGAAGTTAAAGGACAACGGAAATGATTTTGAAAATTGAGGGATTCAAATGCAAATCGGGTCTAAATTCATGGACTAATAAAATAATTAACCGCTATAAATAATACATATGTATATATTTATTTTCAATAAGTAGTGAAAATATTGATGATAATAATTAAATGGTTAAAGAATTTCTAACTTGGTTTTTTTTTCTTTCCAGAAAATGTTCATGGAATAATGACTTAGAAAACAAAACTGTTCGGTTCATGAGATGACATCATGGAGTTAGCTTAAATAAGTGATTAATATTGTATTAACTTAATCCATTCCAATACTTTGGTTAGTTAAATTCCAAACTTCAGATGCATATATAGACATTAATATTGTTCCATATATGTCGTCTGATATATGTGATATGACAACCGAAAAGTAAAATGCAAGTAAGAAGATGATTGGATGATTAGAATGAAGGGGACACAAGGCAGGCATCGTTTCTTCTTTCAACTATGGAACTGTAGACGTTTGAAGAAATTGAAAATTCCGAGTTATTTTCTTTCATTCATTTTTTTCATCCAGGGAAGGGAAGGTAATGCAATATAAATATTATAATTAGACGTTGGAAGTGACGTGGCATAATGCCTCCTCTTTCCCATGATCATCAAAGCACATGCACCAACTAGTGGTTAATATAGCCTGGAGACCAAGACCAACCACATGCATGTAATCCGCTCACCTAATTAAGACTAATTGCATCAACTCAAATTATGTTTTGGATAATTAACCTCTACATTGTAATTATGTTATAAAAACAAAACAAAACAAAAATACAAGTTGAGGACATAATTATATATGTATATATTTGAAAGGGACAAGGGTGATGCGATCAAGACTCTAATGAATTTAATGTAACAAAAGTGAAACTATAAATGCACATGTGAGAATTTGATACATACAAAATATATATGGCTGGAGATGCAGGTTCTACGCCAGCTATGACCTATCTATAGCGAGTGGAAAGAGCAAAGTCCCTTTCGTGGGAGCAGGAAGAAAGATGATGCACTGCTAATCGTATTCTAATACAATTTTGCTAGCATCAGTTATGTGGGGACGCATTGTGATGAGGATCAGTACATGACTGAAGAAATTATCTTATTCCACCAAGTCACGTAACGAGCGATACAATATTTACCCCAATTGATGGCGTTACATCACTTGCCGACGCGCGAACAACATTAACATCAGATTATTCCAATACCATCCATAAATTACCAAATTTAATGACTTTCCATCGCAGTATTCATACATAGGAAAGTGACAGTGAGAGTGTGAATGTGACAATTGACACGCATGAACAATCGAAGTTCATACTACACTGGTTATATATATTTGGTTGTTTTTCTTCATTTTTCTAAGAAGAGCTTTGTTTAAAAATAGTGCAAAATAACTAGCTATAAGGTTAAAAAGGGGTTGGAGGAGTTGACATTGCTGTCATGTCATCGATGCCTTGCTAATTGCTAAAGAAGATAATAATGCGTCACGGAGTGCCTAGACAACAATCATGAATCATGGATATTGGCTGCTCAAATGCTGAAGTCAATGTACGACCACTAGGGTTTCCATATGCCTAATCATCCAATTCTTGTCATTTGAATAACTTATCAACATAAGGGGAAAAAAAAAACTAAAATTATATTAGGTTGTACGAGTAACGTTTGTTGTTACATGTGTCGTATTTATCGATCATATTGTATAAATCGTTTTTACTGATTTTTAATTTAATATTAGAGATATGACATATATATATGTGGTATATAAATAGTTTATATATAGTTGGGTTATTTATAGGTGGAAGTTTGCTTATTAACATATATATATATATATATATAGTCCATTTTTATTGAGAGATCCCTCAAATAATTTTATTTGAGAGAGACACTTTAGAGTACCCTATGAATTTATTTTCAACGATCCAAACCATCTATTTTTTTAAGTCTATATTCATAAATCATCCTTGCAAAAAATTAAACAAATCAGAAACCGTTTCAACATCCAATTATGTTATACAAAATCAAAGAACACGGTGCTTCAAGAAAGTACTAAAATTTCAAGAACTCAATTGAGTGGTAAAATAATATCGGATTCAAGTGATTTTTTGTAGAGATGATCTTTGAATGAGTATCTACAAAATAGACGTTTGGATTAGTGAAATACAATCCGGAGTGGGCCCTACAAAGGGTGTCCCTCAAATAAGCTTCTTTGAGAGATCCCTCAATGGAAGCTATATATATATTGAGAATATGCCACTAGGATCCATACATACGTGCACCTTACTATGCAGATTGTCCAAATGCATCATTAAAAAAAAACTCGAATTTTGATTAGTCGATCACATTTGGGTCCCGTTTAGTTCACGGAACGGATTTGAGGGAAAATCACTTCCCATGTCATTTCCTAAGGAATAAGAAATGAAAGATTCCTTTCATATGTTTGATAATGCGAGGAAAGTAACTGTGAGATATCACTTTATTTCATTTCCCATGTTTGTTTTGAGTATGAATTCAATGGAAAACAAAGTTGGTATAATTTTCTAATTATACCCATATTAAATCAAATAAAAAAAATGCATTCAATGATATATTGTAATTCTAAATTGTTAATGGGGGACAAAATGTTCATGAAAAATGTGCATTTAATATTGGCTCATTTTTCCAAACTTTCCCATTAGGAGGGAAAACAAAAACCAAGATAGAAGGAGGGCTTCACTTTCCCCTTTACTTTCCCATGTGGTAGACAACCATTTCCCATGCATGGACTTACCAAATATGGGAAAACAATTGATTTCTCATCCCCAAGCCTCCTTTCTCATAAACCAAATAGGGTCTTGAAGTTTTGACTACAAGGGTTGCAAATTTCGCTTAAATGGTTAGAATATGAGATAGAGATATAGAGATATGGAAATTGGGGGAGCATGTTGGTCTCGACATGTTTGCATATTGTATGAATATTGAAGGAAGTTGAGGTTTAACCCCAAAATCAATTGGCAATGAGGGGAGTAACCTAACTCCTTATAAGCCCTTGCTAGATTTCCCAACTTTCCAATATGGGACATTTCAACTTCACATTCTTACACGCCTCCGCATGTGTGGCAAATTTTCAAGTCTAACATGTGGATAATACATATTAGGTAAAGTGGAGCACATATGATCGTTGGGCTTTCACATGTGGGCTAAGAGCATCTCCAGCAAACTCCCTATTCTCTCATCCCTAGCTACTTTGGCTAAAAAGAAGGAAAATCCTCCTTCCAACAAACTCCCTACTTGGCTCTCTATTTTGGAGAACCAACTTTTGGCTCTCTAAGTCTAGCAAGGAGGAGAGAGAAATGGAGGCTCGCCAAATTAAAGAAAAAGAGAAAGAGAGAAATAAAAAGGGGGAGAGAGATAGAGACATTTAGGAGGTTGGTGGGGTTGGGGTTTTTACTTTTCTTTGTAATATATTTGATTTGTAAGAGAAAGAGGGAGAAAGAGAAAGATAAAAAAATAAAAAAATATTTCAGATTAGCCAAAATAGAGAACATTGTTGGAGGAAACACCTTTTAGATAGTTTGCTATAATAGCTTTCTAGCTATTTTAGCTAGAATTTGGCTAAAATTTAGAGACTCTCTTGGAGATGCTCTAACCTACTCTAATTCCATGAATGAAGTTGAGGTTCAACCCAAAAACCAATTGGCAAATTCTTTTTTATAAATACAAAATATTCTTCTCTTCTCTTTTAACACCATTATTTATTTTCTTTACATTTTCCCTTTCTTTTTCTTCATTCATTTTTGTTGGTTGAGAAAGTAAATATTGGATGGAGTATTTATTGTATTTTACTTTGATTAAATTATGGTCCTTGTAGTTTGAGTAGTTTTTCTACTTTTATTCCGTAGTTTCAATTTTGGTAGTCCCAGTCATGTAGCATGCTTAATTTTGTTATTACAGTTCCTAAAACGACATTTCAAATTCACTAAAAACCCTTATATTTCCATTTACATGCTAATTTAGTAATTAGGATCATAATAGTAAAAGTAAGCAAACTACACGACTACAATTGCCAAAATTAAAACTAAGGGATTATAATAAAGATTTGCTCAAATTACATGGATCAAAAGTGTGATCTGACTATTTCTTTTTTGGTACAATTTGACCTGTATTTCTAATACAAATTTATAAATAAACCCAATCCTAGACATGTATTTATAAAAAAACCCAAGTACTATTTAAACATAGAAACACACCCAAAATCAACCCCAAAGTCAACTTTTTGGGTGTGTTTATAAATGGGTTTTGAGTGTGTGTAATGATGGGTTTTGGGTGTGTTTATAAAGTGTTTTGGGTGTTGGGTTTTTTTATAATTTCAACCTCCATTTTGGGTGTTTTAGTGAAACCCCCTATTTCTAATAGCGAACTTGTTTTTATCTTATTATTAGTAAGCTATTGTGGTATATCTTATTAGAATGCACACATTAATGATTAAATCTCCTTTTTCAAAAGAGCCATGAGTAGTGTTCAAATTACTCATGGAGCCATTGAGTGTTCAAATCCAGGGACTAAACCAACCTGGCTTGGGTGTGCTCCAGCCCATCCCATATTAGAAAATATAGCCCACACCAGTCTTTGTGGATGGGTCTGTGCACCCTTCTTTTTTTAAAAAAATGAAAATAATAATAATAATTAGGGTTTAATTAATGGTGTTTCTGGAAACAAAAGGGTGTGCTAAACAATGTCCTTTTTTTTTCTTTCTTAATAACTATATTCAATTTTCTTTTATTGGTTTTAATGGCCCTCAAATTTTCTGTATTTGAAATACAAACGATAGTTTAAACTAGAAGGGGGAGAGGGAGTTTCTCTCACATTATTAAGGTGTCATTGAAGTTCATACCTAAGACCATAGGTCTACAAACCGATACCCTTTTTTACTAGGTTAAACCCCGTTGACGGCCCTCAAATCTTATATACTTACAATGAATTTAACACTTGATCACATGCAATATCTACAAACTTTATACCAAATAAAAACGTCTTTCTCCCTTGCACTTAATGTTAAGACCCTATTCCCGTAGATTGAATATTAAATTAATTTAGAATAATTTAGACTATTGTTGGAATGAATGAAAAAATTTCTACAAACAAAACTGGGACCAAGCAAAACTCATCAGAATCAACGGCTGATAGCATTGGTTTGGGTCCAATGCGTGGTGGGTATAAATTTCCTGCGGCGCCGCGCAGATTATGTGCAACACCATATAATGGAGATGTTTTCCAATAAGTATAAAAGGAAGGAATGAGAGGACAAGTCACAAGCGATCCTCTTCTCATTTTATCAGATCGGAGTGAAGCAACATTTTTCATTACCAAATCTCCACGGTTTAATTTTCTTTTCGATTAAATATTGCTTGGGCATTTCTCGCTGCACATTTCTTATAAATTTCAAATCAGAAAAAACCTCGAAAAGTAAAAAAAAAGAGAAAAAAAAAGAAGGTGAAAATCTTCATCTTCCAATTTACAGAGAGCTATATATATATATACATATATATATATTCCTCACCAGACCTGCCAACACCTTATCTTTCTCTCTCTATAGCCTCTGTTTCTCTCTCTACCAAATACATTTTTTAATCTCTTACCCATCTGTTTGGTAACTGAATTTGCATTTGGTAATCAAACATCACCATTGAAAGAACAAATACAAAGGTTGGAGGGGGCTTTTATAGAGAGGAGGTTGAACATGCCCTCTGTTCTTATTCTTTGAGTGCCTCCTCTCAGATCTTAGTTTCCTTCAAGGTTTGGCATCTGGGTTTTCATCAATCGGTGGGTATGGTGGGAATCTGATTTGGGTTTTTCATTTTTTCTGAATTGGGTTTGGATTTGGATCCAGCTGAATTTTTCTGATTGGGTTTCTTCTAGGTGCGCTTAATTCTGGGTTCAGTTTTTGATCGGTGAAGGATCGGATGTTTCTAAATTGAATCCAGTAATACTTGCTTTTGAATCGGATTACAATCTGCGTGTTTGCAATATTTCATATAAGGTACTGGTCTTTTAACTTTGGTGGGTTATACATATTTATCCACATTTGATTCCATTTAGGTGCGTGCTTATTGTGGATAAAAGAGTGATTTTATTTGAGCTGCGGGTGTTGCTGGGAGATTGGATTGGATGGGATGATTGTTTGCATCTCATTATGCTGGAATTCATATAGCTTCTGTTTAGATTATGGAATTGTATTGGATCATCTATTAAAATACCCTTTCTTTTTTGAATCGGCTTTGAGATTTTGGTAAAGTTTGCATATTTACTTTGAGTTTGGAGCATGAATTGATGTAGTACTTTTGACTTGTAGAGAAAATGCAATCCGATAGTGGTAAGTTATTTATTGGCGGCATATCTTGGGACACAAATGAAGAGCGCCTGAAAGAGTATTTCAGTACTTTTGGAGAGGTGGTAGAAGCAGTGATCATGAAGGATCGGACCACAGGCCGTGCTCGTGGTTTCGGTTTTGTAGTTTTTGCTGACCCAGCAGTGGCAGACAGCGTCATAATGGAGAAGCACAACATCGATGGAAGGATGGTAATCAAAATACTTTGTTTTGGATGAATGTAGTTTTATCCTTCAGTTGTTTTCGTATATTTACATTGTGACCATGCATCATTATGCTTCTATTTTAATCGCTCCAAATGTAAAGGAAAATTCATTTTCATATAGGAGTTACGGGTCTGAAATTGTAATTGCAGGAATTCATTTTTACTGTGGTTCTGTGTTCAACTAAATTTCAAATTCAGCAAGAGTTAATCATGCTTCTCATTCTTTTACCTTTCTTTCTATCAGTTTTGTTAATGCACTACCATATTATTCTAAACTGATAATTTATATTGCTTGTATCATGCGATCCTTGTTTTTACTATTGTGTTCTCTATTCTCAGGTTGAGGCCAAAAAGGCTGTTCCCAGGGATGACCAGAACATTTTGGGTAGAAGCAGTGGCAGCATCCATGGTTCTCCAGGTCCAGGCCGCACAAGAAAGATTTTTGTTGGAGGTTTAGCATCCACTGTCACAGAGAGTGACTTCAAGAAGTACTTTGAACAGTTTGGGACAATCACTGACGTTGTGGTGATGTATGATCACAACACCCAGAGGCCGAGAGGCTTTGGGTTCATCACTTATGATTCAGAGGAGGCAGTGGACAAGGTTTTGCTTAAGACATTTCATGAACTGAACGGGAAGATGGTTGAAGTCAAGCGTGCAGTTCCTAAAGAGTTATCACCTGGTCCCAGTCGCAGCCCTATTGGAGGATACAACTATGGTCTGAGTAGAGTCAATAGCTTCCTTAATGGCTACACTCAGGGATATACTCCAAATACAGTTGGAGGCTATGGGCTTGGTAGGTTCAGTCCAGTTGCTGGTGGTCGAAGTGGATTTCCTCCATTTAATTCTGGTTATGGAATGGGTATGAATTATGAGCCAGGGTTGAGCCCAGGTTTTGGAGGAAATACAAACTTTAATAGTAATATCAGCTACCCACGGGGAGTGAGTCCTTATTATATCAATAATTCAAATAGATTTAGCAGTCCCGTTGGGTATGATGGTGGTAATGGAGGAAACACATCATCTTTTTTTAGCTCGGTGACTCGGAACTTGTGGGGCAATGGGGGGCTTAATTATGGAACAAATTCCCAAAGTTCCAGTGCTTACATGGGATCAGGAAGTGGGACCATTGGAGGAAGTACGTTTGGCAATACTGGAGTTAATTGGCGTTCTTCAGCAATTTCAGCTCAAGGTGGAGGAAATAATGTTTCTAACAATAGTGGGAATCTTGGTTATGGAGTTGGTGATAACAGTTATGGTTTGGGAACCGGAGGTTATGGAAGAAACAGTGGTACAAGTGTGGCCCCTTCATCTTCATTTGCTGCGTCAAATGGTGGTTTCGATGGGTCCTTCTCTGACTTTTACAATGGTAATTCTGTTTATGGAGATCCTACTTGGCGATCATCGAATTCCGAGCGAGAAGGGTCTGTTCCCTTTGGTTATGGTCTTGGCGGTGCAACTTCTGATGTTTCAGCTAAAAGTTCGCCTGGTTATGTTGGTGGTTATAGTGTTAATAAGAGACAGTCAAACACAGGTAAGAAACACTTAATTACTATCTCATGCAACTTCTGGTTTTCATTTTTTAAAATGTTTTTTTTGGTTGATATATAAGGAGCTTTATTCTAAAAAATTTGTTTGAAGTTGACTACGAGAGGATTGGATCCTGAATTTGGTTTGACCTACAATTCTAGTGATAAATTCTGTCCAAGTGTGTAGGTTTTTTGTGTTTTGGTCCATATTAACTGTATGAATAGGAAAAGCACTTCATAAGGTTGTGCTGCAAAATTTTATTGAATTTTGTGACTGGGTCTAGCTATTCGCATGTTCGCCACATGGCTAGGGATGTGATTGTTACATTAGGTACCTAGATGGTTCTTTACTTCATCTGTCATCCTCTAGCTGATTATCCACAGTGATGCCATCTTTTAACTTTCCTATATCTTTAACAAAGATTCTTGGGAAGCTAGTTATTTTGCTGGTGAAGAGTGTATTTCTTTGGAGTCCAAGGGCTATTAGGTTTTTATGTGAGTTCTGTTAAGCAATGGGGAAACTGTGGGACTTCGAGATGAAGGGAAAAGGCTTTCAATGTTGGAGTATTGGTGAAATAATTTTATTTGGCTTTCTGGTGTTAGTAGAAGTTGTAGCTGGGCCAGTGAGCTTCTTGGCTACTTAACTAGATACAACCTTCTACCTTTTGGTAATTAGGGGGATGATTGTCCCAATTGGGTATTGATTGTGCAGGGGTGAAGCGACGGTCTACCATATTTATATTTTGTGGTATGTTGTTGATAAGGCATTAGGGGATCTCCTGTGTTCTTGCTTATGTGATTTTAAAGAATCTTCTGCTCCTTTGCTTTTGATAGGAAGATTAGGAAGCCTTCATCAATTTCTCTTCTCCTTCTGGAAGGAAAAGCATTATGAATCTTTCCGAGGGTTGGAGCTCTCTTTCCCTTATATTGCATTTGTTTCCTTTATTTCTTTGGCAGATTTCGAAGTTACTTCTTGTTTATTGGCCATTCTAGAGTTTGGATGAGTTTTCTCTTTTTACCCCTCTCTCTCTTTAGGTGTGTGCGCACATTTTGGGTCATAGGATTTTGTTTTTGTTTCTTATGTAGAAGTGCATGATTTTTTTTCTGCTACGCTATAGAACTCTCTACTATGCGGTCCCATTCTCTTGTTTTAAGGAGTTCTTGAGTCTTGACATTGTCTTTCAAGAGATTCAGCATATGTTTTTCACAAAATAAGACACAATAGTGAAAAGTGGCTTCATTTTTTATTATCACAACTTAAAGACCACAATATGTATAGTCAGCAGTGCATTGAAGTTGAGTAACATGATTCTCCTAGTTTTATCTCTCTATGTTGTTCTTTTAATTCAGTCAAGGAAGAAATTGAGAGAAATGTAGAAGTCTAAAGAAGTCTAATATGAATATCGTTGAATTCTAGCCTATGGTTAAAATGTGTCTGCACTGGCTGTCTCCATCTCTCTTTCTGGTGTGTGTTTGCTCTCATAACTTTTGTCCTTTTGTCCTTGTATCCAACCTTTTCATAATCTCTTTTTAGGACCTTTCTGAATCTGTTAAGTCAAGTAATACAAAGCACTAGTCAAGGGTCAGTAGTGGAGAGGGATGATATAGTTGGGCAGTATGTATGTTTTTCTGTCTCATGGATGCATATTCAAGTTCTGCAAGTAGGAGGGTGTATAACTAACGAATGAATAGAAGGATAGAGAATTTAGTCGACCATTGGATTCTCATTTCGTGAGCCTTAATTCCTTACAGCCTCTTCAAATTTGAGGTCAGATTTGTTATACAGTCTTGCCATCATTGAAGAAATCACAACTTAGTTTATAATGGCTGCATATTCCTTATTTATTTGAATGTTGCAGCAGTTATAAAAGGTGAAACATATTGTTGTTAGCATAAGCTTTCAGGATACTTAGCTTTTACCCATGAGTTGGCTGATAGCTACTCGCTACATAGCGTTTTTAATCAGTGTCAGAGTGCAAAGTATTCAAATTTTCTTGGAAGTTATTTCCGTGAATTTGATCCCGCATTGAAGCTGTTGGTAATACAATTATGTATATGTATATGTAAACACCTACACGCGCATGGACACACATACGCACACATACACACGCCTGTCTACTTAGATGAATGAAATGGAATCTACTCATTAATGTAATGTAAATTTAACTAAAAAAGTGTTTCTCACTTGACTAATTTTCAATATATATGCTGATACTTAAAAGCTCATTTCCAACGTTCTTTCAGGAATTGCTGCCTAGGATCTTCGTTTCTGATATCACGGCATTGTAGGTGAAAGATAGTCTGGTGAAGCAGGGGAATTGTGAATTTTGCACACCGCCCTCATTTATATATCTCAGTAAAAGAAATATGGTTAGTAAGAAGAGCTAACTGGCTGGAGTGCCTGTTTCAAGAATTAAGATTAGAGGTAGAAGTTAAAATGGATTTTGTGTTAATGCTTGAGTTTTGAGTTACCCATTTTAGGTTTTTATATTTTGGTCTTTGAGTGAGATGTAAAATCAGATTGCGGGATATAGTCAGAAGTGTATCATGCATCTCCGGTGAGGCGGCGATACCCAAAAAAAAAAAAAAAAAAAAAAAAAAAAAAAAAATGGATAGAACTAGATAATATATATATTTTTTCCTAGAGTTTTATCTGTAACATCTCTGGCAAAGCTTTGGGTTCTGGTCAGGGAATGCTTCTTTTTATTCTTTTTTTTTCTTCCCATTATTCTGTTTTTCTTTTTTGTACCTGAAATTACTGTCGATTTATTAGTGTGAAACGTTTAAGGGTTACCCATATAGGGACCCCCATTAATAATTATCGCATATTCTGATTCTTAGCCTTCGAGGATTTAGTATGCAACACTTTCAAAGTCTTTTTTCAATATATTTTTTTAGGTGAAATGTAGTGTCTCATGTTCATGTTGACAAGTTGATCAATTTGCCAAAACAGAGTAGGAACATCAAGTTCTTTTCTTTCTTTGGAAAGTTATTATTTTTTATTCTTAATAAATAATTCCTGGAGGATTAAAAGTCAGCTGATAAAGTAGACATGGGCTTAGCCAAGTTGGCTAAAATGGATGTGATCCCCACTCTGCACTCGAGTTCGAATCTCTCTCTCTGTAATTTAGATTAGATTACACTATAATATTTGGTAATATTTTAATTCAAAATGATGTAGGTAATATTTGGAAGATTAGGAAATTAATAAGTCTCTTTCTTTCCAGCATGAACGTTTAAGTGGTTTCTGATCAGGCAAAGAGTGCGTTGAATGCATTATAAAAGGAAGGTATTATTTAACTTTGAAAATCTCTTTTCATTGGAAAAAAAATAAAAAGAGAGGAAAAATCTTGTATGATAGAGGACCCTTAAAGAGAGACCAACATTCCTGCCACTACATTTGCTCCTTTCTGCTTTATATCATTCTAGATATCTCTGATGGGAAATTCAAAGAGCTCAAGTGGGGAGAGAGACTCGAATATAACAGCCCAAAAAGTTCAAAGAAAGAAGAAAGGATAAAGAAAACGATTGAAAATACCACCTTTTATGTTACTTTTAGACTTTCTACAATGAGCTTGTGTGAATGATCAATCTACTTCAACTTTCACTGGCTATGGCTGCAGTAACTATTCAAGAATCAAGATGCAAATTCTACACAACCAAACAAATGTGTTAGCAACAAAATTGCATAGTTTTCTCACTTACACGGTTTGCCTATGAAATGGCAAATGGATGAACTTTTATGTCACTTGAAAGTGAGGCTTAACTTTAGTGATAGAACATTTGTCCCTAATTCTTCGGAATACTTACAGTAAGAGTTCGACTCTCGTCTCTTTCCCTTTAGGGCAACACCGTCACCGTTCAATTGCAAGCACTTGTTTTGAAAGGGATCTATTATTGTCTCATCCTTTGTCTAGCAAGCAAGGATCCACTAGACGACAAGCAGTAGTTGTGACAATGATTGTAATTGGTCAAATACAATTAAGCATACGTCCAAATTCAATCACAACAAGCTTAATTGGAAGGCAAGTAATCTTTATTTGTTAAGAAAGTGGGTGGAAGACAAGTAATTTATTTATTCACAAGTGGTAGAACTATCAACAAACGTCAAGATGGCCGAGTTGGTCTAAGGCGCCAGTTTCAGGTACTGGTCCGAAAGGGCATGGGTTCGAATCCCATTCTTGACAAAATCAACTTTTTGACTTAATTTTTTTTTTCTTTTCTGATGATTTATCTTTACAGAAACTTACAGCAAAAGGAAAACTTGTGTGTAAAATAGTTGAGTGAAACTGTGGTAATTGAACATACAGTACAAACTGTGGTAATTGTATACATTCAGGCAAAGAAGAAAGAAAAGTTTTCATCCAAAAAAACAAAAAGAAGAAACTATAAGCACAAGTTTGATTTCTGATCTCAGCTGCCCTACAGAAGCATGAAACATCCAAACCAAAATTTTAGTTCCTTTCCACAAAAGCACTGTTTTTCAACATGTAGTTGGCTGGCTGGCTAGCTAGCTATAAATATGATCCATGACATTGCAAAGAGGGTTCTTCCTCAAGCATAATTTTGTGTAATTATGCCATCTGTATATGTATGTCTCTCTCTCAAGCTCAACTGAAGATTGCACTGCCTTTATCAGAGCCCCCAATTAAACCCTCCCTCCTCAGCTTCTCCTCCTTTGATTTTCTACAAAACACCACCCAAGAATTCACCTCCAAAGCTATACACACCCCAATCAGAGTAGACAAACCCAAACAATAGGCCAGCTTAGCATAAGACCTGCCTTCTCCCATCACATCAAAACCCTGGAAACAATTTACAACCCCAAGCACCACACATCCATACCCTACAAAATGGTGATAAGATTTCCAGTACTTCCTGAATTTGTTTGTAGTTTTTGGCCTAAACAAAAGTGCCAGTGTTTGAAGAGCACCTAAGCAAAATGCTGCAAACCCAAGCTTCCTGTGGAGCCCATATTGGACACCAGGTGACAAATCCCCAAGCCTAATTCCAATGGCAAACCCCACAGTTCCTAAGAAAAAAGCAAACAGTTGGATCCCAGCATGAACATAGAACCATGTAGGCCCCAGTGCTTGGATGTGCCTAAGGTAGCGTGCAATCACTGCTCCAATGGGTAGCATGATTCCCCATGAAACAGCATTTATGATGCCATGCACTGATCTGAGTGTACCAATGTTGGTGTGACGTGCGGCCGTTGAGCCTGACATGACATCGAATGTCATTACCGACGAAAGGTCGTTTGCGGTGGTTGGGTGTATGGTTGGTGAGTAGCCTTGGACATAGAGGCCGCGGTTCCACACGTGGTGGAGTTTTGTTTTGTTTGACGCGAGCTTCAATGTGGCGAAGATTTGGACTGCGGCCCCATTATGGACGGTGGCTAGTTTGCCACCGTATAGAGTGGCAGAGGAGGAGATTATGCGGATGTCAAGAGGGCGAGAGAGGAGAGGGCGGCGTTGGAACTTCACGGTTGGGTCCAGGAGGTAAGGTAGGAGGACTATTTGGCCGGTACTAGGGTCCGGAAAGGCGACCAATGCATTTGTGCCGGTCATTTCGGGGGAGGTGGGGTTGATGCCCCACCCGACCCACCCGGAAGGGGATATGAAAGTGCCAAAGAAAACAAGGTCTAAGGTGGCATTGTGGTGGTGGAATGTCCATGCTATGGAGGCTTGTTGGGTAGGGAGGGTGATGCATTTCTGGAAGGTTTGAGTGGGGGTGGAGGTGGTGCAATGGGCAGAAAATGTGACATGGGGTAGGGAAAAGAGAAGGAAGAGGGATAAGAGGAAGAGCATATTGATGGGTTGGAAGAAGGATTTGATCAAAGAGAAATGGAGCTAGGGAGCTTGAATTGGTTTGGTTGGGAAGCTTTTGTTAACATTTATGTGTTTGGTAATGATGAGGGAGATAAGAGGGTGATGGTTGGTCATCATGGCTGTGGAGCAAGTGTGGGAATAGAATAGTGTGTGTGCTTAGCTTTGAAGTTAAGGCACTCGAAAGTGTTTGTTTGGTGGAATAGAAAATGAAGGCTTCAAAGTGCAAGTGCAAGTATCTTTTGTCGTGGAATATTTGGGGTTTTTTTGTTGTCTTCTTTAATGAAATAGATCTTTGCGAGGATTGTGCTTGTCTTTGAAGCAAGGGAATGATGATAAGTGAAGCTTGCTTTTGACTAATTTTTATTTATTTATAAAATTTGCTCTCATTATTTAAATAATTAAATATTCTCCAACACTATTGGGAAAAAAGAGGTACACAAAAAATCTCGACCTTTGACTTCATCATACTTGAAACGACGTCGTTTGATGGTTAATCTATGTAATTGTTTTGTCTGTCAGTTTGTGCGAGAGAGAGAGAGAGAGAGAGCAAGGGAAGCAAAGATGGAGCAAGAGAAAGAGAAAGATGGAGTGAGCCTGGAAGGAGGGAGAGTGATACTGGTGCCTTACATGAAAGAACACGTTCCAAAGTACCATGAGTGGATGCAAGACCCAGCTCTTCTCCAAGCCACTGGCTCTGAGCCCCTCACCCTCGACCAGGAGTACCAGATGCAGCTCACCTGGACCCAAGACCCCAACAGTTCTCTCTCTCTCTCTCTCTCTCTCTCTCTCTGATTTTGTGGATTAGTTTGCTAAACTGAACTGGGTAATCTTGGTTTTGACAAATAACTTATAATTATAGATTCTGCTAGTCAAGGTTTGATCTTTCCGGGAAAAAAAGAAGAGGGTTCCATCGGGTTTTGATTAGTGATTGAGGTTTATTTGAAAGATTTCATTGTTATATTCATGGTCTTGTGAGTGTAAAGAATTGGAAATGGGTTTTGCAGAGCAGACTTTTATTGTATTGGATAAGCAGTTGGTTGTGGGAGAGTTCAACCATGGACGGCCCCATGTGGAAGGTTAGCCAAATTTATACTCTTTCTTCACAAATTACTGTCTGTTTGGTTGCTGAGAAAAATTAAAGGAAGTTACTAAAAAAAAAAAAAAAAAAAAAAAAGAGAGAGGGAAAAATCTGTTTTGCAAGTAAAAGGATCACCTTGAGTAAGCAAAGCACTTTTTCTCTAGGAACAGTTGGTTGGATGGTTTGGAATGGCATTCCCGAGAAGGTTCTTATTGTTCAGCAAGTAAAACTGGGAATTATTAACTTATTCCAGTTTTGAAGATATCGTTTGTTCAGTTAATTTTTATTAGAAATCGAGGCGTTCAGAGAAAAACAAAGATAAAGAAGATATTTTTAAAGGAGTTGAGTGCCTGTAGCTATCTATTGAACATATTATGAAAATATATGCACTTCAAATCTTGAACTAGTTCATTTGCATGGTGGACTTTCTTTGTGTAGTATGATTTATCAGTGAGTAATGGTATGCCCTTTGCCAGCCATGGTAGGTGATGTGAATTTATATATGAATGACCTGGATGATCCTCAAATGGCAGAGATTGAAATAATGATTGCTGAGCCAAAAAGGTACCAGCTTTTACTTTCTTCTGATGCCAACGAGGCTGAAGTGCATGTGTTAGTGCCAATCTGGTTTTCCCTTTTTTTTTGGTTAATTATATATGTTTGTTCATTTGAAGCTTTCTAGAACCAAAAATTTATACCTCCTTGCTTGTTTTCACTTTAGGAACTGTTGTATATACTATAATTTAAACTTCCAATATTTGCTCTTGCTAGCATAGTCGTGGTAAAGGACTTGGGAAGGAGTCTGCCTTGATGATGATGGCCTTTGCAGTTGAGAATCTGGGGATCCACATCTTCCGTGCTAAAATTGGAGAGCTAAATGGAGCATCTCTTAGCTTGTTCCGGAAATTGGTCTCTCTCTCTCTCTCTCTCTCTCTCTCTCTCTCTCTCTCTATATATATATATATATATATATATGAATTTATTTTATCACAAACTCAATTTATCATGCAATGTTAGTTGCTCATACTTCACTTACATTTTGCACTTGTTCTTCCTTCTGGTTCACCAAACTCGCATATGTTTGATGCAGGGCTTTGAGGAGACTTCTTATAGTGAAATCTTCAAAGAGGTGAGCACAATTATCTTCATGAAATATGCATATCTGCACAGGCTTTAGTTGGTCTATGTGAACTATAGATTTTTGGGATTGAATGTCTTTTTAATGTTCCTACTCTCTTTATACCTTGGAGTGGCTCTCCTAAATTATGGATGCTTTAATTACAACTTATGTACCGCCCAGCTTAAAATCCAATTTTTTTTCAATAGTTTCATGTTTTTAAAAAGGGGCTCGATACTCATATGAAAAGAATAAGAACCATAAAGAGTTTAGTGGCCTCTCAATTTGTGGGTATCAAGTCTCCCTGCCTTTTTTTTCGTTGATGATTTTGACTAATTTATTGAAGATCTAGAAACAGTGGAAATTTAAATGTTTTGGAAGAGAAAAAAAGTTCAAATTGGTTGGTTATGAGGATTCAGTATTGGAGCTCCATTTATCCATTTTAACAAATTTCCTGTCATATCTGACAGGTAACATTGGAGTTATCTGTAACAAAGGCCAAGCATGATGAGCTGCTGCAGTTGATGGATAGCTTCATTACACATGCCTAGCAGTCAGGGACCTATTTATTCAAGCTAATTTTCTACTTCACAATCCACATCAACTCTCACTCTAGTGCTTTGTACACAGAAAAGCTTTGAGGTTATTTAGACTCTACCATAAGATGGAAGTGTTAATCTTGCTGAACAGGGCTACACTAAAATATTAGGGCTATAAATATCCCCTTTTGAAGATCATTCTGGTTGGTTTATTAATTTCCTATCGATCTACATCCTTCTTTTATTTACTTTTCCTTTCCCCCTTCTGGTTTAGTAGTAAACATGATCATAGTAGTTCATCCAGACAGAAAATCAAATTTTCTGACGGATTGAATAATTGGCCCTGTAATTTGGTCAAGTCTCAGGGATATCGTTTGAAACTGAATTCCCAGCTTGTCATACATGAGTGACTGGTGCCATTAGCTAATGGTCCCAGGACACCAAAGATGGGCCGTTGGAATTTTCTGCAGAGATGCTAGAAACTTGAAAGCTAAAAGCTCTTGGCTGCACCTCCAGGTGCTGTATAAACTGCCATGACGGTAGAAGCTTGAGTTGCTCTGTAAGCAATTTGGATGCTTCTGGTGGATGGAATGTAATTCCAGTGGGGGCTTGTAGTACCAGAAGGTCACTGCAAGAAGTGAAGATCTGGTTGGTCAAAAAGTTGCCGTCTGAGCAAGTTCTTAATGAGGAAGTGAGCACTAGATGGAGAAAAATTGCAAATGATCAAAGCAGGTGTTATTTCCATGGACTGTTGGATATTGAACTTAAAGGGCTTTCCAAGGCTTTTTGGGGATATAATGGTTTCTGATTTAGAGTTGCTAAAGGACTTGATTCAGGCTCAATTTGAAGGGACGATGTGATGGCATACAATAATACATGTATGTAATACTTAAAGGAGGAACGCCTCCGAGCCTTCAATTGTGGCTCAACCACAAAGTGACATGTGTCCTTATTTTTTAATTGTCAAAACATCTTTTTATTTATTTATTTTATTTTATTAAAATTCCCATTGTTCTTCACATTGGTTTTTCTCAACCATTTTTAAAATAATAATTTTCCTTCATCAATCAAAATAAAAAGTTAAGGGTTCAATAAAAGAACAGCATTGACAATTAAAAACGAGAAGACACATGTCACTTTGTGGTCGAGCCACAATAGAAGATAATGAAGGAAGTATTGTCCTCCTAGACACATGTCACTTTGTGGTCGAGCCACAATAGAAGATAATGAGGGAAGTATTGTCCTCCTAATATATATGATGTTGCATGCATGTGATGACATGATACAACCGCATGTATATAAGATGACCAAACTAACCTTGTGACTTGTAACGTAGTCAATATAGTACATACGATATTTGCTAAAAAGTCAATAGGCGTATAGGTTGGGGTGGCCATGAAACCGCATGAAGAGTTAACACCGGTCAAATTAAACCAATTAAAATCGTCCAGACACTGATTTGATTTCTACACTAACGTACGGTTCGATTGCAATTTGGGAGTGAGACCGATTTAAACCGGACCGTGCCGCCCATGGTTTGAGAAAGTCAAGAACAGAAGGGGGAGTCAAATGAATAATTATATACCACCACAAAGGGGCAACTACAAGGGTAGTGTGGTCAAATAATGAAATGCAAGAAAAAGTGAAGTATTATATTATACTATGTGATGTGAGAAATAGCTGGAGCTTGCTTCTAGGCGAGTAACGATCGAGTGGAAAGACCAAAGTCCCTTTCGTGGGGAGCACGAAGAAAGATGCTGATTGATTGTTAATCATATAATTCCATCATCCAGAATTTACCAAATCTAATCAATAATTACCTTTTCATCCCAAATACCTCTTCTTATAATAATAATAATAAGTATTTTGAAAGCGACCTCTTCTTTCATTTTAAATTTCATTGTAAGTTCAAATGCTTGGTTTTACGAAGAAGATGAAGGTTTCTTATACACACACTACCGATATGTCATATGAGTTCGAATCTGAAACCATTGATCTGTAAATGAAGACCATTTTTTATTAGACTAGACATCGTTGACAAATACTTTGTTGTTGATAAAGCAAAAGGCGGTCTTTTTTTGGTTTGAAGTTCTTGTTTTTTTTCAAAATTTGAAATTATGATAATAAGGTATTATAATTTCGCTTACAAAAGCAGGAAATTTCGATTATATGTACCCAAAAGTTTATTTGGACTACATGTATTTCTTTCTTTTCCTTCTCCCCTTACTTTATTTTCATCATTTGTAGTTGGTTGAAACGTGAAAGTATTGTTGGATGGCAATGGCGGTGACGTCGAATAGTGAATAAAGTTGGTGGTATTTTTGGGCGAAGAACTTTATGCTAATTATGTGTGTGATTATTATTTTTCTTTTCAAAAGAATGTTTGAATTTTTTTTTTGGAGTGTTGAGCTATTATCAAACAATTAAACAATAATAGTGTTTATGTTTGACTAAATTGACTTCTATTCTAGTAGTGGACTTGTTTGATCTCATTAACAATAATTTAATTTGCTGTTGGTTCCATAATTTTTTTTTTTTCATTTCAATATATATGCTTACAAGTTGAACCTATATATTGTTGATTTCTACTTAATTTTTTTAAAATAATATTAAATATAATTCAACATTATATTTATTTATATATGCAAAACGGGACAAGAAAAAGTATTTTTTTTTTCTTCACTATTCCTTGTGACCGGCCACACACACACACACACATATATATATATATAAGCTTGGATAGATAATTACTCTGGGCTAAAGTTTTCAGTGAATGGTCACCAACCATTTGTATTACAAAACGAATGATTAAAATTCGATTGGTTTATTATATTGTGAAATAAAGTATGCTTGTCTTTCTAATTTAATATTTGGATTTTTTTTTTAATGAGATAGGGGTGATAAAACCCCTAAAATAAACGACAACTAACTAATACAGATGAAGTGAGACCTAGCAGTTTTTATTTTATTTTAGTACTTTTTGTTAATTGAAATTCAACATTTGGGGTTGAATGACCACACTTGCATATCAAGTTGTTGTAAAATATTTTGAGTGATGCTACTTACCAACTCCATGTTGCTCATTCATTCTTTTAAATAATTTTCATTACAAAATTACTTTCGTGTTCAATTATTTTAAAGCATAAAATTTCTGAAAATATATATAAATAAACAAAAAACTTTGTGATTGCCTTGAGCCATAACAAAGATCGCTACCATGGCTAAAATATTGGTCATGTGGATCATTGCCATCAGCCATAACTAAAATAAGAAGGAAAATAGATCAAGGCTAGACATCAGAGTGTTTGTTATTTGTTCTTTTCAATATTGAAAGAGGTGTCATTTTCGAATTACTTGTTCTATATTCATAAAAAAGAAAAAGAATTCATGGTGTTTTTTTTATGGATTAAAGGGTGTGTTGAGTAATGCAACATATACATATAAATTTTTTTAAAAAGAATATGGGGCGAGTATTGAGTAAAATGGTGTTGTAGCAAAGACATTATATATACATACATATATATATATATATTTATTGTTGCTTGGTTCTAGCAGTTTTTAAAAGATCAAAATTAATCATATATCATGAAAAAAAATCATATCATGCAATTCAAATAATGTAGAATCAAAAGTTAAGATAAAAAAAGGCAATAACAAAATAATGAATAATTTTTGTGTTCCGGAGCTGGTGTATCATCCAATACCAATACGCATTGCTTGTAGGGTTATAGTATTGCATTGGGCCCACTTTACTGTGGGGTCAGATTAAACAACGTCACCGTTTTAGCCAAGTTACTATAAGAGGAATGATCTTATGGTGAGAAAAAAAAAACTAATAAAAGAATGAACGGCGAACGGAGGACATGCAACCCTTACCATTTCATCAGAGTAGAGAAAAACCATATTTTCCATGACTAAATTTTGTCCAATTTTCTTTTTGATAAATTTGGTTTGGGCATTTTCAGACTGACACATTTCCATAAATTTTCAAATCAAATTATTTCACAAAATAGAAAAAAACCTTAAAAAGTTAAAAAAAAGAAAAAGAGAAAAAACTGAAAATCTTCAGCTTCCCATTTTCGTAGTGCCTATATTCCTCAGAGACCTTCAATGCCCTCCCTTTCTCTCTCAAACTTCTGTTTCTCTCTCTAGAAATACACATTTTTTAATCTCGTACTCATCTGTTTGATAACTGAATTTGCATTTGGTAATCAAATAATCACCATTGAAAGAACAAACAAAAAGATTGGAGGGGGCATATATGGAGAGGAGGTTGAACATGCCCTCTGTTCTTATTCTTACAGTGCCTCCTCTCAGATCTTAATTTTCTTCAAGATTTGGCATCTGGGTTTTCATTAATCTGTGGGTACGGTGGGAATCTGATTTGGTTTTTTAATATTTTTTTCTAAATTGGTTGTGTGTTTGGATCCTGGTAAATTTTTCTGATTGAAATTTTTCTGTTTTTTTTTCATCATCTTTTTCTAGGTGTTCTTAATTCTGGGTCCAGTATTTGATCGGTGAAGGATCGGATGTTTCAAAATTGAATCCAGGAATACTTGTTTTGAGTCGTATTACAATCTGTGTTTGTAATATTTCAAAAGAAGGTACTCTTCTTTCTAGTTTGGTGGGTTATGTATTTATCTGCATTTGATTCCAGTTAGGTGGATGGATAAAAGGAGAGACTTTATTCGAGCTGTGGGTGTTGCTGTTGGATTGGCTTGAATATTTCTCTGCACTTCATTATGCTTCAATCTATTTAGTTTTGCTTATACTATAGAAATGTATCGGATCCATTATAAAATGCTCCATCTTTTTTGAATTGGTTTAAGATTGGATTTAAAGTTTGCATTTTTCTTTGAGTTGGTTTAAAGTGTGATTTGCATTTGCAAAATTTTATCAAGTTTGAATTGATGACGTACTGTTGCTTGTAGAGAAAATGCAATCCGATAGTGGTAAGTTGTTTATTGGCGGCATATCGTGGGACACAAATGAAGAGCGTCTGAAAGAGTATTTCAGCAGTTTCGGGGAGGTGGTAGAAGCGGTGATCATGAAGGATCGGACCACCGGCCGTGCTCGTGGTTTTGGTTTTGTAGTTTTTGCAGACCCAGCTGTTGCGGACAGTGTCATAATGGAGAAGCACAACATTGATGGGAGGATGGTAATCAAAATACTTTATTTTTGATGAATGTAATTGTCCTTGGATTGCACTTATATGTTCACACAATGACTATGCATCATTGTGCTTTTCTTTTTTAATCAAAGCAACTGTAAAGGGTAGTGCATTTCTTTATGGTAGTTTGGGTCTGAAATTGTACTCACTGGAATTCATTTCCTATTGTTCTGCATTTAACTAAATTTCAAACGCAGCAAGAGTAAATCATGGTTCTAGATATTTTGTCTTTCTTCTGCAGTTAGTTTAGTTAATGCATTACTTTGTTCTTCTAATGTGATTAATCAATTTATAGAGCTTGTATCATTTGATCTTTGTTTTTACCAGTGAATTCTCCATTCTCAGGTTGAAGCAAAAAAGGCTGTTCCCAGGGATGACCAGAATATTTTGGGTAGAACCAGTGGCAGCATCCATGGTTCTCCAGGTCCAGGTCGCACGAGAAAGATTTTTGTTGGAGGTTTAGCATCCACTGTCACGGAGAGTGACTTCAAGAAGTACTTTGAACAGTTTGGGACAATCACAGATGTTGTGGTGATGTATGATCACAACACTCAGAGGCCAAGAGGCTTTGGATTCATTACTTATGATTCAGAAGAGGCAGTGGACAAGGTTTTGCTTAAGACATTTCATGAACTGAATGGGAAGATGGTTGAAGTCAAGCGTGCAGTTCCTAAAGAGTTATCACCTGGTCCCAGTCGCAGCCCTCTTGGAGGATACAACTGTGGTCTGAGTAGGGTTAATAGCTTCCTGAATGGCTACACTCAGGGGTATAATCCTAGTACAGTTGGAGGCTATGGACTTGGTAGATTCAGTCCAGTTGCAAGTGGTCGAAGTGGGTTTCCTCCATTTGCTTCTGGTTATGGAATGGGTATGAATTATGAGCCAGGGTTGAACCCAGGTTTTGGAGGAAATGCAAATTTTAATAGTAATATCAGCTATGGACGGGGGTTGAGTCCTTATTATGTCAATAATTCTAATAGGTTTAGCAGTCCCATTGGGTATGATGGTGGTAATGGAGGAAACACATCTTCTTTTTTCAGTTCTGTGACTCGGAATTTGTGGGCAAATGGGGGGCTTAATTATGGAACAAACCCCACAGGTTCCAGTGCTTACAATGGATCCGGAAGTGGGAACATTGGAGGAAGTACATTTGGAAACACTGGAGTTAATTGGCGTTCTTCGGCAATTTCAGCTCAAGGTGGGGGAAATAATGTTCCGAACAATAGTGGGAGTCTTGGTTATGGAGCTGGTGATAACAGTTATGGTTTGGGAAGCGGAGGGTATGGAAGAAACAATGGAACAAGTGTGACCCCCACATCCTCATTTGCTGCATCAAATGGTGGTTTTGAAGGGGCATTCGCTGACTTTTACACTAGTAGTTCAGTTTATGGAGATCCCACTTGGCGTTCATCAAATTCCGAGCGAGATGGGCCTGGTCCCTTTGGTTATGGGCTCGGTGGTGCAGCTTCTGATGTTTCAGCTAAAAGTTCTCCTGGTTATGTTGGTGGTTATAGTGTTAATAAGAGACAGCCAAATACAGGTAATCGTCACTTAATTAATGTCTTATGCAACTTCTGTTTTATATCTTTTTTTGTGCTCTTCTTTTAGTTCTTTTGTTGTTGAAATACAGGGACCAGGGACCTTTTTTCCCCTCATAATTTGTATGGATGTTCATAAAACACCTCCAAACTTCTGAAATAGAGTGGAATTCTGGGATCCCAAACCAATCTTTAGCTACCTCCCAATTTGTATTGAGAATAACAATCTTTAGCTGAAAGAAATACAAAATTTCTAGGAACGTGCAGAGTCAAGTAATTTTCAGCAGAAATACTATTTAATTTGTGCAGGACAATTTGGGTCCAGTTCATATTGGTAACACATAATCTCACTCTTTTCTCGAGCTTGCTTGATTTGGCTATCTCTGCCCAGCATCCACAAGATTTAACTAATTTGAACTGTTGCATCCAAGCCATAATTCATGAAATCTAACTCTTCCCTAGCTGATGTTCCACAAAGTGGAGTACTTTATTACTGGATTAAATCTGGTTTAGCATACAATCCAAGAGAGGACTTCTGCTCGAGTGTGTAGGATTATTTGGTTATGGTCCATCTTGTTGACTATAACCATTTGAATATGGAAATATATTTTTAAGCTCATAGTTGTTCTGTATAATTCAGTTGAATTGGGTGACTGTCTAGTTAGGGGTAGATTGAGGTAATCATGATATTACTTATCTTAAAGTTGGACTCATCTCAATTTATGAAGCTCAACTCGTGAACTCCTTTATCCTATTGATTACGTTGACTACATCACTTTCTCCTCCTTCTATTGCTGTTGACATGTACACACATTACTTGAGTTGCCTAGGTGGTACTTTACTTGATGTGTCACCCTCTAGCATATTTTCCATGCAATTCTTATTAACTGCCTTATTTTGGATGATAAATGTGTTACCATGCAAATGATATTTTTTCACTTTTCTATATCTTCTATAAAGAGGCTTTGGTAGCCAGTTATTTGTGCTGGTCAGAAGTGTGTTGCTTTGGTCTCTGAGGTTTATTATGCTTTTTTGAAGTTTACTTAAGGAATGGGGTAACCATGGGACTTAAACATAAAAGAAAAAAGCTTTTAATGTTTTTGTTGTATAGGTTGTCATTTTATTTGGATTTTGTTGGTGTTGGAGTAGCTTGCCAGTGGCCTTTGCTACTTAAATAGATATGGTTATCAACCTCCTGGTAATTAGGGTGACGATGGTCCCAAATGGGTGTTGAATGTGCACTGTGCAGGGGTGTAGAGAAGATCAACCGTGTTTTATATAGTGAGATGGTGTTCATACTTGATAGAGAATTTTGTGATCTCCTCTGTTCGTGTTTTTGTTGATGCCAAAGAATCTTCTTCTCCCATTTGTTTTTGATAAGAAGATTACGCATCTTACATCAATGTCTCTTTCTGTGCCCGATGAACATTATGACTCTTTTGGAGTGTGTAGCTCTCATAGTCTCTACGGGTGTGTGCGTTTTGGGTAATAAACGTTTGGTTTTTCTTTCTTTTAAGAAAAATACATAAAATGGTTTTTCTTTTGTGTTATTAATATGCCGCGCTGCTTGTCTCTCTATTATGTGATCCCTAGCCCTCAATGGTTGAAATATCTAGTAGATCCTTGTTGCAAGGAGTTCTTGACCTTGTCTTTATAGAGATCCAGCATATGCCTTTCACAAAATAAAGTTGCTTCTTTATAGAGATCCAGCATATGCATTTTTAAATAGAAGCTTTCTTTTTCTATAGTTGGGGCACACCTTAATGGAGCATTGAAGTTTAGTATAATGTAATTCGGTGCTACGAGTTTCGTCTTTGTATTTTGTTCCTTTAATATGATCAAGGAAGAAACTGAGGGAAATCTAGAAATCTAAAGGAGTCTAAGAAATAGACTATTGCGTCTACAGATACATATTCAGCTTAGCCTATGGTGAAATGTGTCTGGGCTCTCTCTATTTTTCTCGTCTGTGTGTGTTTCCTCATATACTGACAATATTTTATTTTTTGTGTTCTATATATTCCACCAAATTGCAATGATTTCCTCTGTATCAACCTTTAAATTCTGTCTGTTAGCTTAAGTAATAAGTCACTAATCAGGGGCTGAAATGGAGAGGGAAGGTGTAGTTGGGCTGAAAAGTATGGTTACTGTCTCATGAATACATGTTTAAGTGCTGTGATTAGGAGTGTGTATTAAGGTAATAACAGAGAGATGAGTTAAGAGGGACAGAATTTTGTTGATTATTGAAGATATCATTTCGTGAAATTTGTTATACGGTCTTGCCATCGTGTAACAATTGACAACTTAGATTATAATGGTTGTATATTGCTTGTTTGATGTAATCATGACACAGTTCTAAAAGAGAAGCATGCTGTTGTCAGTACGCAGCTTAAGATCTCAGATGGGATGCCCATTCTAACTTAGTGAAGTTTTGTATTGTTTTAGCATTCATTTGAAATGTTATTTCACTGTCCTAGTCAATATTTCAAAGGCTGTAGACAAGAGTTGGCTGATGGCCACAGGCAACACATTTGTAATTCATGTCGAAGTGCCAAATATTTATATTTTCTTGGTTTGAATTTTGCTGGAAGTCATTGCCATGGATTTAATCCTAACTGGAAGCCATTGGTGTTTTTACATGCAACTTTATACAATATAGTATGGATACTTGGATAGATGGTAACTTGTGGAAAATAGATTCTTTTCAAGTATATGCTTGTGTGCGTGTATAGATAACTGAAAATGTGTTGCTCACTTAATTGTCGATATGTGTGTGTCGATACTTACAAGTTGCATTTCTCCTACTGTTTTTCAGGAATTGCTGCCTAGGATCATCATTTCTGATATCTCGACATTGTAGGTGAAGATAATCTGGTGAAGCAGGTGAAATGTGAATTTTGCACACCACCCTCATTTATATATTTCAGTAAAAGAAATTTGGTTAGTAAGAGCTAACTGGGAGTGCCTGTTTTGGAAGAGTTAAAGTTAGAGTTAGAAGTTAAAATGGATTTTGTGTTAATGCTTTTGAGTTTTGAGTTACCATTTTAGGTTTTTTTGTTTTGGTCTTTGAGTGAGATGTAAAATCAGATTGCGGGATATAGTCAGAAGTGTATCATGCATCTCCGGTGAGGCGGCGATACCCAAAAGAAAAAGAAAAGAACCAAAAAAACAAAAAGAGATAGACTGATATATATTTTTTTTCCCTTTAGAATTTTATCTGTAAAATCTCTTGGCCAAGTTATGGGTTCTGGTCAGGGATTGTTTTTTGTTTTTTTTTGTTTTCATTCTTTTGTCCCATCATTTGGTTTGTTTTTATTGTACCTGAGATTAATGTTGATTTACTAGTGTGAAACATTTTAAGGGCTACCCATCTAGGGACCCCATGAATAAGTAATCGCATATTCTGATTCTTACTCTTTGGGAATTTTGTTGGCCAAAAATGCCTTCGAGATTCTGAATGCAACAATTTTGATGCAGTCGGGGGGTGAGGCGCCTGTTCTTGTGGTCCAGGACCAGGACCCTTCCCAAAAACTAACCTACTTTTTGTGAAAGTCTATATATATATGGCCGATGATAAAAAATAAAATAAAAGAGATTTTAATACCTAATTTGTGAGAAACTCTTCCAGAATTTTTCCCCTCTTGATCATTAATTTTTAGTCGGTTTTATTTAAACTCCAAATGATTCTTTTATTTCAATGAAAAAAACGTTGCTTCATGTATCTTCTTTTTATAATCTTTAAACAAAAAAAAAACTTAAAAAACATAAATTAAAAGAAGAAATTAATGCAGCCATGGCGACTGCCATAGCGTAGGCGGCGGTAGCAGCCATGGAAGTGGTGATGGCTGACGTTAAGTTTGAACAAAATTAGGAAGAAGAATAAACTCTGTTGAAAGATCATTGTGAATTTAACAACTCTTAATCTATTCATAAGTTCTATAGGGAAAAGGAAAATTTGTGTAAAGTAGTTGAGTGGAAGCGATAGAACAACATCATTGCAAATGTATAAGCAAACCAGAGAGGTACTCATTAATTCAACACAACAGAAAGAAAGAAAAAAGTGTTCATCCAAAAATAAATACAAAAAAAATAAGGAAATTGAAAGTACATTATCTTTTTTATGATCATCTGTCCTTCAGAAGTTTAAAACTTTCACACAAAATTGTTTTTGGTTTCTGAGACAAAGCACAAGGCCCCTTTCAACATGTAGGCTGCTAAGCTCAATGTTTTCCAAAAACGAATGCGGCTCTTGAAAATTCTCATACAAAATCTGAGTGCAAACGACAGCTTGTTTGGAATTGGTAAGAAATTGAGATAAACTTTTATTAGAATTTTAAAGAATATATAGGCCCATATGTGGGCTACATCTGATACATTAAGTTGGTTTCTGGAAACCCAAGAGGGAAAAATTACACTAAAAACCACATGATTTATAGGCCTTGTGGCAATTTGTTACCTGGAAAGAAAAATTAAGTCACATTTTCACCTCAATTAAAGTTTTGTTGCAATGTGCCACTTACGGCTAACTTGGTCTATTTTTCCATCCAAAAAAATTGAAGGTGCTATACACGTGACCCTTCAAAAAAAGTGTGACGATAGTTTGACAGACGTCAAAATATCCTTAGAAAAGGGTCACCAACTTTTTGGACAGAACAATAGATGGAGTTAGGTCGTAAATGGTACACTGCAACAAAATTTTAATTGAGGTGACAATACGATTCAATTTTTACTTTCAGTGGCAGTTTACACAAGGCCTATACTTGAAGAGTACAATTAACATTTGACCTCACAATTGTTTCTAAAGCTGAGGATTGAAGATATCTTGGGTTTGGGTTCAAGAACAGAAATCTCATTAATAACATCAACTTTGGCTGCTTCAAACTGCTCATCCTCTGCAGAAAAAGTATAGTTTGATGTTGAAGTAAGAGTTCAAAGGATGAAGATGGAGTGACAGAAGATTTGAAGAGAAAAATGGTTCCTACCTTTCTCAATGGTGAAGTCATCAAAGAAACGGAGAAGCTTGGTCCTATTTGTGATTAGCACATTAACAATCTCAGGAGGCTTATTTTGGTTTGCAACAAATAGCTGTCAAAAGAACAAAAAAAAGAAGAAGTTAATAACACTTTTAATAGATAATGCCTCAACTTGTTGTAATGCTGAAAAGGGTTAGAACTTGATATTGATCTGCACAAACCTTGAACACATGAAAGGTCTCTAACTTGATTGTCTTCTTTGGATCCTGCAAACATGTGATGCACAAACAAAAAAGCCATAGTTGAGTCAAATAAGTGACTTAACAAAAAGCTAATGGCAGGCATGAACATGATGTGAGAGAGAGTTTATACCCTAAGAAGGTTCATCAGGATTCTCATGTTATCCAGAGAGCAGACATATCGAACCATCACAGCAGAGTTGGAGCGATCGAGCAACACATCTCCTAACAGCTGAAACAATTATGACATGTATGTCAATTATTATGAACACAGAACATGGTTCTCATGATGAACATAAACATGGTTCATGCAAGAGTCTCAGAACAAAAAAAAAAAAAAAAAAAAAAAAAAAAAAAAAATCTGTAAATAACTTGATGGCCTGGCGTTTGGTGATATAATTTGAAGACTCAAGCAACTGAGAATTGTACTCTTGGAAAAACTGGAGCCAGTAAACAGAGGGAAAAAAGTATTCAGATATTGACAATGATATCATTCTCTATTGGAACTTATGAAATGTAGAAAAACTAAAAATAAAGTAACTAGATTGAAAATTTCAATCATCACATTCTCAGATTCCCTGACTGCCCAAATTTCTAAAAACATCCTTTTCCACAATATCATTAGTCTGTAGTATTATGATACAAGATAAAAGCCACCAAAAGAACCAGAAGATTTCATGTGGATTATGAAAGCTTACCCACTCATAATTTTTAGAAAGAAATTGAGCAACAGTTGATTTGTGCCTTGTCATCAGCTCCTGTTCAAGTATGGCAACGAGTCAGTTGATTTGTGGATTGTGAAGCATAATAGTGACTGTTTCTTAAATTTTGATAAGCTGTTCAAACTTTACCAACCTTGAAAGTAGCTGCAGCATCTGATGCTATGTTGAAATTTGGAGTTTGTATATAATCAAAAAACTTCTTCATGTGGTCTGATTCCAAGACATACCTGTGAAATCATCCCATTGAAAATTAAAAATTGTTTGATAACCAAACTCACTCTGCACCACTAATTTATCTGGAGATGTACAAATTAGATAAAGGGTTACCTTGCAACATTCTGGTGACGAATGCATTCCCTTGAAATTGCACCATATGACAGAGCAACATCGCCGCTGTCTTCATAGCTAAACCAAACCAAACCGAACTATTCATTAACATTTTATTGAATTCAGTACTGCACATTTTCTAACTTCAATATTGATAATTTCTTACCCTTTTATCAGAATGTCCATAAGATCTATATTCTTTTCCAAGTACTCTAAAGCAATCAATTGGGATTGAACTCGTTGCCTTAGCAAATTTGCAATGACATGAGTGGCGTTTTTACGAGCCTGCAGCATTTGCATACACAGTAACATAAATGTCAAATCTCTAAAGCATGCAATACAGTAGCTAAGCTGATATGCATATGCTTACCCCCAAGTTGAGCTTTGAGAGGCAAACAATGAGAAGCCTGAACGTGTCCCCTCTGAAAAACTCCTGAGTAAGTTGTGCACAAGAGTCTTTATTTGGCTCTGATTCCTCATCACCATATAAAACTGTTCTTATCTCCAAGATTGCTTTGCTCAGTTCATCCATCTATATAACAAATTTCAAAGTAAATGCCATCAAAATCCTAGTCCATATAAACATACAAACTAAACAATTTCATTAATCTCAAAATCTCACTCACCCTAAATTTCTACACACAAGCTAACCTCCACAACCCCAAATTGAAAAATTTCATGACATGAAATATCCTTTTTTTTTCTTCAAAAAAATATGACATGTAATATCAAATAGATTACAAAACATGACAACGGGTCTAGCCCAGTGGAAAAGAGCCTTGACTTGCAGTGGTCTCAGTTTCGAATCCCATGACACCTTTAGAGGATCGCTTGTGAAAACAATAGTACAATAGGAAATTAGCAATGTGAAAACTGATCAAAACAAAAACCATACCTTTTCTTTGCGCTTTTGCTCGCGTGCATCCATGTTCCGATCAAGAAACATGAGTAGCTCGTGCGTGTGCTTTACAAGCTCCAATGGGCTTCGCGCCTTTGGCTTGAAAAGACCCTTCATTGTCAACTTTTTCGCCATCAGACCACACACTTCATCAACCTCCTCGAACGTTTCCTACTTTGTATTTGGGAATCACAACTTGAGAATGTTTAGCGTTTTAAGAGGAAGACATTGAGATTGGAAACTTGGAATCTAACAATCCATGACAGTTTTTCTGGGACGACAAAAAGTTGTTAGAATCTACAAATATAGCATCTGTTGCAAAAGTGGATTTCCACCTTTGTAGCACTTGTACTCCACCTTCGAATCAAGTTGTGACACGTGGAACGTAAAAGAGCGTGGGGCCCAATCCGCTTTGATGGATATTGGCCTAGCAATGAGGATGAGGGGCTCAGATGCTTTGGAAAGCAAGATGTAAATTGGATTTACAACTACTGCAAGCAGAAAATAGTAATACAAGCTGAGACAGAGTTCAATTACACAAAGGATAAGAACAATGGTGAGGAGAAAAAAAAAAAAAAAGGGAGAAAAAAAAAAAAAAAAAAAAAAATTCTTTCACACGGAGATAACGAACTGAGAGTTTCTCTCCAAAAATAAGGGAGCATTTGTATTTGTTTTTCTTCTTGTTGTTGTATTGGTTGTTGGTATTTTTAGCTTAAAATTATAAAGTTACGTAACAAGAAAGTAGGATTATTAATTTATGTGTCGTTTTAAAATTAGTGTTAAACCTTTTGAATTTAGAGTTTATATTGAAAAAACAATTAAGCCATGGTCTAAAACAACGAAACTTTTTATAATTAGTGTTAATTTTTTTTTAAAAAATTTCGACATTTATAATTGAACTCGATGTTGCCCTTTCTCAACAATATCACTTATAAAATAGAAAAAACTTATTCATATTTAGATTTGTAAATTGTCTCAAACATTTCATTCGTTTTTATAAACATTTGATTGCTAATTACAAATTGAGATTTGTATTAAAAAAAAAGATTTAACTCCAAGTTTACAAGTTATAGGCTAAACTATAAGGGGATGAAAGTTTTTCACACACACATTATCAAGTTGTAATTGGGAGTTGGAATCTGAATGCTAGGTGGGTCCTTTGAAATTTTATTTTTGAAATAAATAGTATAGCCGCGCGGCTATACTATTTTAATAGTACAACCGCACGGCTATACTCTCTAAAAATAATATTTAATTAGTACAGCCGAGCGGCTATACTATTTATAAAAAAAAATTATAAATAAAAGGGACCGCCTACAAGCTTCGCCTTTTTCCACCCCGTTGGCAATTTGGCTCCAATTTTATTAATTTTTATTTTTGGTGAGATTTGGCTCCAATCAGAAGCGGCTCAGTGCCTCACCCTTCAAGGCGTCGTCCGAGAAAAACCCAATTGGCCAAACCTCCACCACATACGAAGTCACAAACGCCACTGTCACTCTCAAACTCTCCCCGTAGCTCACAGCCCTTTGAAGTATACATCTTCATACTCACTTTCAAAGAAGATCCAGATGTTAATTCTTCAGAGAATGGCCACTTCTTCTTCTTTCCTTTCAACCCCTCTCCTAAAGTCTTCTTCTTCTTTTCCCACCCATTTCCTTTCCCCTCTTAAACACTGCGTTTCAGCACCCAGCACAGAGTTCAGGGCTCTTGCCCTTTACAGGAACAGAAATGGAGTCTCCACGTCTTCGGCGGCTGTGGCTACGGAGGCTCAGGTTTCGACCCAAGACGACAAATTGAAGGAGACCCAGAAGGAGAAATCTGATAAGCTAGAGAAAGTCGTGCTTCCAACCAACGAGTCCTCTGAGAGCCTTCTCAGAATTCGCCACACGGTTTTGTACTTTGCTTTTGAATTTTTTCTTCTTCTTTTCTTTTGATGGGCCATTCTATTTAATATATTTTTTAATTGGGTTTTTGGTGGTTTATGCTGTTCTTTTGGTTGCTCTATTGGTTTTAGTTGTTTGGTTATTATGCTAATGCGAGTGTCATATTGAACTAGGAGGTACATTCAGGTTGAAATTTCTGAACTTTTAGGTGCTCGGGAAGTAATGCTTTTTAAAGTTGTATGCTTTTGTACCACCACTTCCAAATTCCAATTCTATGTTATTAATTGTCACCTAGAATAGTTCTATCCATTTTGTTATAGAAAAATGAGGAAGTGAGAAAGAGGGACCAAAAAAACCATAACTTTTGGGTAATTTGATTGTTTAGGACTGAAAAAAATGGGTCTACAAGAGTAAGATAAGCTGAGGAATTTTTTTTTCCGGAGTTGGGAATTTGAGAAGATACTTGGGTTTTATGTCTTATGTATAGTGTTAACTATATTTCTTTCCATGTATGTCCTGAGAATTTGGTATCAAGGGTGCCTTTTCCGTTGTTATGAGGATGAAATGCTTATATCTGCATCACTGCAGTGTGCACACGTGATGGCCATGGCTGTTCAAAAGCTCTTCCCAGATGCAAAAGTGACAATTGGTCCGTGGATAGAAAATGGGTTTTACTATGATTTTGATATGGAGCCTTTGACAGACAAAGAGTTGAAGAGAATCAAGAAGGAGATGGTAAGCAGAATTTATGTATCAGTTACTATATTTTTACCAAACTTTTGGAACCATGAAAGCATTGCAAACTATTCATTAGCCTTTTTACGTCGTTTGTAGGATCGCATCATTGGTAGAAATTTACCACTTATAAGAGAAGAAGTTTCAAGAGATGAAGCTCAGAGAAGAATAACTGCTCTCAATGAACCATACAAATTGGAAATTTTGGATAGCATTAAGGAAGATCCCATTACCATATATCATATTGGTAAGGGTTTCACCATTTTAAGCCTCAATGTAGAATCAAAGGTGATGATTTCATATGCAGGAACTGTTCATAAATGATTTACTAAATAAAGAAAACAAATTAATCAGCTATTTCTTTTGACCTACACAGTGGTATGTGTTGAGAGTCAGAAGATGGAAATTTATAGGAAGACAAATTGGTGACAGAAAAAAAGAGAGGACAGGGTGTGCTCAGGGAAAAAGATGTTGGTGGTGCAAGTGTTCTCATTAAAATGAGTTACTGATATGGGGATCTTATCTGAGGAATCTGTTGCTCGGGCTAATTAAACTATACATATGTTTATACATTTGCATGCACTCGGATTTGATTTTGTTTTGAACTAGCATCTAGTTAAATTAGAATGTCTTTTATATCATAATCCCTTATGTTATACTAAATCCTTCATAGGTAATGAATGGTGGGACCTATGTGCGGGACCTCATGTTGAATATACTGGAAAAATTAACAGAAAAGCTGTTGAACTTGAGTCTATTGCTGGTGCTTACTGGAGAGGGGATGAAAAGAAACCCATGCTGCAGAGGATCTATGGAACTGCATGGGAGAGTGAAGATCAATTGAAGGCATATCTTCATTTCAAAGAGGAAGCTAAACGTCGAGATCACAGGCGCCTTGGTCAAGTACTTGACCTGTTTTCTATACAGGTACTCAAATTGAATTGCTCTGAATCTCTTTATGCTGTTTATACAGGTTTAACAGTTAAGTAGTGTGATTAATTGCAATCATCTGGTATGAGGATTCTTGCATTGAACATTTTAGTTGGTGAATTTTTACAGAATGATGCTGGTGGGGGTTTAGTGTTCTGGCATCCAAAGGGTGCTATTGTGAGGCATGTAATAGAAGATTTGTGGAAAAAGATCCACATAGAACGTGGTTATGATCTGCTGTATACTCCACATGTTGCAAAGGCAGATCTTTGGCAGATAAGTGGTCATCTGGATTTCTACAAAGAGAATATGTATGATCAGATGAATATTGAGGATGAACTTTACCAACTTCGACCGATGAACTGCCCCTATCACATCTTGATTTACAAGAGGAGGCCTCACTCTTATCATGATTTTCCTATTCGAGTTGCTGAGTTGGGAACAGTATATAGATATGAGTTATCTGGAAGCTTACATGGCCTTTTTCGTGTAAGAGGTTTTACTCAGGTATGCTGTTAGTATCTCCCCTCCCTCTCTTGGCCTGTGCTATGAAGTGTATTTTGTTTAACCTCAGGACCATTTTGCAGGATGATGCACACATCTTTTGTCTAGAAGATCAGATTAAAGATGAAATCAGGGGTGTCCTAGATCTTACCGAAGAACTTTTACTGCAATTTGGCTTCAGCAAATATGAAGTCAATCTCTCTACGAGGCCAGAGAAATCTGTTGGAGATGATGATATATGGGTGAAAGCAACATCTGCCCTCAGAGATGCTTTGGATGATAAGGGTTGGAGCTATCAAATTGATGATGGTGGTGGTGCGTTTTATGGTCCCAAGATTGATCTTAAGATTGAAGATGCTCTTGGAAGGAAGTGGCAGTGCTCAACTATACAGGCAAGTCCTCAACTTGTGACAGGGCGAATTTTAATGTGTGCGTTTTTTTTTAATTAGCAGTCTCTCCATCTCTCTGTCTCATTTTGTAAAATGTTCATTGGAGATTCTAAGCATTTTTTTTTTGAATTGATCATATTTCATGGATATGTTTAATTGACTAAAACCACTTTATTATTTTCTTTTTAAATTGTTTGATCTTTTTTATTTATTTATTTAAAATTTACCGTTCCACAAACTGTGCAGGTTGATTTTAACCTACCACAGCGTTTTGACATAACATATGTTGACTCAAACTCGGAAAAGAAGCGGCCTATAATGATTCATAGAGCTGTTCTTGGGTCCTTGGAGCGTTTCTTTGGAGTCCTTATAGAGCATTATGCTGGGGATTTTCCATTATGGCTTTCGCCAGTACAAGCTCATGTTTTACCAGTTACTGACACTCAGGTACGCAAAGTAGGTTGCACATTTAATGTTTCAAAAAACTCAACCCTCAACACCAACATACTCTTTGGTTTCCCCATGAAATTTGAATGGCTGAACTTACATAGGATCTATTCATTTATCTCACGAGTGATTGGCCATACCATGAATTACAAACTTGTAATTCATTCAAAATATATTGTTTACGAGGGTATACACTCCAACACTGCAAAGTGATGGATCAATTTAAAATGACGTGCAAAGGGGCCATTCAAATTTCTTTACACATGCAAACCAACGTTAAAGTCAATGTTCCTTGTGTTCCTAACTTCTATTATCTAGGAATTGAGACAGTCATTTTATTTTATTTTCTGTTACTATGAGATGATTATCTTTGCATTGAAGCAAAAGTTTAAATTTTTGTACAGCTTGATTACTGCAAAGAGGTAACCAAAAAACTGAAAGCAAATGGTATTCGCGGTGAACTTTGCCACGGTGAACGCCTGCCAAAACTGATTAGAAATTCAGAGATGCTGAAAATCCCATTGATGGCTGTTGTCGGTGCCAAAGAAGTTGAAACTGGCACTGTTACATTAAGATCCAGGTTTGGTGGGGATCTTGGCACCATGGCAATTGATGATTTTGTCAGTACAATCAAGTCGGCCATTGAAAGCAGAGTGTCAATTTGAAGTGCTTGTGCTTGCAGTTGCTGAAGGGTGGTCATCCCATTGATTTTGAAAGGTGTCTAGTCACAGGAAAAGGCAAAAACGAAGCAGAGTTGATAACTAGAGCAATTTTGTTGCATTTGTCCTGTACCATAGTAGCATTGTACCCATTTATTGTTTAGTCAGTGCCGAGATGGATTCATCATATTGAAGATTCATTTGCAGTGAGAGCTTGAAGTTGGCAACGATGCAGAAAGGTAATCAAAGCTTGAATCTTGTCAAAGAGCTCATGCTTCCCAAATTCATTACAGGTTGCACTTATATTTGTATATATTCACAGACCAAAGGGCAATAATGTCAGCCAGACGTCGATTAACTGTTTACCTGGTTTGCATTTGGAACTGGATGGCCTGATGAAACATTGTTTTTTTCTTTTCTTTTCATACTTCTTTGATACCTATCGACTTTGATGTTTTCTTGCTATAGTTTGAAAAAAATTGACAGTCGATAATGACTTTTTAGGGGAAGGGTGATAAAACATTGATTGTGCATACAGGGGTTTGTGTGGTTCAATTTCAAACCATTCATTTATTGGCTTTTTATCACAAAACGTTCCGTGAGATTTGCGAAATTATCAGATTGCATCCTTTATGTTTTTTTGTGTTATTTATGGTTCTTAAGGTTAATACGTGTGCTAACAAATAGTCATTGTCGTTAGGTTCTGTCCAAAAATCTGTTAAATTGATGATGTGGCACACATGTGAGTCTCATATATCTAATGATATGATGCCACGTAAATAAATAAATAAAAAAATTAAATTTTTAAAAATAAAAAAATCCATAAAAAAAAAAAAAAAAATGAAAAAAAAAAAAAAAAAAAAAAAAACCAAAAAAAAAAAAAAAAAAAAAAAAAAAAAAAAACAAACCACCTCCTCCATTGCACCAAACCCCCACATCGAGCCTCCTTCCAACCCTCTATCCCAAATCAACACCCATAAGCAAACCCAAACCTTGATATGCCATGAACTCCCCCTCACCCACTGCCCGTCTAATCTCCACCACCAAAGACCAAAATTGTATGCTGTAATTATTTTTATAATACAAAATTGGGGTGAAATTACATGAATTCTTGCTTGTTTGCGAATTCCCTAAAAATTCTGGTACTCGATTCTATTTTGTTGCTGCCATCTTCGGAGTCGTTGGTAGAGTTGAGGAGATGTTGGTTAGTAAGGCAAAATCCGGAGTGGGTTGGGTGGGCTTAGTGGTTGTCTGGGTTTGGTTGTGGGGGAGGGGGAGTAGAGTTTAGGGTTGGTTGCTGTCAAATAAAGAGAGGAGGGAAGAGAGACAAAGAGGGATAGAAAAGGAAGACGGCGGGGCAGTGGTGCGGAGGGTGGGTGAGGATAGGGTGCGGCTATTGGAGGTCTGAGAGGGAGAGGGAGGGGAGGGGGAGACTGGTTGGGGTTGGGGTTTAATGCGATGGAGAAGATGATGGTTATTTTGTTTTGGGGACATTTTGGAAAAAGCAAAAGGAGAGAGAAAAATTTTAAAAGAAGCAAAAATGGACAAAAATGCCCTTATTTATTTTTAGATTTCCTAAGGAATCCAATATATTTGCATGTCTTTGATTTGAAAGTTGAGCGGTTTTTTTGTCTTTTTTGAAAAAGTTTTGGCTTTTTCCAAAAGTGAAATTTTTTTTATGTCTAAAACCTAAAAAACCTTTTTGGGGGATTTGTTTTTTTAGGTTTTTATATATTTTTTTTTCTTTTTTGTGAGTGAGTTGTTTTTTGTTTTTTTTTTTTTTTTTTTTTTTTTTAAAAATAAATGTATAAATTAAATATTATTTATTTTTATGTGGCATCATATCATTGGATACGTGAGACCCACATTTGTGCTACGGAGAGGACTATTTGTGAGTGCACGTATTAACCTTAAAGACCATAAATGACAAAAAACAAATATAAAGGACGCAACTTGATAATTTCGTAAACCTCTAGGATGTTTTGTGATAAAAAGCCTTCATTTATTTGATCAAGTGGTCCTAACATTATTTATTAATGTCCAAGCCATAGAGCTTTCCAAGATAACCATTCAAAATATCCAATTTGCGTGGTGATATGAGACTTTCTAATGTGCATTAAATGTAATAGAGCAATGAATTAATAAGCTTTACCCTGTTGGAGGCCAATAAGCACTTCCACACACGTGGGTTCTCGGAAAAAGCTAGACATGCATATTTGTACTTGTGAGAGGTTAGAGGTGCAAAAGCCTGGTTAGCAGGTAAATTAAGAAACTATAGCACCTAAAATTGGAGGATAATTTGAGGAGTTAAAGAAATCATCACCAAAAACATGAGGACCTCATAGATTTAGTCCACATAAAATTAGGTTCAAGATTTTGTGGTTTTCAGCTTCCTTAACTACACTATATAACGAAACCCTTCATTGAAAAAGTACTCAAGGTTATTAGAATTTAGAAGCTCAAAGTTGTTATACAAAAGAAGCCTCACATGGGTTCAAAATTTATTCTTGGAACTACATTCTTTTTGTTCTTGATATCATTTTCCATAAAAGCCAGAGCTGCAGATTTTGATATCAAGAAGTATGGAGCCAAGGCTGATGGCAAGACAGATGATAGCCAGGTAAAACTTTTGTGCACATTATACAAATGTGATATTTCTCTTCCCAGATATTTAGTACGTTGTAAATGTTGTCAAACTATGAATGCGGGTGTATATCTTAACATCTTAGTAAACTTTTGAATATGCTATTTATTTTAGGCTATTAATAGTGCTTGGAAAGAAGCATGCGCATCTACAACTCCGAGCACGGTTCTGATAGCAAAAGGAAACTACATGGCTGGTCCAGTGAAGTTTCAAGGGCCCTGCAAAGCACCGGTTAGCATTCGGGTTGAAGGAACCCTGCAGGCTCCGGCAGAGCCAGAAAAGCTCAAGTCACAAGATGGCTAGGTTGTTTTCCGAAATATTGATGGGTTAACAGTCTCAGGAGGTGGCACTTTTGATGGCCAAGGATCAATAGCTTGGTCCAAAAATGATTGTGCCAAAACTGGAAAGTGCAACTCACTGCCTATAGTAAGTTTTTTAAATTTGAAGTGCGCGTTTTTTGGATCAATTTCTTGTGAGCTAGAAACGGAGGCTAACAAATAGAATTTGCTCAATTGGGTTCCTTGAACGCAGAACATAAGATTCACAGGGCTTACCAATTCACACATTCAAAACATAACATCTTCGAACAGCAAGCTGTTCCACATAAACGTCTTGAACTGCAAAAACGTGACACTTCAACATGTGATCATCACTGCCCCTGGTGAAAGCCTAAACACAGATGGAATCCACATTGGCCGGTCATTGAACATTAACATCACCGGCGCAGAGATCAAAACTGGTGATGATTGCATCTCTCTTGGCGATGGAAGCCAGCAAATAAACATTGAAAAGGTGAAGTGCGGGCCTGGCCATGGCATCAGCATTGGGAGCCTAGGCAGGTACCATGATGAACAACCTGTCACAGGAGTCACAGTGAGAAACTGCACCATATCAAACACTTCAAATGGCGTGAGGGTCAAGACATGGCCAGCTTCTCCAAATGGTGTGGCCTCAGATTTGCACTTTGAGGACATAATTATGGAAAATGTGAAGACCTCCCCTGTTCTTATAGACCAAGAATACTGTCCAAATGGCCAATGCCAAGCAAAACTCCCGTCGAAAGTTAAGATCAGCAATGTGAGCTTCAAGAACATTAGGGGCACTTCTGCTGATCCTGTTGTTGTGAAGCTTGCTTGCAGCAAAGGCATTCCTTGCCAGAATGTGCAAATTAGTGACATCCATTTGACATACAATGGGAAAAATGGTGCTGCCACATCTGTATGTACTAACGTCAAGCCCACTATGACTGGCCAAATTTTTCCACCTGCTTGTGCAAAGACTGCAGCTTTAAGGTGATTTAATTGCATCTTAAAGAGATGATTAAAAGAAATTAGTAGGAATTTAGATGAAAATAATCTGCAGGGCGCCCCTTCCATGCTTAATTGGAATGGTGGGTGGTGGACTACACATATGCAACAGTATAGATGTTATCTTCTGTATACATGTATTATGGATTTAGATTAATGTACTATTGTTATTCATGGGAAAGAAATAGTAGAGAGATGTAAAACTTACTCACTGTTAATCATTTTCAACATCACCATTTACTTGATCCACCAAACAAGGCTCCTTCTGTTCCATTATTTGAAATCTCAAACTTGACATAACCACAATCAACCCTCAATAGTTGATGGGGATCGGGATCAGGACACAGGTCACCAACCACATACACGAGCACCGAAATCTAGGACTAGTGCAAACTCACATATATCGTAGCAAATCCATGCCACAAATAAACTATTTCATTAATCATCAATATTCAATTCTCTACAACTATTAAAATAGCCTTATTTATAGGCTTTACAAGACTTAAGCACCAAGACTGCTTGGTCCAAAAATAAACTAATTAATTATAAAATCACACATAAATAATAAAAGATATCCTAAAACTACCTAAATAAGAAAATAACAATATATCATGAAATAACTAATTAAATGACAAATATCTATCTTGATCCACTCCTATGCTACTGCATCAATAGCATTCTCTCTCTTGCAATGGGTTCACCCAAAAACCAATTGGAGAAGTAGCAGAGGCCGTTGAGCCCAACACGTGCCTTGCTATATAAGAGATATGACCTCTTGGCTTTAATTTGAGCTGCATATCCTACACGTGCCCTAATGTGAGACTTTTTATCTTTACATTCACACACGCCCCTCGCACATGTGGCGAATTTTCAAGCCTAACACGTGGACAACACATGGGTGACGCGGAGCACGTATGGTTGTTGTGCTTTCACACGTGTAACCCGCTCTGATATCATGAAGGAAGTTGAGGTTCCATCCCAAAACCAATTGGCAATGGGGAGTAGCCCAACTCTTTATAAGCCCTTGTTAGGTCAACTTTCCAATATGAGACTTTTTACCTTCACATTCTTACAGTAGGAATATAAGACGAAACATCCCCGATTGGGTCTCAACTGTTGGTAAAGCATGCCTTAGATAAGGCCCTCACTTACTCCTTATAAATCCAGGCCAGGTCCCTTACTTTTCAATGTCAATATAAAACAAATATCCAACAGTTATTTCTCTTGTCACGACTACTTTGTTACAAATTATGGTCAAGAATTTATTAGTTTGATTAGTGCGTTCGGAAACAATTTTTGGTTTATGAAAAATCAATTTTGTGTGAGTATTTTTTTGTTAATCTTTGCACCAAATTGGATTATAACAGGTTTAGTACTTTTGGTTTATAAGTCATCCATGTCATAAATCTTTTCTTTCTAACCTGACGTAGTCTTGGAAGAAAAAATCTTTTGCCCAAATTGGAAACTGAGCCAAGAGCCATTGTAGGTAATTCATGTTCTAAAGCTGAGCAGCTTAATTAATTACTAATTATAGGATGGTTGACCTACATTCAACTTCTTAATTGGCCAAATAAATATTAACGGTGATGAGCTTTCCGACGGGAGTATAAATTGGGCTGAAAGCAATGGAGTTTCATCATACTCCAAACATAAAGGAAATAACAGTCTCAAGATGGGTTTGAAACTGAAAAATTTCTTGCCAATGTTCGTGTTCTTGTCGTTAGCATCCACAGCTAAAGCTCAATCTGCTGCCTTAGATGTGACAAGTGCAAAATATGGTGGAAAGCCAAACTCTGATATTACCAAGGTAACAAAAACATTTGTATATATTCATATTTAGTTTTGATTAGAATTTGTTTCTACAATTGTTTGCCAAACTAAATCATTAACAGTTTTAAATCTGCGTAATGTTAATTAGGCTTTAGAGAAGGCTTGGACAGATGCATGTGCATCAACAGCACCAAGTAAAATTGTTGTTCCAAAGGGAACATTCAAGTTTGTAGGAACAACTTTTAAAGGTCCTTGCAAGGCTGCTATTGAGTTTCAGCTCCAAGGAACATTGCAGGCTCCAGCAGATGGCAGCCAGCTCCCGAAGGACGACACTTGGATTGGTTTTGACCACGTTGACGGGCTCACCTTGTCAGGTGGTGGAACTTTTGATGGCCAAGGAGCACTGTCTTGGAAAAACAATGATTGCAACAAAAATAGACAATGCAAATCTAAACACATTGTAAGATGATTTAATCTTACCATGTTGTTTTATATACTTGAAAATCTACCTGTGTCACATAGGAGCATTTGCGAAATCTTGCTCATTGATCAATTCTTGACTTGATGATACGTAATCCAGGTTCATAGCCCGACAATATAAACATATTTGTGTTTGTTTGGTTTTCTCAATATATGCAGAATTTGAGGTTCCACTTCCTCACCAATTCCAAAATTTTGGACGTAACTTCAAAAGATAGCAAAAATTTCCACGTCAATCTTTTGAAGTGCGAGCAGGTTGAAATCAACGGATTTACCGTCTCAGCACCTAAGGAAAGCATGAACACAGATGGAATTCACATCGGTCGTTCAACTGGGATCAAAATCATTGACACAACCATCGGAACTGGGGATGATTGTATTTCGATCGGTGACGGTACCAAGGACCTCACTGTGACCAACGTTGCTTGCGGGCCAGGCCACGGCATAGCCATCGGAAGCCTTGGAAGGTACCCAGAGGAAGAACCTGTGTCTGGCATCAATATTAAGAAATGCACCTTGACTAATACAACAAATGGTGTGAGGATCAAAACATGGCCTGCTTCCCCAAAAGCTGGCACTGCCTCAGATATTCACTTTGAGGATATTACTATGGTTAATGTTGGTAACCCTATCCTCATTGACCAAGAGTACTGCCCATGGAACGAATGCAAAAAAGGGGTATCTATCTATAACAATTTATTCACATCATATATATGTTCCTTGTTAATCAAGTCATCCTTTATTTAATCTTTAAAAAGATTTAAATTAATCAATTAATGAATGGTTTTGTGTAGGTTCCTTCCAAAGTTAAGATCAGCAATGTTAGCTTCAAGAACATCAAGGGCACCTGTACCGACCCAGTTGCTGTGAAGCTTGCATGCAGCCCAGGCCTGCCATGTGAAAATGTGGAATTGAGTGACATTGATCTCAAGTACACTGGAGACAAAGGCCCTATTACCTCTGTGTGTTCTAATGTCAAGCCGACAATTAATCGCGTGGCACAACCTCTTGCTTGCGCTACCGGCACTGCTGCTGCTTGATCTAACAAGCACAAACCATGCTGCTGATGTTTATTCAGAGATACATTGGTTTTGTGCTCTACGATTTTGTTCTAATTGTACTTGGTGTTTTCATCTAAGAGGTGGAAAATATCTCAGTACATTTTTTGTTACATCTTAAAAGAGATGAATAAATTAGTAGGTATTACATGAAAATAATTATGGGAAAGAGAAAGAAAGTTTTATTTGATTAAAAAAGAATGTTATTGGAAGGTGAATCTTCTTTGGATTTTTTTGAAACCAAATTTACTCAATTACCCTCTTTATTTAATTGTTTTTGCATGAACGACCACCTCGACCCGAGGTGTGCTATGAAGGGGAAGAGGGAGGGGTGATTCAGTCTTATGCTTTTTATTTTTTGTGCAAGAATAGAAGTAAAAAACTTCAAACAAAAAAAAGAAGAAGGATTATTAATTCTTGTAATGTGTTGAGTTTAAATGCACATTAAAAGAGGGTAAACGGCTGAATACTCCCTTGAACTATCATGCTTGTCGAAATCTCTACCATGAATTAATTTTTCAGCCAATTTAGCCCTTGTATTAAATTTATTTGCCAACTTCACCCTTGCCGTTAGCTTTTGACAATTTTCATCCAAATCTCTTTTAAAGAAGTACCATGTTAGGCATATACTTCATTGTTGAATTAAAAATTAATTTTTTTTTCTCTGGTTCTTCAAAGAGCTGGAATGGGGGAGGGGGGGGGGGGGGGGGGGGTGGGTCTGGTGTGGGTGTGCGAGGACGGGGTATGGATCTGTGTGGGTGGTGGTTGGTGGTTGGGATATGGGGGCAGAGAGAAATCAGAATGTGGGAGAAGAAATCGGGGGAGGGGTGCTGATTCTGGGTTTTGCGGGTGGGGGAATGGGGGAAACTAGAATTTATTAAAAAAGCTGAAACTAGATAAAGAACTCTAAGAACTAGTAAAACCCAATCCTTGCCAAGCTTTAAACTTTATGAACCATACAAAATTGACAACACCCAAGGTGGTTCCAACCCTGAATTCTTCAGTCAATTAAAAACTCCATTTTTTAAGAACAAAAACATTATCTGTAAAGCTATAAATACTTATATCTGCTAGTATGCTTTAATATATACTATGTTAATTTGGTAGAAAGGGCCTCATAAATTATTTCGACTTTTAATTACTATATGGAAAGAAGTAATTGGAACGTTTAATTATTTCAACAGAATCGGAGGGTGGGGGGGGGAGATGTTGGTTGGGAAATGGGGGAGAAGAAATTGGTGGGAGGTTTTCTTTTTCTCTATTTGATTTTGTTACATTTTCCTTATTTTTCTTAATACTATACTTTGTAAAATGTGAAATTTACCCTTATATTTGATGGGCATTTAGATGGAATAGTGAAAAGGCTAACGGTATGGGTGAAATTGGCGAATAAATTTAATACAAGGGCTAAATTAGCTGAAAAATTAATTCAGGATGGGAATTTCGACAAACGTGATAGTTCAGGAGGGATTCGAAAGTTTACCCTTAAAAAAACTTAAAAATTTGCCTTGAACATTTGTTATCTACTATCATCTGCATTTTTATGCGCGCCATGTTAATCATTCTTTCCTCTTTGTAGATGTGGATTAGGACAAAACAATGTGCCAATCCCCTTGCAATATGAATCTTCTTTGGATATTTGTTTAACCAAATTTACTCAATTAGCCTCTTTATTTAATTATTTCTCTTTCCTGATATTTAGTACATTGTAAATGTTGTTTGTGAATGCAAGCATATATCTTAGCATCTTTAGTAACTCTTTGAGTATGCTATTGATTTTAGGCTATTAATAGTGCTTGGAAAGAAGCATGCGCATCCACAACTCCGAACATGGTTGTGATCATAGTCTAAAATATCGATAATATCGACGAAATATCGAGGATATTATCATTTTTTCAAGTCACGGATATTTCGAAACGTATTCATACACATATCGTATAAATATCGACGATAATATCGGAAAATATTGATGTCGATAATTTCGTTCACACTTCAGCAATATTTTGTTAAAATATCGCTATAATATCGAAAATATCAAAAATATCAAAAATATCAATGTAATAGAAAAAATATAAAAAAACACAAAGCACACACGCAAAGGGGATCCAAACCCCTACCATTTCACTCCTCCAATGCCTTAACCACCATGTTTCTTATGTTTTTGTGATAATATGCAGAAATATGTATAGTTTTATTGTTTTGTTTTGAACTATTTTTGTAAAAATTAAATTTACACATGAGAATGTGAGTCTGACTTTTTCCTTTTGGGATGGAATTGAGCGGCTTATGGAAAGAATCTGATACCCAATCTTCAAATGATTTTGCTTACGGAAAACGTCAACCAATCTCGAATCCATATGGGTGGCATGTTAACAATTACATGCAAAACTATTTTGGGGATTTATCATTGAATAATACTAGTCTTACCACATTTTTATACTATAATTTCATACCACATGAAGTGGCAGCTGATGTGTACATACCACATCATGTAAAATAATATTTTCTGTTTTTCTAATTTTATTTATTAAAATACACTTCATTCATTTAATTGATATGACATATGATATGGACATGCCACATCATGTGGTATAGAAATGTGAAATAAAAATGTGGTAGGGTTAATTACTGTAGACGTCCTTGAACTTGGCCCCCATTTGCAATTGGGTCTGTGAACTTTTTTTTTCCGGCAATTACATCAATTAACTCAATAAACAGTTGCAATTAGGTCATGCCGTCCAAATCTGTCAATTTGTCCGTCAAAATTAGGGTTAAAAGCGTCCTTTCAATTAGCATGGATGAACTGCTCCTTCTTCCAGAATTATTTACTGTGCTGGAGAAAAGGTAAATTTAAAAAATAATAATAATAACAAGAACAAATATATCTTAAAGAATAAAATAACAAAAAATTCAAAAAAATAAAACCTAGAACAAGAACAGTCGCACCAAACCCAGAAAAAGGCACCTCCATCTCATCTTCCCCAACCCAACCTCCAATTCGGAATAATCGTGAAATACTAGTAAACAATCAAATAATATAAAAACTCTGAGCATATACGGCAATGCAACATGATGTACCATTATTTAAAACAGTTCAGAAATGCAATATCACCCGATAAAGTCAATAATAGTAACTCGAGCACACCCCAAGACCAGAAATTTCCTGGAAACTTCTTGTAAATTCCCAGAGAATGTTGTTATGCATAGTTCCAAATGGACAAATTTTCGAATTTTGATAAGATAAATTTATTTCGGGATCTTCCTCTGTTTCTTTTTTCAGGAAATAATAATTCTTACCCCCAATCCAATGCAAATTCTCCAAGCAAACCAAACATAACATAATCTCAATCCCAATAACCAAAATGAAAATTTCAAAACACACATATTTCTTAACATTTGATGTTCACATAAGCATGGAGGTATATAATTCACAGAGAAAGAGAAAGAGAAAGGACCTGATGGCAGCTATTGCAGGTGAGGGGCAAGAAATCGATCTGCTGGCAATCGACGACGTAGCAATGCCGACCCAGATCTGGAAACTCCGGAGTTCCCATTAAAATTCGTATACAGAAGCTCCTCACCAATCAACGAACCAAGAAATTAACACCCAGCATGCAGCAACAGGACGAACAAGATGGGATTTCTATTTCCACAACCAAACAATCCAGTATAAGATTCGATGAGATTTTGTAGTCCCGGGATTGGATTGTCCGAAGCTTTTTCGATCTTGCCTTCCGCGGATACAGAAGGACACCGAATCCGCGGAATCCCAAGTCCACGCCAAAGTTTTCTCCACAAGAGACAGGGTCATTTGAAGTCGCCCCCGAGTTTCGTTTGAAGCATCGGAGATGGGTATGGGGAAGGGGAGGTTTGGATGGGGGTTGGGGAAGATGAGATGGGGGTGCCTTTTTCTGGGTTTGGTGCGACTGTTCTTGTTCTAGGTTTTATTTTTTTGAATTTTTTGTTATTTTATTCTTTAAGATATATTTGTTCTTGTTATTATTTTTGTTGTTTTAAATTTACCTTTTCTCCAGCACAGTAAATAATTCTGGAAGAAGGAGCAGTTCATCCATGCTAACTGAAAGGACGCTTTTAACCCTAATTTTGACCAACAAAAAAAAATTGACAGATTTGGATGGCAAGACCTAATTGCAATTGTTTATCGAGTTAACGGATGTAATTGCCGAAAAAAAAATTCACGGACCCAATTGCAAATGGGGGCCAAGTTCAAGGACCTCTACAGTAATTAACCCAAATGTGGTAAGTGTAGCATCACTCTTTATCATTTGATGACTACTCTTCACAATACACTTACTCTACACATAGAGATGATGAAGATAGTGAAAAATTTGAATTTCATAGGAACTCTATGTGGTACTAAATTACTAATGTATCTTACCATGCAATGTATAAAGTGTAAAATATTATAGTGAATTATTATATATAAATGATTATTGTGTGTTTAATATTCTTTCATTAATTACTATATATTTTATACACTCACAATGTTTGCCAGCTTGCTGTGTAGTCAACTTAAATCAGTAAAACCCATCATGCAATGCATTTCCTTCTAATTTTTTTGTGATAAACTAATAGATAATTGATTAAATAAATATCTTCCAAAGTTTCAATAAAAATTTCCAAATTTTTCTTACAATTTTCGTGGTTTTTATTCAATTTTTATCGATTTCGATAATATCTCGATATTTCTATCGAAATTTCCGTATTTTTGGACTACAGATATTTCCAATACCATCGATATTTTAGACCTTGGTTGTGATAGCAAAAGGAAACTACATGGCCGGTCCAGTGAAGTTTCAAGGGCCCAGCAAAGCGTTGGTTACCGTTCGAGTTGAAGGAAGAAAAGCTCAAGTCACAAGACGGTTGGGTCGTTTTCCAAAATGTTGATGGGTTAACAGTCTCAGGAGGTGGCACTTTTGATGGCCAAGAATCAATAGCTTAATCCAAAAATGATTGTGCCAAAACTGGAAAATGCAACTCACTGCCTATAGTAAGTTTTTTAAATTTGAAGTGCACATTTTTTATTTATAAATCTTGTGTGCTAGAAACGGAGGCTAACAAATAGAGTTTGCTCAATTGTGTTTCTTGAATGCAGAACATAAGATTCACAGGGCTCACCAATTCACACATTTAAGACATAACATCTTTGAACATCAAGCTGTTTCACATAAACGTCTTAATAAATTGCAAAAATGTGACACTTCAAAATGTGATCATCACCACCCTTGGTGAAGCATGCATTAGATAAGGCCCTCACTCACTCCTTATAAACTCAGGCTAGGTCACTTAACTTTTCAATACGAATATAAAACAAATTTCCAATAGTTATTTCTCTTGTCACGACTGCTTTGTTACAAATTATGGTCAAGAATTTATTAGTTTGATCAGTGCGTTCGGAAACAATTTTTGGTTTATGAAAAATCAATTTTGTGTGTGTATTTTTTTGTTAATCTTTGCACCAAATTGGATTAACAGGTTTAATACTTTTGGTTTATAAGAGCATCTTCAACCGATGTGTCAAAAGTGCCACATAGACATTTAACGGTTACAAATAACATCTCACATCACTCCAACCGATGTGTCAAAGCTGATGTGGAATGAAGACTGGAGGTTGAGATGTTATTTTTGACATCCCAAAAGCAAGATGTCAAATGAATATTTTATTATTTTTAAAGATAGTTGGTTGTTACTTTCATTTATTATTTTCCTTTTTATATTTTTTTTCTTCTTTATCTTAAATGATTTGATTGTTACAATAATTATTTATTTGATATATCGGGTGGAGTGTAAAACTATACAAATGTCAAATTGCCACATCAGCCATCAAATTTAAATTTGATGTTTGGTATTTGACATCTCCTTTGGAAATGCTCTAAGTCATCCATGTCATAAATCTTTTCTTTCTAATCTGACAGTCTTGGAAGAAAAAATCTTTTGCCCAAATTGGAAACTGAGCCAAGAGCCATTGTAGGTAATTCATGTTCTAAAACTGAGCAACTTAATTAATTACTAATTATAGGATGGTTGACCTACATTCAACTTCTTAATTGGCCAAATAAATATTCACGGTGATGAGCTTTCCGATGGGAGTATAAATTGGGCTGAAAGCAATGGAGTTTCATCATACTCCAAACAAAAAGGAAATAACAAAGTCTCAAGATGGGTTTGAAACTGAAAAATGTCTTGCCAATGTTTGTGTTCTTGTTGTTAGCATCCACAGCTAAAGCTCAATCTGCTGCCTTAGATGTGACAAGTGCAAAATATGGTGGAAAGCCAGACTCTGATATTACCCAGGTAACAAAAACATTTGTATTCATATTCAGTTATGATTAGAATTTGTTTCTACAATTGTTTGCCATACTAAATCATTAACAGTTTTAAATTTGGGTAATGTTAATTAGGCTTTGGAGAAGGCTTGGACAGATGCATGTGCATCAACAGCACCAAGTAAAATTGTTGTTCCAAAGGGAACATTCAAGTTTGTAGGAACAACTTTTAAAGGTCCCTGCAAGGCTGCTATTGAGTTTCAACTCCAAGGAACATTGCAGGCTCCAGCAGATGGCAGCCAGCTCCCGAAGGACGACACTTGGATTGGTTTTGACCACGTCGACGGGCTCACCTTGTCAGGTGGTGGAACTTTTGATGGCCAAGGAGCACTGTCTTGGAAAAACAATGATTGCAACAAAAATAGACAATGCAAATCTAAACACATTGTAAGATGATTTAATCCTACCATGTTGTTTTATATACTTGAAAATCTTCTTGTGTCACATAGGAGCATTTGCGAAATCTTGCTCATTGATCAATTCTTGACTTGATGATACGTGATCCAGATTCACAGCCTGACAATAACAACATATTTGTGTTTGATTTGTTTTCTTAATATATGCAGAATTTGAGGTTCCACTTACTCACCAATTCCAAAATTTTGGATGTAACTTCAAAAGATAGCAAAAATTTCCACGTCAATCTTTTGAAGTGCGAGAAGGTTGAAATCAACGGATTTACCGTCTCAGCACCTAAGGAAAGCATGAACACAGATGGAATTCACATCGGTCGTTCAACTGGGATCAAAATCATTGACACAACCATCGGAACTGGGGATGATTGTATTTCGATCGGTGACGGTACCAAGGACCTCACTGTGACCAACGTTGCTTGCGGGCCAGGCCACGGCATAGCCATCGGGAGCCTTGGAAGGTACCCAGAGGAAGAACCTGTGTCTGGCATCAATATTAAGAAATGCACCTTGACTAATACAACAAATGGTGTGAGGATCAAAACATGGCCTGCTTCCCCAAAAGCTGGCACTGCCTCAGATATTCACTTTGAGGATATTACTATGGTTAATGTTGGTAACCCTATCCTCATTGACCAAGAGTACTGCCCATGGAACGAATGCAAAAAAGGGGTATCTATCTATAACAATTTATTCACATCATATATATGTTCCTTGTTAATCAAGTCATCCTTTATTTAATCTTTAAAAAGATTTAAATTAATCAATTAATGAATGGTTTTGTGTAGGTTCCTTCCAAAGTTAAGATCAGCAATGTTAGCTTCAAGAACATCAAGGGCACCTGTACCGACCCAGTTGCTGTGAAGCTTGCATGCAGCCCAGGCCTGCCATGTGAAAATGTGGAATTGAGTGACATTGATCTCAAGTACATTGGAGACAAAGGCCCTATTACCTCTGTGTGTTCTAATGTCAAGCCGACAATTAATCGCGTGGCACGGCCTCTTGCTTGCGCTACCGGCACTGCTGCTGCTTGATCTAACAAGCACAAACCATGCTGCTGATGTTTATTCAGAGATACATTGGTTTTGTGCTCTACGATTTTGTGCTAATTGTACTTGGTGTTTTCATCTAAGAGGTGGAAAATATCTCAGTACATTTTTTGTTACATCTTAAAAGAGATGAATAAATTAGTAGGTATTACATGAAAATAATTATGGGAAAGAGAAAGAAAGTTTTATTTGATTAAAAAAGAATGTTATTGGAAGGTGAATCTTCTTTGGATTTTTTTGAAACCAAATTTACTCAATTACCCTCTTTATTTAATTGTTTTTGCATGAACGACCACCTCGACCAGAGGTGTGCTATGAAGGGGAAGAGGGAGGGGTGATTTAGTCTTATGCTTTTTATTTTCTATGCAAGAATGGAAGTAAAAATTTCAAACAAAAAAGAAGAAGAAGGATGATTAATTCTTGTAATATGTTGAGTTTAAATGCACATTAAAAAAGGGTAAACTACCGAATACCACCTTGAACTATCATGCTCGGCGAAACTCCACCCTGAATTAATTTTTCCGCCAATTTAGCCCTTGTATTAAATTTATTCGCCAACTTCACCCTTGCCGTTAGCTTTTGACAATTTCCATCCAAATCTCTGTTAAAAAAGTACCATGTTAGGCATATACTTCACTGTTGAATTAAAAATTCATTTTTTTTCTCTGGTTCTTCAAAGAGCTTGAATTGGGGAGAAATAAATCATGGGGAGATGGGGGAGCGGGGATTCTGGTTTATGCAATTGTGGGTTGGGAGGACGGGGGATGGATCGGTGGGTGGGGGTTGGTGGTCGGGATATGGGGCCAAAAGAAATCAGAATGTGTTAGAAGAAATCAGGGGAGGGGTTGTTGATTCTGGGTTTTGCGGGGTAGGGGGAATGGGGGAAACTAGAATTTATAAAAGAAGCTGAAACTTGGAAAAGAACTCTAATAACTAGCAAAACCCAATCCTTGCCAAACTTTAAACTTCATGAACCATACAAAATTGACAACACCCAAGGTGGTTCCAACCGTGAATTCTTTAGTTAATTAAAAACACCAATTTTTTATTAAGAAAAATAACAGAAACATTATCGGTAGAGCTATAAACACTTATCTACTGGTATGCTTTAATATATACTATGTTAATTTGGTATAAAGGGCATCATAAATTATTTCGACTTTTAATTACTATATGGAAAGAAGTAATTGGTACTTTTAATTATTTCAACACAATCGGGGGGAGGGGGCAAAGGGGTTCTAGTTTTTGTGAGTGCGGGGTGGGAGGGGGGTGGGGGGGTGTGGTCTGTAGGTATTGGTTGGGAAATGGGGGAGAAGAAATTGGTGGGAGGTTTTCTTTTTCTATATTTGATTTTGTTACATTTTCCTTATTTTTCTTAATACTATACCTTGTAAAATGTCAAATTTACCCTTATATTTGACGAGCATTTGGATGGAATAGTGAAAAAGCTAACGGCAGGAGCGAAATTGGTGAATAAATTTAATACAAGGGTTATTAGCTGAAAAATTAATTCATGATGGGGATTTCGACAAGCGCGATAGTTCAGGGGGGATTTGAAAGTTTACCCTTAAAAAAACTAAAAATTTGCCTTGAACATTTGTTATCTACTATCATTTGCATTTTATATGTGCGCCGTATTAATTGATAGGCTTTTTAGTACCTGCGCAAACAGGGTTAAAACTCCTACAAAACTTGCAAGAATGACAAGGTTATTGTAGTATAAATGATTCTCGCAAGGTCGTTCTCCGCAAGGATTATTAAATAACTCGTAGCAACCAAATTCTAATTAATTATTGCAAAAGAGAAAGTTGAGATGTTTGATTTGAAGACCTTAAATTAAAAGGAATTTAACTAATAAAAATAAGGCAATATGCAAAATTAAAGCTAAGAGCAAGAGAAACAGTTGTGTTTTTAGAAATCAAATTAAGAAAGCACTAGGGATCCGCCGTCACCTTAACAATTCTATATAGTTTCCCCAATTACTTATGACCTATACATGCATATTTCGAAGGTTAGGTATTCCTAATATATGCCTACTTGGACCCCCAACATAGAGCGTATATCACACATGCAATCCGTCTGTGGTATTCAGATCAAATCTAAACATACATGACTCATTAAGTTCTGTGAAACCTTTTGAAAAACCATGCAACCCTTAAGACGTGGTATTCATCCTAAGTGAACTTGCACATATTAATCACAAGAAGCCTTCGTCAATTTCAGGGACCGACCTCCGACCAAAACTGCATCAAATTACTTTTCTAAACATCCTAATGGTGATCAAGCATCAAGACACTTAGATAGTTTAACCCAGTGATGAATAATTTGAAAACCTGCATGCATATAATCATAAGCAAATTGGACAGAAACTACATATTCTTGCTAAGGCTCGTGGCCTCACCCTAGCAAAAGAGAGTTAGTTACGCATGTTCACAATTGAAATCCAAGAAAATATCATTAAGAAGAATAAGAATGAAAACACCTGAAAGTCGCGAAAATCCAAAACCCTAGCAATTGCTCCAAAAGCCAAAAAGAAGTAAAAAGGGAGTCCCAAAATTTGCTGTGAAAAATAACTTAAATACCTCCTAAAACCTAGCTGCCCACTCCCCACAAGGAAACTAGGTTAAAATAAGATAATACTAGGATATAAAATCCAAATTGGATTAGGAGAATCTGCCCACAATCTGCCCAGACACGTTTTGGCCTCAAATCTCCTCCAAATCCAGCCCAAGATAGCTTGTTTTAAAGATAGAAACGTTCTGAACACTTCTCCAGAAGGCCACGAACCCATCTGAGGTCATCTTGGGCTCCAAAACACAATAAAAGCCCAAATCGTCACTATTCCAGCACCGCGCACTGCTCCTTAATTTTATCGCCAGAAAATAACCGCTTGGTAGAAAAGTCTTAAATTTTGATATGATCAAGCCAAGTGACTCACGAACGTCCTCCAACTGGAATTACTCCAAAATTCGTCCATTTGATTATGCTTTGCTCCAGAGGAAGTGGGAAGTCCTATATTGGAAATATAATTCAAAGTATCAAAATTCTTCCAAAATATTAACCAAAATATATTAAGAAAGAGGTTAAATATACAATATAAAATCGACTCATCATTAATCATTCTTTCTTCTTTGTAGATGTGGATTAGGACAAAACAATGTGCCAATCCCCTTGCAATATGAATCTTCTTTCGATATTTGTTTAACCAAATTTACTCAATTAGCCTTTTTATTTAATTATTTCTCTTCCCAGATGTTTAGTACATTGTAAATGTTGTCTGCGAATGCGAGCGTATATCTTAACATCTTAGTAACTTTTTGAGTATGCTATCGATTTTAGGCTATTAATAGTGCTTGGAAAGAAGCATGCGCATCCACAACTCCGACCATGGTTGTGAAAGCAAAAGGAAACTACATGGCCGGTCCAGTGAAGTTTCAAGGGCCCTGCAAAGCGTTGGTTAGCGTTCTAGTTGAAGGAACCCTGCAGGCTCTTGCAGAGCCAGAAAAGCTCAAGTCACAAGATGGTTGGGTCGTTTTCCAAAATATTGATGGGTTAACAGTCTCAGGAGGTGGCACTTTTGATGGCCAAGAATCAATGGCTTAATCCAAAAATGATTGTGTAAAACGAAACTCACCGCCTACGTTTTTTAAATTTGGAGTGCACGTTTTTATTTATTTATCAATCTTGTGTGCTAGAAATGGAGGCTAACAAATAGAGTTTGCTCAATTGGGTTTCTTGAATGCAGAACATAAGATTCACAGGGCTCACCAATTCACACATTTAAGACATAACATCTTTGAACATCAAGCTGTTTCACATAACCAACGGCGATGATCTACGTTTCACACGGCGCACGATTCCATGGATAGTTTCATTCGACATCGTGATGGAGGACATAGCTTACGATGCAAAAATGTGACACTTCAACATGTGATCATCACCACCCTTGGTGAAGCATGCATTGGATAAGGCCCTCACTCACTCCTTATAAACTCAGGCTAGGTCCTTAACTTTTCAATGTGAATATAAAACGAATTTCCAATAGTTATTTCTCTTGTCACGACTGCTTTGTTACAAATTATGGTCAAGAATTTATTAGTTTGATTAGTGCGTTCGGAAACAATTTTTGGTTTATGAGAAATCAATTTTGTGTGTGTATTTTTTTGGTAATCTTTGCACCAAATTGGAGTATAATAGGTTTAGTACTTTTGGTTTATAAGTCATCCATGTCATAACAGTTTTAAATTTGGGTAATGTTAAGAAATGCACCTTGACTAATACAACGAATGGTGTGAGGATCAAAACATGGCCTGCTTCCCCAAAAGTTGGCACTGCCTCGGATATTCACTTTGAGGATATTACCATGGTTAATGTTGGTAACCCTATCCTCATTGACCAAGAGTACTGCCCATGGAACGAATGCAAAAAAGGGGTATCTATCTATAACAATTTATTCACATCATATATATGTTCCTTGTTAATCAAGTCATCCTTGACTTAATCTTTAAAAAGATTTAAATTAATCAATTAATAAATGGTTTTGTGTAGGCTCCTTCCAAAATTAAGATCAGTAATGTTAGCTTCAAGAACATCAAGGGCACCTGTACCGACCCAGTTGCTGTGAAGCTTGCATGCAGCCCAGGCCTGCCATGTGAGAATGTGGAATTGAGTGACATTGATCTCAAGTACACTGGAGACAAAGGCCCTATTACCTCTGTGTGTTCTAATGTCAAGCCGACAATTAATCGCGTGGCACAGCCTCTTGCTTGCGCTACCGGCGCTGTTGCTGCCCTGCTGCTTGATCTAACAAGCGCAAACCATGCTGCTGATGTTTCTTCAAAGATACATTGGTTGTGTGCTCTTCGATTTTGTGCTAATTGTACTTGGTGTTTTCATCTAAGAGGTGGAAAATATCTCAGTGCATTTTTTTGTTACATCTTAAAAGAGATGAATAAATTAGTAGGTATTACATGAAATAATCATGGGAAAGAGAAAGAAAGTTTTATTTGATTAAAAAAAGAATGTTATTGGAATATGAATCTTCTTTGGATATTTGTTTAACCAAATTTACTCAATTACCCTCTTTATTTAATTGTTTTTGCATGAACAACCACCTCGACGAGAGGTGTGCTACGAAGGGGAAGAGGGAGGGGTGATTCAGTCTTATGCTTTTATTTTTTGTGCAAGAATAGAAGTAAAAAATTTCAAACAAAAAAGAGGAAGAAGGATTTGTTGCGACCCAAAAAATTCATGGTTTGGCCCAAATAAATTATTAGCCCAGAACGACAGTCCAAGCGTAAAGCGGAGTACACAAAAACCCACCGCATGCACATGGCACGCTAAATAAATAAATTCGCTAGGGGTTGAAATAAAATATACCGGGTCTACAAGCCCATGCCAAAATTAAACATCACAGCCATTCTCAGGAACGATAAATTAAAACATGCCAAGCACGAAATCCTTATCTCACACCCAATCACGCTACAAGCCTAAGTGGGCCCAAGCCACTCAAATGCCCCGGGCTTGCTTGAGTGGGTTGTGGAATGGATTGTAATAAATCAACATGAGGCCCATTGATGGGCCGAGAAATGGAAAGTCTCTGGTTGCTTGGGAGCCTCGAGCCGCTAGCCCATTTCTTAGGCCCAAACATGTGGGTGAGCACAAGAGAGAAAAATAGCTCAATAGCCCTAGCAAAATAGCCTATGGACACAATCAAAAAGCCCAATATTTAACAAAAAGGCCCACTTGCTTAGGGAATCACCTTGGCCCATGTAAAACTCCAAAATAAGCCACAAAGCCACAGCCCTTTGCTAAAAAATAGAAATTACGTTTTACAGAATCATTGAACAAGGACTGCTGGAGGTTGCAGCACATGAGGGAGCAAGTTCCAAGCCATAGACGCTCAAAGAACCAAGGAATACTAGCATTGAGGCTGTCAGAAGAACCCTTTGGACCAACGTATATTTTCACTTCCTTTCCTTCATCAGATTTAGCCAAAGAAGGAGGAAGGAAAGAAGAAAAAACAGTAGCCAAGAATGGAAGTTCCCACTGAACAACTACGGGAAAGGGGGCATTGAGCTCCCAAATTTCCTGAATTCATGCAAATAGACAGAGGCAATTTTTACCAAGATAGGGAAGTCAAAGAAGAAGAGGAGAAATGAGGAAAAAGGTTAGCCAAAATGGGTAGAAGCCATTAGGGTTTCTTGAAAAATGGTGGTTTCCAGCGGCTATAAATTGAGGCTTCCCCTACCTAACAGAGGCAACTCAGATTCAGAGAGTAAGCCTTCTCTCTAACTTGCAAAAACCCAACAATCTCGTGCACTGTTCATCTTCTTCTCCATTTTATTCTTCTGGTAGCTGCCAGAAGAACTCTGCTATTCATTTTCTCTTTCCTTAGCCAAATCCCTCACAAAACATCTCATTTCTTACCTTAACACTTTCTTTTCTCATAAAGCAAGCCTAAATTCTCTCTAGGTGCTAAACTCATGTTGATTTTGCTCACATGCCACATGCCACTCACGCAGAGCTAAAAAGATTATCTGTAAGTAGCCATTATTTTGGTTAGTGAAGGTAACCAAAATATTTCATAAGGCTTTGCTGCCCTTTCGAAGTATTTTTGGGGCTTAATTTTCTAACTCAAACAAATTGGACAGTCTCCTCAGTCTGCCCTTTACAGCAGCCCAGCCCATTATAGTTGCAGGAAGAAAAAGTCCCCTACAGGATTATTAATTCTTGTAAAGTGTTGAGTTTAAATGCACATAAAAAAAGGGTAAACTGCCGAATACCCCCTTGAACTATCATGCTTGTCGAAACTCCACCCAGAATTAATTTTTCATCCAATTTAGCCCTTGTATTAAATTTACTCGCCAACTTCACCCTTGCCGTTAGCTTTTGACAATTTCCATCCAAATCTCTGTCAAAAAAGTACCATGTTAGGCGTATACTTCATTGTTGAATTAAAAATTCATTTTTTTTTCACTGTATCTTCAAAGAGCATGAATGGGGAAGAAATAAATCATGGGGAGAGGGGGGAGAGGGGATTCTGGTTTCTGAAATTGTGGGTTGGGAGGACGGGGGATGGATATGTGGGTGGGGGGTTGGTGGCCGGGATATGGGGGCAGAAGAAATCATAATGTGTTAGAAGAAATTGGGGGAGGGGGTGCTGATTTTGGGTTTTGCGGGGTAGGGGGAATGGGGGAAACTAGAATTTATAAAGGAAGCTGAAACTAGGAAAAGAACTCCAAGAACTAGCAAAACCCAATCCTTGCCAAGTTTAAACTTTATGAACCATACAAAATTGACAACACCCAAGGTGGTTCCAACCGTGAATTCTTCAGTTAATTAAAAACACCATTTTTTTTTTTTTTTTATAACAAAAACATTATCTGTAAAACTATAAATACTTATCTGCTGGTATGCTTTCATATAGAGATTTTCTATTTAAACCCCACACTTCACTTAGTTCACCCCAATGTTCTAAGTTCACCCTAACTTTTAATTAAAATTTTCACAATTTCTAATAAAACCCCACTATCTTCCCAAACTACCCTTAAATACACCCCAAACTGAAAATAAAAATAAAAATAAAAACTAAAATAGATTTTCTATTTAAACCCCACAATTTTCTTTGTTCCCAGCAAAAAAAACACAAACAAATGAAACCCCAAATTAGAAATTTAATACTTTCTAGAGAAGGAGGTTTCTAAAACTTAATATGAAGAGTGGTGGGGTGTGTGGGGTGTATAGATGTACTAGGGTTAATTATTAGTTGGATGACCTTTTTTTTTCTTTTTACACAATAATAAAACTTATAGTTTAATGATTTAAGTATTGGGGTGAACAAAGATAAGTGCGGGGTTTAAATAGAAAATCTCTTAATATACACTATGTTAATTTGGTAGAAAGGGCATCATAAATTATTTCGACTTTTAATTACTATATAGAAAGAAGTAATTGGAACTTTTAATTATTTCAACACAATCGAGGGGAGGGGGCAAGGGGGTTCTGGTTTCTGCGAGTGCGGGGTGGGGGGCGTGTCGTCTGTAGGTGGTGGTTGGGAAATTGGGGAGAAGAAATTGGTGGGAGGTTTTCTTTTTCTCTATTTGATTTTTTTATTATACATTTTCCTTATTTTTCTTAATTCTGTACCTTGTAAAATGTCAAATTTATCCTTATATTTGACGGATATTTGGATGGAATTGTGAAAAAACTAATGGCATGGGTGAAATTGGCTAATAAATTTGATACAATGGCTAAATTGGCTGAAAAATTAATTCAGAATGGAGATTTCGACAAGCGTAATAGTTCAGGGGGCATTCGATAGTTTACCCTTAAAAAAACTTAAAAAATTTGCCTTGAACATTTGTTATCTACTATCATTTGCATTTTATATGTGCGCCGTATTAATCATTCTTTCTTCTTTGTAGATGTGGATTAGGACAAAACAATGTGCCAATCCCCTTGCAAAATGAATCTTCTTTCGATATTTGTTTAACCAAATTTACTCAATTAGCCTTTTTATTTAATTATTTCTCTTCCCATATATTTAGTACATTGTAAATGTTGTCTGTGAATGCGAGCGTATATCTTAACATCTTAGTAACTTTTTGAGTATGCTATCGATTTTAGGCTATTAATAGTGCTTGGAAAGAAGCATGCGCATCCACAACTCCGACCATGGTTGTGATAGCAAAAGGAAACTACATGGCCGGTCCAGTGAAGTTTCAAGGGCCCTGCAAAGCGTTGGTTAGCGTTCTAGTTGAAGGAACCCTGCAGGCTCTTGCAGAGCCAGAAAAGCTCAAGTCACAAGATGGTTGGGTCGTTTTCCAAAATATTGATGGGTTAACAGTCTCAGGAGGTGGCACTTTTGATGGCCAAGAATCAATGGCTTAATCCAAAAATGATTGTGTAAAATGCAACTCACCGCCAAGAGTACATTTTTAAATTTGGAGTGCACGTTTTTATTTATTTATCAATCTTGTGTGCTAGAAACGGAGGCTAACAAATAGAGTTTGCTCAATTGGGTTTCTTGAATGCAGAACATAAGATTCACAGGGCTCACCAATTCACAAATTTAAGACATAACATCTTTGAACATCAAGCTGTTTCACATAAACGTCTTAAAAAATTGCAAAAAATGTGACACTTGAACATGTGATCATCACCACCCTTGGTGAAGCATGCATTGGATAAGGCCCTCACTCACTCCTTATAAACTCAGGCTAGATCCCTTAACTTTTTAATGTGAATATAAAACGAATTTCCAATAGTTATTTATCTTGTCACGACTGCTTTGTTACAAATTATGGTCAAGAATTTATTAGTTTGATTAGTGCGTTCGGAAACAATTTTTGGTTTATGAGAAATCAATTTTGTGTGTGTATTTTTTCGGTAATCTTTGCACCAAATTGGAGTATAACAGGTTTAGTACTTTTGGTTTATAAGTCATCCATGTCATAAATCTTTTCTTTCTAATCTGACATAGTCTTGGAAGAAAAAATCTTTTGCCCAAATTGGAAACTGAGCCAAGAGCCATTGTAGGTAATTCATGTTCTAAAAGCTGAGCAGCTTAATTAATTACTAATTATAGGATGGTTGACCTACATTCAACTTCTTAATTGGCCAAATAAATATTAACGGTGATGAGCTTTCCGATGGGAGTATAAATTGGGCTGAAAGCATTGGAGTTTCATCATACTCCAAACAAAAAGGAAATAACAAAGTCTCAAGATGGGTTTGAAACTGAAAAATGTCTTGCCAATGTTTGTGTTCTTGTTGTTAGCATCCACAGCTAAAGCTCAATCTGCTGCCTTAGATGTGACAAGTGCAAAATATGGTGGAAAGCCAGACGCTGATATTACCCAGGTAACAAAAACATTTGTATTCATAATCGGTTCTTATTAGAATTTGTTTCTACAATTGTTTGCCAAACTAAATCATTAACAGTTTTAAATTTGGGTAATGTTAATTAGGCTTTGGAGAAGGCTTGGACAGATGCATGTGCATCAACAGCACCAAGTAAAATTGTTGTTCCAAAGGGAACATTCAAGTTTGTAGGAACAACTTTTAAAGGTCCTTGCAAGGCTGCTATTGAGTTTCAACTCCAAGGAACATTGCAGGCTCCAGCAGATGGCAGCCAGCTCCCAAAGGACGACACTTGGATTGGTTTCGACAACGTCGACGGGCTCACCTTGTCAGGTGGTGGAACTTTTGATGGCCAAGGAGCACTGTCTTGGAAAAACAATGATTGCAACAAAAATAGACAATGCAAATCTAAACACATTGTAAGATGATTTAATCCTACCATGTTGTTTTATATACTTGAAAATCTTCTTGTGTCACATAGGAGCATTTGCGAAATCTTGCTCATTGATCAATTCTTGACTTGATGATACGTGATCCAGATTCACAGCCTGACAATAACAACATATTTGTGTTTGATTTGTTTTCTTAATATATGCAGAATTTGAGGTTCCATTTACTCACCAATTCCAAAATTTTGGATGTAACTTCAAAAGATAGCAAAAATTTCCACGTCAATCTTTTGAAGTGCGAGAAGGTTGAAATCAACGGATTTACCGTCTCAGCACCTAAGGAAAGCATGAACACAGATGGAATTCACATCGGTCGTTCAACTGGGATCAACATCACTGACACAACCATCGGAACTGGGGATGATTGTATTTCGATCGGTGACGGTACCAAGGACCTCACCGTGACCAACGTTGCTTGCGGGCCAGGCCACGGCATAGCCATCGGAAGCCTTGGAAGGTACCCAGAGGAAGAACCCGTGTCCGGCATCAATATTAAGAAATGCACCTTGACTAATACAACGAATGGTGTGAGGATCAAAACATGGCCTGCTTCCCCAAAAGATGGCACTGCCTCGGATATTCACTTTGAGGATATTACCATGGTTAATGTTGGTAACCCTATCCTCATTGACCAAGAGTACTGCCCATGGAACGAATGCAAAAAAGGGGTATCTATCTATAACAATTTATTCACATCATATATATGTTCCTTGTTAATCAAGTCATCCTTTACTTAATCTTTAAAAAGATTTAAATTAATCAATTAATGAATGGTTTTGTGTAGGCTCCTTCCAAAATTAAGATCAGTAATGTTAGCTTCAAGAACATCAAGGGCACCTGTACCGACCCAGTTGCTGTGAAGCTTGCATGCAGCCCAGGCCTGCCATGTGAGAATGTAGAATTGAGTGACATTGATCTCAAGTACATTGGAGACAAAGGCCCTATTACCTCTGTGTGTTCTAATGTCAAGCCGACAATTAATCGCGTGGCACAGCCTCTTGCTTGCGCTACCGCCGCTGTTGCTGCCCCTGCTGCTTGATCTAACAAGCGCAAACCATGCTGCTGATGTTTCTTCAAAGATACATTGGTTGTGTGCTCTTCGATTTTGTGATAATTGTACTTGGTGTTTTCATCTAAGAGGTGGAAAATATCTCAGTGCATTTTTTTGTTACATCTTAAAAGAGATGAATAAATTAGTAGGTATTACATGAAAATAATCATGGGAAAGAGAAAGAAAGTTTTATTTGATTAAAAAAGAATGTTATTGGAATATGAATCTTCTTTGGATATTTGTTTAACCAAATTTACTCAATTACCCTCTTTATTTAATTGTTTTTTCATGAACGACCACCTCGACGAGAGGTGTGCTACGAAGGGGAAGAGGGAGGGGTGATTCAGTCTTATGCTTTTTATTTTTTGTGCAAGAATAGAAGTAAAAAATTTCAAACAAAAAAGAAGAAGAAGGATTATTAATTCTTGTAAAGTGTTGAGTTTAAATGCACATTAAAAAAAGGGTAAACTGCCGAATACCCCCTTGAACTATCATGCTTGTCGAAACTCCACCCTGAATTAATTTTTCAGCCAATTTAGCCCTTGTATTAAATTTATTCGCCAACTTCACCCTTGCCGTTAGCTTTTGACAATTTCCATCCAAATATCTGTCAAAAAAGTACCATGTTAGGCATATACTTCATTGTTGAATTAAAAATTCATTTTTTTTCTCTGTATCTTCAAAGAGCTTGAATGGGGGAGAAATAAATCATGGGGAGAGGGGGGAGAGGGGATTCTTGTTTCTGCAATTGTGGGTTGGGAGGACGGGGGATGGATATGTGGGTGGGGGTTGGTGGTCGGGATATGGGGGCAGAAGAAATCAGAATGTGTTAGAAGAAATCGGGGGAGGGGGTGCTGATTTTGGGTTTTGCGGGGTATGGGGAATGGGGGAAACTAGAATTTATAAAAGAAGCTGAAACTAGGAAAAGAACTCCAAGAACTAGCAAAACCCAATCCTTGCCAAGCTTTAAACTTTATGAACCATACAAAATTGACAACACCCAAGGTGGTTCGAACCGTGAATTCTTCAGTTAATTAAAAACAACATTTTTTTTTTTTATAACAAAAGCATTATCTGTAAAGCTATAAATACTTATCTGCTGGTATGCTTTAATATAGAGATTTTCTATTTAAACCCCACACTTCTTTTAGTTCACCCCATGTTCTAAGTTCACCCTAACTTTTAATTAAAATTTTCACAATTTCTAAGAAAACCACACTATCTTCCCAAACTACCCTTAAATACACCCCAAACTGAAAAAATAAAAATAAAAATAAAGAACTAAAATAGATTTTCTATTTAAACCCCACAATTTTCTTTGTTCCCATAAAAAAAAACAAACAAATGAAACCCCAAATTAGAAATTTAATACTTTCTAGAGAAAGAGAACAACTTTACCTCTCTCCAAGAACTATAACTGGAATTCTAACACTTGGGCATTGTTGAGATAGAGAGAGAGAGAGAGAGAGAGAGAGTGAGTGAGAGTTTGTAAACAAGAAGTTGGAAGGAGGTTTCTAAAACTTAATATGAAGAGTGGTGGGGTGTATAGATGTACTAGGGTTAATTATTAAGCTGGATGACCTTTTTTTCCTTTTTACACAATAATAAAACTTATAGTTTAATGATTTAAGTATTGGGGTGAACAAAGAGAAGTGCGGGGTTTAAATAGAAAATCTCTTAATATACACTATGTTAATTTGGCAGAAAGGGCATCATAAATTATTTCGACTTTTAATTACTATATGGAAAGAAGTAATTGGAACTTTTAATTATTTCAACACAATCGAGGGGAGGGGGCAAGGGGGTTCTGGTTTCTGCGAGTGCGGGGTGGGGGGGGTGTGGTCTGTAGGTGGTGGTTGGGAAACTGGGGAGAAGAAATTGGTGGGAGGTTTTCTTTTTCTCTATTTGATTTTTTTATTTATTTATATTTTCCTTATTTTTCTTAATTCTATACCTTGTAAAATGTCAAATTTATCCTTATATTTGACGGGTAGTTGGATGGAATTGTGAAAAAGCTAATGGCATGGGTGAAATTGGCTAATAAATTTGATACAATGGCTAAATTGGCTGAAAAATTAATTCATGGTGGAGATTTCGACAAGCGTAACAGTTCAGGGGGCATTCGATAGTTTACCCTTAAAAAAACTTAAAAAATTTGCCTTGAACATTTGTTATCTACTATCATTTGCATTTTATATGTGCGCCGTATTAATCATTCTTTCTTCTTTGTAGATGTGGATTAGGACAAAACAATGTCCCAATCCCCTTGCAATATGAATCTTCTTTCGATATTTGTTTAACCAAATTTACTCAATTAGCCTTTTTATTTAATTATTTCTCTTCCCATATATTTAGTACATTGTAAATGTTGTCTGTGAATGCGAGCGTATATCTTAACATCTTAGTAACTTTTTGAGTATGCTATCGATTTTAGGCTATTAATAGTGCTTGGAAAGAAGCATGCGCATCCACAACTCCGACCATGGTTGTGATAGCAAAAGGAAACTACATGGCCGGTCCAGTGAAGTTTCAAGGGCCCTGCAAAGCGTTGGTTAGCGTTCTAGTTGAAGGAACCCTGCAGGCTCTTGCAGAGCCAGAAAAGCTCAAGTCACAAGATGGTTGGGTCGTTTTCCAAAATATTGATGGGTTAACAGTCTCAGGAGGTGGCACTTTTGATGGCCAAGAATCAATGGCTTAATCCAAAAATGATTGTGTAAAATGCAACTCACCGCCAAGAGTACATTTTTAAATTTGGAGTGCACGTTTTTATTTATTTATCAATCTTGTGTGCTAGAAACGGAGGCTAACAAATAGAGTTTGCTCAATTGGGTTTCTTGAATGCAGAACATAAGATTCACAGGGCTCACCAATTCACAAATTTAAGACATAACATCTTTGAACATCAAGCTGTTTCACATAAACGTCTTAAAAAATTGCAAAAATGTGACACTTGAACATGTGATCATCACCACCCTTGGTGAAGCATGCATTGGATAAGGCCCTCACTCACTCCTTATAAACTCAGGCTAGATCCCTTAACTTTTTAATGTGAATATAAAACGAATTTCCAATAGTTATTTATCTTGTCACGACTGCTTTGTTACAAATTATGGTCAAGAATTTATTAGTTTGATTAGTGCGTTCGGAAACAATTTTTGGTTTATGAGAAATCAATTTTGTGTGTGTATTTTTTCGGTAATCTTTGCACCAAATTGGAGTATAACAGGTTTAGTACTTTTGGTTTATAAGTCATCCATGTCATAAATCTTTTCTTTCTAATCTGACATAGTCTTGGAAGAAAAAATCTTTTGCCCAAATTGGAAACTGAGCCAAGAGCCATTGTAGGTAATTCATGTTCTAAAAGCTGAGCAGCTTAATTAATTACTAATTATAGGATGGTTGACCTACATTCAACTTCTTAATTGGCCAAATAAATATTAACGGTGATGAGCTTTCCGATGGGAGTATAAATTGGGCTGAAAGCATTGGAGTTTCATCATACTCCAAACAAAAAGGAAATAACAAAGTCTCAAGATGGGTTTGAAACTGAAAAATGTCTTGCCAATGTTTGTGTTCTTGTTGTTAGCATCCACAGCTAAAGCTCAATCTGCTGCCTTAGATGTGACAAGTGCAAAATATGGTGGAAAGCCAGACGCTGATATTACCCAGGTAACAAAAACATTTGTATTCATAATCGGTTCTTATTAGAATTTGTTTCTACAATTGTTTGCCAAACTAAATCATTAACAGTTTTAAATTTGGGTAATGTTAATTAGGCTTTGGAGAAGGCTTGGACAGATGCATGTGCATCAACAGCACCAAGTAAAATTGTTGTTCCAAAGGGAACATTCAAGTTTGTAGGAACAACTTTTAAAGGTCCTTGCAAGGCTGCTATTGAGTTTCAACTCCAAGGAACATTGCAGGCTCCAGCAGATGGCAGCCAGCTCCCAAAGGACGACACTTGGATTGGTTTCGACAACGTCGACGGGCTCACCTTGTCAGGTGGTGGAACTTTTGATGGCCAAGGAGCACTGTCTTGGAAAAACAATGATTGCAACAAAAATAGACAATGCAAATCTAAACACATTGTAAGATGATTTAATCCTACCATGTTGTTTTATATACTTGAAAATCTTCTTGTGTCACATAGGAGCATTTGCGAAATCTTGCTCATTGATCAATTCTTGACTTGATGATACGTGATCCAGATTCACAGCCTGACAATAACAACATATTTGTGTTTGATTTGTTTTCTTAATATATGCAGAATTTGAGGTTCCATTTACTCACCAATTCCAAAATTTTGGATGTAACTTCAAAAGATAGCAAAAATTTCCACGTCAATCTTTTGAAGTGCGAGAAGGTTGAAATCAACGGATTTACCGTCTCAGCACCTAAGGAAAGCATGAACACAGATGGAATTCACATCGGTCGTTCAACTGGGATCAACATCACTGACACAACCATCGGAACTGGGGATGATTGTATTTCGATCGGTGACGGTACCAAGGACCTCACCGTGACCAACGTTGCTTGCGGGCCAGGCCACGGCATAGCCATCGGAAGCCTTGGAAGGTACCCAGAGGAAGAACCCGTGTCCGGCATCAATATTAAGAAATGCACCTTGACTAATACAACGAATGGTGTGAGGATCAAAACATGGCCTGCTTCCCCAAAAGATGGCACTGCCTCGGATATTCACTTTGAGGATATTACCATGGTTAATGTTGGTAACCCTATCCTCATTGACCAAGAGTACTGCCCATGGAACGAATGCAAAAAAGGGGTATCTATCTATAACAATTTATTCACATCATATATATGTTCCTTGTTAATCAAGTCATCCTTTACTTAATCTTTAAAAAGATTTAAATTAATCAATTAATGAATGGTTTTGTGTAGGCTCCTTCCAAAATTAAGATCAGTAATGTTAGCTTCAAGAACATCAAGGGCACCTGTACCGACCCAGTTGCTGTGAAGCTTGCATGCAGCCCAGGCCTGCCATGTGAGAATGTAGAATTGAGTGACATTGATCTCAAGTACATTGGAGACAAAGGCCCTATTACCTCTGTGTGTTCTAATGTCAAGCCGACAATTAATCGCGTGGCACAGCCTCTTGCTTGCGCTACCGCCGCTGTTGCTGCCCCTGCTGCTTGATCTAACAAGCGCAAACCATGCTGCTGATGTTTCTTCAAAGATACATTGGTTGTGTGCTCTTCGATTTTGTGATAATTGTACTTGGTGTTTTCATCTAAGAGGTGGAAAATATCTCAGTGCATTTTTTTGTTACATCTTAAAAGAGATGAATAAATTAGTAGGTATTACATGAAAATAATCATGGGAAAGAGAAAGAAAGTTTTATTTGATTAAAAAAGAATGTTATTGGAATATGAATCTTCTTTGGATATTTGTTTAACCAAATTTACTCAATTACCCTCTTTATTTAATTGTTTTTTCATGAACGACCACCTCGACGAGAGGTGTGCTACGAAGGGGAAGAGGGAGGGGTGATTCAGTCTTATGCTTTTATTTTTTGTGCAAGAATAGAAGTAAAAAATTTCAAACAAAAAAGAAGAAGAAGGATTATTAATTCTTGTAAAGTGTTGAGTTTAAATGCACATTAAAAAAAGGGTAAACTGCCGAATACCCCCTTGAACTATCATGCTTGTCGAAACTCCACCCTGAATTAATTTTTCAGCCAATTTAGCCCTTGTATTAAATTTATTCGCCAACTTCACCCTTGCCGTTAGCTTTTGACAATTTCCATCCAAATATCTGTCAAAAAAGTACCATGTTAGGCATATACTTCATTGTTGAATTAAAAATTCATTTTTTTTCTCTGTATCTTCAAAGAGCTTGAATGGGGGAGAAATAAATCATGGGGAGAGGGGGGAGAGGGGATTCTTGTTTCTGCAATTGTGGGTTGGGAGGACGGGGGATGGATATGTGGGTGGGGGTTGGTGGTCGGGATATGGGGGCAGAAGAAATCAGAATGTGTTAGAAGAAATCGGGGGAGGGGGTGCTGATTTTGGGTTTTGCGGGGTATGGGGGAATGGGGGAAACTAGAATTTATAAAAGAAGCTGAAACTAGGAAAAGAACTCCAAGAACTAGCAAAAACCCAATCCTTGCCAAGCTTTAAACTTTATGAACCATACAAAATTGACAACACCCAAGGTGGTTCGAACCGTGAATTCTTCAGTTAATTAAAAACAACATTTTTTTTTATAACAAAAGCATTATCTGTAAAGCTATAAATACTTATCTGCTGGTATGCTTTAATATAGAGATTTTCTATTTAAACCCCACACTTCTTTAGTTCACCCCATGTTCTAAGTTCACCCTAACTTTTAATTAAAATTTTCACAATTTCTAAGAAAACCACACTATCTTCCCAAACTACCCTTAAATACACCCCAAACTGAAAAAATAAAAATAAAAATAAAGAACTAAAATAGATTTTCTATTTAAACCCCACAATTTTCTTTGTTCCCATAAAAAAAAACAAACAAATGAAACCCCAAATTAGAAATTTAATACTTTCTAGAGAAAGAGAACAACTTTACCTCTCTCCAAGAACTATAACTGGAATTCTAACACTTGGGCATTGTTGAGATAGAGAGAGAGAGAGAGAGAGAGAGAGTGAGTGAGAGTTTGTAAACAAGAAGTTGGAAGGAGGTTTCTAAAACTTAATATGAAGAGTGGTGGGGTGTATAGATGTACTAGGGTTAATTATTAAGCTGGATGACCTTTTTTTCCTTTTTACACAATAATAAAACTTATAGTTTAATGATTTAAGTATTGGGGTGAACAAAGAGAAGTGCGGGGTTTAAATAGAAAATCTCTTAATATACACTATGTTAATTTGGCAGAAAGGGCATCATAAATTATTTCGACTTTTAATTACTATATGGAAAGAAGTAATTGGAACTTTTAATTATTTCAACACAATCGAGGGGAGGGGGCAAGGGGGTTCTGGTTTCTGCGAGTGCGGGGTGGGGGGGTGTGGTCTGTAGGTGGTGGTTGGGAAACTGGGGAGAAGAAATTGGTGGGAGGTTTTCTTTTTCTCTATTTGATTTTTTTATTTATTTATATTTTCCTTATTTTTCTTAATTCTATACCTTGTAAAATGTCAAATTTATCCTTATATTTGACGGGTAGTTGGATGGAATTGTGAAAAAGCTAATGGCATGGGTGAAATTGGCTAATAAATTTGATACAATGGCTAAATTGGCTGAAAAATTAATTCATGGTGGAGATTTCGACAAGCGTAACAGTTCAGGGGGCATTCGATAGTTTACCCTTAAAAAAACTTAAAAAATTTGCCTTGAACATTTGTTATCTACTATCATTTGCATTTTATATGTGCGCCGTATTAATCATTCTTTCTTCTTTGTAGATGTGGATTAGGACAAAACAATGTCCCAATCCCCTTGCAATATGAATCTTCTTTCGATATTTGTTTAACCAAATTTACTCAATTAGCCTTTTATTTAATTATTTCTCTTCCCATATATTTAGTACATTGTAAATGTTGTCTGTGAATGCGAGCGTATATCTTAACATCTTAGTAACTTTTTGAGTATGCTATCGATTTTAGGCTATTAATAGTGCTTGGAAAGAAGCATGCGCATCCACAACTCCGACCATGGTTGTGATAGCAAAAGGAAACTACATGGCCGGTCCAGTGAAGTTTCAAGGGCCCTGCAAAGCGTTGGTTAGCGTTCTAGTTGAAGGAACCCTGCAGGCTCTTGCAGAGCCAGAAAAGCTCAAGTCACAAGATGGTTGGGTCGTTTTCCAAAATATTGATGGGTTAACAGTCTCAGGAGGTGGCACTTTTGATGGCCAAGAATCAATGGCTTAATCCAAAAATGATTGTGTAAAATGCAACTCACCGCCAAGAGTACATTTTAAATTTGGAGTGCACGTTTTATTTATTTATCAATCTTGTGTGCTAGAAACGGAGGCTAACAAATAGAGTTTGCTCAATTGGGTTTCTTGAATGCAGAACATAAGATTCACAGGGCTCACCAATTCACAAATTTAAGACATAACATCTTTGAACATCAAGCTGTTTCACATAAACGTCTTAAAAAATTGCAAAAATGTGACACTTGAACATGTGATCATCACCACCCTTGGTGAAGCATGCATTGGATAAGGCCCTCACTCACTCCTTATAAACTCAGGCTAGATCCCTTAACTTTTTAATGTGAATATAAAACGAATTTCCAATAGTTATTTATCTTGTCACGACTGCTTTGTTACAAATTATGGTCAAGAATTTATTAGTTTGATTAGTGCGTTCGGAAACAATTTTTGGTTTATGAGAAATCAATTTTGTGTGTGTATTTTTTCGGTAATCTTTGCACCAAATTGGAGTATAACAGGTTTAGTACTTTTGGTTTATAAGTCATCCATGTCATAAATCTTTTCTTTCTAATCTGACATAGTCTTGGAAGAAAAAATCTTTTGCCCAAATTGGAAACTGAGCCAAGAGCCATTGTAGGTAATTCATGTTCTAAAAGCTGAGCAGCTTAATTAATTACTAATTATAGGATGGTTGACCTACATTCAACTTCTTAATTGGCCAAATAAATATTAACGGTGATGAGCTTTCCGATGGGAGTATAAATTGGGCTGAAAGCATTGGAGTTTCATCATACTCCAAACAAAAAGGAAATAACAAAGTCTCAAGATGGGTTTGAAACTGAAAAATGTCTTGCCAATGTTTGTGTTCTTGTTGTTAGCATCCACAGCTAAAGCTCAATCTGCTGCCTTAGATGTGACAAGTGCAAAATATGGTGGAAAGCCAGACGCTGATATTACCCAGGTAACAAAAACATTTGTATTCATAATCGGTTCTTATTAGAATTTGTTTCTACAATTGTTTGCCAAACTAAATCATTAACAGTTTTAAATTTGGGTAATGTTAATTAGGCTTTGGAGAAGGCTTGGACAGATGCATGTGCATCAACAGCACCAAGTAAAATTGTTGTTCCAAAGGGAACATTCAAGTTTGTAGGAACAACTTTTAAAGGTCCTTGCAAGGCTGCTATTGAGTTTCAACTCCAAGGAACATTGCAGGCTCCAGCAGATGGCAGCCAGCTCCCAAAGGACGACACTTGGATTGGTTTCGACAACGTCGACGGGCTCACCTTGTCAGGTGGTGGAACTTTTGATGGCCAAGGAGCACTGTCTTGGAAAAACAATGATTGCAACAAAAATAGACAATGCAAATCTAAACACATTGTAAGATGATTTAATCCTACCATGTTGTTTTATATACTTGAAAATCTTCTTGTGTCACATAGGAGCATTTGCGAAATCTTGCTCATTGATCAATTCTTGACTTGATGATACGTGATCCAGATTCACAGCCTGACAATAACAACATATTTGTGTTTGATTTGTTTTCTTAATATATGCAGAATTTGAGGTTCCATTTACTCACCAATTCCAAAATTTTGGATGTAACTTCAAAAGATAGCAAAAATTTCCACGTCAATCTTTTGAAGTGCGAGAAGGTTGAAATCAACGGATTTACCGTCTCAGCACCTAAGGAAAGCATGAACACAGATGGAATTCACATCGGTCGTTCAACTGGGATCAACATCACTGACACAACCATCGGAACTGGGGATGATTGTATTTCGATCGGTGACGGTACCAAGGACCTCACCGTGACCAACGTTGCTTGCGGGCCAGGCCACGGCATAGCCATCGGAAGCCTTGGAAGGTACCCAGAGGAAGAACCCGTGTCCGGCATCAATATTAAGAAATGCACCTTGACTAATACAACGAATGGTGTGAGGATCAAAACATGGCCTGCTTCCCCAAAAGATGGCACTGCCTCGGATATTCACTTTGAGGATATTACCATGGTTAATGTTGGTAACCCTATCCTCATTGACCAAGAGTACTGCCCATGGAACGAATGCAAAAAAGGGGTATCTATCTATAACAATTTATTCACATCATATATATGTTCCTTGTTAATCAAGTCATCCTTTACTTAATCTTTAAAAAGATTTAAATTAATCAATTAATGAATGGTTTTGTGTAGGCTCCTTCCAAAATTAAGATCAGTAATGTTAGCTTCAAGAACATCAAGGGCACCTGTACCGACCCAGTTGCTGTGAAGCTTGCATGCAGCCCAGGCCTGCCATGTGAGAATGTAGAATTGAGTGACATTGATCTCAAGTACATTGGAGACAAAGGCCCTATTACCTCTGTGTGTTCTAATGTCAAGCCGACAATTAATCGCGTGGCACAGCCTCTTGCTTGCGCTACCGCCGCTGTTGCTGCCCCTGCTGCTTGATCTAACAAGCGCAAACCATGCTGCTGATGTTTCTTCAAAGATACATTGGTTGTGTGCTCTTCGATTTTGTGATAATTGTACTTGGTGTTTTCATCTAAGAGGTGGAAAATATCTCAGTGCATTTTTTTGTTACATCTTAAAAGAGATGAATAAATTAGTAGGTATTACATGAAAATAATCATGGGAAAGAGAAAGAAAGTTTTATTTGATTAAAAAGAATGTTATTGGAATATGAATCTTCTTTGGATATTTGTTTAACCAAATTTACTCAATTACCCTCTTTATTTAATTGTTTTTTCATGAACGACCACCTCGACGAGAGGTGTGCTACGAAGGGGAAGAGGGAGGGGTGACTGAGTCTTATGCTTTTAATTTTTTGTGCAAGAATAGAAGTAAAAAATTTCAAACAAAAAAGAAGAAGAAGGATTATTAATTCTTGTAAAGTGTTGAGTTTAAATGCACATTAAAAAAGGGTAAACTGCCGAATACCCCCTTGAACTATCATGCTTGTCGAAACTCCACCCTGAATTAATTTTTCAGCCAATTTAGCCCTTGTATTAAATTTATTCGCCAACTTCATCCTTGTCGTTAGCTTTTGACAATTTCCATCCAAATCTTTGTCAAAAAAGTACCATGTTAGGCGTATACTTCATTGTTAAATTAAAAATTCATTTTTTTTCTCTGTATCTTCAAAGAGCTTGAATGTGGGAGAAATAAATCATGGGGAGAGGGGGGAGAGGGATTCTTGTTTCTGCAATTGTGGTTTGGGAGGACGGGGTATGGATATGTGGGTGGGGGTTGGTGGTCGGGATATGGGGGCAGAAGAAATCGGGGGAGGGGGTGCTGATTTTGGGTTTTGCGGGGTGGGGGTTTGCGGGTTGGGGGAATGGGGTAAATTAGAATTTATAAAAACAGCTGAAACTTGAAAAAGAACTCCAAGAACCAGCAAAACCCAATGCTTGTCAAGTTTTAAACTTTATGTACCACACAAAATTGACAACACCCAAGGTGGTTCCAACCGTGAATTCTTCACTCAATTAAAAAGTCCATTTTTTTAAAAGACAAAAACATTATCTGTAAAGCTATAAATACTTATTTGCTGGTAAGCTTTAATATATACTATGACAAAAACATGCCCCCTGTGCTTTCAAACTTGTCTAAGATTTCCACATGTGTTTGCAAACGTCTCAAAGTACCCCCTAACCTTTTAAAAAACGTCTCACGTTACTCGTTCCGTCAATTTTTTAGCTGTTCCGTTACGAGTGTTAGGCCCCACTTCGTTTTAACCTTTAAGCTCTTCGAATAAGAGTTTCTTGGTTCTAAGAAAGGGGGAAATTGGGTGAGAAGCGAAAATTGGAGAAGAGGACTTAGGGTTTGTGAAAATCTGAGGGTGGCTTAGTTTTTGGGAGAAGCTGGAGAAGAAATTAGGGGTTTATAAAACTTTAAGGTGGAGTTTGTAATTGGGAGATTGTGGAGTAGAAGATTTGGGTTGATAGAAACAGGAGAAAGCAAGGAGAATCAAGGCATGCCCAATGGTGTCATTGTGGGAAGTTAGCACGGATGCAGACTTCTTGGACCAGTTCATACCCAGGGCGGAGATTCTAGTATGCCCAAAGTCAAAGGTAAGTATGCTTAAGATCAAATTTTCAATCATTGTTTTGGGCATCACAAATTGATAGAGTTCTTATTGATGAAATTGTCAATCATTGATGAAATTTGCAGTCATTTTATTAGGATATTTTCAGTCATTGTTCTTGGTTGATACAGGGAAGTGGAGAAAAATGATGTAGGTTTTTTCAGTGGTTTGATGCAGAAATGTGTGAGCGTTCAAAGTCTTTGATACCTGGTTTGTTGAGGAAGATTGATATGGTGGAGAAGGAAAATGCAAAGATTCTAGCAAAGTCAAAAATATTGTGGGCTGCTATGTTGCTTTCCTGGTTGGTGGTGTTTGCCATGAAGATGAATTAGGCACTTTGGCAGTCGTTCAATGGGCACTGTAATTTGAGAACAAATGTTAATGTAATGTAGGGCATTTTGACAGTAGTTAGGCACTTTGGCAGTAGTTTAGTGGGCAAATTTAATTTGAGAACAAATGCTAATCTAATATAAGGCACTTTGGCAGTAGTTATGTTAGTGTAATGTAATTTAATTTGGTGTAATGTAATGTAATGCTAGTTAGTTCAGTAATGTAATGCTAGTTAAGTAATGGTAGTTAAGTTTGTTCATTGTAATTTGTTTAGAGGTTACATATGGTGACATGAATGTAATGCTAGTTAGTTAAGTAATGTAATGCTAGTTAAGTTTGATCTGTGATATGAATGGTAACTTGTTTAGAGGTTACAAATGGTGACATACTGAATGGTCAATTATCCATAATAGACATCAATAATCCCACAAACCAAATATAAGCACAAACCAAAACAGGTTCCAATCATAACAGCCTTAGGAATATATGCACAAACCAAAACAAGTTCCAAATATACAGGTTCCAACCAAAACAAGTTCCAACCATAATAGACATCAATAATCCCGCAAACCAACAACCATGTCTGGACCATTAAAGTCTTCCACAACATTCAAGGATGAAAAAAAGGATCTTTGACATAATGGCTCCTCTGTTGATCTTTCATCCTCCTCCTACTTTGTTGTACTCGAGATAGTTTGGCAGGTTCAGATGCTTGAAATGGTTGGGATTAAGAAGCATCACCTGCTTGAGATGGTTGGGATTGAGAAGCATCAGCTACTTCAGATGCCTGGGATTGAGAAGGCCATTGGGAACCGTTTGCTTGTTTCCTTTGCCTTAATTGCATATTCTGTTGTTCGCTACTTTGGTCTCCACCATCTCTCCTTCTTACCTAAAACAAATAATAATTAGTAGGTTCCATGATATGAAATTTTTATTGGTGAAAACATAGTTGAAACCGTGGCACTTACTGCAAGTTTTTCCTTGGCAACTTTCCTCTTCCTAGTAGGCTTTATGTTAGGATTTCTAGGTTCTTAATAAGTAAAGTCATCAAGTCAAAAACCAAATCAAATACATTTAAATGTAAAGCAATAAGCCTATAATGACACATACCTTACAACTAATTCGATTATGCCCTTCTCCACTGCAATTGCCACACTTTAAAGGGATGTCATACCTATGAAGCTTATATGGATTAGCAGGTTGTTTAGGTTCATTAACAGCTTGTTTTCTTGTCTTCTTAGGCCTACCAAGCTGCTTGTGGTATTTTGGAGGGAGTAATGGAGGTAAATTAATCTTCATCCACTGATCTTGGCTAGTCATAGGCATAATCATTGGTTCATAGGCTCTCAAATAAGCCTCTTTCGTGTACACTACATCACAAAAGTCCTCTAAATTCCCATGAAACCAACTTATTGCAGCACAAGCATGCAAACATGGTATTCTATTCAAATCCCAAGCATGGCATGAACAAGAGTGGGCATTCAAATTAACAACAAAGTTGCGGCCACTATGGTGCATTACTTCAAACTTATTCTGTCCAGCAGCCTTAGGAATGCACCACTGAGCTTTTCCTTTGTTTTTCTCTAATATCTCTAATTCTTGCCCAACTTGTCCATGCCATTTCTCATAGAAAACCCTTCTTCCAGCCATCAACAACATTATATACAACCGAATTCTTTCTAGCATAGTGAAAACAGGCTTGTCTCTGGCATCCATTATGCTACGGTTGAATGCCTCACATAGGTTGTTCATAAGCATGTCACACTTGGAATCACTCTTGAAATATGCCCTACTCTAACGCCTAGGATCTTTCTCTACAAGCCAATCATATGCAGGTTTAGACAACTCCAACATCTTTCTCATCTCTGCATGAAACCATGGCACTGTTGTGGCCCTAGAAATTGCTTCCATTTGATGTTTCAAAGCAAGACCTCTATGTTCCAAATAGAAGTTTCCATATAAATGTTTCAAACAATGTTTATGCTCTGCACGAGGGAATAGAGCATCCACAACATTTATTTACCTTTTTGTTTGTCAGTCATAAATACATAACCATGGCTATTCGTAATATTTAGATCACCACTCAATAATTCTAAAAACCACAGCCATATTGAATTGCTCTCAATCTCTACAAATGCATAGGCAAGTGGAAACATTCTGTTGTTTGCATCAACTCCCATTGCAGAAAGCACTTGCCCAGGGTGAGGGCATTTGACATGACACCCATCCAAGCAAACCACAAGCCTACAACCATCTAAAAACCCCTTCTTGCAAGCTGCAAGACATATGTAAATTCTCTGAAACCGTGGCCTATCACCTTCCATTTCAGATTTAATGATAACTTTACTTCCCACATTTCTTGTTCTTAACTCATGACAATAATCCCACAATACTTCATATTGTTTACTGTAAGACCCTTCTACAATGTCAATTTCCATGGCTTTTGCTCTGTACACAGTTATTCTAGATGGTCTGTAACCATAGTCTTGGTGAACTTGCTCTGCAAAAGAAGAAGCAGTCCAATTTGGATTGAGCCTTAACTTTCAGCCAACCAACCAGCAGTGGCATGTATATTTTTAGTCCATTTACTACAAACATGTGTAGGATTAAAGGTTTTCACCTGCAGGTAAGTGCTACCATTAACACTTGAAGCATTGATAACAAAAGGACAGCCATCTTCACATACTACTCTTATTTTGTTACGGTCATTATTCATAAATATCAACTCCCTTCCACAATTAATGGAGTATATCCTCACAGCTTTTCTAAACAACTCGGCAGTTGCAAACTTTAAACCTATTTTGAAACCTGGGTTTGCCATATCAATTTCAGGTCTGAAATCTTCACCTTTTGGCATCCTATTCTTTTTCCTTCTTAGTTCACCTACTACATCATCTTTACTATCAGAGCTATTTGGGCATGTAAGTGTAAGTGACTCTTCTCCATTGTCTGACTCATCATTTTCCTCTGCATTAGGATCATTTTCAATGCAACTATGATCCACATAACCTTCAAACCACTTATCATCCTTCTCCAATAAGTCAATCTCTTCATCACTCTGTGCATAGTCACTGTCTTCAAAGTCTAGATCACTGCTATCATCATCCTCATAACAAGAATATTCTTGATCACTGCTATTATTCCCCACTTGGCTTGAAGTCAGGCTCATTACTTTCAAGTACAAAACTACCACCTTGCTATTGCTTTCAGGTACCGTGCTCATACAAGCTAAAAGTGTACTATATGATATTATTTGAATGAGTCTACCAGTTCCATACTCTTCACCATAAAAACTCACATCATACTCATCGTCATATCTCAAATCTTTAGCCATTCCAAATAGCTCTGACATGGACATATAGTCAACCTCACAATAATCAAACCAACTGACTTCACCACCCAAATAAGACCATTCACTGTCCTTTCTATTTTTAACTAGTTTACCTCTATGGAAAAACTTAAATGTGACAACCTCATCAGCATCTTTATCTGTGTAAGAGGAAGATTCACTTAACAAATGGACAAAGGTAACAAAGACAAAACAAGGACCACACAAGGATAATACAAGGAACATACAGGGACCACATAAGGTGTATTGGGGCCAGCACAGAGTAAAAAAGTATATGAAAAAACAAAAAAAAACTCCAACAACATAGTAGACTAGGAACACGCAAGGACCACACAATAACCACACCAGGACCAGCACAGTCAAAAAGTACACAAAAAACAACAACAAAAAACCCTAACAGCAGTTCAATGCACATGCCAAAATCAAGAAATTCGAGTGAGAATGGGCCCACTTACATATGGGTTGACAACCTCCAAATTCTCTAAGCACCACCATCTTCGCACTTTCTAGCCTTAAAGTCTAATGCCAAACAATGATTTCTTCTCCAGATTCTCCCAAAATCGAAGCCAATCTCGGATTTTCACAAACCCTCTTCTCCAATTTCCCCTTCTCACCCAATTTCCCCCTTTCTTAGAATTGAGAAACCCTTATTCGAAGAGGTTAAAGGTTAAAACGAAGTAAGGCCCAACGCTCATAACGAAACGGCTAAAAAACTAACGAAACAGGTAACGTAGACGGTTTTTAAAAGGTTGGGGGGTACTTTGAGACGTTTGCGAACACATGTGGTAATCTAAGACAAGTTTGAAAGTACAGGGGGAATGTACATAAATATGCCTAAATTATTTCAACTTTTAATTACTATATGGAAGGAAGTAATTGGAACTTTTAAATATTTCAACGCAATCGGGGGGAGGGGGGAAAGGGGTTTTGGTTTCTACATGTGCAGGGTGGGAGGAGGGGGGAGTGGTCTGAGTTCAATTTTCATGTTACCATTTCTCCCGTGCCTACCTGTTACCCATCTAAATTTTTGACATATGTCCTTCCACTTAACTCTAAGTTAACAGTGTTTAGTTTAATTAAATTAAAAAATGAAAACTAATAATTGAAGGAAAAACTTTTTTTTATTTGTTGGTCCACTACCTCCACATTCATCTGCTCTTTTACTTTCTTCTCCGCATCATAGCTAAATAACTTCGACGACACAATCACATACACTGAGAGTTTGATTTCTAACACCCAATAACGTTGTTTGCTGGAATACTCCATGAATACCTAGCTCAGAGTCAGACCAACCAAATCCTTTCTTTCTTCCTAAGTCCTGTGGACTAGTGGATTGACAGATCTCAATCAAAATTAATGTAATATGAATTCATTATATGTACTCTAAGTTAACAGTGTTAACTTTAATTAAATTAAAACTAATAATTGATGAAAAAAAGACCCAGCAAGGTTTCTGAACTTCAAGCTCTGTTTCGTTTTCTTATAAATTTTGTAGGAAGGGAAAGAGCATAAGAGAAATCAAAATGTTTATCGAATGTTCATGAAGAAGCCAGACAAGGCATAGCCCCCTCTCATGCTCGCCGTCGGAAACTCTCTTTCTTCCCCTTGATTTTGGATCAAGATCTATATTCTTTCCCTGCTCTTCTTCTTTGAAAGAGAGGGAGATTAAGAGGGAAGCAGATAAATCAGGAGAGAGAGAGAGAGAGAGAGAGAGAGAGAGAGAGAGAGGAGAGAGAGAGAGAGAGAGAGAGGGAAGGGGGGACAGAGGTTGAGAAAATGAGGCTTTGCTGCGGTGAGAAGGAGAGGGGTTTGCTACTGGCTAGATGGAGTGGGTGGGAGTTTTGGTGGCCGGCTGGTTTGGGGTTGCTGAGGATTGGGGGTGGTGGGAGGCAGTTCACTCTTCGGTCCTTTTTTTTCCCTCAATTATTAGCTTTCATTTTTTAATTTAATTAAACTTAACACTGTTAGCTTAGATTTTAAATGGAATGATAGATGTCAAAAAGTTAGATGGGTAACAGGTGGGCACATGAGAAATGCTAATAGGAAAATTGAACTTGTCTGTAGTTGGTGGTTGGGAAATAGGGGAGAAGAAATTGGTGGGAGGTTTTCTTTTGGGAGTTTCACTAAAATCCAACATGGAATGCACTTTAGCAATACACCCAAAATCCATTTACTATATAAGAAATTGGTGTTGAAGTTCCTATAAATTACAGGACTGCCACTGAAAAAAAACTCAAAAAACACCCAAAACAAGCCCAATCCAATTTTATAAAAAAGCCCAAATTTTTTTTTTTTTTTTTTTTTTTTTCACAAAAGTCCAAAACCATTTTATTACAACACAAAACTGTCTCGAAAACAGTAACTTCAAGCACGCATATTCATTAAACCATCTCAGCAAAACATCTCTTCATTTCATCGTCTTCATCATTTATGCAAACTGAAACTCCATAACAACCACCAAGCTTGATCTACTTTCAAAAACCAACACCACACACTAACCTCCACATGCAAAACAAAGATAAAATTTCAGAGAACAATTTCAACAAGAAAAGGCTTCAAAGGTAAGACATTTAAAAACCAAACCTTTATTGTAATGTTGATTAATTGCTGTAAAGTTTCAGTATATGGTAATAACAGTATTTTATATTCGAATCCAAGACAAAATTTTGAAACTATATTGGATTTTCACTATTGGACTAACTGCATATGACTATAAAATAGTCAGTTTTCAGCAACTCAAAAAAGAAAGAGATATTTAGTCATATACTCATTTTTAACACTGCTAGTTTACTTTCATGATGATTAATGGCTGTAAAGTTCCAATATAGGGTAATAACACTGATTGTTTCCTCTAAAATCCTATTTTGAATGCATATCTACCACCGTAAAGTTCCAGTATAGGGTAATAACACTGCTTGTTTCCAATGAAATCCTATTTTGAATGCATGTCTACTACTATAAAGTTCCAGTACAGAGTAATAACACTTTTTTTTCCTATGAAATTCTATTTCTAATGCATTTAACCATTGTAAAGTTCCAATATAGGGTAATAACACTACTAGATTCTTCTGAAATCCTATTTCTAAAGCATGTCTACCCCTTGTAAAGTTCCATTATAGGGTAATAACAATGCTAGATTCCTCTGAAATTCTATTTCTAATGCATGTCTAACCATTGTAAAGTTCCAATATAGGGTAATAACACTGCTAGATTTCTCTGAAATCCTATATCTAATGCATGTATACCCTTTGTAAAGTTTCAATATATGGTAATAACACTGCTAGATTCCTCTGAAATCCTATTTCTAATGCATGTTTACCCTTTGTAAAGTTTCAATACATGGTAATAACACTGCTAGATTCCTCTGAAATCCTATTTCTAATGCATGTTTACCCCTTGTAAAGTTCCAGTATAGGATAATAACACTGCTAGTTTCATATAAAATCCTATTTCTAATGCATGTCTACCACTGTAAAGTTCCAGTATAAGGTAATAACACTGCTTGTTTCCTATGAAATCCTATTTCTAATGCATGTCTGTAAAGTTCCAATATAAGGTAATAACACTGCTACCTAACAACAAATTATAGTCGACTCAAAAACCAATAGTGCATAAACAGAAAAAAACACGAATATACTCATATTCAAAATTAATATGATAACATAATCAAATATCACAAATCTGTAACACAGCTCAAACCAAAACACAAAAAGCAAATCCACAACCAAACTAAATTTGAAATCAATCCAAATTATAAACAAAAAAAATTAAAATCACAATTTAAAACTCAAACGAATATCTAATACAAATTAGAACGAAATTAGAAAATCCAATAGCTTATCTCCAAATCGACAATAACAAAAATAAACATATAAAATCAAGAAGAATTGGATCTACATTTCAAATTTAAACTCCAAAACTGCAAAAATTATGAAAACTTAACCAGCAACTTAATTAATCGAACATGAAATCACCCAAATCATACTACAATAAAATCAAAAAAGTCCTTACAATACCTATACCAACATATTCAGACTAACAAGGGGAAATTTTTGGTCTTGGACCCCGGCCAAAAAGTGGCCGGAGTAATCCGGAACACTGCCAAAACCGTCGGTGAAACTAGGGTGTATTGATTAATTTCCAAAACTCCAAAATCTATCCTAACCACATACATAAACAGCTTGAGCACGAAAATTAGATAAAGTTTCATACCTCGATCGACGGAAACAACAGCCGGAGTCACCGGAAACGACGTCGGAAAACTTGAAATCCAAAACCTTTTTGAGCTCGCAGCGGCGTCATCAATGGCTGATGTGGCTGGGCTTTAGCCCAGACTTGATCGTCGGCCTTGACCGATCCTTTTCCGATCGCTGTCATGCTGGCCGTGGACGGAGCACCAAGATCGTTGGCCTAGGCTTGGTTTCTGCGAAGGGAGAGAGAGAGAGAGAGAGGGCCCAAATTTTTCAAAAAAAAACTAATTTAATACTAAATGGGTAATAAAGGTATTTCATTTAAGTAATTAAACAAAAAAATGTAACAGCTGTCAGTTTTGGGTATATTTTGGGTGTGTTTATATGTTTTAAATAGTGTATGGTATATTTATAGTTTCATGTCTAGAATTGGGTATTTCACTAATTTTGTATTTTCTTTTTCTCTATTTGATTTTTTTTTTTACATTTTCCTTATTTTTCTTAATTCTATACCTTGTAAAATGTCAAATTTATCCTTATATTTGACGGGTATTTGGATGGAATTGTGAAAAAAGCTAACGGCATGGGTGAAATTGGCTAATAAATTTGATACAATGGTTAAATTGGCTGAAAAATTAATTCATGATGGAGATTTCGACAAGCGTAATAGTTCAGGGGGCATTCGATAGTTTACCCTTAAAAAAACTTAAAAAATTTGCCTTGAACATTTGTTATCTACTATCATTTGCATTTTATATGTGCGCCGTATTAATCATTCTTTCTTCTTTGTAGATGTGGATTAGGACAAAACAATGTGCCAATCCCCTTGCAATATGAATCTTCTTTGGATATTTGTTTAACCAAATTTACTCAATTAATCTCTTTATTTATTTATTTCTCATCCCAAATATTTACTACATTGTAAATGTTGTCTGTGAAAGCGAGCTTATATCTTAACATCTTAGTAACTTTTTGAGTATGCTATTGATTTTGGGCTATTAATAGTGCTTGGAAAGAAGCATGCGCATCCACAACTCCGAACACGGTTATGATAGCAAAAGGAAACTACCTGGTTGGTCCAATGAAGTTTCAAGGGCCCTGCAAAGCGCCGGTTAGTGTTCGAGTTGAAGGAGCCCTGCAGACCCTTGTAAAGCCAGAAAAGCTCAAGTTACAAGATGGTTGGGTCGTTTTTCAAAATATTGTCAAGTTACAAGATGGTTGGGTCGTTTTTCAAAATATTGATGGGTTAACAGTCTCAAGAGATGGCACTTTTGATGGCCAAGGATCAATAGCTTAATCCAAAAATGATTGTGCCAAAACTGGAAAATGCAACTCAGTGCCTATAGTAAGTTTTTTTAATTTGAAGTGAACGTTTTTTTTTATCAATTTGTGAGCTAGAAATGGAGGCTAACAAATAGAATTTGCTCAATTGGGTTCCTTGAATGCAGACCATAAGATTCGTAGGGCTCACCAATTCACACATTCAAGACATAACTTCTTTGAACAACAATCTGTTTCAAATAAATGTCTTAAACTGCGAAAATGTGACATTTCAACATGTGATCATCACGACCCCTGGTGAAAGTCTAACCACAGATGGAATCCACATAGACCGGTTGATATAGATTTTCGAACACTTGAAAAAGAGTATCCAAAAATCACAAATTAAATTACTTGCAAGCGAGGAGAGACGTGGTTCAAATATTAGGGTTTAGATTTTTCACGTTCAACCGGCATTCCCTCATTAGCCTAACAATGCTCGTTTTCATCCACGTTCAGTTGTCATCGCCCTCCTCGACTTGACAAGGCCTAGTCACTTTTCTTCTATGTCGAGTCGCTACCGTCACTCCTCTCTTCGATTCGGGGGTGCTGGCCTTGTTGTTGTCTTTCTCATATTCTGGGTGTTGGTTTTGTCGTTTACTTTTTCCTCGATGCGCCAGTGTTTCTGGTGGTTGTCTTAGTATGGTGGTTTCAGTGGGTCTGCTGCTGCTATTGTACCGACAGTCACCAAGTCAACGATGACTATGGTGCAAGTTGCTTCGTTGGGGTCGGCGGTCACAGTGGAGGTGGCTTTCCTCACACTCCCTTCGTCAGCGGTCACAGATGCATGTGCATCAACAACACCAAGTAAAATTGTTGTTTCCAAAGGGAACATTCAAGTTTGTAGGAACAACTTTTAAAGGTCCTTGCAAGGCTGCTATTGAGTTTCAACTCCAAGGAACATTGCAGGCTCCAGCAGATGGCAGCCAGCTCCCGAAGGACGACACTTGGATTGGTTTCGACAACGTCCACGGGCTCACCTTGTCAGGTGGTGGAACTTTTGATGGCCAAGGAGCACTGTCTTGGAAAAATAATGATTGCAACAAAAATACACAATGCAAATCTAAACACATTGTAAGATGATTTAATCCTACCATGTTGTTTTATATACTTGAAAATCTTCTTGTGTCACATAGGAGCATTTGCGAAATCTTGCTCATTGATAAATTCTTGACTTGATGATACGTGATCCAAATGCACAGCCTGACAATAACAACATATTTGTGTTTGATTTGTTTTCTTAATATATGCAGAATTTGAGGTTCCACTTACTCACCAATTCCAAAATTTTGGATGTAACTTCAAAAGATAGCACAAATTTCCACGTCAATCTTTTGAAGTGCGAGAAGGTTGAAATCAATGGATTTACCGTCTCATCACCTAAGGAAAGCATGAACATAAATGGAATTCACATCGGTCGTTCAACTGGGATCAACATCACTAACACAACCATCGGAACTGGGGATGATTGTATTTCGATCGGTGACGGTACCAAGGACCTCACCGTGACCAACGTTACTTGCGGGCCAAGCCACGGCATAGCCATCGGAAGCCTTGGAAGGTACCTAGAGGAAGAACCCGTGTCCGACATCAATATTAAGAAATGCACCTAGACTAATACAACGAATGGTGTGAGGATCAAAACATGGCTTGCTTCCCCAAAAGATGGCACTGCCTCAGATATTCACTTTGAGGATATTACCATGGTTAATGTTGGTAACCCTATCCTCATTGACCAAGAGTACTGCCGATGGAACGAATGCAAAAAAGGGGTATCTATCTATAACAATTTATTCACATCATATATATGTTCCTTGTTAATCAAGTCATCCTTTACTTAATCTTTAAAAAGATTTAAATTAATCAATTAATGAATGGTTTTGTGTAGGTTCCTTCCAAAGTTAAGATCAGCAACGTTAGCTTCAAGAACATCAAGGGCACCTGTACCGACCCAGTTGATGTGAAGCTTGCATGCAGCCTAGGCCTGCCATGTGAGAATGTGGAATTGAGTGACGTTGATCTCAAGTACACTGGAGACAAAGGCCCTATTACCTCTGTGTGTTCTAATGTCAAGCCGACAATTATTCGCGTGGCACAGCCTCTTGCTTGCTCTACCGGCGCTGCTGCTTGATCTAACAAGCACAAACCATGCTGCTGATGTTTCTTCAAAGATACATTGGTTGTGTGCTCTTCGATTTTGTGCTAATTGTACTTTGTGTTTTCATCTAAGAGGTGGAAAATATCTCAGTGTATTTTTTTTGTTACATCTTAAAATAGATGAATAAATTAGTAGGTATTACATGAAAATAATCATGGGAAAGAGAAAGAAAGTTTTATTTGATTAAAAAAGAATGTTATTGGAATATGAATCTTCTTTGGATATTTGCTTAACCAAATTTACTCAATTAGCCTCTTTATTTAATTGTTTCTGTATGAATGACGACCTTGACCAGTGGTGCTAGGAAGGGGAAGAGGGAGGGGTGATTCAGTCTTATGTTTTTTATTTTTTGTGCAAGAATAGAAGTAAAAAACCTCAAACAAAAAAGAGAAGATGGATTATTAATTCAAGTAATGTGTTGAGTTTAAATACACATTGAAAAAACTTAAAATTTTGCCTTGAACATTTGTTATCTACTATCATCTGAATTTTTATGCGCGCCATATTTAATCATTCTTTCTTCTTTGTAGATGTGGATTAGGACAAAACAATGTGCCTAGCCCCTTGCACCCGACAAAATAATGTGTTGATTCCAAAGCTGTTTGTTGTACTTTGTCTCTTCTCTTGTGTTGCTTCCTGTAGACTTCTCTATTTCCAGTGTAATTCGTTATTAGTGGTGGATAGAGTTGGTGTGCTTTTTGGTGTGCTTTGTGGGTTCTCTCTTTCTTTTTGAAGCTTTGGTGTGTTCTCTGTCAAATGCTCTCACTATCTTATGGCTGTGCAAAGGACTATGATATCATATCGTGTTATTCTATGTACGCTATTTCGGTTCTATGAATTAAATCCATTTCTAAAAATTAAAAAAACTATAGGGCGAAACTTAATTACTTTATACAACCAGACAATTTTTCAAATTTTTATCAACTTTCTCACATAAACATGTCTACAACTTTCACAAATATATCAATGAATCCCGCCATACTTCGAGAAAAAAAAGAGATGAGTTCGGAAAAAAACAGACAAACTATCAGCTAAATAATATACAGTAGAAGTTGCACGAAAACATTGCTTGCAACTAATTGATGCCTTTTACAAAAAACAAAACAAAAAAACAAAAAAAAAAAAAAAAAAAAAAAAACAAAAAAAAGCTTCTTGATGGCATGATTCCTTTCGACAAATAGCTATGAATTTGGTTTGATACGTTAGTGGTGGTAAGCTTTCCAACCGGACTATATATAAATTGGGTTGAAACGAAAATGGAGTACATAAAACTTAACTTAATAATCCTCAACATCACATATACTTGATCCACCAAACAAGGCTCCTTCTATTCTATTATTCAAAATCTCAACCTTGAGATAATCACAATCAACCCTCAATAGCCTTCTCTCCCAATGCAGTCCTCCACCAACCCTAACAACACCCTGCATCGCCACGCCAAAACCCACAATTCCTCCCCTCAAATCCTCAACCATGGCAGCCCCCACATGATCCTTGACGAACACCGAAGATGCGACAAGGCTTGCATGAACTGATGACTCATTCTTGGGCCCTGCAGTTTCGTTGAAAACAACGTTTGTCATGGTGAGAAACTCCTTCTGATAGAAAACAGAGGCTTGCATGGCATCGAATTAGATGCTCTTGTCCTTGTAATGGTTTTTAGCAAGTAAAGTGATGGACCAATTTGCAGTTACAGAAGAGGAGTAGACTATGAAAGGAGAGACCGAGAGAGAGTTTATATGGAATTCTATGTCATGATGAGAAGACAAGTTTAGAACTATTACTAGAGCCAATACAAAACCCGCGATTCCAAGGGTTGCCACAAGCCATGCCATCAAGTTTAAACAACTTGGTTTGCCCGTGGTAAAGCTGGCGGAGGTCCACGTGTTGGTGGCCGTCTTCATGGTTGCTAGGGTTTTCTTGATGGAGGAAACAACTTGACTTACTTGGAGGGGAAGCATGAGGACAAGTTCCAAACCCTTCTGAAAAAAAAAAGCTTTATATATTGGAAACTTAGAAAATTAATTATTTTGGTATGGAGAAAGACTATTATACCTTCATTATATTGGTCAAGATCTGAGTCGATATATGAGGATATGATAATAATCTTTCTGGGTGCAAGAATGGGTAGTTTTCTAACTTAAGAGAAAAGCAAAAGAGAAGTCATTTTTGTGATATATGAAGTTAGTAATAATCTAGTGAAAATAAGAGAAATATAATTTATGGCTCTATACTAGTTAAGAAGAAAAAAAATTAAGTATATATTCTTCAATCATTTTAATTTCTTCTGGATATAAAAAGATTTTCCAATAGTTTGATTAGTTGGGAAGGTAATTCTCATGTCACGACTGCTTTGTTACAAATTATGGTCAAGAATTGATTAGTGTGTTTGGAAACAATTTTTTGTTAATCTTTGCATCAAATTGGATTATAAGTGATCCATGTCTTAAATCTTTTCTTTCTAATCTGACATATCCTTGGAAGCAAAAATCTTTTGTCCAAACTGGAAACTGAGCCAAGCGTTATTGTGTGGTGTCTTGGGGTAGACGGCAATATTAGAAAACAGCCTAAGAACCGTTCCCTGGCTCGTAGGTAATTCATGGCTGAGCTGCTTAATTAATTACTAATTATATGATAAAATGGTTGACGGTGTTTAGCTTCTTAATGGCCTCTCGTATAATTTGACGGTGTTTAGCTTTCCGATCGGACTATAAATTGGCCTGAAATAAATGGAATTTCATCAACTTCCCAACCAAAAAACAAAAACAAAAAAACATAAAGTGAAAAAAAAATAAAAATAAAAAGAGTGAAGATGGGTTTGAAACTGAAAAATGTCTTGCCAGTATTTGTGTTCTTGTTGTTAGCATCCACAGCTAAAGCCCAAACAGTGTTTGATGTGACAAGTGCAAAATATGGTGGAAAGCCAAACTCTGATATTACCCAGGTAACAAACATTAATTTCCATATTCAGTTCAGATTAGAATTTATTTCTATAATTGTTTGCTAAACTAAATCATTTACTATGTCTTAATTTTTGTTTAATGTTTTGAATTAGGCTTTGAGCAAGGCTTGGACAGATGCATGTGCTTCAACATCACCAAGTAAACTTGTTGTTCCAAAAGGAACATTCAAGTTTTTAGGAACAACTTTTAAAGGTCCTTGCAAGGCTCCCATTGCGTTCCAGCTCCAAGGAATATTGCAGGCTCCAGCAGATGGCAACCAACTCCCAAAGAAGGATACTTGGATTAGTTTCGACCACATTGACCGGCTCACCATATCAGGTGGTGGAACTTTTGATGGCCAAGGAGCAATTGCTTGGAAACAAAATGATTGCCACAAAAACCAAAATTGCAAATCTATTGCCATTGTAAGATAATCTGATCCTACCCTGTTTCAAATCTTGGTCATTGATCAATTCTTGACGTGATGCGTGATCCAAATTCACAGTCTGACAATATCAACATTTGTTTGATAAACATAAATCTAGAAAGAGAAAAAAATTACTCATATGTGTTTGATTGTTTTCTCAATATATATGTGCAGAATTTGAGGTTCAACTTCATCACCAATTCCAGAATAGAGTACATAACTACAAAAGATAGCAAAAATTTCCACGTCAATGTTTTGGGGTGCACAAATGTTGCATTCCACCATTTCACCGTCTCAGCACCTAAAGAGAGCATTAACACAGATGGAATCCACATTGGACGTTCCACTGGGATCAGCATCATTGACTCAACCATCAAAACTGGGGATGATTGTATCTCAATTGGTGATGGTACCAAAAATCTCAACGTGACCAACGTTACTTGCGGACCAGGCCACGGCATAAGCATCGGGAGCCTTGGAAGGTACCAGAAGGAAGAACCAGTGTCCGGGATCACAATCAAGAACTGCACCTTGACTGATACACAGAATGGTGTGAGAATCAAAACATGGCCTGCTTCCCCATCAGCTGGTACTGCCTCAGATATTCACTTTGAGGATATTATCATGATTAATGTTGGTAACCCTATCCTCATAGACCAAGAGTATTGCCCATGGAACCAGTGCACACTAAAGGTATATATAACAATTTGTTAACATCATATGTTCCTTGTTAGTCAAGTCATCTACTTAATCTTTAATTAATAATGGTAATATTAATTGTTCTATGCAGGTTCCATCCAAAGTTAAGATCAGCAATGTTAGCTTCAAAAACATCAAGGGCACATCTACCACTCCACTTGCTGTCAAGCTTGTATGCAGCAAAGGCCTACCATGTGAGAAAGTGGAACTAAGTGACATTGATTTAAAGTACACTGGAAACCAAGGCCCTCTTACCTCTAAATGTACTAATGTCAAGCCCACGATTACTCGCGTGACAAAGCCTCTTGCTTGTGCAACTTCTGCTTGATCTAACAAGTACAAACCATGCTGATGTTTCTCCAGAGGTGGAAAATATCAGTACACTTTTGTTGTTGAATAAATTACCCATGAGCCTTGCTCAAGTGACATGATACGGGTGGGCTGAGGGGGTAGAGGTTTTATGTTCTAACCTCCTTGTAATTATTTTTTGTTCTATTTTATTTTTTGGCAAAATGTCATTTTTGGTCCTTGTGGTTTGTCGCTTTTACCACTAAGATCTCTATAGTTTCAATTTGAACATTTTCATCCCTGTGGTATCAATTTGAAGCAATTTAAGGACAATCTTCAATTTCTGTCACATTCTTTTAACTTCTGTTATTGGTGGAGGGATAATCTAGTCAACAAGTTATTAAAAAATTAATTCTTTTAAAAATAAACAATACAAAATGGAAAAATTAATAAATAAAAAATATATCTTCTTCTCCCCTCCCTAGAAGCCTTCGTCCCTCTCTGCTGTATCTCTCCCTCTTCATTTCTCCACCACCTGATAGCATCATATCCCCAGCCCCACCCTACCCCTAACTGTGACCCACCCCCAACCCCATCCCTACCGACAACCCAACACCAGCGCACCGACCCCCTCATCCCTCTATCTCTCTCCGATTTGGCCCTCCACCTCACCCCACCACAGGCCGCTAATCATCTCTCCACCACAACCTAAAACTAGATATTCTCCAATATACAGCTTTGTTCATCAGTCGATTTTTAATAACTTGGCAATAGCTATAGATTTTACCCTTCCCATCAAATAAGCCATAATAAGTGAGAATAAAATTGAAATAGGAGTTGTTCTTGGTGGGTGGGCTGGGTTGGAGCTTCTTTTTTTTGGGCAGATCTATTGGCCATATTGTAATAAATTATGCGGCTTTTTTTTTTTTTTTTTTTTTTTTTTTTTTTTTTTTTTTTTTTTTTTTTTTTTTTTTTTTTTTTTTTTTTTTTTTTTTTTTTTTTTTTTTTTTTTTTTTTTTTTTTTTTTTTTTTTTTTTTTTTTTTTTTTTTTTTTTTTTTTTTTTTTTTTTTTTTTTTTTTTTTTTTTTTTTTTTTTTTTTTTTTTTTTTTTTTTTTTTTTTTTTTTTTTTTTTTTTTTTTTTTTTTTTTTTTTTTTTTTTTTTTTTTTTTTTTTTTTTTTTTTTTTTTTTTTTTTTTTTTTTTTTTTTTTTTTTTTTTTTTTTTTTTTTTTTTTTTTTTTTTTTTTTTTTTTTTTTTTTTTTTTTTTTTTTTTTTTTTTTTTTTTTTTTTTTTTTTTTTTTTTTTTTATTACTTCCAGCTCTAGGGTTGATGACAACACAATATCTATAATGATCAAATCCGAAGGATCGTGGACAAGTTCTCTCTCCCATATGATCCAAACTAGGCAAGAGTCGGATGGCGATCAGAAGAAGTACATACCTATTGCAGTAGAAGGCCCTTATGGACCTGTCTCTATGGACTTCTTAAGGTGCATAAAAAATTAACGTTTCATTATAGAATATATATTGTTAAACTGCTCAGTGATGATCAATTAGCATTTGTTGAATTGAGGCAGGCCTAAGTTTCCATTTTGGAGGCAGGCCTAACTTTGAAGGTACTTGGATTCTTTTTTTATCCATGAAATCTTTTCCAAGTTCCAAACCCTTAAAATTTCCTTGTTCTGGCATACAAGACTAGGATATGTTTCTAACATTTGTTGAATTGAGCGGATATCTTTGCAAAGTTTCCAGATGAGACAGGTGGATCTGATATTGGAGTGTTGCTCTATGGACCTGAGACTACGAAGGAATCAGTGGGGCATCAATTTGCCAGAAAAAATGTGGAGCTAAGAAGCAGAAACCCAATTTCAGCTTCCACTCCCTCAATTTCACACCAGAACCCATAATAAAAAGTGAAGATAATAACAGTTAGATTTCCATCCAAAATAGTATAGTGATCAATCAACTCTAGATATTTGGTATTTTAATCAACAGGTTTGTGTCTATCTAGATTGATCAGTTCTTGTAATTGCTTCTTAGGCTTCCAAGATAATGAATTTGAGCAATGTACATATATATATAAATGTCTCTTGTTGTAGTATAAATATGAACTTTAATGATTGGAATTTGGAACTTTGCCTTTTCTCAGTTGCTTTTCCACTGCAGATAGTTTACTTTTTGTGGTGTGGAATAATGGGGTGTACTCGCCCAATTTGGGAAAATGTGGAATAATGTCTATCTAGATTAAAATTCAAGTTGTCAAAAAAGCAATCAAATAATTATATCATAATCATGTTGGTTAATGGTTACAGGAAGATCCATGAGGAGTTAAATCTTTCATTTATAAAAAAAAAAAAAAAAAAAAAAAAAAAAGAGAGAGGAGCCAAGTCTAATTCAATTTATTTTACTCTTTTTTTTTTGGGCTAAAAAGAGGATAATTCTTGTGTTCCTTTACTGCTTCAGTCTGACTGCGGTCAGTTGGTACAGCATCCGCCTTCTGGCCCTTGCCAACCATGAAATCAATGCTGGCATCCTGGTCAGTGGTTTCCCACAACTCAAGCGTCTCACCATCAGCCTCTATGGTGTCTCTTCTGCTTATCCCATAGGATGAACACTCTGATATCTGATCAAGAATGATGTCTTTCGTCAGAATTTCATTTCCTGAGCCAGATATTTCACGCTTCTTCATAGAAAATGTGCAGGACCAATCAAAAACTGCCAACCCATTATGGATAAGGAAATAAATGGAGTAAAGCTTTAAGTTCCAGAGAGAAAGAAGAAGAAGAGAGTATAGCTTTAATAAATGGATCATCACCTCAGTCCAATTTCCCATTGCAAATGGAATGCATAAACAGATATGGAGATTACCTCTGATTCTTCTGTGTCTAATTTATGAGATGCGGCGTCTGTAAGTACATGCTTCTCAAGTGCTGTTGTACACTCCTTCAAAGGGATGACAAACGACAATCAGGGGGGGTAAAAAAAGGTGCCAGTACAGCCGTCGGCTATACTATTTATTTAAAAAACAGGCCAAAAATGGCTATACGAGCCTTATATTTCCCTCCCTGCCTGGCTCGCTTCACTGAATCACTTCCCATCAAAGTCTTCAAGTTCATGGGCAAAAAAGAGGTGGGCAATAGCCCGTTTGAGCTCTCATGGCGTCTCCCAAGAAATGAAAAAAAAAGCAAGTAAGATAGGAAACTAAAAAAAAACTTAAGCTTGGTTCCAGTCGAGCCTAAAGCCGCAGACTCTGGCTGGTGGGATAGTTTCTTCAACCCAAGGTTTTTCTTTTCACTAAGCTCAGTCTCCAATTACTCTGCTTCCAACTTTTTAGTGGAATGCATTGAGATTGCTTGTAGTTTTAACTAAATTATCTTTATATTTTCCTTATTTTCGAAAATCTATGACCCACAGAAATCTAGAACAGGTGGTGGATTTTGTTCTGTAATGTTAAATTCGGTAATGATGTTCATAATTAGAGCTCAAAACCTATAAACTGTGCTTTTGTTCAATTAGGCTGTTGGAAAAATCAACCTAGGCGCTAGGCGGGTCTAGGCGGGTCCTTTGTTTTTTTTTTTCCTGACTTTAGCTAAATTATGAACTCGCTTCAATTTCTGATTGCCGCTATACGAAAATTGGCTTTTGATTTTATGTGTTTTGCATCCTGAAAAGAGAAAGTTGTGGTCGAAAAGTTATTACTAGAGGGAGCAATAGAGATTTTACCGTGTAAAGGTAGTACGTAATTGTTAGGAATCTGCTTCGGCCTAAGTTGGATGAGTGGTTGGAAATCCTGACTGAATCAGACTTAGGGAATATACAGACACTGAAACATATAGTCGGGCTTTGCCTGTTGTCATAGACTATAAAGCCGCAATTCACTTTTGGAAGGTTGACAAGTTTCACTTTGTTGTCTGCATAAGCGCCTTTATCGGCGTCGTTTTTGGCAACGTTGAAATTGGACTAGTCTTAGCGGTACGTATCATTATTGTGTGTGACGGTAACACCTGAACTAACAACTTAAAACTACGCATTAGAACTAATATTTCTTTTTTCTTCTGTGTAGGTTGCAATATCTGTGATCAGGGTACTCTTGTTTGTGGCAAGGCCAAATTCCATGGTTTACCGAAATGTTGAGCAGTGTCCCAATGAAAACAATATTGTTCCTGGAATTCTCATACTTGAGATTGATGCTCCCATTTACTTTGCAAATACCAACTACGTAAGAGAAAGGTACTAATTAATTAAACCTGAGTAAGAACTAAAGATTTGGGGCTTAAGATAGATAATAGGGACTAAGGTTTTGTTGAGTTGTTCTTGAGGTGGTTGTACTATCTTTTTGTTTTCTGGTCATGTTTATGTTCTAGTGATTCAGAACTAAAGATTTGGGGCTTAATATAGATAAGTGGCTTATCTATGGGACTGGGAAAGAGACATCCCACTTTGTTTGTGAATGTTTGAATCAGACATTTGATTTTTATGATGATTTCACAAATTTTCATCTACAAATTGATTGAATAACTAGTGTAGTGCTTCAAGTTACCAGTCTCTTCTAACCAAGGTGCTTTCTGATGGTGCCACCATACTCATTAAACATAGAGACCTCCGTGTGTCATCCTTTTGATTCTAATAATTTCCAAGTGTTAAGTTGGTTAACTGGCCTAGCGTTTGAGCCATAAATTACTGAAAGTCTCATGATGAAAGAATTGATTGCTTTTAGAAAATGGTTGAAGAGGAGACAGAAAAAGTTAAAAGGATTTGCAAAGGACTCCACTGTTCCTTTTAGAGAAAGACTAAAGATCTTGGCTGGGGTGGTAACTCCTGAGGATATCGGTCGGAGTTCTGCTGAGAAGAAGCTTGTACATGTATATAATGACAAACCAGTTCTTTCATGCCCTCAACGCATTTTTTACAAGGTAAACATTGAACATTTATGTTGCTGAGTGTTAAGAAGATGACACATAAAAACCATGTTTGACTTTATCAAGCTCTCCCACATGCAGGGTCCTAACTACTTTGAGATTGATCTGGACATTCATCGCTTCGACTACATATCAAGGAAGGGTCTCGAATTGTTTTATGAACGTTTTAGAAAACAGAATAGCCAAGCGGCGATATTCTCTTCAAAATATTTTATTTAAGCCGTATGGCCAGGCGGCTATACTCTCTTTGAAAATATTATGTCTATGGCTTATAGCCGAACGGCTATACTTTTAAATGTTCTGTTTATAGAGTATAGCCGAGCGGCTGGACTTTAAAAATATTCTATTTTACGGGTATATCCGAGCGGCTATGCTCTTTAAATATAACAACAAAAATTTGGATTTCTCTATAGCAAAGATGAGCCTTTAGATAATGAATCAATTAGACATGGTATGTGTTTACGTTCTAGCTTTGTTCCTCTGTATGCGCTTAGGGTTGAGATAAAAGTTATGTCTTGTTTATGTGTTGCACGTGTCTGAGAAGTGATGTAATGACGTTGCTTATCTTTCAAGTGCCCCGTGTCATGTTTCCTAAATATATTCGAATATTTAAAAAGTATAGCAGCACGTCTATAATAATATAATTACTAATTGAAGTAATTAAAAAAGGATAAGATATTACTTAATATATATATATATATATATAAAGAGCAAAAGGCAGAGAATTGTGAAACATTCAAAACACTATAAAATGCCCTTGGTTAATTCAAACATTAAGAATTGAAATTATTAATTAAATGAGTATAACATGGTAAATTCATATTTTTATATTAAAAAATTAAAATTAAAAACAAAATAAAAATCAAATAATAGATCCAACTTTTATGGAACATAACAGCCCATATTATCTTTTCTTAATTCTAAAAATAAAATAAAAAAGAGAAAAGAAAATCAATTGGCACATGCTGACTATTATATATATTAAATTAAAGAAGTTGGGCAAAAAATAAAAGTAAAGAAACTAATTTTATATTTCAAAAATAAATAAATAAAGAGCAAGAAGACCAGTCGCGACAACATTTCGTCGGCACAGGTCTATGCCGGCAACTATTTGCCGGATTAGACCACTCCCGAGGAAAGTTTCCTATGCCGATGAAATGTCGTTGGGAGAGGTCTAATCCAGCAGAATTGGGCCGAGATAGACCTGTGTCGACGAAAGTTCATCGGGAGAGGTTTTTTTAAATAATAAGTATAAGCTTAGTATCTTTAGGTCAATAAATTTTTATTTTTGTAATTCAATAAAATCTTAGCCTTATTTAATTACTTTCATTAGTAATTATGTTTTAATCATTATTTATTTTGTGAATAATTAGTATTAAATGTTTTAATTAACTTCATAAATATATTACTTAATAAATAGTAATTGGTTTTTTAATTTTTTTCTTTAATAAAATACTTAAATACTAATGATTCACTAAGTAAATAATAACTAAAACATAACTACAAAATAATGTAATTAAAAAAGAGAAATTCGGATTATGATATTTCAAGGGTATAGCCGTGCGGCTATACGTTTAAAATATTATGTTTATAGAGCTTTACCAAAACAAATTTATGTACGGGGTGCTAAAGTGAATCAATAAATGTGTGATCATGAAAATACTCTAGTAATTCGCTGACTCACTTGAGAAGTTATTTTATTGCTTGTGTACATATCCACATAACATGTTGATGTGATTATCAAATTTTTCTCAAATTATTACAATTCGTGCACAATAGTTATGAAATCCAAATTTTACACAAAAAGAAGGAAGAATAATAGAAAATATCATAGCCAAAGGTGGTTCATATGGTAGATCCAAAGATTCCTATGAAGATGAATCCGTTCTCTTAGAAAGGTTAGAACGGTGGTTCATATTTTTCAAAAAATAGTATAGCCGACCAGCTATACTTTCCAAATTTATTTTAGAAATAGTACTTCCAAGCGGCTATACTCGGTTTTTTTTCTAACTTTATTTTAAAATTAGTATAGCATGGCGGCTATAACTGTTTTTCCCCTATTATTTTAAAAAAAAATAGTATAGTCGGGAGGCTTTACCCGGTATTTTCTTAACAAAAGTAATTCTAGCCTATGGCTCGTTTGAGAATGATTCTAGACGTATCAAAAATCACTTTTATAGAGAATCACTTTAAGTGGTTTAAATGATTTTATAAAGCAAGCACGTGTAAAGTACTTCTCCCCATAAGTAATTATGATTCCCAAACGAACCCTAAGAAGTGTTTTCCACAAGTCACTTCCAAGTACTTTTAAATTTTTTTGACAAAAAAACAAAAAAAGAAATTTAAATTTTAAATAAAAATTTGGATGTAGTTGTAATAACTAAAGATTAAAAGAAAGGCTGATTTTATTAGCACCCCCAAATTTGCTCTTTGCACTCCATATTCTCTTTACACTCCACTGAATTTTAGTAAAATTTAAAATTACTCACTATACCCCCTTTTTTTTTCTTCATAGATTACCCTCAAAAACCTCAGTTCTTAACTTACCTTGTTTCAGTGGGAGTCCACAGAATTTGTTTGTGTTTTACAGTAGCTATCCACCGAATGTGTTTCTGTTTTTCAATGGTAGTCTACCGAATTTGTTTCCGTTTTTCAGTGGTAGTCTACTGAATTCGTTTCTTGTTTCAGTGAATTCATTTCTTATTTCAGTGATCATCTACTGAATTCGTTATTGAGTTTGTACTTAATATTGTTTTTTTATATATGAAGAGGACTCATAAAGGTAAAATTATAAATTTGTTATAACTTCCACTTTTTCAATTTTGTACTTTTTACTAACGCATTGAATTCAAATTCATTACAAGAGCATGATGAGAGTATGTTGTTCTTTACTAGGCCGCTCGCGGCATTAGGGGAAACAGTTGCATTGTGTACAAGACCTTCCCAAGTTTATCAAGCAGTTGAGACTTTGAAGCAGATTTTAGAGAGTACAAACATACGGTCTACATGACATATCAATGTCGTCATGGATAACTAACTTGCTAGCATGCATCTAGTAGAACTCATGAAACTTTTGTTGTTTTGATTAGTTATTACATGTTGTATTAGAACTCATGGAACTTTGGAACTTTGGAACTTTAGAACTTTAGAACTCATTCAGACACTTATGAAGTTTGTCCCACCGAAAAAAGGAATATAAGAAAATAAATAGAATTATTATATTTATAATCTCAATTCAGTAGTGGGTGCATTTTCGTCAGTCATTAGGATGGCCGTATCTGTAGTAGCTACATTCTCCACTCCCGGAAGTTGTTGAAACTCATTCACAAACGCTTGGTACCTTGAGTACAAATGTGTTACATTGCATATGTCACTTTGTTCATGCCATATTCCACAAACTGGTGGAATAGGATGATCTAGAGACAAATGAACCTACAAAACAAGAATTCATTAATATACGCATAGCATATAAAATTAAACTATGTAGCGTAAACAAATAAATTCAAACATGGACATAGTGATCATCATCAACAAAACCAATTCCAATCTCATGTAGCTTGGTTTCTCTTGATTGAACTGAGAAGTGAAGAAATGTAACGCATTGTTCCACTGAAATGTCTGTCATATTCAGATTTCATCTTTAGGAAGCTTCTGCTTGGAACATTTGGGGAGGATCTTTATCTCCAGATCATCATATCTAATTTACTTGTGACAATTTGTCTTTCTTCAAGCCATTAAAATTTTCAGTCTATATGTAATGCCAATGTACATAAGAATGGTTTCTTCCCCTATTCTTGTGTTCAATATACCCATGTGCCCTTTGATGTATGATAGTATCTCTTTACAAATCGAAGACGACTTGAGATGTTATTTCTCATCTAACACCTTGTTTGAAATCTCATTTAGAATAGTTCGTATATATATATATATATACATATATATATCAATGCAATATGACAACCCCTGATACCTACAATTTATTTCAAAACTCTTTTCTTCGTTGTCTTATTAGACTGTTTTGTATCCAATTTTTCATTTGCAGAGAGTACAACACGAACGGATATATATCATAGCAAAAGGGCAGGGTTGTCAAGTGCAGTGAGAAAAAGGCTGTCATTGGATTTAGTTCATAATTACGTTTTTTTTTTTTTTTTTTTTTTTTTTTTTTTTTTTTTTTTTTTTTTTTTTTTTTTTTTTTTTTTTTTTTTTTTTTTTTTTTTTTTTTTTTTTTTTTTTTTTTTTTTTTTTTTTTTTTTTTTTTTTTTTTTTTTTTTTTTTTTTTTTTTTTTTTTTTTTTTTTTTTTTTTTTTTTTTTTTTTTTTTTTTTTTTTTTTTTTTTTTTTTTTTTTTTTTTTTTTTTTTTTTTTTTTTTTTTTTTTTTTTTTTTTTTTTTTTTTTTTTTTTTTTTTTTTTTTTTTTTTTTTTTTTTTTTTTTTTTTTTTTTTTTTTTTTTTTTTTTTTTTTTTTTTTTTTTTTTTTTTTTTTTTTTTTTTTTTTTTTTTTTTTTTTTTTTTTTTTTTTTTTTTTTTTAAAGCTACATTCTTCACTCCCTAAAGTTGTTGAAAACACATCCACATGCTCTAGGCGGGTCCTTTCTTTTTTTTTTCCTGACTTTAGCTAAATTATGAACTAGCTTCAATTTCTGATTGCCGCTATACGAAAATTGGCTTTTGATTATGTGTTTTGCATCCTGAAAAGAGAAAGTTGTGGTCAAAAAGTTATTACTAGAGGGAGCAATAGAGATTTTACCGTGTAAAAGTAGTACGTAATTGTTAGGAATCTGCTTCGGCCTAAGTTGGATAAGTAGTTGGAAATCCTGACAGAATCAGACTTAGGGATTATACAGACACTGAAACATATAGTCAGGCTTTGCCTGTTGTCATAGACTATAAAGCCGCAATTCACTTTGGAAGGTTGACAATTTTCACTTTGTTGTCTGCATAAGTGCCTTTATCGGCGTCGTTTTTGGCAACGTTGAAATTGGACTAGTCTTAGCAGTACGTATCATTATTGTGTGTGACGGTAACACCTGAACTAACAACTTAAAACTACGCATTAGAACTAATATTTCTTTTTTCTTCTGTGTAGGTTGCAATATCTGTGATCAGGGTACTCTTGTTTGTGGCAAGGCCAAATTCCATGGTTTACCGAAATGTTGAGCAGTGTCCCAATGCAAAAAATATTGTTCCTGGAATTCTCATACTTGAGATTGATGCTCCCATTTAATTTGCAAATACCAACTACTTAAGAGAAAGGTACTAATTAATTAAACCTGAGTAAGAACTAAAGATTTGGGGCTTAAGATAGATAATAGGGACTAAGGTTTTGTTGAGTTGTTCTTGAGGTGGTTGTACTATCTTTTTGTTTTCTAGTCATGTTTATGTTCTAGTGATTCAGAACTAAAGATTTGGGGCTTAATATAGATAAGTGGCTTATCTATGGGACTGGGAAAGAGACATCCCACTTTGTTTGTGAATGTTTGAATCAGACATTTGATTTTTATGATGATTGCACAAATTTTCATCTACAAATTGATTGAATAACTAGTGTAGTGCTTCAAGTTACCAGTCTTCTAACCAAGGTGCTTTCTGATGGTGCCACCATACTCATTAAACATAGAGACCTCCGTGTGTCATCCTTTTGATTCTAATAATTTCCAAGTGTTAAGTTGGTTAACTGGCCTAGCGTTTGAGCCATAAATTACTGAAAGTCTCATGATGAAAGAATTGATTGCTTTTAGAAAATGGTTGAAGAGGAGACAGAAAAAGTTAAAAGGATTTGCAAAGGACTCCACTGTTCCTTTTAGAGAAAGACTAAAGATCTTGGCTGGGGTGGTAACTCCTGAGGATATCGGTCGGAGTTCTGCCGAGAAGAAGCTTGTACATGTATATAATGACAAACCAGTTCTTTCATGCCCCCAGCACATATTTTACAGGGTAAACATTGAACATTTATGTTGCTGAGTGTTAAGAAGATGACACATAAAAACCATGTTTGACTTTATCAAGCTCTCTCACATGCCGGGTCCTAACTACTTTGAGATTGATCTGGACATTCATCGCTTCGACTACATATCAAGGAAGGGTCTCGAATTGTTTTATGAACGTTTTAGAAAACGGAATAGCCGAGCGGCGATACTCTCTTCAAAATATTATATTTATGCAGTATAGCCAGGCGGCTATACTCTCTTTTAAAATATTCTGTTTATGTCTTATAGCCTTAAATGTTCTGTTTATAGAGTATAGCCGAGCGACTGGACTTTTAAAATATTCTATTTTACGAGTATATCCAAGCGGCTATACTCTTTAAATATAACAACAAAAATCTGGATTTCTCTATAGCAAATATGAGCCTTGAGATAATGAATCAATTAGACATGATATGTGTTTACGTTCTAGCTTTGTTCCTCTGTGTGCGCTTAGGGTTGAGATAAATTTATGCCTTGTTTATGTGTTGCACAAGTATGAGAAGTGATATAATGACGTTGCTTATTTTTCAAGTGCCCCGTGTCATATTTCCTAAATATATTCGAATATTTAAAAAGTATAGCGGCACGTCTATATTCGAATAATAGTATAATTACTAATTGAAGTAATTAAAAAAGGCTAAGATATTACTTAATCTATATATATATATATATAAAGCAAAAGGCAGATAATTGTGAAACATTCAAAATACTAGAAAATGTCCTTGGTTAATTCAAACATTAAGAATTGAAATTATTAATTAAATGAGGATAATATGGTCAATTCACTTTTTTATATTAAAAAAATTAAAATTAAAAACAAAACAAAATAATAGATCCAACTTTTATGGAACATAACCGCCCATATTATCCTTTTTTTTAATTCTAAAAATAAAATAAAAAAGAGAAAAGAAAACCAATTAGCGCATGCTGGCTAGTATATATATTAAATTAAAGAAGTTGGGCAAAAAATAAAAGTAAAGAAACTAATTTTATATTTTAAAAATAAATACATAAAGAGTTCCAATCGCGACGGCATTTCGTCGGCACAAGTCTATGCCGGAAATTATTTGCCGAATTAGACCTCTCCTGAGGAAAGTTTCCTATGCCGACGAAATGTCGTCGGGAGAGGTCTAATCCAGCAGAATTGGGCCGAGATAGACCTATGTCGACGAAAGTTCATCGAGAGAGATTTTTTAAAATAATAAGTATAAGCTTAGTATCTTTAGGTCAGTAAATTTTTATTTTCAATTTTCAATTTAGTAATTCAATAAAATCTTAGCCTTATTTAATTACTTTCATCTATATATATAAAGCAAAAGGTAGAGAATGGTGAAACATTCAAAATATCTTAAAAGGCCCTTGGTTAATCTAAACATTAAAAATTAAAATTATTAATTAAATGAGGATAATATGGTAAATTCACACTTTTTCATCTTAAAAAAATTAAAATTAAAAGAAAAATCAGATAATGAATCATATTTTTATGGAACACAACTACCCATTATCTTATTTAATTCTAAAATAAATTAAAATTAAAAAAAAAGGCATCTCGCAGCGCGGAAGCACGTGCAGAGAGGCTAGTTAGTAATTATGTTTTAATCATCATTTATTTTGTGAATAATTAGTATTAAATGTTTTAATTAAATTCATAAATATATTACTTAATAAATAGTAATTGGTTTTTTATTTTTTTTCTTTAATAAAATACTTAAATATTAATGATTCACTAAGTAAATAATAACTTAAAACATAACTACTAAATAATGTAATTAAAAAAGAGAAATTCAGATTATGATATTTCAAGGGTATAGCCGTGTGGCTATACGTTTAAAATATTATGTTTATAGAGCTTTACCAAAACAAATTTATGTCCAGGGTGCTAAATTGAATCAATAAATGAGTGATCATGAAAATACTCTAGTAATTCGCTAACTCACTTGAGAAGTTATTTTATTGCTTGTGTACATATCCACATGACATGTTGATGTGATTTATCAAAATTTTCTCAAATTATTACAATTCATGCACAATAGTTATAAAATACAAATTTTACACAAAAAGAAGGAAGAATAAGAGAAAATATCGTAGCCAAAGGTGGTTCATATGGTAGATCCAAAGATTCCTATGAAGATTAATCCGTTCTCTTAGAAAGGTTAGAACAGTGGTTCATATTTTTCGAAAATTAGTATAGCCGACCGGCTATACTCGGTTTTTACCAAATTTATTTTAGAAATAGTACTTCCAAGCGGCTATACTCGGTTTTTTTTTCTAATTTTATTTAAAAATTAGTATAGCGTGGTGGCTATACATGTTTTTCCATTATTTTTTTTTATAAAAATAGTATAGTTGGGAGGCTTTACCCGGTATTTTCTTAACATAAGTAATTCTAGCCTATGGCTTGTTTGAGAATGATTCTAGATGTATCAAAAATCACTTTTATAGAGAATCACTTTAAGTGGTTTAAATGATTTTATAAAGCAAGCACATGTAAGGTACTTCTCCCCATAAGTAATTCTGACTCCCAAACGAACCCTAAGAAGTGTTTTCCACAAGTCACTTCCAAGTACTTTTAAATTTTTTTGACAAAAAACAAAAAAGAAGTTTTAAATTTTTAATAAAAATTTGGATGTAGTTGTAATAACTAAAGATTAAAAGAAAGGGTGATTTTATTAGCACCCCCAAATTTGCTCTTTGCACTCCACATTCTCTTTACACCCTACTGAATTTTAGTAAAATTTAAAATTACTCACTATACCCCATTTATTTTTCTAGATTACCCTCATAAACCTCAGTTCTTAACTTACCTAGTTTCAGTGGGAGTCCATCGAATTTGTTTCAGTTTTACAGTAGCTATCCACCAAATGTGTTTCTATTATACCATGAAATTCAAGATTCTTTTATCCCCAAAATGTTGGTGGATCCCTATTTTTTGTTGTTGTATTTATGGGTTTAACCCGTATTATTTTTTATAAATAAAATCCATTTTTTATTCTTGCCTAATGGGCTAGTAGCTGGAAATCATTAGAATGGGAGGTATTGGAAAGGATTTTTTTTTGGTCTGAGTATTGGAAAGGATTTAAATTCTCATTCTCCAACATTACTAGTATAAATAAAATATTTGAAGAAATAACTCTATCCTAATTTGCAAAAGTGGTATTTTACCTAAAATAACATGACAAAATTGTATATTTTCGGCTATACTATTTTAATATATTACTTTAATGGTACAGCCATGCGGCTCCACTCTTTGAAAACATCCGAATATTTTAAAGGTATAGCCAATTGGCTATACTCTTCAAATTCATTCCAAAAGAACTCGACGCTTGCACTCGCAGTCACACAGCCATTTCGCTTACAAACTTCACAGAGCCTCTCTCTCTCTCTCTCTCTCTCTCTCTCTCTCTCTCAACTCAAGCTTCGATTTTTTTTCTTTCGTTTCGGCTGCTGCGTTGATTGGATTGGATTGGATTGGATTGGACTCTCTCTATGAAAACCATCAAATGTCATTCAGCTATTGAAATCTCCACTAAGATAACAACTCTGATGTTATAAGGGAGCTAGGCGGCCTGGGCGAATCTAGGCAGCGCCTAGGCGGCTCTAGGCGGCCTGGGGTGATCTAGGCGGCGCCTAGGCGGGCTAGGCGGTTCTAGGTGGCCTGGGCGGGTCTAGGCGGCCTGGGCAGCCATCAAATGTCATTCAGCTGTTGAAATCTCCACTAAGATAACAACTCTGGTGCTATAAGGGAGCTAGGCGGCCTGGGGAGATCTAGGCGGGCTGGGCGGTTCTAGGAAGCCTAGGCGGGTCTAGGCGGCCTGGGCAGGTATTCTTGCATGAATCCTCTGCAAATGGTCGTGCGGGTATTCTTCTTAGTAGTTACAATTCTGACTAATTAGTGGTAGTACTTGCGTAGAATAAAAGATGAGCTAGGCGGTCTGGGCGGATCTAGGCGGCTCTAGGCGGCCTGGGGTGATCTAGGCGGCCTGGGCAGGTATTCTTGCATGCATCCTCTGCAAATGGTCGTGCAGGTAGTACTTGCGTAGAATAAAAGACGAGTGCTTGTGCGAATTGGGCATTCTGCCTTGTTTATATTATTACATTCTACATCCAGCATATGGGTTGATTAGCTAGAGATATATATATATATATATATATATTTTTTTTTGTCTGTAAGGACAATATGCAGCACTTGCACTTAACTGGTACGCTAATTGTTTCTGAAAAAGGCGCAGCTTTGATTTATCTAATTATTTATTTTTAACAATTACTCTTTGACTCGGATGATTTGTTCCTTAAGAAAGTAGAGTTTTCAGGGTTTATGGTTTGATGGGGATTCTTCCTTGCTGACTCGATAAGCAAAAGAGGAATATTCAGCGTGCCGCAACTATTGTATCTCCCCAAGGCAACTTTGCAGACCATGATTGGAAATTTTCCTGCTTCAAAATTGTATCAGGTACGGACTTCTAAGATAGTTGACGCATGGCTGACTAACCCATTGGTCAAGATTTAACATGACTGGACAACTTTTTGATTGGGCGGGGTAGGTTATTGAAATACAAGTCAGTTATTGGCTTTCAGGCATGTTAACTGATTTCAGTAGCTTTGCATCTAGAATGTTTTGTTCTTCTAGGATCTGCACCCTTTTCCACGGATCGAAGTGAAATTAAAACTTCAGCGGAAAGTCTCGCTCTTTAGACATCACACTGGTGAACACCAATTTCAGGCAAGAAAGTGGAACACCTCAACATGGGAATTATATGCTCTCATAAGAGAGTATCTTTCTCTCATCACTTGGTTATTCACATGGAGTTACCACCAGCTATGGACAAGAAAATGGAAGGCGGCTGAAGATAAAGCAAGGGCTACACTGTTTGGATATTATGGTACATAATTGAGATTTCATTTGGATTTATAGGTTTTGCTTTCTGCTATATCCAAGGGGGGAAAAGACAAACACTATACTGAATATTTTGCAGGTCTTAATTTTGCTGTGTATACATTTCCTCCTATTGCTTTGGCTATTATAGGATCATTCTTCTTGAATTTGAAGCCAAGGGAGTCAATAAGAAGGTAGTGCATGTTATTATGTCATTGGGTTATGATCACTCAAGATGCCAGTTTAACTTCTGCTTGTGTGCTTTAATTTTGATAGCGGAAAAGGTTGGAAATTGACTGCTGGCTTCTCAAATCCATTGGTAGTGAACACCTTTCTGGGTGTTTTGTCCACTCTAGAAATACTAGCAGTCTTCCTCTTTATCCTGTTCTTAGCTTGGAATTTTTATGCACGCATCTCAAATGATTTCAAGAACTTGAAGCCTGCTAAATCACTAATGCTGAATTCGTGAGTTCTAAATCCGAAAGTTTTCTATTTCGAACTTTTAGAAACAAGAACTTCATCATGATTGACGCTTAAACTGTATCTCAGATGGCAACTCAAGTACCTAAAGGTGGAAACTCGGTTTGGTTTGCTAGCAGAAGTCTGCCTGGCTTTTCTTCTTTTCCCTATATTAAGAGGTCTGGCCTTATTTCGGTTGCTTGGCATCCAGTTTGAAGCTTCTGTAAGACACTATTTATGGCTTGGGACTGCTATGATATTTTTTGCCACTTTCCATGGTGCAAGCACTTTGTTCATTTGGGGGGTCAGCCACTTTATCCAGGAGGAGGTAAATCCTAGTCCTTTTTCATTTGGATCATTTCAATCATTTGGTTTTCTGTTCGGTGTTAACTCTGCTGTATTATTTTGGTATTGGCATTATTTAGTTTTGCTGATCTTTTTGGTGCAATTCATTCAATCACAGCTATGGGAATGGCAGAAAACCGGGCGGATATACCTTGCCGGGGAGATCTGTCTGGTCACAGGGTTAGTGATTTGGATCACATAATTTCCTCAAATAAGGAGAAAACAGTTTGAAATATTTTACTACACACACCGTCTCTACATGGTTTTTCTGGTATTCTTCTTGTTTCATGCTGGAGACCGTCACTTCTACATGGTTTTCCTTTTCCCTGGAATTTTTCTGTTTGGCCTTGACAAGCTCCTTCTGATCATACAATCTAGACGCGAAACATGCATTCTTTCAGCACGAATCTTCCCCTCCAAAGCTATAGAGCTTATTCTACCAAAAGATCCAGGTAATTTTTCTAGACCTTGTTTACTAACCCGAAGTTTTCTAAAATTGGAGAAATCATATGAAACATCACATTCCACTAATTGCAGGGCCCAAGTATACACCAACAAGCATTATATTTGTGAAGGTACCAAGTATATCCAAATATGAGTGGCACTCATTTAGCATTACTTCCAGCTCTAGGGTTGATGACAACACAATATCTGTAATGATCAAATCCGAAGGATCGTGGACAAGTTCTCTCTCCCATATGATCCAAACTAGGCAAGAGTCGGATGGCGATCCGAAGAAGTACATACCTATTGCAGTAGAAGGCCCTTATGGACCTGTCTCTATGGACTTCTAAGGTGCATAAAAAATTAACTTTTCATTATAGAATATATATTGTTAAACTGCTCAGTGATGATCAATTAGCATCTCAAAATCTGGTGAACTTGAATTTGAAATCTTGTGCAGATATGATAGTCTACTTGTTGTTTCTGGTGGAATTGGAATAACCCCAGTTCTGAGCATCATACAGGAACTTTCTTCGTCCCAAAACCGCGGCATAAACAAATTCCTACCAAGAATGCAGCTTATATATGTTGTGAAGAAGTCCCAAGACATTTGTCTGTTGAACTCAATCTCACCTCTAATATTTGGCCAGCCAGCAGAAAAATGCCTTCTGAAAGTTAAAGTCTTTGTGACCCAAGAAGAGCAGTCTGATGCAACAGTAAGAGAACTAGTAAACGAGTTTTCTCAAGTGCAAACAGTGAACTTTGGCACAAAGTTCTTGAATTTTTCAATTAGTGAACTCGAAAACTCACTTTGGATGGCTGCCATAGCTGGAATTTCCTCTATCCTGTTTCTCATCTTTCTCATTATGTTCAACCACATTTTTGTTCCCTCCCAGAAAAATCTCACCAAGGAGAAGACTCCATCTTGGGTTGCAGATCTTCTTATCATATCTTCCTTCATTCTGGCATTAATTTGCAGCATCTTTGTCGCCCTTGTTATAAGATGGAGAAGGCTAAAGAAACAGATTCCTCCTACCCTCCAAAAACAAAGCAAAGCTTTAGAAAAAAGGGTCAGCACAAGCAAGTGATGCTCTTGAGGAACATGAAATCCATTTTGGAGGCAGGCCTAACTTTGAAGGTACTTGGATTCTTTTTTTATCCATGAAATCTTTTCCAAGTTCCAAACCTTGAAAAATTCCTTGTTCTGGGTCTGGCATACAAGACGAGGATATGTTTCTAACATTTGTTGAATTGAGCGGATATCTTTGCAAAGTTTCCAGATGAGACAGGTGGATCTGATATTGGAGTGTTGGTCTATGGACCTGAGACTATGAAAGAATCAGTGGCATTAATTTGCCAGAAAAAATGCGGAGCTAAGAAGCAGAATAAAAAGTGAAGATAATAACAGTTAGATTTCCATCCAAAATAGTATAGTGATCAATCAACTCTAGATATTTGTTATTTTAATCAACAGGTTTGTGTCTATCTAGATTGATCAGTTCTTGTAATTGCTTCTTAGGCTTCCAAGATATTGAATTTGAGCAATGTACATATATATATATATATATAAATGTCTCTTTGTAGTATAATTATGAACTTTAATGTTTGGAACTTTGCTTTTTCTCAGTTGCTCTTCCACTGCAGATAGTTTACTTTTATGGTGTGGAATAATGGGGAGCACTCACCCAAATTGGGAAAATGTGGAATAATGTCTATCTAGATTAAAATTCAAGTTGTCAAAAAGCAATCAAATAATTATATCATAATCATGTTGGTTAATGGTTACAGGAAGATCCATGAGGAGCTAAATTTTTCATGTAAAAAAAAAGAACAGATAAAGGAGGAGCCAAGTCTAATTCAATTTTTTTTTTTTCTTTTTTTTTTTTTTTTTTTTTGCTAAAAGAGGATAATTCATTCATACACAGAACAGTTTACAGAGAACTAAAGAACAATACAGCCCCAAATCCAGGAGGGTCCAAGCCTAACTAAAGATTACATAGCAAGCACAAAGGCCATACATTAGTGAGCAAAAAAAACACAAACATTTTACAAACATTTGGAGTGGTTGGACCATGAATATCTTTGTTTTAGTATTTTTTACAAACACAATGCCATATGACCTCTGATACCTTCAATTTATTTAAAAACTCTTTTCTTCGTTGTCTCGTTAGACTGCTTTGTATCCAATTTTTCATTTGCAGAGAATACAACGCGAATTGATATATCTCATAGCAAAAGAGCAGGGTTGTCAAGTGCAATGAGAAAATTGCTTTCATTGGGTTTAGTTCATAATTACGATGGATACATTTTAGAAAGCAAATTCTTACACAAGCAATTTTATACCATGAAAGTCAAGATTCTTTTATGTCCAAAATGTTGGTGGATCCCTATTTTTTGTTGTTGTATTTATGGGTTTAACCCATATTATTTCTTATAAATAAAATTCATTTTTTATTCAAGACTAATGGGATAGTTGTTGGAAATCATTAGAATGGGAGGTATTGGAAAGAATTTAAATTCTCATTCCCCAACATCACGGGTATAAATAAAATAATTGAAGAAATAACTATATCCTAATTAGCAAAAGTGGTATTTTAGCCCTAAACCCTAAAATAACATGACAAAATTGTATATTTTCGGCTATACTATTTAAATATATTACTTTAATAGTACAGCCATGCGGCTTCACTCTTTGAATACATCCGAATATTTTAAAGGTATAGCCAATTGGCAATACTCTTTAAATTCATTCAAAACGAACTCGACGCTTGCAATCGCAGTCACACAGCCATTTCGTTTACAAACTTCACAGAGCCTCTCTCTCCCTCTCAACTCAAGCTTCGATTTTTTTTCTTTCGTTTCGGCTGCTGCGTTGATTGGATTGGATTGGACTCTCTCTATGAAAACCATCAAATGTCATTCAGCTATTGAAATCTCCACTAAGATAACAACTCTGATGTTATAAGGGAGCTAGGCGGCCTGGGCGGATCTAGGCAGCGCCTAGGCGGCCTGGGGTGTTCTAGGCGGCGCCTAGGCGGGCTGGGCGGTTCTAGGCGGGCTGGGCGGGTCTAGGCGGCCTGGGCAGCCATCAAATGTCATTCAGCTATTGAAAACTCCACTAAGATAACAACTCTGGTGCTATAAGGGAGCTAGGCGGCGCCTAGGCGGCCTGGGGTGATCTAGGCGGGCTGGGCGGTCCTAGGCGGCCTGGGCGGGTCTAGGCGGCCTGGGCAGGTATTCTTGCATGCATCCTCTGCAAATGGTCGTGCGGGTATTCTTCTTAGTAGTTACAATTCTGACTTCTTAGTGGTAGTACTTGCGTTGAATAAAAGACGAGCTAGGCGGCCTGGGCGGATCTAGGCGGCTCTAGAAGGCGCCTAGGCGGCCTGGGCGGTTCTAGGCGGTTCTAGGCGGCCTGGGCAGGTATTCTTGCATGCATCCTCTGCAAATGGTCGTGCAGGTAGTACTTGCGTAGGGCGCACTTGCACTTAAATGGTACGCTAATTGTTTCTGAAAAAGACGCAGCTTTGATTTATCTAATTATTTATTTTTAACAATTACTCTTTGACCCGGATGATTTGTTCCTTAAGAAAGTAGAGTTTTCACCTCCTAGCCTCTTCTCATATCTTTTGGGTTCTTTTCAGGGTTTCTGGTTTGATGGGGATTCTTCCTTATGGATGATGCGATGCATGAATGTTGAACTTGCTGACTCGATAAGCAAAAGAGGAATATTCAGCGTGCAGCAACTATTGTATCTCCCCAAGGCAACTTTGCAGACCATGATTGGAAATTTTCCTGCTTCAAAATTGTATCAGGTACGGACTTCTAAGATGGCTGACTAACCCACTTGTCAAGATTTAACATGACTGGACAACTTTTTGATTGGGCTGGGTAGGTTATTGAAATACAAGTCAGTTATTGGCTTTCAGGCATGTTAACTGATTTCAGTAGCTTTGCATCTAGAATATTTTGTTCTTCTAGGATCTGCACCCTTTTCCACGCATCGAAGTGAAATTAAAACTTCAGCGGAAAGTCTCGCTCTTTAGACATCACACAGGTGAACACCAATTTCAGGCAAGAAAGTGGAACACATCAACATGGGAATTATATGCTCTCATAAGAGAGTATCTTTCTCTCATCACTTGGTTATTCACATGGAGTTACTACCAGCCATGGACAAGAAAATGGAAGGCAGCTGAAGATAAAGCAAGGGCTACACTGTTTGGATATTATGGTACATAATTGAGATTTCATTTGGATTTATTGGTTTTGCTTTCTGCTATATCCAATGGGCGGAAAGACAAACACTATACTGAATATTTTGCAGGTCTTAATTTTGCTGTGTATACATTTCCTCCTATTGCTTTGGCTATTATTGGATCATTCTTCTTGAATTTGAAGCCAGGGAGTCAATAAGAAGGTAGTGCATGTTATTATGTCATTGGGTTATGATCACTCAAGATGCCAATTTAACTTCTACTTGTGTGCTTTAATTTTGATAGCAGAAAAGGGAGGAAATTGACTGCAGGCTTCTCAAATCCATTGGTAGTGAACACCCTTCTGGGTGTTTTGTCCACTCTAGAAATACTACCAGTCTTCCTCTTTATCCTGCTCTTAGCTCGGAGTTTTTATGCACGCATCTCAAATGATTTCAAGAACTTGAAGCTTGCTAAATCACTAACGCTGAATTCGTGAGTTCTAAATCCGAAAGTTTTCTATTTCGAACTTTTAGAAACAAGAACTTCATCATGATTGACGCTTAAACTGTATCTCAGATGGCAACTCAAGTACCTAAAGGTGGAAACTCGGTTTGGTTTGCTAGCAGAAGTCTGCCTGGCTTTTCTTCTTTTCCCTATATTAAGAGGTCTGGCCTTATTTCGGTTGCTTGGCATCCAGTTTGAAGCTTCTGTAAGACACCATATATGGCTTGGGACTGCAATGATATTTTTTGCCACTTTCCATCGTGCAAGCACTTTGTTCATTTGGGGGGTCAGCCATTTTATCCAGGAGGAGGTAAATCCTAGTCCTTTTTCATTTGGATCTTTTCAATCATTTGGTTTTCTGCTCGGTGTTAACTCTGCTGTATTATTTTGGTATTGGCATTATTTAGTTTTGCTGATCTTTTTGGTGCAATTCATTCAGTCACAGATATGGGAATGGCAGAAAACCGGGCGGATATACCTTGCAGGGGAGATCTGTCTGGTCACAGGGTTAGTGATTTGGATCACATCATTTCCTCAAATACGGAGAAAACAGTTTGAAATATTTTACTACACACACCATCTCTACATGGTTTTTCTGGTATTCTTCTTGTTTCATGCTGGAGACTGTCACTTCTACATGGTTTCCCTGGAAATTCTGTTTGGCCTTGACAAGCTCCTTCTGATCATACAATCTAGACCCGAAACATGCATTCTTTCAGCACGAATCTTCCCCTCCAAATCTATAGAGCTTATTCTACCAAAAGATCCAGGTAATTTTTCTAGACCTTGTTTACTAACCAGAAGTTTTCTAAAATTGTTGAAATCATATGAAACATTACATTCCACTAATTGCAGGGCCCAAGTATACACCAACAAGCATTATATTTGTGAAGGTACCAAGTATTTCCAAATATGAGTGGCACTCATTTAGCATTACTTCCAGCTCTAGAAGGCCCTTATGGATCTGTCTCTATTAACTTTTCATTATAGAATATATATTGTTTAACTGCTCAGTGATGATCAATTAGCATCTCAAAATCTGGTGAACATGAATCCGAAATCTTGTGCAGATATGATAGTCTACTTCTTGTTTCTGGAGGAATTGGAATAACCCCAGTTCTGAGCATCATACAGGAACTTGCTTCGTCCCAAAACAGCGGCATAAACAAATTCCTACCAAGAATGCAGCTTATATATGTTGTGAAGAAGTCCCAAGACATTTGTCCGCTGAACTCAATCTCAGCTCTAATATTTGGCCAGCCAGCAGAAAAATGCCTTCTGAAAGTTAAAGTCTTTGTGACCCAAGAAGAGCAGTCTGATGCAACAGTAAGAGAACTAGTAAACGAGTTTTCTCAAGTGCAAACAGTGAACTTTGGCACAAAGTTCTTGAATTTTTCAATCAGTGAACTCGAAAACTCACTTTGGATGGCTACCATAGCTGGAATTTCGTCTATCCTGTTTCTCATCTTTCTCATTATGTTCAACCCCATTTTTGTTCCCTCCCAGAAAAATCCCACCAAGGAGAAGACTCCATCTTGGGTTGCAGATCTTCTTATCATATCTTCCTTCATTCTGGCATTAATTTGCAGCATCTTTGTAGCCCTTGTTATAAGATGGAGAAGGCTAAAGAAACAGATTCCTCCTACCCTCCAAAAACAAAGCAAAGCTTTAGAAAAAGGATCAACACAAGCAAGTGATGCTCTTGAGGAACATGAAATCCATTTTGGAGGCAAGCCTAACTTTGAAGGTACTTGGATTCTTTTTTTATCCGTGAAATCTTTTCCATGTTCCAAACCATTAAAAATTCCTTGTTCTGGCATACAAGACTAGGATATGTTTCTAACATTTGTTGAATTGAGCGGATATCTTTGCAAAGTTTCCAGATGAGACAGGTGGATCTGATATTGAAGTGTTGGTCTATGGACCTGAGACTATGAAAGAATCAGTGGGGCATCAATTTGCCAGAAAAAATGTGGAGCTAAGAAGCAGAAACCCAATTTCAGCTTCCACTCCCTCAATTTCACACTCTAGTCTCACACCAGAAACCATAATAAAAAGTGAAGATAATAACAGTTAGATTTCCATCCAAAATAGTATAGTGATCAATCAACTCTAGATATTTGGTATTTTAATCAACAGGTTTGTGTCTATCTAGATTGATCAGTTCTTGTAATTGCTTCTTAGGCTTCCAAGATAATGAATTTGAGCAATGTACATATATATATATATATAAATGTCTCTTATTGTAGTATAAATATGAACTTTAATGATTGGAATTTGGAACTTTGCCTTTTCTCAGTTGCTTTTCCACTGCAGATAGTTTACTTTTTATGGTGTGGAATAATGGGGTGCACTCGCCCAATTTGGGAAAATGTGGAATAATGTCTATCTAGATTAAAATTCAAGTTGTCAAAGCAATCAAATAATTATATCATAATCATGTTGGTTAATGGTTACAGGAAGATCCATGAGGAGCCAAATCTTTCAATTTATTTTTTTTTTTTTTCAAAGAACAGATAAAATTCGCTCTTTGTGCCCCACATTTTCTTTATATCCCGCTGAATCTTAGTAAAATTTAAAATTACTCACTACACCCCATTTTTCTTCCTAAATTATCCTCATGGACCTCATTTCTTAACTTACCTTGTTTCATTGGGAGTCCACCGAATTTGTTTATGTTTTACAGTGGTTGTCCACCGAATGTGTTTTGTTTTTCAGTGGTAGTTCACTAAATCTGTTTCAGTTTCTCAGTGGTAGTACACCGAATTTGTTTCCGTTTTTCAGTGGTAGTCTACTGAATTCGTTTCTTGTTTCAATGATCATCTATCGAATTCGTTACTGAGTTTGTACTTAATATTGTTTTTTAGATATGAAGAGGACTCAAAGGTAAAATTATAAATTTGCTATGACTTCCACTTTTTCAATTTTGTCCTTTTTACTAAGGCATTGAATTCAAATTCATTACAAGAGCATGACGAGCGTATGTTGTCCTTTACTAGGCCTCTCGTGGCATTAGGGGAAACAGTTGCATTGTGTACAAGACCTTCCTAAGTTTATCAAGCAATTGAGACCTTGCAGCAGATTTTAGAGGGTACAAACATACGGTCTACCATGACATATCAACGTCGTCATGGCTAACTGACTTGCTAGCATGCCTCTATTAGAACTCATATAACTTTTGTTGTTTTGATTAGTTATTGCATATTTGTATTAGAACTCAGGGAACTTTGGAACTTTAGAATTCATTCAAATCCTTATGAAGTTTATCCCACCCAAAAAAGAAATATAAGAAAATAAATAGAATTATTATATTTATAATCTCAATTCTGTAGTGGGTGCATTTTTGTTAGTCATTAGGATGATTGTATCTGTAGTAGCTACATTCTTCACTCCCTAAAGTTGTTGAAACGCATCCACATGCTCTTGATACCTTGAGTACAAATATGTTACATTGCATATATCACTTTGTTCATGCCACATTCTAGAAACTGGTGGAATAGAATGATATGGAGACAAATAAACCTACAAAACAAGAATTCATTAATATACGTATAGCATATAAAATTACACTATGTAGCGTAAACAAATAAATTCATATCTGGACATAGTGATCATCATCAACAAAACCAATGGCAATCTCATGTAGCTTGGTTTCACTTGATTGAACTGAGAATATAAAAAATGCAAGACATTGACGCATGCTTAGAAGAATTAAAACCACATTATAACATGTGGCGATAATATGCCCCATATCAGGCATGGTCATCCAACAAAAGAATGGTGCAAATCCATTACACATTATGTTCTAACATTGTTTCTTTCAGTAGGGGTGTCACCTTGTTTTTGTTCATTCAATGGGAGTAAGGTCAAAATAGCTTGCATTAAATTTGTAGTCGACAATAAGTTATTGAAAAAATAAATATATTTTGGTTCGTTCCCACTGAATTGTAGGTAAAAATTTGGTAATACACCACTGAATACCGTTCTATGTTACGATGAATCTCCACCGCATCTTAACTTAATGGCTGGTCAAACACAATCGAAATAAGTGCAATGTTTCGGTGGGATCCCACAAATTTGCCTATCGCGTTCGGTACTGGTGTGCAGAATGCAACTATCAACCATCATAAAATCTTAAACTTCAAAAACGCCAAAAAATAAACTCATACCTCATTCAAAGCCTCTCTAACTTCATGCTCACCTTCATGAATAAATGCAATATATTTTTTCACTAATATAAGCGTATAAACCTCGTTAGGGTGGTAGGAACATGATGGTTTGATAATAAATAAATAAATATAATAATAAAAAGTCTAACTAGGGTTGCAGGAACATACGTGGGGTATAGTGAGCAAATTTAATTTTTATTTAAATATTTTTTTATCCTTAACAGTAATTATATACAAAAATAAAATAATTTATTAATGTTTAAAATTAATATATGGTGCAAAAAGCAAATAATGGAGTGCCAATAAAATCATCCTAAAGAAACTCAACAAAATGGACACACAGAGAAAGCAAGATAGCAGTATAAATAAACAAGGAAAGCAGTATGGTCCGACGTGGACTAGTGCCACGCGTCACCTCCTAGTTTTACAGTTTTTTTGTTTTTTTTTAGGTTGGTCAATCAGTTGAAAAAGTTGAAAGCCTGAAATTCTTTCGTCCGCCATCACCTTCGTCCCTAAAGAAGCAGCCCGCAGAGTAAAACAGATCCAAATCCCAAAAATCTAGAGAAACCCTTTTTGTTTTCTTCCCAGAACCCTAAATTTTCTATCTCTGAAAGATTTCAGAGCTGAAGGAAGAAGAAGTAATGGGGGCGATTCCAGTGGTCCGCTTCCCGATCTTCAGGGCAGTGAGAGTGATAGGAGTGGTAGTGGCTGCTCTAGTGCTCATCTGGACCATACGTTTCCGCGGAGGATTGGCTCTCATCTCAGACAACAAAGATCTCATTTTCAATGTCCGTTTCTTCCCAATCCTCTTCTTCTTTCAATTTCTTTTCCTTAAAGTTTTAATTTTGATTTTTTCATATATTGTCATTATATCTATTGGGAATTCATTTTGAACCTTATTTTTTGGGCGGAAATGGTTGATGGATTATTTAGCTCACTTCTTCTGGGTACTGGTTATATCACTTAATTTGTTTGAATGCTCATATTACTGTCAATATATGCAAAAATGTTTCTTTTCTTTACAACTTTGTATCTTTAACTTGTTACATTAGAATTTACATAGTTCATTATCATCTTGAGCTGGAACTTGATGCTTCTTTGATCTAGGAGAAATTCCTCTTTGTAAATTAAGCATTTGGTTCATTCCCATGACAAATTTATAGAGCATTACTCTCTCTCTCTAAATTGTTTAACTTTTTAGTGTTCCATGAACTTATGGTTGTTTTGTCACTTGTAGGTCCATCCTGTGTTGATGGTGATTGGACTGATACTCTTAAATGGAGAAGGTAAATTTTCTGTTCTTATGGCGCTTGGCCCAGTATCTAGTTACTGATTTCTCCATAATTCCTCTCTCCCAGTAATCTTGACTTAAAATTGACGTGACTGCCTTAGATGATTATATACGCCAGTACAATGAGTTTAGTAGAGCATGCGAAGGATTATAAGAATGAGTTTCGAACTGTTAGTGAAGGCACATATAGTTTCTAAGTGACCTTTTACACTTGAAGAATTTGATTCACGGACTTTCTTAGTCAATTGCCTTCGAACTTACAAGAGTTTCCGTAACTATAGTTGAATGTTAGAACTATTCTTGGTGGGTTTTAGATGCATTTAGATATTTTTCTTTTCCTGCTTTTTCTGAGAGTTATGAGAGAGCGTTATGTAGATTTTTAGTGCATCTTGTTCTTGATAGCATATAGCTTTATTTCCTTTGCTTGTATGGACTACCTATATGTTTACCGAAAATGATTATGAATTAAAACCATCTCTACAATGATGCAGCCATGCTAGCATACAAGACAGTTTCAGGAACAAAAAGCTTCAAAAAACTTGTTCATCTTACGCTACAATTCCTTGCCTTTTGTTTAAGTATTATTGGCGTATGGGCTGCTTTGAAGTTCCACAATGATAAGGGCATTGACAATTTCTACAGCCTGCATTCATGGTTGGGTCTAGCTTGCCTATTCCTCTTCACCCTCCAGGTACCGTCATAGTTACTATTTCTTCTTCTTTTTTAGCCTTAGAAGATAGCTTCTATCTACAATTACTTTTATCTGGTTTTCACCCCCATTTTCTTTTGCACAGTGGGTTGCTGGTTTTGTAACATATTGGTACCCAGGCGGCTCAAAAAATAGCAGAGCTACCTTACTGCCATGGCATGTGTTTGTTGGTATTTATACTTATGCCCTTGCTGTTGTTACTGTAACTACGGGTATTTTAGAAAAAGCCACATTCCTTCAAACCAACCACATAATCTCACGCTATTCAACTGAGGCTTTGCTGGTGAATTCTCTCGGAATATTGGTCGTTGTGCTGGGAGGTTTTGTGATTCTTGCTGTTATTACTCCCACCAATAATAATAGAGGCGACGTTCTCAGAGGATCGATAGAGTAAGCACAATTGTACTGTCTTATAGTTCACAAGCAGACCTAATTGTACTCTATATATGGATTACAGGATTTTGTTATTGTCAAAAGATTAATGTATTAAAGTAACAATTCCCTTTGTTCAATTATAGGTTAAGAAAGCTCCGCTCCTTTCTCATTGTTTGTTCTTCATTTTAATTCACATCATCTTTCTTTTCGCAATGCGTCTTCATTATTTATGCTTGGCGGGTTCCATTGTGTTCATCTGCACTTAGAACGTGACCTGTTCAAACAAATATTTCCACCAAGCTAAGTGGCTTCTTTGTTCTTTGGTCCATAGAATATTCTGGCTTATGAACATCAACTTATTGACCAAAAATAAAATATCAAACTGGGCGTTCCTTTTTCTTAGAAAAAGCTTGTTGTAATAGCCTTTATATTTTTCTGTTTTGCCCTGTAAAATTGTACAAGAATAATGATCGATTGACATGTCTCCGCATGGTGGCACTTCATTGCCCACATTAAACAATTCTACCCTCGCAGATTTGGGAGTTGGGCTTTTGTTTTTAAATCATGATCCGGTGGCTTTGCGAAAGGAAGACAGATCCCAAACCATAAAAGAAGAAGAAAAAAAAAGAGAAGACAGATAAATAAAAGATGGAACCCATGAGTATGCATCCCATAATAATCCCAGCGAAAGCAAAGCATGGTGCATATACACGCAAGTACAGCATACAAAACTTCTGTCACAAGAACTTACGCGTCTAACTTGTATCTAATCTATGGCCAAAGAAGAAAAAAGAAATTGTCTCAATCCAGTGAGAGATCAAAAGCTAAAAAGAAACTTCTGGCTCTAGTCTTAGACTCTTATCGTTTGTTAAATGCTGCTGACACTGAATCACTGATTTCAGCATGCACATAAAATTTTGGAGAAGCCTCACGAATCACGATCCACTTCCGAGGAGGCACTTTCATGATCACATCCATAAGTGTTCTCTTCGGTATTCGCGCACAATGACGGGCACACTTGTGGGTGGAACCTAAAATAACCACAAAATAATCAAGTCTTTTTCCCAGATAAAGTGGCAAAACTGATAATCCACAAAAGAAATCTCATGAGCCATCAGTCATATGATAAAGAACTAGAATGCAAGTTCAAAATTTGGAACATAAAGAATTGTGAAACATTGTCTGCTCTTTAGGTCTTGCAACAATAATTGAAGAAAAAATTGATTTACCATGCCATAATCCGTGATTATCATTGAAACATAATCTGAAGGAAGTGCGTCATAACTGCCATTAAGAAGTCAAAACAGGACTGCACAGTTAGTAAGGGGAAATCAATAACAAGTCAAAATAAGTCATAACTGCCAATAACAAGCACATCACTAAAATGATAAACACTTTACATCAGATTTAGGGGTTGAAGATTTTCACAATTAGCTTGACCATCCAAATAGATTTCCTCTCTGCCAGGAATCTTTGAAATGGCATCTGGATCACCTGCAAGAAGTGGAACAATTACCCAAGAATTCAAGCAAGAAGAGCAGGAGACTTATCAAAAACTGTCAGAATGACCATAAATTTTTTTGATGCTAGGAGTGCATACCAAGCTCGTTGGAGCATATAGAATCAAGCTGTACCCTTTCATGAAATTTATATGCCTCACAACATACCAACACGGGTACACGGAATGCATGAGCTACCATAGCAACACAAGCAGTCCCAACCCTTGAGTAAACTGTTCCATTAGACAGCACTGAAGAAGCACCAAGAAAAACTCGAGTAACTTCATGCATGATATAGGAAGCAGCATTTATATGAGTGTAAGTACAGCTGAGGCCCTTTCCCACCAACCTACGAAGTAAATGCTGGCCTTCAAGCTTTGGACGAGAATCTACCACCACAACACGAAACTGTTTGCCAAGCTCATGGGCATGTAACAGTAACATTTCAACTGCAGAGGATGACCCATACGTTAGAAGAACATCACCATCCCTGATTTTGCTAACTGCATGCTTTACAATCACCTTATCTGCAAGTATGATCTTCTCAGTTATGAACCGTTCAATATCTGACTGGAGAGATGCTTTTGCTTCTGACTCGGACATAGACAAAGGTAACTTGGCAATTCGGCTCTTCAGAAACCGAATTGCATTCCCCATGGTGACTGAAAGCGGCCTGCACTCGATAAAAAATGAAACATAACTACTTATTTTTGCTGTCAAATCCCTACTGAGGTTTTTCTCAGGTGGTGTTGAATAGTCTTTAATGGCCTCTTGAAATGCTAGAAGCATGGCTATACAGCGAGCATTCCCACCAGATATATCTCCTGATAAATACTGTAACCCAACCTGACATTAATACAGAAAGTAAAAATTAGATAGAACCATAATTTCACACTTTGATCTCTGTCATAATCACACCATAACAAGCTGATATAATGTACCTTATAAACAGCAGGGTGCACGGGGTCAAGTTGGAAAAACTTAGACTCGAGATCAGGAAGCTGAGTTCCATGCTCGTATTGAGGCAAATGCCTGAACAGCTCAACCCTATTCCTGGCCTCAGTTTGCTTGACCACTGAACGCCTTTTTGCCTTCTCTACACGACTGGTATCATCATATTGCATTCGTGGATGAGGAACTTCCTTCTTTCTTTCTTTCTCCGGCAGGCGTTCGCCACCACCCTTCTTCTCAGAAGACGCCACAGATGTTTGTGACACGAGTTTCATGGCCTTGGACGGTTTCACATTCGCTGCTGCCGAAGTAGAAGCAGTAACAGTGGCAGCAACAGAAGGTGTTTTACTTCCGTCGGCTAATAACACAAAGCAAGGTAGACATTCATAAAATTCATTGAATTCAATTACATTTCTATTAAAAATTGTTTGTGATTCACGAAATGTAATAAAAGCCTAGAAAGAGTGTACCTTTTGCTGCGGCCTTAGCTGCTCTTTGAGCTTCTTGAAGAGCCCGCCTTTCGGCTTTCGTGGTTTTCTCTTTGAGAGGCTTCGAATTTCCACCTCGCTCGCTTTGCGCTTCCACTGATGCACCTCTACCTTTCTCTGCGTTTTTTCAATTTTTGGTATAGTAAATTGCTTAAATAAAATAAAACTAAATTAAATTACATTTCTGGTGAAATCAAAACAAATGGTAATAGGAAAATTACCAGAAATACCAGCAATGGGCATCTTGACCACGGAGACCGTCGTTAAGCCACTCGCGGGAACACTACTCGCCTTCACGGCAGCCGTCAGATCGAAGCCTCCGCCAGGAAACGAAGACGACGTCGTTATGCCCGCAGCCGCTCTTACCGAATTGCCCCTGAGTGCTCGACCCGGCGACATAACGACGTCGTTCAGGAACTCACCACTGCCCATCACCATTCCGTACGAGGACGACGCCATAGGAGGCGAGGCGGGGAAGAAATCAGAAGAGTTGTTGTAACTCCCGGCGGGTATAGAGTCTCGGCGGACCGGAGAGGCGGGAACCGCAGGGAAGGGAACCGGACGGGGAGCGTCGGAGTGACGTGGCGGGGGGATCATAACCGGAGAGAGGGAGTTACCGGAGGGGGAGATGTGAGAGACCGGAGGAGAGGAGGCGGCGATTGGCTCGGGCGAGGAGAAGAACCCCACTTGTCGAACCTTCGGGTCGCTGACCGTGCGCGGAGGTCGGCGAGTGTCCATTTGAGAATTTTCAGTCTGGACCGAGGGTTTTGGGGGTATGGAGAGTGGGTTTTTGGGGTGTGGAGAGAAAAGCAGGGGGGTTTGTTTTGAGGTGAGAAGACAGCAAAAAGCAGCACAAAAATGCAGAATGCAGAGAGAGAGAGAGACCCACGTTTTTAAAAAAGAGTAGAAGAAGAGTGCCAATTTCCCTTTCATTTTCAGATTTTTATATTTTTTATATATTATCATTATGAAAGTACGAACAACAATTGTGGTTGCTTCTGCCATTAGGAACTAGACACAGGGCCATTAACGATGACCCATGAAAGATACCCACTAGATTCGTTCTTTCAAAATTTTGGAATATGATTTTAATCATTTGATGATTGCCTAAATGTTTTATGTACATGATCACATTCATCTAAAAAGGAAAATACTTTTGCAGACATGGATTAGACCCGTTCATCGTGACAATAAGTTAGTCTCTTACACAAGTTTGAATTCTCTCCTCATATATTAATGTTTTTAATAAAATAGTATCGTCGAGCGGATATACTATATTTTTTTTACTTTTTTAAAAAGGGGTTATAGCTGAGCCGCTATACTTGATTTTAACACGTGGCACTAATTGCAAGGAGGGTCATCTTTTTTTATAAATCGTATAGCCGCGCGGCTATACTCGGCTTTTTGTGATTTTTTAAAAATTGTATAGCCGAGCGGCTGTACTATTTTGACACGAGAGCATAGCCGCGCGGCTATACTTATTTTGACTCGCGACCCTGACCGCGAAGAGGGCCATCTTTTTTTATATATAAAAGTATAGCCGCACGGCTATACGCAGTTATGTTTGAATTTTTTTTTTAATGACCCATCAAAGATACCCGCTACATTTTTTCTTTCAAAATTTTGGAATATGATTTTAATCATTTGATGATTGCATGTTTTATGTACATGATCACATTTATCTAAAAAGAAAAATACTTTTGCAAACCTGGGTTAGACCCGTTCATCATGACAATGAGTTAGTCCCTTACACAGGTTTGAATTCCCTCCTTGTATAATTTAAACTATACTTTTATTTTTAAAAAAAATTATACTGTTTATATTAACCAAGTTTTACATTGTGTAAATGTGAAGAAAGCTTGTTTCCAACAACAAAGTGAATCCAAAATTAGCCTAAAATTTTCAGTGCTGATACTGTACCCATAAGCAAACTACCTCATTTAAGAACACAGGCTACACAAGAGATCAAGATATCAAGCTAAATTTTCAAAATAAAATCGAAATATCAAATACGAGAATGTAATTAGATAATGATACCCAAGACTACTACAAAGTATCTGTAACACCACATATCCATGAACTAGATTTTGAACTCACAGGGTGACTGCCAATCACATCTTAAAAACAACATTGACACAGAAGTATAAATCCATGAATAACAATCACAAGGTTACTAATCCCTCTTCTTTCGGCAATGACGTACTAGGATCACATAAAACTTGGGGCGACTGGACCCTTTGACAGCCCGAGGCGAACTTCCATTGCATGATGTGTGTCTACAGGCCGGAGGGTTTCAGATTCACGAGGGTCTGCAATTGGCACAATGAAACATATAAAAACCAACACAACCAACAGGTTAATGGGGCAAAACAGCGAAGCACGAAACTTCTCTTAGGCATTGTTCAAGAAAATGTGATTGGCTAAAGAAATTTGCAATAAACTGAAGTGCTCCCGTCCCATATTTTATTAAGAAGATTTAACCTTCTTATAATCTTGGTCCAAGATTCTTGGATTCTATATGCATACCCCTTCTTAGAATCTAGCTTTTATATGTATACCCTAAAATGAAAATTCAAAACGTATGTCTACCAACTGAACTCTGGGGAAATCAGACTAGGGCAGTACGAAATTAAAACCACATAATCCAGTCCTAGGGATAAAAAGATTCACTAGTTTAGGGCAGAAATTTGACATTTTTTACTCAAGAAAAATTTTCAATTTATTACTTACTGATCCCTAATTGTTAAGACTCCAACTGATGAAAACATTAGACGAATTTAAACAAACTTTTCAAAGAGATAACACTGAACAGTTAGAACTTACAAAACTAATACCATTTATGAAGAGTGTTTTCTTACCATTCAGGTAATCCTCAAAGCCAAAATCATCCAACCTTCCAGTCATAGCCTCCAAACCCAGCATTGATGAAGGAATTGCTCCAGCAGGCCTCTGAAATCTGTAATTGTTCAAAGAAATACATACAAAACGAAGGCTCAAATGCAACTCCGAGTTAATACATTTATTGAAGTAGAAGTAAATAAACACTCAGTGTTTGATGGTGCATTACTGCGTGTAACACAAACAAAGATTTGATTGATGCTATGGCCTCCAGAAATGTTTGCAGTATATGGACTTCAGAACAAACTTAAACTTCAAATCAAACGATTCTATAAGATCTTTGACTCATATTCAGTATGGATATACGATAAAACTAAGTAATCACAATGAATATAAAAAAACACCCCAAACTTATAACGAGTAGGTGATTTCCTTATCCATATGGTATAGCTTGAATGCTATCGAGCATGGTAATGACATCATTCATCCAGTTCAAATTCACCTCAATAAAACAGATATGTTAAATGCAGAGATGGAAATTGTCGGCTCATCCCTAATAGAATTAAATTTTCAGCTGATTAGTGAGATATAAAGATGCAGACAGGGCACTACCTAAGAGCACAATCTGTATAACGAGAGTAACACCTACAAAGACAACCGATAACCAATTTCTAAAGCAAAACTTTCCTACTCAACAACCGTTATAAATAACCAACAACCTATAATCACACAAACTGTATAAAGAGAGTACCACCTACAAAAACAAAAACACTAACAAACTTCTAAGGAAAAAATTTCTTACTCAAGAACCCTTATACATAACCAACAACCAATAATCACACAAAGGACCCCCAAAAAAACTATTAATTCAACTGGGTTTTAGCATAACTGGGCGTTAGAAACCATGGTATTATATATATTTTTTTTAAACCCAACTTGCCAACATAGCACACACATTTTCTTCTACTGTAAATCATAACAATTTAGAGTAATCCATTACAACAATTCATAACAGCAGTCAGAATTTCATACCGAGAAAGGATTTGCCTTTCGAGATCCATCTTCAGTGGAAACGCACTTCCATAAGTGTATCCCAAGACTTTCCTATTAATCTGCTCCTGCTTCATCTTTGCCTAAACCCAACGAATAATTAAACACAAATCTCCAAAATTGACCACATATCTTCAAAACTAAACAAGCTGCAACAAAACCCCAAGAAAGAGAGAGGAAATACCGATTCGTAAGCAGATTCGAGAGGGTGAGAGCCAACGAGGTCGCTCTTGACGCCTTGAAGTCCAAATCGAAGCGCATCGTTTTGGACTCCTCCGATTTGGTGCTCTATTGTCTTCGGTGCCTCCATTTTTCCTTTCTCTTCTCCTCCTCCTTGTTCTTCTTTCTCAGCAAGCAATGTGTATTGTATTGTATAGAGTCTACAGACTTTCGCTACAAATTATAAATAGGAGAAAGAGAGTCTTTTCCCCTTTTTCTTTCGCTCTTAGCTTTAATTCTTTTTTCTTTATTAATTATTTTTGTTGGGCCAATTGGGTTTTAGCAACGAGCCTATTTGGGCTAGAACAGGGCCCATTCTGATTCGGTTGGACTTAAAACTTGCTCGTGATTGCTTGTTTGGGCTAGGTTTCGGTACTAGCCCTTGTTCTTATGAAGGCCCTTGTGTAATTACCATAGTCAGTAAAATATGGGATTGGTCTTAATATTTTGAAACTCTTCTTAAAGTCATAGGGTGAAAAATTCGGTTTGTATTTTACTTTTGACTTTTTATATTTGCATAAGTGTATTACTACAAAATATTTTTTTTATATGTGTATTATTCTTGAAAAATACTAAGTGCAATGCGCGAATAATATCAATTGAGACCAATAAAAAGTAAACTATAATTATATGGACACGTGTCAAGTATTAAGTAAGGTGATGAGCATGCGTCTTAAGTTAAAGTTGTGAGTAAAAATATTTCCTATATAATGAGGGGGACTTTGGGGAAATTTTGGACCTAGATTGAACAAAATGGGGGATGCATATATATATATATATATATGAAAATTTATCGAATAAAGGGTTTTTCACATGTAAGCCTATAAATAGAGCCTAAAATATAGAAAAATTCTACAATATCCAAATCTTAGAAGGAAAAAAAAACCATATAACTTTTCAAATGGGCTAAATATACCATACAACCCTTGAAAAACCTAAAAATTACAACAATCCCATGAGTGGTTTTTTTCTTTCTAAAAATCATAATGTAAGGATAATGATGGTATTTCACACATAAAAAAAATTTACAGCTAGCCTTTTTTGGGTTTTTTTTCTTCTTCAATTTATAAGTTTTAGGGTTTATATATAAATTCAATGCAAGAAATGAGATTTATTATAAATTTCTCATTAGTGGCAAAATAAGGAAGTTTTTATGGTGACTTCGATAAAGCCATCATGCATTCATTTCTTGAATTCATAGAGGAGTGTATGATAACTTTTTTGAAGTTCCAACAATAGTTTTCTATGGTAATACAGTGAAGACATGATATTATTTTTTTTCATACATGTGGTATTATGGGCAGGGACAATGGGGTCAAATGACCCTATGGACTCTATGGAAATAAGCTTGAAAGTCCTCTTGAGCTTACTGTGCGACCCCATGAAATTCCCTCCACCTGTTTGATATTTGGCCTGAAGAAAGGGTTCCTGTGCAAGGAAGAAGCCCAAACGAGCTGGCCAAAACAACGTCATTTTGGCTCAATGAATTTTTTTTTCAAAGACCTGGCCAAAACAAAGGTCTCTTAAAAATAAAAATATAAACAGTTTCCATAACCCAATCTCCTCCATTGTCGTCGCCACCAGTAGTGCTACCGTCGCTAAGATTCATGGGTACATCACTGATTATGGGAGAGGGTTTTCTCACACACTGTCAAGGTATTATGGGATCTGAGACCACTAGTTTATAAATCAAAGCTCTTTTTTCACCGGACTAGATCCCATTGACAATACAGAGGCAAGATTTGAAAATGATAAGGGGCTATCATGATGGACGAAAATAATTCCCAGCCATCAATAATTATTGAGGCATGATCAAAATGAAACTGAAAGCTTCTGGGTGGTGGGTGTGGTTCCCCAATCCTTATTATTGATGCATGCATAAAGAAAATTACTCAGGACTGACCTATGCCAATCTCTATCTATATACAGAATAGGTATAGAGGTACTAGGGCACCATACTTGAATATTGTATTAAATAATTTTATTTCTTGTTTTAGGCATTTGGGGAATTAAAAAGAAGTAGATTCTGTTGGGTATTATATTGGATATGGGGTATGTCCTCCCTGACAAAGTCGGCAATTATATTAATATTAATACACAAATCAGTCACTGTTCATCCATTTGGTACACCATATTTTATATAATTAGGTACAAGTAGTCAGTCACTATCTGGAGCTCTCAGTCTCCAGTATTATATACGTATAGAAAATTACCAGTACAGTATCTATATTATACGTCATGCCATGGCCAATATAAGCCACACCTTCCGTCAGTCTGTAAGTAGAAAGTAAAGATCCTCTTTATTCTCACAGTGCACACAAATATCTCACTGCACAAATTTAATGAACAAATATAGAAGAAAGAGAGAAAGAGAAGAAGTTAACATCACCGCCGTCACTTCCACTGTTACAGGTAGCTCTTCAACTTCACCGTGGGTATGTATGTTTGCACTCTCTCTCTCTCTCTCTCTCCCCAAAGGCTGTTTATGCAACATGAGGCTCCTTTTTTTAATTTATCCATCTGTTTCTTTCTTCCTTTTTCTATAAGGTGCATGCTGTTGTCAGCTTCAGTTTCATAACTTGAATCATTTTATACACTTTCCGAGCCTGGAAAGTCTCCAAATCTAGATCTCTCTGTTATTGTTTTAATTGATGATCCAGTTCTTGCATGTTGTTTTTTTTTTTTTTTTTTTTTTTTTTTTTTTTTTTTTTCCCCTTCACAATGATAAAAAGATTTGAACTTCATCTTCTGTTGTCTCGACCCAACAGCTCATTTACTACTTGAGAGGTAATAATCATGACCATGCAAGTCTTCTCCAATCTGCAGGTGACGTAATTTGACTCCAATTTAATGTACATTTCCTATGTCTGTTAAAGTTTCAAAGTTTGATGTGGCTTTGAAATCAGAATTGACTGTTCTAACTTTTATTGTTCTGGAAGTGTCCTTCATTTTTTCTTCATATCTTCTCTTTGAAACAAAATTCCAAGTGCTTCGTCAATCCATTTTCTTTCAAATGACTTGCAAAGATTTGCTCGAGACCGACCCTCTTTTCTTGCTCTCTCTCTCTCTCTCTCTCTGTAGACTCTAAAAAAATTAAATAAGGACATACTTCTTAAAAATTCTGGGGGTAGGTAGTCTCTCTCTGTAGACTCTAAAAAAATTAAATAAGGACATACTTATTAAAAATTCTGGGGGTAGGTAGAACAAAAGTTGAGTAAATTGGGGCAGGAGGCCATGGGGAAAGCTAGGGTAGGGCAGTTGCATTAAAAGATTTCAATTATCTCTGTCTACCGGACACATGTTGATACTCTTCTTGTTACAAATCTCAACTTCTGAGTGTCAGTGAAACTCATACGGTTTACCATTATCTTTGATGACTCTTTCTGTTCACACATTAGCAGAAGCGCATATATATTTAGTCATATTTCCAGGCTTATCCCACTTAGTTTTATCTCCTCCTTATGGTATGACATATATCAGTCTAAGGCATCTTGATCAACTTATGAAACGATCGATAGAAGTCATATGATCGATCACATTTATGGGGAGATTCTCCACTAAGTATTTAAGTCAAGGATTGGTTACATACTTTTAATCTATCAACACATTTAATGATTGCAATTCAACGGCCAAGATTAGAAATATGTAATCAATCATTAACAAAAAATACTTATTGAAGAATCTCCCCACATTTATGATAAACTCATCCTCTGATGGAGATCTAGACTTTCTAATAAACTCATCACAGCGTCACAATGTTATATAGGACAACCTTTCACTTACCTAGAACTTGGAATACTGTAACATAACGAAGCTAGGAAGAAGGAAATTAAATCAGTAACCTTTCCAAATTTAAACAACTGGTAAGACATTAGTCCTTTCCTGATCCAAAAACGAAATTTGAATGAACTTGAATTTCTCAGCTTCTTAATGGTTTAAGAAAGCCTTTGATCAATGGATGTGTGTGTGTATACATCTCCCCTTGGACAGAAAGACAGACCTACTAGTGAGTTCTGATTGTTTTGTATGTAGCATATATACATATCCCTGCTTAAATTGTGTCCTATATATGTATATACATGTTGTATCTGGCTATGTATATATATGTTGTATATGTGTCCTATATATGTATGTATATATATATATATATATGTTGTATCTGGCTAAGTTAGCCAAGCCAATGAATTTAACAGAAAAATATGTTACCATTAGAAGTGAAAAATGCTGATCATCATTTGTGGTTTTGATAAGTGAATGCATAATTGAAGTGGTATATATAACTTTGATCCAGTAGTAGTACTACTCATGCATTGTTAAGGAAAACCATCTTCAATTCGAACATTCTTGTAACTCCTGGCCAACTGTAAAACACAGTGGATCAGGTGGCTCAATATAGATCTATAGATAATGAGCATACAAAGAAATACATGAACAGAAATATAGCTTACACTCCAATGTTAAGAATCTGGACGATAATTCAATGTAGTCGATGATAAATTCGCAACAAATTGCCCCCCAAGTTTTGCCATAGATTTAATTTCCTACAGATTTGAGATCATGATTATTAAATCTGAAATCAGGAACAAAAAGAGCAAAAGGGTTTATGTTTTTGGACAATATAAAGATATATACCGGTAGAAAGATTGATGCTGGTAATGGCACAATGAATGTTAGGGCATGGGAAGGCGCCGTTGGTGTCCCAATTTTGAAATGCATTGGGAAATTGGATGTGGCTGTTGGAACTCTGATCTGTATTTTCTGCTGACACCACATTGAGATACTTTTGCTGATTATAATTGGAATAAACTGATGAATACTGCTTCAACTTGTTTCTTTTGATGACATGAACAGATGGATCGTCCTCATGATGATGAGCTAATTGATTAGCTAGGAGGGAGCCCAGTTCCTGATTCTCAGGATGATCTCCAATATTGGCCTTTGCTGAAGATGATGACATTGTTTTACAATTATTGTTAGATTGATGGTGATCAAGCTCATTGAATAACTTCAATTGGTTCAACATCCGAGGCCTGCTCCCAGTGCACATTAATTTCTCTCTTGTCCTTTCCCTTGCCCTTGCTCTTGCCTTTGCCCTCGAGTCTTTCATGCCATAAACATTAGCAGATTCAGATTCTTTCATCTTTTTCTTCATCATCAACATCACCTCTTTTTCTTTGCTTGCTACGTTTCCACCTCGTTTGTGTCTGAATCGACGTCATCGTCATCACACTCTGAACTCGAAGTCAAACTCTTGGAACGCCCAGTACTAGTACTGCAGGTCAAGTGTTTGTTCCGAGTCCCAAGCTGTTTGATGGCCCTTCTTGACTTGGTGAGAAGCCATTCTAGGGTTTTACTTGCCTTGTCAAACCCTAACAGGTCTTGGAGGTCAAAGAATTGACGGGCAACATTGATGGACAGTCTAACCCTCCGGTCCCTCAAGCCCTGAGCAGTGAAGATCTTGCTGTGCCGATCTTTCTTCATCGGCGGCGCTACTATATCTTCTCTAGAAGAATGAAGGAAATGAGGAAAAATATTATCATTGTTAATGGCACCATAGTAATTATGGTAGGGATGATGATCATCAGCGTTTATGCTAGGAGGTACAGTGTTTGATGAAACTCCCAAATGGGTCAAGCTTTGAGGAAGAGGAGGTGCCATTAAGGCATTGTTATGAAGTGGAAATTGACCAGAGATGGGGTACCCTTGAATATTGTGGTGAAGGAAAATGTCTCCACTACAAGCCTCTTGGTTCACACAAGGAAAAGGAGGAGGAGGAGGAGGAGGAGGAGGGTGGTAATTTGAAGAAGACAAGGGAAAGTAAGGTTGAAAAGGACTTACAGAAGTACTATTAATATTGCTACTGCAAGATGAAAACATGATTTTGGTTTGAAAATCAATTGACAGCTCCTTCTTGTACAACATATATCTTTGTTAAGAGAGATTCTTCATACCCATTTATATCTTCCTCAAAACTTTACCTTTTCAGACAGAGCCACTGATCTCTCTCTCCCTCTCTCTCTCTCTCTCTGCAACTTCATATATATGCATCCCTGCGTGCTCGGAAAAAGAAGGGGATGAAATATTATGAGTGAGTGAGACCGAGAGATGATGATGAATTGATAAAAACCCAAACGCAATAATATTAGTGTGTTGGAGACAGGTGATGGATGAGTTTTTGGTTCTTTTCTCTTTGTTTTTTTCCAGTCAACTATTTCTTGGGTAGAATGGTTATCCCCAGGGCAAAGTCTTGAACGTACAGTGAGTGTGCAGAGAGATATCAATAGTGGGGGCTAATGGATAACTGGACATGGAAAGCGCACGATGTGTGGGTTTGTGCCACTTAGTTTGGGACATACACCATAACAAAACCGGGGACTGATGGGGAATTTGACAACCCCTTCAACTTTTAGACCCGTTATAACTTATAATTAATTCATCTTCAGAAAAAAAACAAAGAGAATACAAATAATTAACTAGGGTTATCTAGGGCTAACTAGGGCTAGGCTAGGCATCATCACCTGCTCCTATGGAATTTGAAAAGTGATCAGGTAATTAACAGTAGCTGGGTAAGCTAAGCTACTTTTTTCTTTTCTTTTTTGGGTAAGCTGCTGGTGGTTACACAGTTACACTTACATGCACCTCCTGGCTCCTCCCCCATGTACGTGCGTCTAATTCGAATTGTAGGGGGCCCTATTTCGTTATGATCAATTATCAACAAAAAAGTTCAGGCGTATGCAAGGGATCAAATCCTTTTTGGCTTGGAAAGTAAAAAAGAGTCTTTAGGTTTTCCGAAGGCCGTGAGTTAAATTTTTTGTGGTGGCTGTAAGCTGTGCATGTGCAAATTCAAAATGTATAGATATATGCTAGCTTTTCTGCACATGCTTTTGTCTTTGACCAGCTTTAGTGAAATGAGATATTAGTATCGCTTTCACATAAGAAAGTCTGGAAGAGTGATTATAGAGAGGAGGCGAGGATCAATGAAAAACAATAGTTTCGTGTCGTTTCGAGTGTTTCTTTGTGTTGCATTAGTACGACATATATAGCAAAGTGTTAGGAAACTAGGCAAGCACTAATGTGAATTCATACTAATTCTAAACCCGTAACGTTAATTTTTAGTCTAATGATACTTCTTTTTTCGAAGTTGAAAAAGTCTCACTTCAAATCATACCTCCTTACTTGAAGTGAGATATTTTTTTTTAGGCCTACTTTGTTATTGGTACAACATTTTGCTCCCTCTCTCTCTCTGTACTGTACACCCTGCATCCAGGGGCCACAGCCGTTCACAGCCATTCACAGCTAGCTGTAGGAAGACGATAGGGGCATGACGACTAGGCATGGTGGCCAAAAGACATGAAAACCTTAGATTTAAACCCTCAAGGGGGTTTGGTTTTTAATGTTGTTTCAAGGACAATGTGATTAGATATATTCGTACGAAGAAGATAAGGATATGTGCTCACGATGGGTGTGAATGGTTCAGAGGTAGCTAGTGTGCCATGTACAAAATCCATTAATAAAAAGCTAGCTTGCTTTCAATTTAATGCATTGGCTCTGGCCTGCAAGGGTACCTAGTTCCTGTCAAATAATAATGTGGTGGTCATTTCCTTTTCAATTCCACTACAAATGTTCATATAGACAATGGTCCACGCTCTTCTTTCTTGCACGTCCCCTTCTGATATAATTAGGAATTAGACACTAAAGGTATTTGTAATTATTATTAACTAACCTCCAACAAAGGCCAATTTATTAGTTGGTATATATCTGCCATGACCACCCACACGGATGTTTGCTGCTTAATTGCACTTCACATGCTCAAAGGGCAACTTCCCTTTCAAGACAGGGAGAACTGTCCAAACCCCACTTAGACAACTTATTCCCTTTCCATCCAAACTCATTGAGCACCAATTATATATACATGGGTTTCCGTATTGTGTACGACTTTTACTAATAATTTTGTTTGTTTGTTTTTTTAACGACTTTTGTTTGTTAGTTTGATACATATTGTATATCAAAATTCTATATGTTTACCCAAAAACCCCTAGCCAACTAAGAGAGTGAGCGCTTCAGATACGGGGGGTTCTTTGACTTCTAGTTGATCTATGACGATATGATCTTTCTTTGGCATATCTATACTCTTTGAGATGTTGTTGCTTAGTCGTGATTGTTGAATGGCATGTTGGAGCAATTCGGTGGCGCACTCTATGTCATGTCCTAGATGAAGATTATCGACGTTGTTTTAGAATATTGGTCTTTTTCGGTCAATAAAATCCAGAAACTTAGTTGAGTTTATTGGTTGTTCTTAGTCTCTTTAGGAGAGTCATGTCGATTAGCGGCTAGTTTTGTCCTTGATATCATTAGACTAGATTTGGGGAAACTATATCGGTAGAATGGGGTTATAGAAAAGTTATTTTTGAGAGTGATTCTCTCTATACAGTTTCAGCTTTTTAGCTAACTTAAGTCACTGGGAAATTTTTACCCATATCTATCATATTGCTATTGAGATGGCTCCTTTTAGATATTTTCTATTTAAACTCCACACTTCTTTTAGTTCACCCCAACTTTTAATTTAAATTTTCACAATTTCTAAGAAAACCCCACTATCTTCCCAAACTACCCTTAAATACACCCCAAGCTGAAAAACTAAGAAATAAAAGAAATTTTCTATTTAAACCCCACAAGCTACACTTAGCGGAGGAAGTACGTTCTGCAAGCTCTAATGCTAATTGCTAGACATTTTATCATTTTCTCTCTTGAGTATTTAATAATGACAATGAGGTATTCAATTTTCATTGGCGTTCCGTGCGAGAGGAGATAAAACTAGTACTTGAGATTGCTACACTTTGCACTAGGAGTAGGCCATCTGATCGACCTTCATGGAGAGTACATTGAAGCTTTTATCATAGTGGAAAAGCAACAACAAAAATAACCCAACTATTGAAGCAGCAGCAGCATGATTATGATTTTAGATGCATACTGGAATTCCAAAGTGACAATAATATTACTGTTCCAAGCACACAAAAAAACACAAACAAATGGAAACCCAAATCCAAAATTTAATACTTTCTAGAGAAAGAGAACAACTTTACCAAAACATCATGTATAAAAAAAAACAAAACAAAAGCAATCAACAAATTGAAGAGAATAAGATCATTATCAACAAGTCTTTCTATCAGCTCCCACGCAGATTTTAAAGAGCATGATCGTCAATGTTCTACGTCTTTGACAATACGATGTAGAGGAGTTTGTATTTTTCTAAAACTTAATATGAAGAGTGGTGGGGTGTGTGTATAGATGTACTAGGTTTAAGTAATAAGTTGGATGACCTTTTTTGTCTTTTTACACAATAATAAAACTTACAACTTTATGATTTAAGAATTGGGGTGAATTAAGAGAAGTGTGAGGTTTAAATAGAAAATCTCTCCTTTTATAGTATGTGTCTTTTGTACTCTTTTTCCTTATTCATCTAATAAAATGCTATCACATTTTTATCAAAAAATTCTAAATGTTTACCTAAAATGAGAACTATTCTTGTTTAATATGAATTCATGTCTAATGATAATTGCACTCTAAGAATCAATATTATAATATACACGCAATTAGAAGAGAAGCCTCTACATATATAGATATCCATTGTGAATTAATCAACATTACATATCAATAAGGTGTTAGTTGGATTGGCTCATGCTTTTGGTGTGCTCCCAAGTAATCCTAGATTCAAGTCTCTATGGTACCTGTGTGTGAGTTTCCTCCCTCCTCCTCCTAATAATAGTAGCAAATTAAACTCTTCAAATTAAAATTTATTAATGTACATGGTAGTTTGAAAATATTTATCCCAATAAGATAGCTTTGACAAAGCAGGAGTTTTGAGTGCAGGTAAAGGGATTGCCTCTAGTGTTCATGACTAGGGTAATGGGTAGAGAAATAACAAAATGAAAGAACAATTTAGATGTTTGAGATTTTATAGAATATTTTAGAATATCTTTTAGCAATTAAAAGATTAATTATAACTCAAAAAGCAAAAGAAAAAAAAAGGGAAAAGAAAGAAGTAGGAAACCTGTTACACCAGGTGCACTATTACTATAGATGGCCTTCGCCGACAAAACAAAGGGGTTATAACTCACGGAAAATGCTAGAGGCACTAACTTTAGGCACCAACTCTCTAATAGAGCGTGGGCCCCGTGTATTGACGGGCTCCACCTCTATTAGAGAGTTGGTGTCTCTAGCACCACCCATAACTCACAGGCTACCTTTCGTAACACATTATGTGTGTTCTCAGTCTTATGACATCTGTCATCAGATACACTTAGAAATTAATATATATATATATATATTGCGTGCAAGCTTCTCTTAATTAGGTGCATGGTCTTTTCATCATATAGCCTGGAGATATATATATATATATATATATATATATATAATATATGTACCGTAGCTTGAATATTGTATTACCTAGATGAAAATCAAATCAATAAATCTACCATAGCTATAGCTAGTTAGTCAGTTAGCCAATACTTTAAAATAAATAATAATAAAAGTGGTGAAAGTAGATAGGTTTTTTTAGGTTATATTTAACCAGTTGTTAAATGATTTCATAATAATTTATTTTGACCATAAAAAACCAAAGAGGGAAGATTTTACTCTTTTGCTTTTCCCAAAAAGATTTTCTTTTTTCTATATATATTTTTTTATAGAAGGTTTTTTTAATTTTATTTTTATACATGCAATAATTTACTTTAATTAATCTTAATTACAAGAAGGATGATTCGTACTTGGGTGTAAAGTGAGGAGCACATCCGCTCTAGCCAACCTCAAAATTGGATATATTGGAACTTTTTAGTAAATTTTCTTTTTTAGAAAAATAGAAAGAAGCTGCCTAAAATAGTTTTTATAGATACTAAATTGTTTCATAACCTTTAAAGGGAAAAGAACACCAAGCAGTAAACCTAAACTCTCTCTCTCTCTCTCTCTCTCTCTCTCTCTCTCTCTCTCTCAATCAAACACACACAGAACGAGGTTTATGTATGACGAAGAGTGAGTACGTAAATATTTAAGATGAAGAGGAATACGAACTGAAGCTAATCAGTATCATCACTGTTAGATCTGCCTGCATATAAGCTCATAGGAAAGTTTTGTGAAGAAATCTCTGATCTCAGGTAAGTTGTTGTTCATTTGCAGATTAATTTGTTTTTCTTTTCCTACAATCGAAATAATATTTTGGTTATGTTAGTTTGAATGGAAAGCAATTTTCCAGGAAAAGAGTTTCTGGGTTCTTCTATAACATTGAATCTAGTTAGGCCCCCCCTTTTTTTTTGTAATTGTCAAGATTGTATGTATATACAAGCTGTGGGATCTTTGATTCTTTTGGCGCTTGAAGAACCTCTATACTGTCTAGATTATTTTCAGTATACATGTAGGGAGATGTGTGTAACTAGTGTGAACTTAATTATGAAAGATGTATGTAGCTAGTCTTATGAATTGTAGGTATATATCCCTTAGAAATTCTTATGAATAAATTGATTGAGAAACCCCAAAGAAGATCGAAGATTGCTGAGTTGGACCTTTGCTGCATAGTTTGTGGCTCCTTTGGTGTGTTGAGTGTGAAACAATGGTACAGTGCTTAATTAGCTTTCTCATACAACATCATGTGAATAAATACCTCGGGCTTCACTCAGGTTAATTGTTATAACGGTAGACCAATTCTGACAAATTCTAGTTTTTAAGCTTTGATAGATCAGCCATAACTAGCCGTTTAAGGCAAGAGACGAAAAACATTTTGTGAAAAAATCGGCAAAGTCGGTTTTTAGGGGCAATTTCTACTCATGAGTTTTTAACACAAGATTAATCTTCTAAACCATGAAACTTGGATAGCTCAAGATAAGGCTTTAATGAAATGTTGCTGATTCAGTTGCATTCCCTTGGTTATAATAGATAGAGTGCTGCCTCTTAGTTAATAAGTTAGTTCCTCTTGTTGTATGTGGTGACAGAATAAATCTCACATGTGAGAATGTATAGTTTTGCATCACAATATATATTAGATCTTTGTGTGCCTCTCCTCCCACTTTGGTTTTAATACCCGTCTATAGTATTTGTAGAGTTGTTGACATATTATATATACATATTTTCTTTTATGTGTACGTCCGGATGTTATATATTTTCTACTATCCCTTTATGTTTTTCTTTATGTTTACAATGGCGTCCGCATGTTATTATCATGCGGACATCCATATGAGAGAATGATTGATTATATGTACCCGTTTTAGATTTACTTTGTGATTATAAAGGGTAAATTTTGACTTATGTTATATATAGTAGCGTTTGCTTCCCATAAAATTGTTGTTTTTTGTTTGTGATTGTTTTTTTTTGGGTTTTTAGTTTGTTTTTCTTTATATTAATTGTGTATATCTTCTTTCATAACACATGTAAGCTTTTTTTGTGTGTGTGTAGCTTTTGAGGCATTGATTGTGATGCTGAAGTTAGTCGTTATTATTTGATAAGGAGATGTGATGGAATACCTAAAATGAAAATTTGAGATATTCTCTCTCAGAGCTATTGAAGTAAGTAATCATATTTGGTTGGTGGACTATACAGGATAGAGCCTCATATTTGCTGTCAATAGTTATCATGTACAAGAAAGAAATCCAATATCTTTGTAGGCTTGATTTGGATGTGATTGGTACTAAAAATACCAACATGGCATTAGTTGCTTTAGGGAAAGTACTTGGCAGCCTATGACTTTTTAAGGGGAACAAAATGTTGTCTATGATGGATTATTGGTTGTCTTAGAGCATTTTCAATCATTTGTCATGGTAAAAGGTAAGGAAATGTAATAATTGTTGTTATTTACATGAATAGTGTTTACTCTATCAATTTTTTTGTTGATTTTCCACCCATTACCATGGCAACCCAATGACAACCACTATTCACATGAGATATGAGGAGAAGAATTTGTATAGAGTTTTGGTGTGAGAAGTGAAGAATACAGTTAGGTATTTATATAAAAAAATTCCAAAAATTCTGAATTTTTTGATTTTCTTTGTTTATTATTTAAATTGGTTGCTGAAGTCACAATGACGTTAGCATTAAGTCATCTTGCTCAGGCAGTAGCCCAAGCAAGTCTTGCCTTGGGCCTTGCCCGGGCTGGTGGAGCCCAATGCTTACTTTGACAAGCCTTGGCCGTTGGAAACGGGATTAGGGGCCTAGGGGGCCTCTTGCCCCGGGCTAGCCCCTTCCGTTGGAGTTGCTCTCATTGGAGATATTTTTTCACATGGTCCAGCATTTAATCAAGATTATTTGCCCCTCCCCTATAATCTGACAATTTCTTCTAGTTTTGGAAAAATACCATAGGTTTTGATTTATAGGAAAATTCTCAAATAATTATTTTATGTTAAGGATTGGTTATATATTTCTAATCTCGGTCAATAAATTAAATCTACCAACACATCTAATAAATGCAATCCAATTACCGAGATTAAGAATATGTAACCAATCGTTAACTTAAATACTTATTGGAGAATCTCCCTGATTTATATCCCTTTCAACACTTTACATTCATACTGTACCATAAGGGGATTAGAAGATTGGTACAAATGTGTTGAATGTGCTTGTGTCGAATTTACATTTGGTTGGTTTCTTTGAAAATTAGGATAAAATAAATGTTATTTAGGGCATATGGTACTAATTATATGAGAAGTGAGATGCTTTGGTTGTGAAACGAGAACAAGAATTATATATTGATTTCATTTTAATAATAGCTTCATTAATTTCTAATGGTAAAAATTTGACTAAGCCTCCAGTTTTTCCTTACAAGCTTATATATAGAGAAATTTGCATCTATACCTTGTCAATTGGAGACAGACAAACCCTAATAGCTGCCTTTTTTAAAATGAAACAGATATATGAAGAGAGGATGCAGCTGGAAGTCCTATTGGAAGTGCTAAGCTAAGCTTAACTTTGATGACAGAAAAAAATGCATGTCTGAAAAGCTTTTGATGTACATTAACAGAGCTCAAATATGAGGTTCAGCATGTCTTAGTTAGATCAGTTCATGATTTCCTTGTCGTGTAAGCCGATCTGATAAACACGATCGGTACATGTTATAAATGCGATACATTATTACATCACATTATGTCACACATTTTGCATATCTGAATGGCTTCAATGCAGATGGAAAATTCTTAGATTCATAACTTGTGTCAGCCAAGTTGATCTCATCAGCTTGAATGGTTCTTATAGTTTTCTCATAATGTGTTTTTGTGCAGGCATTGGCTTAATTTCCTCTATTTTCCACGAACTGATATGTGATCCTTCCTTATTAATTAGGGAATATGTGCAGTTATAGACTACTGGGAGGACACAGGTTTGCCAGAGAGAGAGTTGGGTATATTTTGTATATTCTAAGTCTAGTTTGTAAAGCCCCAGTGGCTGGACCTTTTTGCTGGTTCATTTCCAAACAGAAAGAGGATTGATGAGGCAGGCTGGCTGGCAGGCATGCTCTGCGGGCCTACACCCCAAAAGGCTCTAAACACATTGGGCCCCGGAAACAATCACAATATATATGGAGCTAGTCCCAATTGTGTCATGGATAGCTTTATCGCATGCACTAGGGTTGTTTTTACACGAGAGGAAATACAGAGTAGGCCCCGGAAACAATCACAATATATATGGAGCTAGTCCCAATTGTGTCATGGATAGCTTTATCGCATGCACTAGGGTTGTTTTTACACGAGAGGAAATACAGAGTAGTCCTAACTTGTATCATAGATGTCCGCTATCTATAAATTAGACCAAAAAATATGTAGGGACGGATTTAGAATTTCAAAATGAAGTGGGAAAATGTATCTTACGAGTAGATTGTTAGATATTAAGTTGGGCTAAACCCGAAAACCTATCTTTCTTACCTGGACTATAGCTCAGGTTAGACATTTCATTGGTCCGTCGCTACAAAAATAAGCACTGATATCTCGAAGAAAAAAAAAACTACGAAATTTATGTAATGTAAGTATTAAGTACACAAACCATAAAGGAGGATGTGATGGCATTGCACACCCTATTTTGTGCATAATTTGGATTAAGATGAGTAAATGATTTGTTTGTAGAAATGTTAATCAAGCGAGATTTACCATCTTATCTAAACAAAGCTAAAAACAAAAAAAGTAAAAAAAAAGTAAAAAGTTGAAAGCTATAGTAGGAACGTAAGAACAACAAGTCATCTGGCTTGAATTGAAAAAGAATCAGACAGTAGTTGTGGAGGAGGCAGAGGTGGGGCTTGAGTATTAAGGGGTGCACGTGGGCATGATAAAGCTGCCATTTTGACCAATCACACACTTTGTCGCTTTCTCAATTGTGAGGTGGCGGATTGTAATTGGGTCCAGAAGAATTTTAAAAAGATGAGTGGTTTACCTTTGCTTGGCCTACTCGTACATTATTTTTTTCACTGTCCTCTGTTTGGGTTGGGACCAAACAGCAAATAGTAGGGAAATACTGTTGGATTCTGACTCATCTGGGATTATTACATATTGCACGTGCATGAGACTTATATCATCAACATATTCATAATTTGCATGAGGGTTCATAACTGGTTTTATTAGACTTGTTTATACAATAACCAGTTTTTTAGGGTTTTTAACTATAGACGTCCTTGAACTTTGTCTTCAATTGTAATTAGATCCGTGAACTTTTATTTTTAGGCAATTACATCTTTTAACTTCACAAGTTGTTCCAATTGGGTCCAAACATCCAAGTTTGTCAATTTGTCCGTCAAAGTGAGGGGTAAAAGCATCCTTTTGAGCTGCAGAATCATTTTATGAGAATGATTAAGAACAAAATTGAATAAAAGGAAAATCTTGGATAAAATTTCACTGAACCCAACTGTGCTTAGCAAACCATGTGGCTCAAATTGAGGTGGTTTCTTCTTTTATGAATTCTCAGAGCAAAGACGACACAAATTTTGTACTTTCTGGTAAAAATATAGAAACGCCAAAGTGTTAGAAGAGAACCCATTTCTTATAATTACCGTTCGAGCCTTCTTGGCTTTCTTTTGAGCGAAAACCACCAAGCCCGTTTTTCTATCTGACAATTTACAGGCTTCGTTTGTGTTTGTAGCGAAGCTTTGAAGCAACGAGGAGGAACTCCATGAAAGAGTCGATGTTGTGGATGCCATTGCCACACTTTCTTTCGCTCTTACACAAGCTCACACTGTCTCTCTCCCTCTCACACATACAATCTCTTGGGCTTTATGAGATTTATGAACAGGTTTGCAGACATGGAGCTGGTCATCGTGAAAACTCTAATATACCTCTCATAATAAGAGTATGTGCCATTCACACGGTCAAACTCGACGGATTCTGTTACGGCATGACCCAAATGGAACTACTTGTCAAGTTAAAGGATGTAATTGCCTAAAAAAAAAGTTCACAAACCCAATTGCAACTGAGGGCAAAGTTCAGGCACATCTACAGTTAAAAACCTTGTTTTTTATATATACTCGTGAGCAAATCAACTATGTTTTAGATATGAGTTATAGAGACCTCATATCCCATCTTAGCTCATATTTTTAGAAATGTTCGGGATATAGTTTCATCGTCATTTGCGTGATTGATTCTTGACCGTTTTTACATTGTAAGTTCCACTTGCATCAACGACTAACATCAACGATTATTTCAAACATACCCCAAATGTGAGCGGCATCACCCAAACCCATCCCCAGTGAGCTCCGCTCCATTCCGCATCTCTAAGCAGCACATGAAGTCTTGACTTAGGTCTATTTTAGCCTGCAGCTTTCATTAGGGAGTTAGGTGGCTGTGTGTGTACAAGACCCATACCTAATTTCACATCTTGCTGTTACAGCTAGCGCTTCATTAGGTATCTGTCACGTACGCCTTCCTTCTTAAGCGCGTTTGCAGGAGTGACCCTGCTTACAAATTTGTAGGTATATGTGCTTCAAATCTACAGATAAGGTAAGGTTGCTAATTATAACAAAATGACAAGCCATATTCACATTGTCCTACACAACTCATGCCATTCTATTTATATAAACAACATTATCCTTCCATTTGCTCATGCTAGTGTGTCTTCATCAAAGCATGGAAATTCCATGGACTATATATCTGATTGACTATATTAGTTTATACCTTGGTTTTATTTTATTTTTATAGGAGCAATATTGGAGTGGGATTTCGAGTAATAGACTTCAATTGCACGAGTAACTGCACTCTTAACTACTTGAACTACTAGCACATCAATTCTTAGTTTATACATCGGTACCCATGAATAAGATGTTAAACTAGTTTGTTTTTGTATGTGTGAAAATAGCATGATGAGTTGAATGGTGGTAAAAGTAATAGTAGTATTTTTGTTTTGGGATGAAGAAGATGAATCCAAAGTAGAATTAAAATTGTCCAATCATATGGTACGAGCCGCATGTGATCACCCATACTTTTTTTCAAGATGCATTTGAAAGCTGAGTTGACAACACCATAAAATTCAACAACAAAAATAAGAAAAAAGTTACACAGAATTTTGACACGATATACAAAACACTCATCACCATAGACATTACTTGGCTAGCAATAATATATGAAATCCTGCTTTCTTTTTCTTCCGGGAATATAGAGCTAGCTCCCCCTTTGGATCTGCTTCTGCTTCTCCCTGCTTTATTTATATGACTAAAGAAATGTAGCTAGTATTTTAACCAACCTTCCCTCCCTCTTTCAAAAAAAAAGAAGAAAAAAAAGCTGTAAACAAGGGGCTGAAGAATCTCTCCTTTACTAGCTATAGCTACTAGTGATCCTTTTATATCTATGTAGATTACTTTGGCACCATTAGAATGAGATCGATCCCTGCATGCGCTAAATTATAATTGACAAAGTTATTATGTACTTAATTTCTTTCACTGTGCTTCACCTTTATTTACTCAATAAATTAATTAAACTAGTGAGCCCGCTTGAATTATGGAACCAAAGCTAGCTAGCTAGCTAAACTGAAAATTCTGAATAACTGGTACAAATATGCACAGAGAGAGAGAGAGAGAGAGAGAGAGAGAGAGAGAGAGAGAGAGAGAGAGAGAGAGGTGAAACACAGCTTCTCTAAAATTGGTTCCAAATATCTAATTAATTCAAAGATTTTCTATGGTACAAATTCTGCAGAAGAAAGAAAGAAAAAAAAAAAAAAAAAAAAAAAAAAAAAAAAATTAAAACAATTGTCATTGTGCATCATGACATTTCTGACATTTCTCATTGCTATTTACACCTCATCATTGTAGAAGGGTGACAGAGGGAGAGAGATGATTGATGATTTGCTGAAATTTCACTGCAGCAATGGTTGAAGATGCTTGCTTGCTTTGCTTTGCTTCGAGTTGGAAAAAAATTAATGGCTGATGTTGAAAACTTAAACCAATTGCAAATTAGTCATGCCAACAGAGAAGCATAACCACACATCTCCTAATGATGTAGAGCCTCCCTTTCTGCTGTCTAAGATACCCTCCAAGCCTTCTGCATGAAACCCTATTGCTCCTCTTGTTGGACTGATCAGCTGCCATGGCTGCACTGTTAAGCTTCATATATCTCTCTTGCTTTTCTTCTCCTCCTATAGCTTGCCTTAACATACAGAGACTTGTAGCACCTTGGTTTTGGTATGTTTGAAAGGAGAGGCAAGAAGGGGTTGATATAAATAGAGGGGTCTGTGGTCCAAGGGTTCCAAAAGAAATATGCACAAAAGCTAGCCCAGGCCCCCACCCAACCCAACCCCAAATTCCAAATTCCATGCACTTAAAATTTTTCAATTTCCAATTTCCAATTTCCAAATTACCCCCAACCCACCTCTTCTATCTTCCCTGACACGTCATCCTCTTCACCAACATTTATGTGGGCATCAACCACCGAGAAAATTGGTCGGCCATTCATAAAAAAGAAAAGGAAAAAAAATAAAAAATCCTCAGAAATTTTTTGAGTTTCTAGATATTTGAGCAATTTAGCCTGAGTGTTCCCCAGACCCTGAATTATTAATATTTCGTTACAAAATTTTGTTGTTCCTGTGTCATGTCTTGTGACTGCAATGCATGCTGCACAAGGAAAACAAGCATAATTGTTGGTATTGACCAAAAAAATAAATAAAACAGAAGCATACATAATTGTTCATATAATTTCATGATGAACTCTGCTCCATATAACTCTTCAAAACGAAACAAAAAACCCTGCTCTCATATCGTACGTGAAAAGGTTCCACTTATAGTCTATTAATTTTTGTTACACATTATATTTTAAGAGCAATTTCTCCTTAAGAAATATCATGGGTTCGAATCCTAACATTCATATAATGTGTGTGAGTTTAATACGCTATCGCTCTTTTCAATAAGAAAAATCCTAAAGGAAAAAAGGAAAAAAGATTTCATTGAAAGTTCAAATTTCCAAATATCCCTTTTCAGAATCATATTGAACTCAAATGCTCTGAGAATTTGAATTATCAATGCAGTTTAATATTTCATAAAAATTTTAAAAAAAAATCATAACAATTAATATAACAATATGACTCTAATTTTTGTATTTGTAAGTCTGTGAGATTAGGGGAGGTGTCTAGTTCCAATTACATGGGATGTCCTGTAGGAGAGTACTGGTGGAACTCATGAAATGGACAGAGAGACAGCGCATTTGTGTACAAATTACTATAATATTGAACCTCGAAACCCAAAATTTGCAATATAATCTGCAGTGCCTTCTTCAAACCCAACCAAAGTTCAAATAAACTACTTGATTATGTGATTATTTAGCCTAAGACGAGACATAATCCCACATGTTTAGTCTCGTGCTCCTCCCATATATTTCACTTGGGTGCATTGGGAAAAGGTCAACTTAACCAGACCATGAACCCCGTCTTCCTCCCTTTCTTTAGTCTCGGGGAGTTTATGCATAATCATTTGCAGTAATTTGAGTTTGATTAGGGCTGAGCAAATAGGCTGCTCCAGCAAATAGGCCTCACTTGGTAATGGTGACCATTTTACCAAGAAAACCGGAACCCGACAACTCAACGTACTCTCATTTTCATCTTGTACTTACTAAAATACGGAATAAAAAATTATCAAATTTATCTTGTCGATTTAGTTTAGTATTTGATATTAAACAGAACTAATTCAACTCGTATCCACCCCTAATTAGGATTTGATTACAAGATCTTTTCAATCTTCATATTTTGGGGTTCTGGAACTAATTCAACTCCAAGTACTAAAATAATTTTTTGGGTGAACCAAAAGGTGGGTGTTTTTATTTTAGTTTTTGTGGTTCTAATAAGATGTATATTTCGGTTTGCGAGTAAGTTTGATAATGCTTATTCTAACTGTCATCCACCCAAACGAATGGATACATAAATATAAATAAATCCCATCAAATCAAACAAATTATCTTTAATTGGAATTGGTTGATTACAGAAGAGTCCAGACATGTCTTCTCCATCATTCTGATTAAAGACTAAAAAAAAATGTAAGCTAAGCTGAGCCTTATCTGAAAGTGGGCCTAGCTAGCCCAAAATTGAATAAGATCTTTCAGTGCTGCTTGGCTTCCAGGAAGCTACCAAAAGAAACAGTATATTTTGGAGGGCCCATATTATTAATGAAAAATAAATACGCGTACCTGTAAGACTATGAGAGGTTTTGGTCACAGGAGACACAGTCCATCAAAAACTGATCTCAAAATGCACTCTCTCCATTGTCAAAAATAAGTCCAGGTTCTTGTCTCATCATTGGCAGCTTACGATCGAACTCAGGTGTAAAGAGACGGATACAGTATTTTGACTAACTAGCCTTACTCACGTTTGCTTATTGGCCGGTATTTGATTTGTTTTTTCTTCTTCAATAAATTGCAGAGGATGACATGGCCAAGCTAGTCCCATTGGCATGGCTGTAAAAGCACAAAGAAGACAAGCCCTGCACGTGAAAGCCTCGTGAGGGACATGGACACTGCCTGTGATATGCTAAGCAACCTAGATTTTTGCTGAATGTTCATCATTAGGGGGGAGCTGTCTGTCCGTTCAATGTTTCTTAATTCTTTACAACTGTTTTGAATGTGGCATCAAAACAAAAGTTACAGTGGACAAAGTTTGTCTTGGTAAAACCAAAGATTGTGTTTGTCTCCTCGTATCTCTAAACTGTGCTGTTCACTGTATTAAGTCGCCTAAATTTTCAATTAGATTCTACAGATCTGAACTAGGATTTAGCTGCTTCGTCTTTTGTTTTTCTTTAATTAATAGTGCCAATCAATTGAGTAAATTGTAAGATGCTTTTGGTTCCAACAAATTCTAGGGGAAACTGAGAGGAACCTTCCTATCGAAAGATTAGATTTAAGAAAGATGTTAAGGAAGCTTAACTTTTCTTCCAACATTTACCTCAACTTTTCATATAATAGGATTAGTCCTTCCTACATGGATCATTCTATATGAGATTGAGAGAGTTGGGTTTTTCTTGTTTACGTGAATTAGGTCAGTTGGTCAAGGCAATGTGTCTGTCCTTTGCACTCGAGCTTGAACCTCTTCCCATACATTAGAATAGTTTCAAATTGATAAAATTCATGTTGCAGCAGCACAACCCAAAAAAATGGAGTTGTTGGGGGTGTGGAAAGGGGTAGGTGTTGGAATGGTAAGTGATGATAACATGTGAAATGATTGGTGCTGATTTACTCTCACAAGGGAGAATGATTTTTAGAAACAAGTATAAGACAAAGAATGAAGATGAAGGTTTCACATTAAAACTCCAGCAAATCCCAAATGTTTAATATCTATGCACAACACTCCACAAATCCCAAACAAGATGGACCACCATGTTCTCTCCAGAATTCCTATTTTGTGGCTATCTTATCTTCTTCATGTGTGCTTTTGTTTTGGTTCATGATGGGTGTGCATATGGCAAACCTCACACAAGACAGGGTGGTCCTTCATCTTGTAATCTCTTAGACGGTGGACACATGTCTTCCCATTGCTTGAGCTAGATGCTTGATATAACCACATAGGACTTCTTCATCTTCATCTGAAACCTAACCAAGGGTTGCATGACCACATAAAAAAAAAAGAAGGTCCCATGTTTGATCAGCCTTGTGACTTGGTTGGTCCTCTTCACTTGATAATTTAAAATACTCAATGTCTATAGAGTAATAGGGCTCATTACATTCGAGTTTTTTTTTCTTCATGTAAGCGATAATTTAAACTACTCTAATTTATGAGAAGAAATAAAATCATTCTCAATGCCCGGGTTTCTGGTGGAGTGCTCTTGCCGGGGCGGCGGTGGCTCTCGTGTTTGTTTGGGGTTGGACCTCACTTCTTGTTTCTTTGGGCTGTAGTTTTCCTCTTTTGGTTGAGCTTGCTTGTATTTGTTGGGCTTCCTCTTATATTTGGATGGGCCTAATATGTAACTGGGTTAATGGTAATTGCATATGTTTTATCCCTTTTTTTTTACAAATTTATAAATAAACTCAATCCTAGACATGTATTTATAGAAAAACCCAAGCACTATTTAAACATAGAAACATACCCAAAATCAACCACAAAGTCAACTTTTGGGGTGTGTTTATAATTGGATTTTGAGTGTGTGTAATGATGGGTTTTGGGTGTATTTATATGTTTAAATAGTGCTTGGGTTTTTTTATAATTTAAGCCCCCATTTTTGGTGTTTTAGTGAAACACCCTTTTTTTTTCTGATGAACTAGGAAAAGTAAAGTAAAATGTGCATTTCACTGTCCAAATAATGCATGCACAGACAGAAAAAACCAAGAGCTGAACCTGATACAGAGGGACAACATGCCAATGTTGGGCGAAGTATATATATTATACAAATTTATAAATAAACCCAATTCTAGACATGTATTTATAAAAAAACCCAAGCACTATTTAAACATAGAAACACACCCAAAATCAATCCCAAAATCAACAATTGTATATTTTTTGGGTGTGTTTATAAATGGGTTTTGAATGTGTGTAATGATGGGTTTTGGGTGTGTTTATAAAGTGTTTTGGGTGTTGAGTTTTTTTATAATTTCAGCCCCCATTTTGGATGTTTTAGTAAAACTCCGTATATATTATGCAACACTAGTGACTTCCACAACTACCATATGCGAACCCAGATAGAATAAGACAAAATCCCTTTTGCAAGCAGCCAATGAAAACAAGCCAAGTGCACACAGAACCAATCAGAACACGCCACGTTCAGCCTAGGAAATTTCAACCAATCCCAACCCAATCGAGGCAAATCCCCTCCCCCACATTGAACACACAGTAAATTAACCCGCTGCAGCAACAACAGATCATATCATTATCATAGTGGTGAAGATATTGTTAGATAAGGTTGGGCGGGGGAAAGGGAAATGAAAAGAAAAAAGGAGAAGGGTTTTCAAAGTCTCAAACAAAAACTCAATACATTATTATTCTGGAGACGTGAAAAGCAGGCAACTTGTTGGCAGTGTGGACCATAATATCAGATCAGGTACGGTATATACAACAGCATAGGGTTTTTGATCAGGGGGGATGAACTTTGCATCAAACAACGTAAAATTCTATGCGAACCCATCAACTTGCTCAGTTGGGTCCTACTTTTCATATACATCCCACACCAACTATAATAATAACATCCCATATTCCATGAACCAAAAAAAGGTTGGTCCTCTCCATCTTCAGTTCCTAAATAAATACACGAAAAAGGAAAGAGTTCGATTCTCGTTCTCCTCTTCTCCTGAATCAAAATACCCACAAAACCTTTCAATCCATATAGTCTTTGTTTATTGAGATCAATGGATGTGTTGACTGTGAGCACAAGTGAGGCTGCAAATTCGAACAAGTTACCTTCTTCTAGGTACAAGGGAGTTGTCCCGCAGCCAAATGGCAGATGGGGAGCTCAAATATACGAGAAGCACCAGCGTGTGTGGCTGGGAACCTTCAATGCCGAAGAAGAAGCTGCTAAGGCCTATGACATTGCCTCAATAAGGTTCCGAGGCCTCGAAACCATCACAAACTTCAACCAGAATCAGTTGAAGCCTTACATGGATGGTGACAACGAAACCCTTTTCTTGCAGTCTCATTCCAAGGCCGAGATCGTCGACATGCTTCGAAAACACTCGTACACCAATGAGCTTGAGATGTACAAGCTCAAGCTGTTCAATGCTGGTGATGATGATGCTGCTAGGAAGAGAATTAAGTGTCACGTTAATTTGATGGAAGGTTATGATCATCAGAGGGAGTGGCTTTTCGAGAAAGTGGCGACGCCAAGCGATGTAGGGAGATTAAACCGTATGGTCATACCAAAACAACATGCAGAGAAGCATTTTCCATCGCATCTGAGTGAGGAATTATGTAAAGGGGTGCTGTTGAATTTTGAGGATGGTGAGGGGAAAGTTTGGAGGCTTCGATATTGTTATTGGAGTAGCAGTCAGAGTTATGTGTTGACGAAAGGGTGGACTCGTTTTGTGAAGGAGAAGAAGTTGAAAGCAGGGGATGTTGTTAGGTTTGAGAGATCGAGAGGGGAGGAGAAGAAGATGTTCATTGACTGTAGACCAAGAAAAGTCGAGGTTTCGGGGCTCGGAGAGATGGCCAGTAGGGTTGAAGTTGAAGAGCCTCTGTCGAGGGTTCAAGAAGATGATGGAGTGGTAAGGTTGTTTGGAGTTAACATTGTGGAAACATGTAGTTGTATTGTAGACAATAACATGTGTTGGAGGCTTGGAGCAAGAATAAGTTCATAGAGCCCCATTTCAATGAACTTGGATTTGTACAAGTGTGACAAAGCTTACCATGGCATATAGAAAGAATTTTAATTGTAGCGGGATGTTTATCTTTTTTTTTCTTTTTTAATCAAAGAATGAAAAGATTATAATCCCATCCTTTTTATTCAAATCATTGAAATTAAGTTGTTGAAAGCAGTTTTGTTCGAATTCCGCCTCTCTCAATATCGTTTGAATTAAAAAAAGAGAAAAAAAATTTATTTTGTCAGAGAGAACATCTACCCTCATCATATAAATTATTTGGTTGTTGCTCTAGTGTTCGCATCAAGCTTTTGAACAACAAAATGCCTAGAAATAATCAAAAGATTGAGGGAGTTCTTGTATTATGCTTTTGCACCCGGGAGTTGACTGAAAACAGAAACTAATACCAACAAAGAAAGTTTGGATGGCCCAACATCAATGTAACGTGTACTGAAGCTACCCACTGTTCAGTTCAATTACTATAGTGTTGTCTTGATGATAGGGAAACAGCATGTGCCTATGGCCCTGTGCTTTTCAATACCCTAAATAATATAACACATCCCACACGTTTAGAAGCACTTGCTACGCGCTTTTTATGAAGTATATTAAGGGCCTGTTTGGAAGTGCTTTTAGAAGGGTTAAAAGCGCTTTCTGATAACTAAAAATGCTTCTGACAGCGTTTGGCAGAAAAGTTTAGAAGCGCTTTTGGATCATAGAAGCGCTTTCTGGAGAAGCACCTGCTATGTGCTTCTTCAAGAAGCACTCTCAAGTGCTTTTCCACGAAACACTTTAATTTTTTATGAAAATTCTAAATTTTTATAATAAAAGCACTTTTACTATAGTGTTGTCTTGATGATAGGGAAACAACATGTGCCTGTGGCCCTGTGCTTTTCAATACCCTAAATAATATAACAGCATCCCACACGTTTAGAAGCACTTGCTACGCGCTTTTTATGAAGTATATTAAGGGTCTGTTTGGGAGTGCTTTTAGAATAGCTAAAAGCGCTTTCTGATAACTAAAAGCGCTTCTGACAGCGTTTGGCAGAAAAGTTTAGAAGTGCTTCCTAGAGAAGCACCTGCTATATGCTTCTTCAGGAAGCACTCCCACGTGCTTTGGTTCATGATAGGTGCATATGAGTGCTTTCTGATAACTAAAAGAGCTTCTGACAGCGTTTGGCAGAAAAGTTTAGAAGCGCTTCCTGGAGAAGCACCTGCTATGTGCTTCTTCAGGAAGCACTCCCACGTGCTTTTCCACGAAGCACTTTAATTTTTTATGAAAATTCTAAATTTTTATAATAAAAGCACTTTTGTTAGAAGCGCTTATGAGCAGAAGTACTTCCTAGAGAAGCAGTCCCAAATGAGCCCTAAGTGTTTTTAGAGTGTATTTGAATTTCTTATGAAAATTTCAATTATTTGATTTTATAGTAAAAGTGCTTTTGTTAGAACCGTTTATAAGTAGAAATTGTTCATTAGAGAAGTAGTCTCAAACGAGCCCTAAGCATATAGAATGAATTAAGTATTTTTAAAAGGGAAAAACGCTTATATTTATAAATTTGTATAAAATATAACCATATATTTTTGGCTTGTGAATCTTGTTGGGGTTCAAATTAAGAAAAGGCAACGAGAAACTTGTAGCAATCACAGATTATTATGCGAAGAGGTTGTAAGTTAATAGCATTATGGGCATGTATGTAGTAAATATGAGAGTGTTGTGAACGAGTTGTGTGGTGCGACATGGGATGGGATGGGTGTTAGGTTTGGGTTTTTGTTTGTTTTTGAGTACAGAGACACCCAGCAATGGTGACTTTTTAAACTTTGAAGTTTGGTTTGGTTTGTTTGATACTTCAACTGTCTTTTGGTTTAGGGTTTTTAGATAGAGTTACTTTATTTTATCTTTTTCCTTGTAGCAAATCAACCTTAACAAATATTAAAAAAAAGGAAAAAAAAGAAGAGGGAATGCGCATCCAGGGAATCGAACCCTGGTCAGTACCGTGGGAGGGTACTATGATACCACTACACCAGATGCGCTTGCTTGTCCTTTCTAATTAGCAAAAGGTTTAAATACTAACAATCCGTTTTTTTTGGTTTGGATCATATGCGACAATAACTTCGAAATGCCTAGCCCAATCCCTAGAGAGACTAGAACGAGGGGTTATAATGAAAATTTGCAGGCGTTCTGATAGAAACCAAAAGCCTTTCAGAAGCCCAATTCTCCGTTTCTTCACTTTGTTTATGGATTCATTCAACCCAAGACCGTTTGAACTCTTTGACTGGTTGGTCTTCATGTGAGGCTCCACCGGCCATCTGACAACTCCTTACAATGAAAGTTCCGCACTTTCCTTCCACATTCCAACGTCTCTATCCATCCACATGTTCATCTCCTCATTTCACATTTTTATGAAGACTCATTGACTTCACCGACCGTCCATTTCTATACCCCCAAAAAAACCCACGCGATCAAATTCCACCATTGACTGAAATTGAATCCTCCCCTCTATATAAATAAACACCCTTCTCCTTCTTTCTTCACAACCCATCTCTACATCTTCTCCTTCATCCTTTCCAATTCCCATTGAGAGAAGAACAATACACTCTGCAAACTACAATGGCCTGCTCAAGCGCTTCAAGACCCAGTTAGTGTTTTTTCCCCATTAATTTTTCATTCATAACAATCTCCTTGGTATATGGTTGAGTTGATTTGATCCCCTTGTGTTGATAATTGTTTTTGGGTCAATGTTGTTGTTTCTGCAGCCAAAGTTCAAGAACTCCATGTCTATGAGATCAATGAGAGAGACCGCGCAAGCCCTGCATATCTCAGTTTAAGCCAGAAACCTGTTAATTCTCTTGGAGACCTCGTCCCCTTCACTAACAAAGTAATTTAATTCATTGTTTCTTATTATATATTAATATATGTTGCAATAATTTCTTGTGGGTTAGTGCTAAATTTACAAATGTAATTGCAGATATATACTGGGGATCTTCAGAAACGCTTGGGAGTGACAGCAGGCATCTGCATTTTGATCGAGAACAAGCCGGAGAAGAAAGGTGATCGATATGAAGCTATTTACAGCTTCTATTTTGGAGACTATGGTCACATTTCAGTTCAAGGACCTTATTTGACCTACGAGGACACGTATCTGGCTGTGACTGGTGGCTCTGGGATCTTTGAAGGAGTGTACGGGCAGGTGAAGCTGCACCAGATTGTGTTCCCTTTCAAGATCCTCTACACTTTTTACCTCAAGGGGATTGAGGATTTGCCTGAGGAGCTTACTGCTGTGAAGCTTGTGGAACCAAGCCCTGCTGTTGAGCCCAGCCCTGCTGCCAAGGCTTGTGAGCCTCAAGCCACTGTCTCCAACTTCACCAACTAATACTAATAACCACAAGCTTCTTGCTGCCTCTAGTTTTTTGTGGGTTGAATTGAAGTTATGTTGTCAGATGGTGTAGTATTTTTATTTTATTCATAAATAATTTATTATCTGTGTTTAGTGTATTTGAAGGCAATGTAATGATCAGTGGTTTATACAATGACAATGCTTTGCTTAACTATGTTTTGTTTACTCTATACACAACTAAATCATTGTAATTTGAAGATATAAACACATAACTGTGTTTTGTTTTTCTTTTTTGCCGTGGTTTAGAACTCATTTTTGTTTTTTGGGTTATATGAAGTGCCAAAGCTCAAAAGAATATGACCAAACAAAAGCCCGGGATGGGAATATGAACAAGTCCATTAGAACTGACAAAGAAGCAGGTTGATCATTGTTTGGAGGAATCGAAACTAGAACCTGTATTTGAAGTGTTACTAGTTTACAGAATGAATCCTGCACGGATGATATTTGTAAATTAATGTTGTGGCGTGATATAAAATACGAGTAACTCAATTTAACACAAAAAGAATGTTAAACTAATGGAAATATTATGGTTCACCATTTTAACATAAGGTGTATTTTCACCACGCTTCTTAGTATTTGACTTGTGTTTATAGGCATTACCATATTTAACTTTTTATTTTTGTATTTATGGAACCATGGTTATTCATACAGACACGTGTCAAGTGTTGAAAAAAGTGATGAAGATACACCTTTTGTTAAAGTGGTGAGTAAAAATTATCTCTTAAAACTAATAGATATTTGAAGAGACAGAGTTTTGTTGTACCAATTTTGGTATAAATTTAAGCCATTTTTTCTTCTCATGCTTTCTCCTATTATTGTGTTCAAAGAATTGTTTTCGAAGTTAAAAAGGAAAAAAATCCCTAAACCTGAGTAATGCGGACATCATGACAATAAACAATTTGTACTAATCCAGGATTAGCAAATTGACATCCAATCCAAAAGCTTATAGACTTCTTTGCAACAGTTTAATAATCATACCTTTGGATCTGTCGTCAAGTCTGAAAGCCTCCCCAAAAAACCAAACCAAAACCAAACCTGACTCAAAGAAGAACAAAAATACAAGACAATGCTCCTCTTGTTCCTCCTACACCATTGCAATCTCTTCTAACACAGACTACAAATAACTCAACACAACACAAGACAACAAAAAATCTCAGACAGTTGTGCTGTTATTGGGTCATCTTCAGTCTTCTTCTAATGGTTGTTGTCCAAGCTTCAAAGCTCAGGCTCCCCAACCCTTCCCTCTCTTCCCCTAACATAACCTCCCTCCTCTTTGAGCCCCATTCTCTCTCTCTAGCCCTCATGCACTCTGACTCCACTCTATCTCTCTACCCTTCTATTTCCCCTCTTGCCCTCTCATCTCTCCCTCCTCCTCAAACCCTAATTGCTCCTCCCTCTTCTTCCTCCACCTTCCTCCTCCTCCAAAACCCTAACCCTAACCCCAATACTCGCGTTCTATTCATTGTCTCGGGTCCTTATAGAGGTGGGTCTCAGGTCCTGCTCAGGTTTTATATTTTGCACAAGCAGAAGCAATTTGTGAGAGCTCAAGTTGTTTGCACTCAGAAAGAGCTTCAATTTGATCAGAAATTGGGGGTTTTGGTTGATGCTCACCATGGAGTTTCGATTAAGCTTGCCGGGTCGGTCAATTTCTTCGCCATGTACTCTGTTTCTAGCTCAAAGATTTGGGTTTTCGCTGTGAAATCGATTGATAATGACGATAATGATGATGACGATGGGGTGGTTGTGAAGTTGATGAGGTGTGCTGTGATTGAGTGTTGCAAGCTTGTTTGGTCGATTAGCATTTCTTTTGGGTTCTTGATCTTAGGAGAAGATAACGGAGTTAGGGTTTTCAATTTGAGGCAGCTTGTTAAAGGGCGGGTTCGAAAGGCCAAACTTTTGAATTCGAGTTCGAAAACCGAGGGTCGAAATTTGTGTTTGCCTAATGGGGTGATTGGTGACCATGTCCATAGTGATTTGGCGGATAAGGGAAATAAATATGGAGGCGGAAAATTCCATGGAACTTCGGAGATACCTTGCAATGGGGACTTGTGTGGGAAGAACGATAGGAATTATGTTTCTGGTAAGTATGCAAATTTTTCGTTTTGCTTTTACTTTGGCTGATGTTACCTGTGTGCAGAAAATGCAAAGCAAACGTTCTTTGTATGTTTACGAAATATATCCATTGCTCCTTGTTGAGTTAGTACTTAATTGAGTTGTTAGCGGAACTTTATGATCAAACCTGTTGCAAAGTGAAAGCCATATGTCATACATTGGTCTTCTAAGGATGGCAGAACTTAAGCAAGATCCTATTGGTGTTATGATAACAACTATGGCCATACAACCAATGAGGATAGTTTAACCCCCTGTCAACTGTGTTTTACTCCAGGCCTCTTTAAGGATACGCTTTTTTATAGTTTGTTTGTGTACCTTAGGTTGTGTCTTGATAATTGGATCTATCCTCGTTGTGTTTGTGGGACATTTGTGCAACAATTTCAGTGTGTTTAGACATTTATTTTACCTAAATTTTAAAATATCTCCAGAGTTATTGGGTTGTTGACGTATGCCGAACTATAGCAGGAATTTTTTGGTTATAAAAATGGGATTTACTTAATGTATCTATAGGACTTGCTACGTATACACATACAGTCATATTGATTTTCTTATGAAGTGCCTATTTGGTATACTTGTTGAAATAGGGAAAATAAATAAATATTTACTCATAAATGAATACGCTTGCATATAAGATATATTGTTTGCATATGATGGAAAAGAATAAACTTTCATGGCTGGAAGGTTGCTGAATTCCATATTGCTGTGCCAGGAATATACAAGCAGCAGCTACTTTTGACAGTTTGGGGGTTCAAGGGTCATGTTTGATGGTGGGAAGTATTTAATAGTCGGGGTTCTTATTGGAAAACTAAATAAAGAAATAAATGAGGTTGGCTGCTCTTCAGTCCACAATTTTCAGTCATGGCTTAAATTTAGGCTTCATGATGTTGAAAGATTCGTATGCATAGGCATCCACTGGTTGCATCATAATGACTATCTGGATATATTTTGTAAAACTACATAGCTAGTAAGATGAGATAAAGATCCTCTAGTAAATTAATGCACACTCTCTAAAGATAGAAGTTGGAGAATATCCTTTAAGTGGACGGCTTCTATGTTTTATGCAAATGTGTAAGTAACAAGGTATTGTTGAATGCTGCCATCATTTGATCAAGTGAGTGAATAATGTGATCCTTAATTTATTAATAGTTCAAGCTATCTCAAAGATTGTGATTTGGATTTAAAGTGGCCTACCATGATTGGCCTAGCTAAGTAGTCCTATATTACCTTGTTGAAATCTTGGTATTTGGACTAAAATTTTGAGTTTAATATTAGTTCACACATATACAAGTTAAAATGAAAATTTATTGGGTTTTTGGTTGTTCTGGCTACTATTAAAGTGTCATGATCACTTTATGTCTTTAACCCATATAATATGCTTGTGGACCAGCATATCCATTCTTGTACCTTATTGATCCTTATGGAAAAATTCTTGTCTTAATGGTTGTACACAACCTCTCTCTCTCTCTCTCTCTCTCTCTCTCACACACACACACACACACACAATAACTGGTCACATGACTAGCACATGATGGTTTAAATGTGAGAGGAGGGGTTGTATTGTATACACAATTTTTCCATCATATGTTGTAACATGTAACTTTAGTTTATTGACTTTAGTTGGGCCTGTTTCTTGCACGTGCACTACTTGTAACATATTTATATGTTTATCTGTTATCTGCACTAACAAATTGCTTTTAGGTATTTCTTTTTTACCAGGACATGGGTGCTACTCATTTAAGCAAGGTGCTGTCCTTGGGTTAAAATCATAAGCATGCCTCTAGATGGTAAATCACTGATTAGAAAAATAACTTCAGTTAGGGACTGTGTTGTATTTCTTGTCATCCAATTGCAATCTCTAGCTCATGACTGATTGCCAGCCTTGACCCCTTAAAAATTTATCTACCTTAGGCAGATATACCTCTGCAGTATGGCCACCAGATAATTACACATTTCTATTTTAGATGGAAGTGGCTTCCATTGCTTCTTGGTACTATATTCATATGAACTTGTATTGTCCTTGGCTGTTTGACTAGTGCCACTAACGGTGTGTTGAACCTTGCAGCCAAGCAGCGGTCAGTTAAATTGAAACAAGACTCACCTGAAGAGGGAGTGTGTTTTGTGACATTCAAGGGCAAGGAGTTTGAAACCTCAAAATCGACAAGAATGATACCAGCTAAGGCAATCTCCATTGAGGCACTGTCCCCCAACAAATTTTTAATCTTGGACTCAAATGGAGCTTTACGCATTTTGCACATCTCCAGCCCTGTACTTGGATCAAATATAACTTCTTACTTGCGGGAGTTGCCTCACATTATGAAAGTGCAAAAGCTGGCTGTTCTTCCTGATATAGCTTCAAGTATGCATCTCCTACCCCTTTCTTTTTAATTATTTTGCAGATGCTTACATGTTGGAAGCTGAAGGTGGATTTGCAATTGAGTAATTCCCTGTATTAATGGAACAATAGAACTTGATGATCTTAATGTGGGGGATACTGCTGGGGTGTGTAGCTTGGTCTGTGTTTTTATGAGTGAAACATTTAATGTTACGGTAGTTCATCTAAATTTAGACATATGCCTCTTGACCAAAGCTTCAACCATGAGGTCACTTTTCACTATATCACTACCCACTGAAACTTAAAATTTTTGCCATCATTTTGCAGGAACTCAATCTGTTTGGGCTTCAGATGGATACAATTCTGTGCACATGATGTTAGCATCTGACATGGATAGTGCGGTTAACGAAAATGATAGAAATGATAGTGAGGAAAAGTTGATTCATATCTCAGGTATCCATTTTCCCATAATTTTCTAGTTAAATTTAATGCGTTTTAATTTCAGATTATGTCACATCTTTCTTCCTAACATGTCAAAAAAACTTACATGTTTTTTCAATAATTTTATGAGGTTGCAATTTATCCTCATCAGTGGAGTTCTATGATGGTGCAAACTTGTTCATCAAGCATTTGAACCCAACGATCAAATTTAGTTGGGGTCATATGCCCCTTTCTGGATTTAGTTTCCAGTTCAGTTCCAGTATTTTGCACTGACTTTCTGTTTTCTGTGCTAGTTGTTCTCACAATTTTTGCTAGCGAAAAGATTCAAGATCTTATTCCGTTGGCTGCAAATGCTATTTTGATTCTTGGCCAAGGTAACATGTGGTTTTCTTTTTTTCATTTAGACTTACCTTGTGTACAATAAGTGTTACCTGGACTTCAAATATAGATAAATAGGCTAAGTGGCATCATGCATCGGTTCAATTAACCATGTAGAATCAAGTTTTTTCTTATTGTTGAAACTAAATTTTTTAAATTGAAACTGCTGGAAATCTGATATCATAAGTTTTATAAACATGATGTTGGCTAAGCAGATGTTATGTGTCGTTTGTGGTCAAGAATTTTGTTCTAAATTGGATATCATAATTATTTTCATTATGCAAGTATCACATGGAGTATAAAACTTAATATCCCCTCTCTCATCTTATTTATTCCTTTTATTTCTGTGGATGTTTATCCCTCTTAAGCAGGAAACTTATACACCTATGCGATTTCTTGAAGTTGCATAGCTATAACCGCCTTTTCTACTGGTGAGCAGCTTGTCTTAAATTTATGCCCTCTAATATATTTTTTCTGTGGATATGATTTTAAGCTGGTTTCTTTGTAGGACTTCTGAAATCCAGGCCTTGTTAAATGAGCTCTGCCAGTTTGATTGAGGTCCTGGAGAAATGTTCTGTGTAAACAGTGAGTGTTGGAACTATAAGTTGTCAACTTGTCATGTATAGTCTGTATTTTAGTATGGAGTCTGAACTCATATTTTGATTTTTAAGGTGCCCTTGTGTTGCTTGATTACCATGGTCCCATGCGTCGTTTGTGTTACTGAAGTCAGGAGCTGCAGTTTCCTTATCAATCTAGAAGTGGTTAAGACTTTGAGAATGCTGAGCTCTTGAAGGTATGTAAGATCATAGAAGTTTTTTTGGTATTTGTGTTTGGATTTAAAGAAGGCTTGCCATCCATGGTAACCCAATAACATTGATTGGAAGAAGGTTGTGGACTGGTCTGGTTTGAATTTGGTATTGATTTCTTAAGTCTCTTGTCACTGGTTGGTTTGAGCTCATCAAATATTTTCCCCCTATTTTAGGTAGTATGGAATCGGGACCAGTTGGGTGCCTGTCATTGCTTTCCACATTCTAAAGGTTGATTGTTTCAGCAACTGAAAGCCACTTCTGTTGTTCAACCTAACTCCACGAGCTGCAACTTTTGTCATATGTGAACGTATTGGGTGTGGGTTCTCCGTGTTGCCTCGTGGTGCATGTCTATTCTACGGTTGTCAGCTGGAGAACTGAACCTGCATTCGACCGAAGGTCAATAAACCCATGAGACGGCTTGCAGGATAGCGTCTAATATGGATGAAACTCCAGACATTCTGAGACTTTTTGAGTTCTTAGAGCTTGTAATGTCTGTAATAACGTTCACCGACACATATTAACTGGGTGAATGCCCATGGTTATTTTTTCTGTTGAACTTATATGCTTGTGATTTTGTCTGGTGCGCTTTCAGAATTGATGGAAATGAAAATCTATAGGTTGTTAGAACTCTGTTTGCCTTCATAGCTTTGAAATCAGGATTTAGCATCTGCAGATGTAAAATGAAAACCTTTATAAAATGAGATGAGCTCCTAATATTTCCAATGATGAAACACTCTCTGTAAAGAAAGCTTTAGCTTTGCTTTGGGTTAACACCAAACACTTCTTCAACCAGAAGAAGGTTTTTCAAGGACAATAATACCTCAGCTGGAAAAGAAGAAAAAGGACAATAATATCAGAGATTCAGATATCTCATCCTTGAAATGAAAACTTTAGAAATTAAATGAAGTGGATGGGCCCCGCCTGTCGCTTTACTGAAACCTACCTTGCTTACACATCAGACAAAACTGACGACTATGATGAGGTCCAGTGGTGGGGCCCCCTGATCCCCATAATTGGAGGACCGCACCACCCTCAATCCCCCCTTTTTCAAAGATGTGATGTTGACAATCACATGACATGGATATGCACAGCCACACAGACATTCTCACTCCTACTCCACCCCTCAGGCCAAGTGCCCTTCTCCCTCCCCTTCTTGCTATCCACTCTTTTTCTTCGCCATCCAGCCCAGACCGAAAGCAACCCAACATTAATATCTGCTTCATCAACTTGTTAGCTCTTAAAAACCATATCCCCAAAAGTAAAAATCAGATGTAAAACATTTTGTTTTCCTTTTTTAATAATCAGAATTTTATGCAGTCATTAATGGAGTGGTCACAGGAGGGAAACAACTGTTTGAATTTTTCAAATTCAAAACTATTTACAGTAAGGACAATGTTTTTAAGACTATAAGAGCATGTAGCTCAAATGATTATCGAGTGCGTGGTTTTGAATACAGGTATCACTAGCATTAATGCAAAAACTATTAGAATTTGTGGTTACTTGAGCCTATAAAAAGCAATTACTCAAAGGGCTTGGAAGTACAAAATATACTTTGCTTGATAAAATATGTACTTCTAAGTTAACCTTCAATTGCCTCACTGCACTTGAGTTGCTCAACAAGGCCATCCAAGTACTTCCATGATGAACCTCCATGTTACCCTGTGCTCCACCTGATTATAAAAGTTTCTTGACACTTCTCTGTCAATTTGAATACATTTTCACAAATTAATCAATTCATATCTTCCCTGACTTCAATCAAACAGTTTCCCACTAGGGAAAAGTATAATGCATTCGCATTCAAATGCTAAATTTGGTTGGACTGTTGGATTAAAAAAATTTCAACACATCGTACTATTGCAATGTTACTCTTTTCATGAGCAAAAATACAACAAAATTGTGACCCACATTCCTGTGGTTATTTATCAATTTTAAGATTCTTTAGATCAATTCCAGTGTCAGCTCTGCAGACACCTCTCACATCTTGCCTGCCCACAAAGAATGGTGAATGATCTTTCAACATTTCGCATTTGGTTAAAAAAACCCAAGAAAAATATGGGAAATATATACCCCTTGGTTTGCAGTATTTAAAAATCATACCATAAATTTATGAACTTTGCTGGTGTATAAATTGAAACTTTGTGGAAGTAAAAATATATTCTTTACTCTTAAAATTTGTACTGCAGCTTCTCTCTTTTCTTTTTTGGAAGGAGAATAAGAGAAAGCATCACCCTTTATGTGTACGTGTCAGTTTGTGTGTGTGTGTGTGTGTGTGTGTGTGTGGCATAGGCAACCAAAGCTATATGCACATTGCATATACCGCCATGTTTAAACTGATACAAATGTAGCAGCTACTCTTTTTAAGCATATCTTCCCAGAAAGAGAAAGACAGTTTACATATTTTGAAAGTTGCTCTGCATGTTTTCATACTTGTTCATGCGGCCTTCCGTTACTAATTATAAAACTTGAGAAAGAAGGAAAAAGGCTCATTTTATGTTCTCCACCATGGAAGAGTCACCATATGGTTCAAGAAGGCGAGACGAGACAGATTTCAGTTTGAGAGAATGGGCTGTGAAGGCTAGAATCAGCCGTGAAAACACAAATTCCAGAAGGTTTTCAGCTTCATATGTTAGAAGCTTCAGAGAGGACACAAGGTCTTTCAGATCAAACATAACCATCTCTAGTACTGCTTCTTCTCCTGGCTATAACTTAAGAGGTATCCTTCTCTCTGTTTCATTCAACACCCAGCTTGCATTTACTATTTCTCATCATTTCCCCCCCTCTCTTTTTATGCAGACGAAATCGACCCGGCAACCTACTCATTCACCACTGCCCTCAAAGGTAAGATTTTTATAATGATTTAAAGAAATTAGCAAGAATGGTACTTACTAAACTGCTAACATGATCATGAAAGCATGTTGTTAGTTCAAATTATAACAAAAAGGTTTGTGGTGTTTTTTCTTGCAGCATTGCAGGCAAGGTCAGCATATCATAGTTGGGAATCTTTGTCACCAGATGGGTTTGCTTTGAATTCTAAGTGGAATGAAGCAGAGAAATATATATGCAACCCTCTATCAGGGCAGGTTCCAATGGAGTGTTTATCTGCAAAAACACTTAGTGGAAGATCGTTTCGAAACATAACCAATAGAATTACACTGTCTGCACCTCTTGTTTACTCTTCCCACTCAAGACCAATTCATGCCAAGCCTTCTTCTAATCCTGCAAAAGAAGATTTTGTTTGTCAGTTTCCAATTCCAGGTTCAACCCTCTTTATCTTACCTCATACTTGTCATTTTTCACTATAAAAAAAATGGTTGCTTGCATTGGAATTTGGATATGCTAATTAATTTACAACTACCATATGTTAATTTCTCAATGCAGAGAAGAAAAGAGAAGGCACGACCAGAGATGTGGGGACTCAAAGCACACCTCCTGATATGAGTTCAAGTAGTCCTCCTAGCTCTGCTTCAACCCCTTCAATCATAGAGAGATCGTTAAACCGATTCCGAGTAGGAGACTCGCCTAAATCAAATGCAAAATTAAAATCTGATGAAGAGGTATGTTCTTGCTGATATCCCAGATAACATGCTAACACTTAGCCATGTTGCTGTAGGTTTTTAAGGTTAATTGTGTGGTAATAATTAAGGATGTTCCTAATTAATGATGTGTTTCTCAAAGATGGGACAATTAAATGAAGGTTGCATTTTATGGTTGGTATCATAAAAAAACTAAACTATGCCCTTCAAAGTGGGGGGACTAGACTAGTAGATTAGATTGAATTGGTCCCTCTTCTTGGTCCTTTTGTTTAGCACATGCCTATCCAGTTCTGTTTCCTCGATATTTTCTCCCAAGTGGCCCTGTTTTCCAGCACATAAACTCTGTGGCAGGGAAAAACAATTTGCCTCTTGCCTCTGCAATAAGTGTTCTTTCTCAGAGGCCTAAAACCCCGGATGACTCATTTTCACAATTGCGTACCGAGTTGCAAAAACCACACTATCGATTTACTTTACCTTTTTTCCCTTTGATTGATGTATGAACTACATGTTTCTTTTTATTCTTTTTACGCCACTTCCTTTTGTTTTATGTGGAACCCCTGAAGATTCCTCAGTGCACGTGTTAATACGGATTCTTCACTTTTCTGGTCCTTTCTAATCCTTTGGGGTTCTCAATGAAAGTGCCCCATCACTGATTTTTTATTTTATTTCATTTCCTTTTCTGCTTCTTTTTGGAAAAGATGGTCGTGTGTTTCAGGGTTGGTTACTTGGTGATTTATTTCACTGTTTAGTACAGTTTTGTTGCTCCAGAGAGTCATGTCCTTGTAAACTGATGCTAGACTTTGTGACCATCTAGTTGTACCTGATGTGAGGAGACTGTCATTTCATGGTGTTTGTGACCCTTGTGATCAAATTTCATGACTGATAGGCTGATGGTTGTAGAAAGTGACAGTAGCGTCTTGAAATTGATGGTCCCTCTCAATCTAAGAGCTTAATTATGACCAACATGGACTTCATTTTGCACCATTTGTTTGGCCTAAATTTATACCATTTATGCTGGAACCAATGAGTTTGGGTCAAGCTCAGAGCACAAACCCCATGTACTAATTTCTTAGTCAGATAACCAAATATAAGAAAGTATGGGATTTTATGTGTGGGTTATATTAAGTGCAGGTGGAAGTGAAAGATACAAGAGAGCAAGAAGAAACAAAAAGAGAAAAGGAAGAGAGAAAGAAAAGGGATGATGAGCAACAGCACAGGCAAGGTGGGTGCTTGTCATGGATGAGAAAAAGGTACAGAGAAAAACACAAACCAAGAAAGAAGAATATCTTTCTTTCTCATCTCAAAGGGTGCTGAGAAAAATTAGAGGTGGAAATTTTTAATGATAATGGTAAAAAGAATATTGGAGGGCCGGCCGAAGGAGAGATTCTGTGTGTGCAGAAATCTTTGCAGGGTCACTGAGTGTGTCTGTGATTAAGAAAAGAGAACAATCATGAATGGGGTCTTTGGTTTGGTGGTTGTTTTATCCCTTTTTTCTTTGTTGTAGTATATTGCTCACTCAGTGATGTTAATGTTTTTGTTCTTGTTCTGTTTAAATTGGCTGACAGCTTGAGGTTCACGCGCATGCTTTTTATTTGTGCTGTAAAAGTGGTAGGCCTCTCTGCAAAAAATAACTTCATACCATATGGGATATTTTACTGCTCATATAGTAGGGAACTGAAAATCTAAAAAATCTAGAGGAGAAATGAAAATTTAAAATAGGATTCAAATTTGATATGAAGATCTTGGAGTAAATATATCAGTTCTGGGAATTCGTGACAGAAGAATTTGAAAAAAAAACCGAGATTTTGTCATGTTTCTGATTCTCTATTCAAAATTGTATATATGATACAATAAGATTTTGTCAACTGAATTTAAACAACAGTTTTACAAGTGACAAGAGGCTGTTTAATGATTAAACTACATTGAATTTTTTTACAAGTGTTATGCAGAGGGGTCAACGTTGGAGTTAGAAATGAGTCGGACCTCATATAGATTCTTCTCTCCCTTCACTGCACCAGAAAATAAATATTATTTCAAAACGTTTGGTGCAAGCAAAATTCAGATTGTTGCATGACTTCAACCCTCTAAATTTACAAACTTCGAATTGAAGCATTTAGGTATAAACTCACCGATTTCAGCTGTGATTCCTGGTCCGAAGAATGACGCAAATTTAGCCTTAAAGTTGTTAGAACACATAAATCAGTATGCAGTATCTTTTGCTATTTGGAATTACAAGGGTTAATAAATCTTCAAAATGCAAGAAGGTCAAACAATTTATTATCCTGTGAAATTTAGGAGAACTTTAAAACATGGTCTTCATGCTATCAATCGTAACAGGACTCTGTAAGTTTACCTGTCTTTGTTCAAAATCTGATAACTGCAGAGCTTTTGCCTCAAATACCAGGACTAGAGAGTATCTACCATCTTCTGTGACCTAAAAACATACAGTATAATTTGAAATAGTAGCAACTGGGGAATAATGGTGGTCACGCTTTGACACAAATCAACTAAAAGCCTCATCAGCTATCAACTTAGTAAGAAAAGCTGAAGGAAATAAACGATTAAAACCTTAAGAATCTTGCAAAAAAAAATTCAGGATTATCAGGCTGCTCTTGTATATGATATTCAGGAAAGAATAAAATTCTACTTTTTCTAGAAATTCCTAAACCGAAAATCAATTGCATTAGAGCTATAAGCCTATGACCACAGAAGTTGCTTTTAGCCTGTTAATACATCCCCAATATCACTTGTATATATATATATATAAAAGAACACCCGACAGTAAAAGGATTTCATTGAATGGGAGGTAATCAAAAGTTTACACGCTTGAAGTTGAAACCAAGTTTAGGTGAGAAGCATACCTCTTCGCGAATGCTTTGGAGAGTAGGTGCACTCCTCCGAGCAATTCCCCCACCCTGAAGGTAAAACAGGTATAAAAAAAATGATAAGCACAAAACAGAGTTTGAAGCAGATATTCCCATCACAGTGTAACTGTGCACTGAGCATAAGATTATCTACATCTAAATAATATTAGAAGTGAAGTGTTGTGATAACAAGTAGCTTCCAAATAGGATATGAAAGACCAAACATTTCTTTCCCTCATGAAGAATATTCAGAAACAACTGCATAGATGAATACATTTCTCGTATTTAAACACAAATCAGACAACACACCTGACCATACTGGAAAATTCGTTTCAATGCCTCATCCAAATGCTGCTCATCTCCATAGCGATACCTCGTAACATCATTCCTGACCTAATTACATATATCATATCATTTGGCCAAAAAACCAAAGAACCCAGTATTGAATGCATCAAATGTTGATACAAGAGACCAAGTCTAATCCACTCATGGACTCAACAAATCAGCCAACATTTTGAAAATTTAGAACTAACCACTAAGTCCAAAGGGGTTGATAATATTTCCTCAACATTCTATTTAGTATTTCAATGATATTGATTCTCAAGCACACATTTTCTCATAAGGATCCTATTCCCATCACCCCACCGGCGTCCAATATTGTTATGAGTAAGCACATGAAGAAACTACAGAAACATGTCTAACTGCAAACATCTCAATACAGACTGGATAATAAGAGATAACAATGAACACCGCATTACTGGCCCATTACATTCCAAAGTTTTTGAGGGTTGATGCAATAAATTTACCACACCATATATAAACCCTTACAACATCAATTTTCTTAAACCACCACACACTCATGTCAAGAATGAGCCAATTCACCGTAATTACCTGCGTAAGGATTGGGGTGGCACTTGTTTCCCTTAATTTCAGAGCATCCGAATAAGTCAAGCATGGTACTGGCTTTAGCTCTGCATACTGCAAAACAGAGAAACAGAAATACAATCAGCAAATAGAAAGACAAATGACTTCAAGTCAAGAAATGAATCAAGCCAAAATTTCAGTAAATAGCAGAGCAAGGACCTAGGTATGTATTTGTTTGACAACCAAAATTAATGAACTAGACAGAAAGTTCATGCAACCAAATCAACAACTAGTAATCTGCATAGCTGGGAATAGCCTGGCTAACACATAAACTATCTTAAGAAGCAAAACCAGGCAAAATATGTTCTTAATTACTGTTCACAAGCTAATATACACAATATGTTACTTTTAATTTTACCTTGAAAGCCATACCAATGATTGCAAGTGGGAAGCCATATGTGAGCATCAATGCTGACCATTCAGACCCAGGAAGGATATTAAAATACGCCCCAAAACCATAGCTGTTTGTTCACAAACACATGAATTATGAACAAATATGTATTTAAAAAAAAATCAAAATATGCTTCACAAAGTTAGAAACTTTAATGCTATCCAAGTACGAAACAGAGGACAAAGAACTCACGACAAGAGTGAAAGCCCACCACCCAGACCAATAACCCCAAACGAAACCTGCATACATCACACAACAATTAACTGAAATATTTGTAGGTGCGTGAATGAAATGTGAGGAAAGTAAAGCAGAGGTACCTTAGCGAGGGAGAACTGGTCGTCAGGAACGACGGTCTTGTCGGCGGTGGAGGAGACGGTGGTAGGCTGGGTTGAATCGGCGGCTCGTGCTCTGGTCAATTTGGGCTTGGGCTCTGAGTGTTGGTGGGCCCTAGGCCCAATGGGCTCCAGATGGACGAGGAAGCTGGTGATGGGCCTTGGTTTTGATGAGCTAGTGTTATGGTGGTGGTGGTGGTGGTGGTGGTGTTGCAGAGAGAGAAAGCGGTGGCGGTTGAATTCGTGATATTGGTGGGGGCAGAGGAAGATTCCTTTTGAACTTGCAGTTACAGTTGATAGTGCTTTGGTTGCCATTTGAGCTCTCTTTGTCTCTCTCTCTCTTCTTCTTCCTTAAAGGTTGAGACTTCCAGAGAGCACAGCAGTTATGCAGTGGCTGCTCCCAACCGCCAAATTTCTGGTTACGTGTCCTCATGTTATCCATTTTCTTTTTTTCCTTTTCATTCTCCTTTGAGTTTCAAGTTTAACCAGAAAAATGAAAAATAAAATAAAATTGATAGCCACCATGTAAAAGTGGATGGGCCTGGACCTACATATGGCCCAAGTCTGATATTATTAGTAGGCCCAATTAGGCGAGAGCTTCTATAATAAGGCTATGTCGGGAGGAGTTCAATCTATCTAGCCGCCCAATAATAACTCTGTAATTGATCGGATGACTATCGAGAACGCAAGTCTGACACGGCTCTCATTGGACCTATATATGGCCCAAGTCTGATATTATCACTAAGCCCAACTGGCTAGGAGCTTCTACAATGAGGGGCAATGTTGAGGTGTTCAATCTAGCTGCACTGTAAAAACCCTACAACTGTTCAGATAACTGTTGAGGACCCATAATTGTAACCCCTCAAGACAGTCTCTCTGGGCCTGGGCCTGGACCCAAGACTTCAAGTCTGGCCAATCCATTAATACAAACTAGAGAAAATATTGCATGAACTTAAATGATCTTAAACCAGGAACAAATATCAGAGATAGATCTGGAAACATGAAATTAATAAAAGTTTCCAAAATGCATTCAGAAAATACTGAAAAAAGGTTTATCCCCTTGCTTACATTCCCCAGAATAAATACAGAGTACGATCCAACCATTGAAAGGTTAAGAACCACACTTCTGTGCTGAGGCAGCTGGCCTGTTTCTGAAAGTCGCTTCTCTTCAAATCAGCAATGCCATAGACAGCAAAAGCCAAAGTAGGAAACAGCAGAAACTCGGGCAGCCAACTACTTGGATGTTATCATCCTTATTACATATTTAGACGATTCTGCATTTAAAAAAACAAAAACTAAAATGGACTTGAAACAACTGTCTTCTGATGGCTAAAACCTCTAATTAGCCACAAGAATGAGCTCCATGTTTCCTTCATTACTTTCAGAAGAACTGAGCTCCATGTTTTCTTCATTGCTTTCTGAAGGACTGAGCTCCATGTTTTCTCCATTGCTTTCCGAAGGACTGAACTCCATGTTGTCTTCATTGCTTTCAGGACTGAGCTTCATGTTGTCTTCATTGCTTTCGGGACTGAGCTTCATGTTTACTTCATTGCTTTCGGGACTGAGCTTCATGTTTACTTCATTGCTTTCGGGACTGAGCTTCATGTTTACTTCATTGCTTTCGGGACTGAGCTCCTTGTTTACTTCAGTACTTTCAGGGCTGAGCTCCTTGTTTTCTTCATTACTTTCAGGACTCAGCTCAATGTTTTCTTCATTACTTTCAGGAATGAGCTCCATGTTTTCTTCATTACTTTCACAAGAAGTTTTGGAACGCTTTTTCCTCATAGCCCTCTTTTCCTTTTGTTGCCTGCAGGCCAAGCAAACAGCTTATGCATCAACAACCAGTTCATTGGAAATGAGAAAACTGTACGACATCAGAACAATTCAACCTAACTAACAATGCAAAACAATTATATGCGCATACTTTAGAGTCAGATGAGCGAGGTATTTTTCGACCCCCTCTTTGGCTTCAGCACCATAAACGAACCATTTTTCGTGAGATGGAGATTCATCCCATTTTCCCATATCTGTACAATACTCGAAAAGAAGAATTTTAGCATCCAAATAACTGAAAAGTGGAACTCTATGCATTTTGTTTGGCGCAGTTCAAACTAACCTTGAAGCAAAACACCACCTTCACCACCAGTATGGCTGTTTAATTTCCAAAATACACGACCATCAGCATCCACAAGATGAGGCTGTGTTCTTATAGCATCAGAAAATGGCTTCTCTGTAAAATAAGTCAAAACAATTTTAATAAGTGCATGTATAACAAGGACACATGGAAGATACGGAAACTTAATAATTAGCAAAATGGTAACCAGATATTCATGAAGAACCAAAACATAAAAAGCACTTCAGCCAAAAGAAAAAAGAAAACATCTAAAGTATTCCTAAAGATAGTTTTAACAACAATTCTGGAAAAAATAATAATTGAAAGGCACGGAAGATATTAGAAATGGGAACTTACTTTTAGGTACCAGGGCTGCTGCTTCAGCGACCTCCGCCTGAGCTTGAGCTACCTCACTTTCTAATCGTGAAACCATAGTATTAGTATCATGTTTTTCAATTGAGACAGGACCATCCTTTTCTGCATTTACCCTCTTCGCCTTCTCAACCTCCAACCTTTTTTGGATATCTTTCTCCTGTACATACGATTTAGTTAAAAACGGAACTACATGTAGGCTGAGGCTCCAATAGATGCTTGCCTTATTTTTAACATTACCTTATCCTTTGCTGCAGCAACTTTTCCTTTTGCATTCTTTGTTTCAACAGATTCTTCACTTTGCATATCTATCCAGTCCCTCACTGTACTGGAAAAAAGATTGAAAAGTTCTCGTCAGTCTTAACCCAGAAAACAGGACATTACAAAATTATAATTTACATATTACGTATCTTCTACTTACTTAGTACCAAGAGCCTCGTCACAGAGGAAAGTTAAAAGCCTAAGTCTCTGTGAGAAGTTTAACATCTCATATCCAGCACTGCCTTTGCTAAAGCACTCTGGGGGAAGTCCATCCATTACATGGCCCGAGATGCCGGATTTAGAGATGCGTTTCCCCAAATCTTGAAACCATGTATTCTTGTTGCTTGTTTCACCTAAACAGTGAGACCTAACAGGAAACAATGTTAGCAGAAACTACATGAATTCGTTCCACCATTAAAGCTTACTAAAGTACTTTATGCATGAATATCATATATACTAGGTAGAGTTCTTACTCCTTTCCTGTATCCTCCTGTATGAAGGAGAGCATCATGATATGAAATCGAATTATTGAGGAGTACTGTTCTGGGCGTCCACTTCGCCCCCTTCCTCGATGCAATAATTCTTTAAGTAGATGTTCAGCTTGGTCTCTTTCAAAGTCTAGCACCTAGAATAAAAAAATTTAAAAAAATAAAGAAAAAAGAAGAAGAGAGATTTCATATCAAATGCAGTGGAAATTTATGAATGTTAAAATGTTTTAGCACAAAAAATTAAAGGGGCTGTTACTTGCACTAAAAAAAATATCATCATGCATTCCTTGAAGTGCATTTTCTCTTTTTTTTATTGTTGTAAGGAAGGGGTGTATGATGAGTCTTTTGGAGTGCTAATAACAGTTTCCATCATTAATATGCACCAGATAAGAACCATTTCATGTTGTAAAAAACATAAGAATCCTGTAGAGCCCAGTATCGAGTATAGTGCATAATTAAGTGTTCAATGGCCAGGCACAAAGCCATGGGACAAAATGATATAGCAAAAACAATTAAAACAAGATCAGAGTACCATTTAGACTTTTAGTTCGATATTTGATAGAACAAAGTGAGAATTACCTCTCCAAAAGCTGAGAAAAATTCCAAAAATTGCAGAGCATTTCCAGCATCCTCAGGAGGTATCTCAATCTGCGCTGCATCTGTTACAGGTTTGCCCTGAGGCAGGACAGCATCATCCTCATCCTCTTCCGCTTTGTTCTTTTTCATGCTGCATTCCTTGCCTCTGCGGCGTCCTCTGCCAGTCTTGGCCTTGGCATCATCTCTGCCCTCATTACCAATTTCCATCAACCTTCCCCGCTTTGCTTTCTTACTTTTCAGCTCATCAGAGTCCAGTGTTTCATTCAAATTCACATCACTTCCTTCAACAGAATTCTCCTTCCCTCGTTTTCTCGGAGAATCAACAACAGGATCCTATTAAAACACAAGAGCATAAACCCACTTTAAACAACACTCATCCAAACAAGATAACATAAAAAAATATCAACTTGCAGCAGCAAAATACTGTTAAATCAAAACCACCAAACCTCGTCTAAAGCAACAGCCTTTTTCCGCGAAGCACCCTTGCGTCCAGCATTCTTGTCTCGACCTAAGTTCTCTAGCCCTTTCACACTCAACATTTCAAAAACAGATTTGAACCCTTCTGCCTTGGCTGTTGGTGCAAGAAGACCAGTAGGTTGGAGACCTTTTTTGTTCCTGGGAAAACAGGTATGTCTAATCAGCATCACCAAAACACCAAAAAAACAGCAATACAATTTAATAATAATGATTGCTAGGCTACTAATTTCAAACACTTACATGCAAGTACTACAATTACAGATGCCTCTGCATTTGGGACAACTCCAGTTACCCTCACGTTCCACCTCCTCAGCTATTTCTCCATATCTATTTTCAATTTGATATCCCATACCAATTTATTCCACGAACTTTATTCGAAAAACCAAAGAGAGAGAATTGTTTTAATCTAACCTGTTCAGGAGACATCTGCAACATACATTAATTTGACAACGACGACCCTTCGTCTTGATATTGGTGCATGAGGCCGCAAAATTCAGTGTCTTCTGCCGGCACTGCGGAATGTAACCAACAAACCATTAAATAAATTGACCAAAACAAAAAATCCCACCTTTCATAATCTCCTACATTTTCTATCATCCGAACAAGAAAAACAACAACAACAACAACAAAAGTCTAAGAAAGTCTACTCTCTGTTTCTTTCAGAAATTTTCTCACCAACCAAACACACCACAAATTGGGTACGCAAATCCCACTAAAAATTAAAAAAACAAAAAATCACCTGATGACAGGTTTTTCCCTTAGCTCGGCCTCCGTGCACACGGTTTTTGATTTGGGCCACCTTATCATCCCTGACTCTTTCGCTCTCATTCTTCTGAGCCAAGGCGTTGTTTTCCAAACCAGAGCTCGAAGAACTCGCCATAGCTCTCTCCCTCTCTACCTCTCTCTTCCTCTGGATCTCAACTCTGACGCTCACTCGGATTTTAAAGCCTCAGATTTCAGTTTCAGACAGCCTGTGGCTCGACACTTGAAGAGCATGCCGAGCCGCTCTTTGTCTTCGTCTTTCAAATTTTGGCCACTTGGCGGGAGAGTTTTGGGCAGAACTCGAATTTTAGGAGTTACGAACAGACAGACAGACAGACAACCCATTTTCTAATTTTCTGGTATTTTTTTTCTTTTTTGGATGGCCGTGAAAATGGAAAGGCGCGGGTGAATATATTTCCTTATATGGTGGTAATATTTTACCAACTTTACCCTTCTTACCATTTTAAGTTGTATGCCTTCAGATATCTTTCCATAGAAGAAAAATGTGTTTCCATTTCTGAATGCCAATAGATTAGATACCATATTATCTAGATACATTTCACATTTCCACATTTTTTTTAATGCCTGTATTTTGTTAAGACTTAGAGATTTCCTCACTCTCGAATCTCGATATTTTGTATCTACTCTCGAATTTCGATATTTTGTATCTCGTAGATGCGTCTTTTATATTTAATATAAACTAATCTCTCAACACATTATGTATAATTTGGTAAAGAGAATAACAATGTATTAAATTGAACTCGACTATTTGGTCGCTTGATCTGGGCTGGATTAATATTCTAGTAAGTGTAAGATAAACCTATAAATATAAGAATAATTCAATATATTGCGGCTTACAAATTCCCTCTAGAAGGGCAAGACTGGGCCAAGACTAGATTGGACTCAGTCCCAATAATGTCGAGTCCCGTACACCAAACAGACAATGTCAACCACAACTATCGAGAAGATAAATGAAAAATGAGTTCACTTTCGTCATTGAGTACTTTCGTCATTGAGTGGAGCACATAATTCTTTTTTTTTTTTTTTTTTTTTTTTTTTTTTTTTTTTTTTCCCTAAACTAAAAAAAATTTTATGAATTGAATTTTTTTTATTTATTTAAAAAAATTTTAAAGGTTGTGGAATCTTAAAATAAAGTAGTTTATTATATAATTTCCTTCTCATTAATTGAAATTTTGTTCATTAAAGAAAAAAAATTCACCATTTCATCAATTCGCATCGAGGACAAAACAAAACAAAGCTATCTTACTCTTAACATAAAGTCCATCAATCTCAAACCATCAACCAAACAAAATCTAAAACCCCTAAAAAATGTAAATATACATGATAAGCAAAAAACAAAACTCCATAAGATATGCATTAATAACCTAATAATGCAAGGGACTTTTAGCTTAAGTAGATAAGATTATTTATTTACGCACTCTTATAATCAACTATCATCTATCTGTACTTCTTGTATAAAAAAAAATAAAAAAAATCTAATAATAGATCTAGCTAACGAAATATATGCACTTACAAAATTTAGGGAAAAAAATCTATCAATTACACAGTTACAAAATTCATTCAATTGATTAGTAATCACCAAGAAGATATAATCTAGTGAAATCAAACATGCATTTATCAATGCATTTCAAAGTGACAATTTTCATTCACAAGATCACTATAAATATTGGAAACATACCATAATTTGGATTATAACTTAAAAAATGTAATTGAAAAAGAAAAATGATGAATATTGGAGTTTCTCACCTTCGGGGGAGAGTGAGAGAGATGCAAAAGAAAAGCAGAATTATCGACGGAGAGAGATTTTGAGAAAGCTGCAAGATGAGATAGATTTAGAGGTGCGAATGAGAGATGTCTGCTGATATGAGAGTGAGAGGCGGAGACACAAAACACTGAAATAGGGGGCGTTTAGGGTTAGAAGGGTACTTTTGTAATTTTGTTTATATTAAAAAGGAAAAAAAAGTCGGTTTTACTTCGCTTCCCAATATAACGTTCATGGTTTTCGTGGCAACGATTATAGGTGAGTACATTGTCATAACGTTGATTGCCACGCTCTAACATGAGAATTTTCTTATCTCTCAAGTTGGGGCGACCCATTTGTATAATGAGGAGGCATGTTCCTTCTATCTTAAGCTTGACCCAGGTCTTGAAGCTTGGACATGAAACATAAGTTAAAACAACAATATTAGGCCCCATTTGGTAAGCTGGACTGGACTGGATATTTTCAATTAAAATGGACATGAGTCCTAGCCATCGTTTGGTGGGCTTAAAGTGTGTATAGGACTGGATATGTACCTTGGATCAAAGTCCTAAATAATTGGGGCTTAGAAACCCAACCCAAGACGTGGGCTTTGCAGCTAGATAGCATGCCTCCAGCCATCTCTCTTCTCTGTTATCTCTTCTTCTTCTTCTTTCTCTCTTCCCCTCTTCTCTTCTCTCTATTCTCTATTTTCTCCTCTCTCTCTCTCTCTCTCTCTCTCTCTCTCTCTCTCTCTCTCTCTCTGCCAAATCTTCTCTGCCGCCATATATAGACCTCAAATCTTGAATGAAAGGCATATGGTGGAAGAAAAAAATTGGTGAAAGGCAGATTCATAACTTCTTCCTCTTTATATATATATATATATAATTTTGCAATTTTTTGTTCTTTGAGATATGAAGGGAGGTGGCTGAGAAGTCTGAAGATGACGACTTATATTTGTATATATATATTTTTTGGATTGAAAATCGATTTTGTTGTAATTAATTTGGAAATGAGAATATTAAAAAAAAATGGCATACTAATCTCAACTTTGGTGTTGTATTGCACCATACAACTTCTTAAAATCCAGTCATATCCCAACAAATCCAGTGTAATGTAGAAAGGTTAATCCAATTCAATCTAGTGTAGCTTACCAAACAAGGCCTTATGGAATTAACAATGTCAAACTACAAACAAAATAAGTCCACATATAGTTTTCATTTCTATAATTTTACTTATGTAGTCGTCTAACGTTTGCAATCCAATGACAAATCCTTGTTTTTGGGAATTTTGTAGAGAATATGACAACATGCCGCACAAATGTGAGGGATTATAAGACATCGTGATAGATTATTGTGACCTTAGTGGAAACCGAGTCAAGTTTCATGATTTATTGTTTATAACTTGACAAAAAAATGTCTAAAATGTCTCCTACTATACATACGGCATGTAACCATGTGTTGTCCACTCAATTGACGAAAATAAATACTTGTCCTTGAATTGCAAAGTTAGAAACTTAGAAGGGTAAGATTACTATAATTGAACCTATGAAAATGAATCAATTACAGGCCAAAATTAGAAAAACCTTCGCGTATGTTATTGTCCCAGATAATGACATAGCATATTACATATCTCTGTACAAAATCAATAATCCAGAGTCCAGACAAGACGTTATTCATTTTTTGTTGTGCTTTGTTTGACCGTCAGCTTTTTAATAGCTAATGAAGAATGGGCGTCAAATGGAGTTTGTCCACGCAAACCATATCAGCGGTGAGCCACTCGTGGCAAAGTCCTAGTGGAGCAACAGAGATAAGGGAGGTTCCACTTGGGATTTCACTCGTTGTCACTGCCTCACTATTTTCTTTCAATCCTAGGTTTTTCATGGGATTGTTGTTCTTTGGCCGCACAGACTTCTATTAATGGGAGTATACCAAGAATTACAAATAACCTCTGACCTTGTCCCCCTCAAAAGCTCTGCAAATTTAAATTAATATCCATTTTGGAAAATCTGGGAATTGAGGTATGCAATGCAACTGCCTGTTTTTTCATTGGCATCTCCATCTTTATTGTTCTTTTGGCAAACCCTCTTAAGCTTTCTTTTTAAAAAAAAAGTTCAGTAAAGTTGGCCTTTTTGAGTGGCCTCTCTCTGTTTGGCTGCAGAGAAAAAGAAAGTCTCCTGCTTTTGCAAACTGTTTACAACTTTGGTTGCTTATGTTATACATATAAATTTAACCAAACAGACTGTGTATCAGGAAAAGATTTTTTGTTGAAAACTCTACCAAACACATGCACCCACCTGTTTCACTGTTTTCTTCAGTACCGACTTATAAGTATTGTTCCATATTTATTTGCCTAACTTTCACACGCAAAGACACAATTATCTGTTAGAGTTAGGTTATGATACCCTTTTGTTCTTTCTTTCTTTCTTTCTTTCTTAGGAATTCATGGCTGTGGTTCCAATATGCTACAAAATCCCATACAAAGGCAATGCTCAACCGAATCATTATGCAATGAGACAGAGTGATATGTCCAGCAATATGTGCAGGAATTGGCATATTTCTTCATTTCTTAGCACTGATGTGTTGACACAAAAGAAGACAAGAGAGGCAAGTGCATCTAAAGAACTAGAAAGCCATCCAAGTTTCATTTTAGCAAATAATGAAAGAAAGCAGAATATAGGCATGGTTTGGTATGCATCAGATTCTGGTACAAATGAGAAGCAACTCAGATCTTTAGATTCCTATCTTGGGAAACTCCAAAATGGCACAAATCTGCCTGCAGATAAGTCAAACAGGACAAGGGAGCCACTCACTAGAAATGGTCAGTTGAGATTAAAGAAGGGGTTGGAGTCTCTTGATGATTATTTTGGAAAACTTAATAAAGGTACAAGTAGCTTCTTTCTAATATATGTGGTGAGTAATTATTTCTAACAAAGGGCAATTAATTTTATAATTTTTATTACCTCAGAGGGAGACTCAGAGAATTATACATTTAGTTCTGTTGATCTTACTGAAGACAATCCTACTGAAAAAGTATCATCTATCAATCAAGATTCTGAAAAATCTGATGAGAGGGAAGAACAGAGGAGCTACAGAAATCCTGTAAGTACAAGGGATGATCATGGTCCTCAGAGCTCTCAAGATTCACTGCAGTATAATGAAATCTCTGATCTCTACTTAATGTAAGACCCTGCAACATCTAAATCAATATTTGAATATGTTGCAACTGAGCTTTTCCTAGCTGCTATATTTCATTTCATAGTCAATGTTAAAATTCTTTGTTTTTCATCTTGGATGCAGAAGCATATTGGGTTCTATAAATATTGCAGTTTTTCTGTTTGAGATAGCAAGTCCAGTTAGGAGTTCTGACTTAGGGCTCTTTTCTCTTCCATTACTATATGGAGCAAAGATAAATGATTTGATCCTGGTTGGAGAATGGTGGAGGCTTGTGACACCCATGTTTCTGGTACAAGATTGACAATTCGGTTCGTGTTTCCGTTCTGTTTCCATTTAACATTTATTTTGATATTATTAGCTCTGTTGCATTAGGAAGTTGGGCATTGATTTGGATGTGAAAATATTTATAAAAAAATTATAGGGTATTTGCATTAGGAGGAAGTTAGGCATTGATCTGTTATATGGTTTGGCTCATAGAACTTCCTCTTAGAAACATTTGGTATATGCAGCACTCAGGACTCTTTCACATAGTCGTTGGCTGTTGGGGGCTTGTCACATTTGGGCCTAAAGTGTGCAGAGGCTATGGTTCATTTACATTTTTCTTGATTTACATACTTGGAGGAATCTCTGGCAACTTGATTAGCTTTCTTCATACACCAGAGCCAACTGTTGGTGGAACAGTGAGCTGCTCCTCAACTTCTTTATCCACATTTCAATTTTTTTTTCTTTTCCAAATTTTATCTAAGTCCAATAAATTGATCACAGGGACCAATATTTGCCATGATGGGAGCTTGGCTCACTTATCAGGTCCAGAACAAAGACATAATTTCAAAGGAAGTTTCAGAGGGCATGTTCCGAAAGGCGGTAATAACTACGCTTCTTAGCTTCACATTGAGCTGTTTTGGTCCAATTGATGACTGGTAAGGCTTCAAACCAAGTGAATTATATGAGTTACACAAATTGACCATATGCCATAGGATCTTTAGACATTGCTTTTGACACCCTTTTATTGGGTAAATGTTGCAGGACACATTTTGGAGCTGCATTTACAGGCGTGGCATTTGGGTTTTTGACATGCCCAACTCTTCAACTGGACGATGCATCATCTTCAACAAGTGGCCAAGAGGAAGGCATCACACTTGTCAGACGTTATGCTGATCCTTGCAAATCACTGTTTTTCTTTACCTTGTTTGCTCTTGTTTTAACTTGTTTGCTTTTCTTTGTTGAACCTCCACTGAATGTCATTGCATCAGACACTTCTTTGTAAACGTGAAGAAGGATACAATCATCAATTACACAACATACTATCTTATATATGTTTCTGGCCTTGTGTAGCAGACGAGAAGAGGGCATTTGTAAGTTGTTCAAATTTGACAGCGCTTATTAAGCAATTTGCACCATTTTACACATGATTTTACTAATTGACACATTGATTAATACTATCCGTCGCTCACATATATTATAATACGTAAATAAGTAACACTACATTTCGGTTTTTATACTAAAAAAACTTAAATAAACCCTAGTCAGCTTACATGTGATCCAAGTGACTTTTTGTTCTACATGTCTCACAAGTCCAAACTAATTTCATTCTTTTTTCTGCTTTTCTTTTCTTTTTCCGAACCAAAATTCTTCATGGTTTATCTCCACGTTAAAGGCACCATGCCTTTGGTAGTGACACGTTTGTAATTGGGTTCCCAAAAATAAACCACGTAAGCAAAGCTCTGTCCTTTTGTTCCATCAACTTGGATGACCAACCATGAACTTCTTATGAGTCACTCAGGCTATGTGTTGAAGAGTGAGATTCCATGTGAACGTTAAAGTGTAACTTGGTTGCCTGCTTGAGCTTGAGCTTTGATAATGGCGGTTGGAAGGATTGGTAGAGGCTTAATGGCTCCTCTTATAGCAGTGAACTTGGTGGTCCATCTGATCATGCTTGGACTTGCTGGATGGTCTCTTGATAAGTACATCAATGGAGAGCAAAATCACCCTCGTATGCTCTCTCTCTCTCTCTCTCTCTCTCTCTCTCTCTCTCTCTTAATCACTATATAAACTCTCTTTTTTTGTCGTAATCGGTTAATTTATGCTCATTCTAGATAAATTAAATGGGTTTTGAGCTCTGATATTTTGTGTACAGATTTGGGAGGAAACCCATCAACAAGCTTTATGTTGATCTTTGCATTGATAGCTGGGGTTGTTGGTGCTTGTTCTATGCTCTATGGGTGGATGCATCTTCGGATATGGAGAACTGATAGTCTAGCTGCTGCTTCTTCTTCAGCTATCATAGCCCAGGCTATTGTTGCCCTCGCTTTCGGGTAGTTTACTTAAATCTCACCTCTCCACACCAAAATCAACAATAAATATTTGCATTTCATAAGAAAAATTAAGAAATTAATCAGTTTTGGTTGGATGTTTTTTTATGCAGTTTCGTATGTAAGGAGATCATATTAGGTGGACACAGAGGAAAACGCTTGGTAAGAGAATTAATAAAATGCAAATATTGACAATTTGAAGCAAAATTAAATTCATTAAACTAATTATTGACTGGTTTTTCAGTAAACATTGGAAGCTATGATTGCAATATCACTAATAAGTCAATTGATGTATCTGGTGCTTCTGCATGCTGGGATTTTTAAGAGCAGATATAGATCAGGTGGAATTGCCATGGGTCATCACCCCCGAACCACAGGCACGACAACTGCTATCTGAGACTTCTGTTCATATCAGAAGGGGTAGATTAAATGACACACTTTGTGTTTGTATCAGTTTTTGTACGCAAGGAACTTGCATGAGTGTTCATTGTGAATTTTGCCAGTCAATCCACCCAACTCAAAAAACCAAAGAAAAAAGCTTGCAGAACCCACTTTTTATGAAATCTTAATCAACTCCATAAGGAAACTAGTTCTTCCTCCTATATAGATATGTTACTGGTTGATCTTAAATAATACTGTTATACAGAACCAACAATGGTAGTGGTTATTCGAGCTACCGGAAAATTTTCTGAAACAAGTTCATCAGTTTTATGATTCTTCTGCTTCATCAGCTTTCCAAACTACTATCGCCAGAGTATGGCGTCCCCCACAAGCAACAAGTTTGGCAATCCAGTGTCCATTGTCTTCAGTGCCATTTCTGGGAGGGATGTTGATGGGCACTTCCATTGGTTGACCGGTTGTCACCTTCCTTCCATATCCAAGACGTCCATGGTCACCTCGACCAAACTGCCAATATAAAGACAAGCCACTATAATTGGAACTTCAACTGTTTTAATGCATGCAATCCAGATAATCAAACTGGTGGAACCAGATATGATGTAAAAGAGAAATCAAGAGATAGGAACAGCAAAATCAAGTTAATGAGAAGTTCACGTAGAGCAACCAGATGAATAAAGATTGTTCAATAGTTTACTAAGTTTATGAGCTCAGAGCATTTTCAGATTTTCTTACCGAAAACATGCGCCCATCACGTGTTAATGCAACCGAGTGAGTGCCTCCACAAGACACCTACATCACAAGTAAACACAATCCATCTCAAACTGTAGGAAGGAAATGAGATTTATCACAAGTGTGCAGGATTTTGAAAGCTAAGCTAGAAATAAAAACAATGCCAAATTAACAAGAAAAGTTTACATAATCCGTAGGTAACCTTAAATTATGATTTTGAACCCAAGTGCATGAGATCTCTATTACAAGACATTTTTCAAATCCAGAAGACATCAATTTTCTATACATTACCATGACCTGCATAAGCAATGTTAAAATAATTCCAGAACCCCCAATTTAAGTCATGATGCACAACGTTACTTTATATACTCAAAAGGTTACCTAAACACCATATGGTCCATCTAAGCTATTTAGAGGAGCGACGAGGAATAACTGTAATCGTACCTGAACAATATCCTCCCCAGCTAAAAGATGAACCCTTTGGGGCACCATTTTACTGCTTTTATCATTATCGCCAAATCCAAGCCTTCCGTGTTCCCCTCGTCCCCAACCATACACCTGCAATAAAATAATATACGCACAGAATAAGGTTGTCTGTTGGCTCAGGGTTAACAACTCAGGAATAGTTGAACTATGGCACATTGATCTCAGATGGTCACTGATGCCTGAATATTTAAAAAGCAGGACTATCTAATACAGCTAAAAGCACTTTTTATTTATTTATTTATTTTCATGGTGCTTAATTGGAAACGCCACTTGGGTGGTATCCCTTGGAGTAACAAGCGAGGGAGCAAGTAATCACCTCTCCATCATCTGTGAGTGCAGTAGAATGCCATCCTCCAGCAGCAATATCCACCTATAGGTGCAGGTAGGTTAAAAAAACATATTAATACATTATAAATTACAAACATTCAACTACAAACACATGAAACCTACGACCCATCATATCATAATCTTCGTGGCTACACAACAATAAAAAAATCAGGGACAAGCAAGTCAGAATTAGATGAACATGAATAGGTGTATGGGACCAAGGTCCCCATCTCTGCCTAATTTGAAGGGGCTCATAAAATATTTTGTGACTAACACACTTGCATCTTCAGTTCTTTTAAATGATATAAATGGATTTTATCAGGGCTTCACAAAGAAACATACCTATGTCTTCAGAACTGTTTTTACAAGATATCATACATGCAGTTTTAAATGTTTCTAGTCGCTAAAGGTATGTGCCAAAGGAAACCCAGGTCTGTATCAGCAAGCCTAAACATTAGCAACTAACTGCCACATAAGTTCACCTCTATAGATGCCCCACTTCTGCCTTAAGCCTAAGCACATTTTTCACACCAATACATTACATGCTCCCAAATCTGCTGAACCAAAATCTGTATATAGCGACCATATGGTCTAAAAAGATTTCAAAACTTCTTCACAAGACAACTCAATCATGACGAAATAAAACTAGGTCTGGAACAATACACTTCAATGGATGATAATATATCAGAAGGCACACATTCAGATGAAATTGAGATAAGCACACATGGTGCTGGGCATAAATGACTACAAGAAATGAAACAGACAGATAAAAGGCAATGTATTACAAACCAAAGTAAGACCAGAAAGACCCTGGACAGGAATAGGTTGTGATCTAGGCTGGGTATCTCCAGTTCCAAGCTGTCCATATTCATTGTTACCCCATGCCCATAAAGTACCATCCTCTTGAAGAGCCAAATTATGAAATGCCCCAACTGCAATGAGCTTCACTGCATCAAGACCTTGTACTAGCACAGGTGTTGAAATTTGTTTTCTGAAAATAAGAAGAAAAGTTCACAGAGCATTCTAGGATAAATAACAGTCCCATGAGTTCTCAATTACAACTATGCAGGTAACTATTAACATATGAAACATGTTTGATATAGTACAACCCAGAAACTAGGCTGCCATCTAAGGAGTGCTTGATAAGAAATTGACAGAGTCAAGTCTAAGGGCAACATACATGTCTCCCGGAGGCCACGGCTGACCCCAAGTCCATACTTGCCCATCACGTGTAAGTACCACAGAGTGAGTACCCCCAGCAGCTACCTGTGATGTAAAAATCAGAACATGTAAATAAAACTTTATTCAAAAAGATGTCACTTGAGAAACAGAGGCATCCCGCATCCAAAAATTTGTATCATGCAGGTCAATGTTCTACTCTTTGGCATTTGTAACTCACCTGGCGGACTACAAGCTTCGGTGCACAGCGCTGAGGAATCACTATATCCCTTCTCAAAGGTCTACCAGTGTCATCTTTCCGCTCAGGTTCTTCACTACACTGTCCATACTCATTTCCACCTGCACCAAACAACTTTGGTACACTTAGAATGATAAAAAAGGTAACCTCTGGGGTCTAGTTCAACACCCTCAAGAGAACCAAATAAAAGCCCTACATGGAAGCAGAAGAAATAAAATATCCTAGATGTTATATACATGAATTAAAAAGCAACCATCTTTTGGTATCCGGCTTAAAAGAGTTACATTTTGTTCTTCTATTGGATTCTGAATAATGAAAACAAGATTACCCAATATTATGCAATAGCTTCTTATCCAAAATATTCACAGTAAACAAAAAGAGAGTAAAGAGAGCTCGATTAAATACCCCAGGCATAAGCACGGCCTTGATCATCAACAGCCAAACAATGCCATCCACCAATAGCAGCCTATATTTCAAAACATCCACTAGTTAAATTCGATGAAAACTTATGCAAACAATTAGCTATTTCCATAGCCAAGCATGGTACGATGATATGTGAATTACCTGAACAATTTTAACATTGGCAAGAGCTTTAACTTGGCTAGGAATGTTCTCGGTTTTGGTCTCTGGAGGGTGCCCCAAGGTTCCTCTTTGGTTCCAACCCCATGTAAACAACTGGTACCCAGTTCAATTCACAACACACAAAATTACAACAACAAAATAAAGTATCCAAATTTCAGTAAAGCAAGACCCAATACTTAAAACAGTGCAAAATACGCACAAATACAAGAAAAGGGTAAGAAGCAAAAGAGTGATAAAGACAAAGTAAAGAAGAAGAAGAAGATAAAGGGGGAAGGGGCCCACCTTGCCATCATCGCAAATGGCAAGAGAGTTTCGGCTACCAGCGACAACAGACCGGACAGTCCGTGACTGGAGGGCTTCGACAACACATACCCACTCCTTCTCCTCGTTGTTCCCGATTCCCAACTGTCCATCTTCACCCGAGCCCCTGTGTGTTGTAAAACAAATACAATGAAACGTGTTTTACTCTCTGTGTGTCTCTCTGTGCTTCACCAACCAACCATAATAGCACAATACCACAATAGCATAGTGAAAAATACGAGAGAGAGCAGATCGATACCAAGTGACAATGGCAGCATCGGATGCCATTTGAACCTGAAACAGTGCTTGAATTGAAGCAGGGAGACGTTTATAAACTAATAAAACTATAAACTAGAAAGAACCCATAAAGCTAGCAGGGAGAGAGAGAGAGAGAGAGAGAGGGAGAGAGCGGAGCACTGTGACTGTGTTTATCAATATATCATATCATATGTATATTATGCCATTTATATGCTGTTGCAATTTGGGCAGGGGAACTAGGTTCCAAAAGTCCTTTAGTGAAAGTGGTCCTTCAACGACGCCGTATAGTTCAACCAGTGACAAAACTTTTGCATTAAAGAATAAATAGATAAGTAGACGTGAATTATACTAGTTAGCTGAGACAGTGTACAAATTTCCTTCCATCCCCTTCCCGATACCCTAAAGTAGTTACTAGGATATCACTTTGTTAAAAAAATAGATAAATGAAAGCAATTGATTAAGCCCCAACTTGAAACAATGACAGGGCCCAAATTGAATTACAGGCTTAAAACAGACAGGGTCTTTCATTTTAGTCAATCGAGCCCACCTAAAGTCAAACACTGGCTTTGGCGCCTGAACATTGCCTTCTCTCCCTAACAACTATATAATGTCAAGAGACTCAAAGTCTAAAGAAGAAGATATTAGAGAGAGAGAAAGAGAGAGAGAGAGAGACGAAACAGTAGTAAGAAGATCGCAGATTCACACAGACCCATCAGAAGATATGATGATCCTTGAGAAAGAAGATGCACGTTGCTCCACAGAAATGAACCAACAACATCATTTCAATGGTGGCCGAACGCGCAAATGTTTCCAAGACTGTATCTTGATGTTCAAGAACTGGGTTTGTTCAACCAGTTTGATCTTCATGATCACAGTTCTTGTTCTGGCCATGCTCTGTTGCGTAGTCGCAAGTGAACCAGAAGATCATCGTCAAGAGCAGCAACGAGGCCATGATCAGATTCTGTACAAGAATGGGATGATGATCAGGATCATCACAAAGATGATTACTTTGGCAGTTCTGGCCTGGTTTACCATCTATTATCAACGCCTCCTGCTTGATGAAGCGCCAGAGGAAGAGAGAGGGTAAGAAGCAGAACAAGAAGAGGCACATAATGATAATGGTGGTGGCCGAATGTGCATGCAATGGTTCCAATACCGCATCTGGGTTTTCAAGAACTGGGTTTCTCCAACAAGGTTGATCATCATCATCATCATCATCATCATCACAGTTCTTGTGCTGGTGGTGCCCCGTTGTGTCCTCGCAAGTAAACCAGAAGAACGTCCTGAGCAGCAACGAGGTCATGATCATATTCTGTAAAAGAATGGGATGATGATCATAATCACAAAGATGATTCTTTTGGCAGTTGCGGCCTGGTTTGCCATTTATTATCAAAGCCTCCTGCTTGGTCAAGCGCCACAGAAAGAGACAGAGCAAGAACCAGAGCAAGAAGAGGCACATAATGATAATGGCGGTGGCCGAATGCGCATGCAATGGTTCCAATACTGCATCTGGGTTTTCAAGAACTGGGTTTCTCCAATCACTTTGATCATCATCTTCACAGTTCTTGTGCCCCGTTGCGTCTTCGCAAGTGAACCAGAAGATCGTCGTGAGCAGCAACGAGGCCATTTTCATATTCTGTACAAGAATGGGATGATGATTATGGCACTTGTGGCCGTCTTTGCCCTCTATTATCAAATTCAACTTGATCGAGTACAAAGAGGTCGGGCAGAAGATTTACATGGTGGTATCAATAATGGGGCAGAAGATTTACATGGTGCTATCGATAACAACCACCCCGATGAGGGTAATAATGCAGGGAACTTCGCTGCACGGGTTGCAGCTCAGAATGACCAGGAGAAGTCTGACAGAGGATATTGACAATGAGCATGCATTGAGGAGGAGGTGATCAAGATTACACATGAGTTCTAGGTGATCATCTTATGAAATTAATTGATATCTTTACTCCTTTTTTCTTTAAAACAATCTTTGTACGTACATCGTCTGAACCAGACACGCAACATACTGATTTCTATATTGTCTGGTTAATTTCAACTTCATGTACATGTTTTTGGCAACATTGAGGAATTACTAATACAATTTTCAGAGGAATGATGTATATGGACGCTTAAGTTGATTGATTAAACAACTTTAGAGTTCAATTAATCTTGTTTGTTTTGAAAATTCCCAAATTCAGGATATAATTTTCTTTCATTTATGCAGATGCAAATGCTTGTCAAAATCCATCTGTTTGAATAAATCTGCAATGGGTTGATTGTACTAAATTATTGTTTCTATTGGTGTTGCAGTTGGTTTTAGAACTAGGCTCTGGTTTGTATCTCTCAGTGATTGTTGCTCTCTTGGGCCTTTGTTTTCTTTTTCTTTTTTTAGATTCAAAACTATATATATATTATTAATTCATGAAACTCCATTTCCAGGAAGGAAAAAAAAAGGAAAAAAGAAACAGATCTTCCAAACAACAAATTAATGGTAGGCAACTCACAATGTCTATAGGGCCGTTTGTAAAAAGCCAGTTATAGTTGCTAGCTAGTTCCTGTTAACCCCTACCGAAAGAAAATGATGCAAATACAAAAGTGCAGCCTCTCTGGTTATGAAGACCTTGAACCAGTTAATCTAGCTAGGTATTGAAAATCACAAGACTGCTGAATACTAGAACAACAACAAACTTAATCGAGAAAACTAGTTTACCAAAGACTTGGAGTGAACCAGACAGGTCGAGTGTGAAATAAAGTAAGAAAACCATGACTGGATAACCGGAAATGTCCCAAGCTTCTGTTTGTCATGAAAAATACTCCGCGATCGTTGCTACGCGACGACAGTGATGCTAAACAAGAATAATTGAAAGCAAAATAGATACAGTTTCTATCAAGTGTCTTATCATCATGATTAGGTATGAAGATGTTGGCCGTCTCGCTTAGAAACAATATTCGATCACCTAGGTCAACAACTTGGACCCATTGAGGACGATCGTCACTGTCATGCTCCAACTTGAAAACTCGAAATCCCTTAGTCTTGGGTGGATTGATGTAACTGTGACGTTTGATCTCAAACAAAGGAAATGCTTGATCTGCCTTGAAATCAAAATTAATCCGACGAAAAATCAAAAACAGATCCATTGATGTAGCATCTGTTGCTAGGTGCATGACCTCATAGTCGCTCACACGCAGGACATCACCCATTCTCCATATATTGTACCTCAGGAAAGGAATTCGCATGTCTAGCCTTTGAGCCCCATAGCTAATAGGGCCATTGGCATTGGGATCTTGGATGATGTCAAAGACCGTTAAAAACTTTAATCCATTATCAGTTGCAGCATATAATTTTCCATCCATGAATTCTATATCACAAAAATTGATTCCTTCATGGATGAGGGTCCAGGATTTGTCTGTAGGCCTGCACAAAGCTAAATGGCCTACTGAGCAAAGGCTAGCCACGAAACAATGTTGGCTTGTTGGTGTTGCGGAGGCAACTACTTTAACAATGGGGAAGGAAGATCCATTGTTGCACCCGCATGGAAGCAGAGTACTGGATTGTGAGGATGGGAGCATCACTCGAGCACCCGAAATCGGATTCAAGAAAAATAAGATTATATCTAAAGTGCTTTGCCGACCCCGATTATGCAAGTATAATGAGCATGATTTAGCGAAATTATTACTCTCTGGACGCCACAAAATGCTATCAACCATGACCATCCAACCCTCAATTGACCCAACACAAGCCAATCTGTTCATCAGATTTTTGTAAATAGCGGGAATATAATTTGGTATTGCCCTCTTGAGAGTTATTTTCGGGGCATGACTTAGACTTGCAAAGTAAGGGTCTCTGAAGCACGAAGGGTGAGAGCCGATCATAAGCAATGGATGTTGACGAGCAGGAGGGCAATTCTTGGTGGCAATTGCCATGTCAACAGAGGCTCGCCAAGAATGGCACACTGCCTTGCATCGTACATAATCTGATATCGAGAGCCTCTGCAGAATTGATTGCATGATATCTTCCGGAACTTGTTCTGACCACTTGCTGATGCTGCTCTTGTTTATCCAGGAACCAAGTTTTTGTGTAACGAAATTTCTTCGCACCCTTCTAGCAGAGATCGAGAGCTTGCGGCCAATAAAATCAAGAGTGAGCAAGATCAACATTCTTGTCAGGCGAAAGTATGGAAATATAACTCCAAGCGCTCTAACAGCAACCCTAGCCCATTTCTCCCTTGTGTTAAAAGAAACGTTCTTCCTAATGTATCTAGTGAAGGACTTTTCTAGTAGTCCAGTACCGATCATGTAGGCCACTTGTAATGATATCAAAAGATATAAAACTTGATCCAACCAAAAACAATATTCCATCATGGTCTAGAATGGATGCACATAAATCTTCGTCTTCCTCGATAAACCTTCAACCTCTCAAAGTCAGAACGCCTATTTATAAGAAATAGAGAGATCCCTAATTTCTTAGCCTATGTTTCCTAATACAATTGTGAAACATACATGGACACGGTTTTCTCGTAGTTTTTGTATGTTAAACCTGAATGAAGTAAACCTTCTTGTCCTCTTGTAATTTGATACCAAAAACAAAACTTTACCACCTACAAGGCTTAGCCTACAATTTTTCTTTTTTTGCTGGAGATTAAAGAAGAGCTTAGTTGGATAAGTAGACATGAGTAGTATTGACCTATTAATCCGGTAGCAAATAATAATAAATAAATAAACCATTTAAATTCAATACCCCAAATGGAGGCTTTATTAGAAACAAACAATCACGCTGAAACCCCTTTTTTTTCTCACTTTACTTGGAAACAAAAGAAATAAAATACTAGATGTTGTTATTGATAACCATGGCAGAGGAGAGAGAGAGAGAGAGAGAGAGAAATGTAAACCAAGCTCTGGAATTTTCTGATTTTTATTTCTCTAATTAATTACAAATGAAGCTCTAATTGCTTTCTAATTAAGTAATCTATTATCTGTTGGAGAAGAATCAAAATACAACCAAATAACATAATAAAACAATACGAAATATATTCTATATATATAATCAAATCAATACAGCAATAGAATAAATTATAAAATATTGACTTGGATTAGATGATAGAGTCCTGCAATGTTGCAATATCCTTTAGACAATATACCATCACAAATCAAAGCCTAAGCACTGTGGTATTGATTTATGGCGAATAGTGATATGCTTTCTCTCAAGAAGTATTTATGTGTAAGAATAATAATGCAATTCCAAATTCTATGTCTTCTGGTTTGGACGAATTGTCAATATATAAAGGTCTGATATCTCTTCATCCAACAATTATAATAGCTGTTTAAACATATTCGAATTTCAAATAATGATTTTATCTAAAAACAAATATCTAATTAATAAAAATAAATAATAATTAAATCAACAGAGCCTAAGGCCCAAGACCCATCTTTTGACAATTATATATATATATATATATATATTTATTTATTAACCAAATATATATACTCTAAGCCCAAAGCAAGATGAGACCCAACTTTGCCTTCACTAGGCCTATACCTTATTTAGTATTTCTAAAGTGTTGGTGCTTATAAACTATGAAAGGAAACAACTCCCTTCTAATGTCGGACTAAGTGAAAGTGTATTTTCCTATACAAGAACTCTAACAATACCCAACATTTGTATAGGAAGTTATAACGTGCATATTTGAGAGAAAACGTAGATATAACACACATAAGGAGATGTGTCTTTTGGACTTGAACCTACTCTAGTGAAGATTTATCGGATTTACTATGTGACACAGTGAATATAAAATCTTGAACTGTTCACCTATTGTAGTAAACCAAGACAACAAGTATCACATATGTTATATCTTAACATACCACTTATTCATATGTTTGTGTTCATTTTGTTCTTGAACAAATTTTGGATTCATAGGAGCTTTAGAGAATTTAGCCATCTCAATCTCATAAATGCGACCCCACATTTACTCCTACATAGGTAAAGTTGACTAAGAATAGTCTGCCCTATTCCTCTTGATTTCAAGAAATCAACATCATTAAACTTTTGTACCCTAATAGACTTCTTACAGACAACACACTTCTTTCTATCATAGGAATGAGATATAAGTGTGTTAGCTCATTTGAACCATGCCTAACCAATTTGCCTATTGAACCTAGACCATGAGATCTCCAATAAGCTAGGTTAGGTTTTCGTTAGGCCGATTCATTTCTTGAATTGGCTTTAATCTCATTCCCCTCGATGTTTGTTTAATTTGCTCTTTTGACAAGCCTTTTGTAAGTAGATACGCAAGATTTTGTTTTGACCTTATATAGTCAATGGAAATTACTCCATTTGAGAGCAACTGCTTGATTGTTGTTGAGGCCCAAAAAATCCACTGCTTGGCCCAAATGAATTCTCGGCCTAGCGCAATACCTTATTGAGAAAAAACCCGACTTGGAGCACACAAAAGTCCGTCATGCACGAGTCACACTCCACGCATCATGCCAAATAAATAATCCGTCATGCTAGGAATCGAGATTAAGATTATAAAATGCATTATCTTTGCAAATCCATGCTAATTATCCCGTCAAGCATAATAATTAAAAGCATGCCAAGCGATATGCCATGCCAAGCAGGAAATCATTATTACACACCCAACCACGCTACAAGCCTAAGTGGGCCCAAGCCACTCGAATGCCCAGGGCTTGCTTGAGTGGGTTGTGGTATGGATGATAATAAATTTTCATGAGGCCCATTGATGGACCAAGAAGTGGAGGTTCCGGGTTGCTTGGGAGCCTCGGAACCTAAGCCCATTTCTTAGGCCCAAACATATGGGTGAGCACAAAAAGGGGAAAATAGTCCAACTAAAATAACCCAACCAAAAGCCCACTAAAACTAACCCAAATAGCCCAATATTTGATAGGGGTGACCCATTTGTTTAAGGGGCTGATTTCCTATCCTAGAAAAATAGATGTAGCAAACAACTAAAAAACCCCATCTATTGGTTGAAGGATAAAGCCATGAAGAAGCCATGGAAGATCACGTTGATTAATGGGAAGGAAGAAACAAGTTTCAAAGCAAAAGAAACATGCAAGGACCCAAGAGAATATTAGCATGTAAGCTGCCAGGAAGAGAAGCACCCTTCAGACCAAGCATGTGCATCTGTTTGCTTTCCTTTAGCAGATCTGGTCAGGGAAATGAGGGCCTTGAGCTCCCAAAACCCCTGATTTTGTGTAAAGGAGCAGAGTAGATTTTACCAAAATATGATGATTGAAGGGATAAGAGGAGAAAGAAAGGGAAAGACTTGACAAAATGGGCTAGAAGCCATTAGGATTTCTTGGGAAAAGATGGCTCCCAGCGGCTATAAATATGGCCTCTTCTACCCAACGAAAATCATCCACATCCAGAGAGAGCAAGCTTCCTCTCCTACTTGCAAAAACCAGCAATTTCGTGCACTGTTTATCTTCCTACATTTTCTTCTTCTGACAAGTTGCCAGAAGAACATAGTTCTTACCTTTTCTCTTCTTAGCCATATCTGCTCGAAAACCTCTTCTTCCTCACCTTAAACACTCCACTTTCTCCCTAGGAAGCCATATTTCCTTTTTGGTGCTCAACTCATGCTAATTTTCCTCCTATGCCACAAGCCCCTCATGCCAAGCTCAAAAGTTTATCTGTAAGCATGAAAAAATTACCTGTAAGTTTCCATTGTTTTGGCTGGTGAAGGTAACCAAAATACTTCCTAAGGCTCTGCTGCCATTTCGAAGTATTTTTGGGGCTTAATTTTCAAATTCAAACACATGGGATATTTTCTTCAGTTTGCTTCTTACGGCAGCCCAGCCCATTTGTAGCTACTATAAGAAAAAGGCCCCTACAATTGTATTATGCCTTCATCTAATATGTCTAGACTTTCCATTGTATACATTAGTTTTAGCCCTTGCTTGAGCAGCCATACAATCACAATGTATACAAACAGCCATTACAGGCTTAGGCCAAATAGGTATATCCTTCAAAAAAATTCTTAGCCATTCGACTTCTTCACCAGCCTTATCTAAAGCTACAAACATCATGTTGTTGTAAGCGGCGACAATATAATCTGGTATTATTGCTTTCTTGTGAGTTGTTTTCGGGTCAACACTTGGACTTATAGAAGCAATGGTCTCTCAAGCACGAACGGTGAGAGCAGACCATAAGCAATGGATGTTGGGGAGCAGGAGGGCTATGCTTGGTGGCAATTGCCATGTCAACAGAGGCTCTCCAAGAATGGCACACTGCCGTGCATCGTACATAATTTGATATGGAGAGTCGTTGCAGAATCGATTGCATGATATCTTCTGGAACTTGTTCGGACCACCTGCTCATACTGCTATTCTCTTCTTGGGAACCAAGTTTTCGTGTAACAAAATTTCTTCGCATCCTTCTAGCAAAGATCGAGAGCTTGTGGCCTATAAAATCAAGAGTGAGCAAGAGCAACATTCTAGTTAGGTGATAGTATGGAAATATAACTCCAAACGTTGTAACAGCAACCCTAGCCCATTTCTTTTTTTTCTTTTTTTTCTTTTTTTTCCCAGTACAAGTGATAGTCTAAACTAAAAGGGAGGGGAGTTTCTCACACACACACACAACTAAGATGTCACGAGGTTCGAACCTGAAACTTCTGGTCTTCAAGGCCATTTCCCATTAAGTTAGACTCCGTTTGACCCATGCCTCTTTATAAGTAGTAGAGGGATCCTATAATTTTTTGGCCTATTATTGACCTAATACAACTATGAAACCATTGTGGACACGGTTTTTCTTGTATTAATAATGCAACTATGAAACGTATATTCATCTCCGAATGGACACAGTTGTCTCGTAATTTTGTATCCTAAACCTGAATAAAGTAGAAAACCTTAACTTTTTTAATTTGATATGAAAAGAAACTTGAGAAAAACCTGAATGAAGTAGTAAATCTCCTATTTTTCAATGGCTTACAGCTTACAATCATTTTCTGTTGGAGATGAAAGGAGCTTAGTTGTGTTGATTAAACTCTAGGCCCCTTAATCTAGTAACAATAAAAGAAAAAAAGGACCCCCACTTAATCCAAGAAAAAACAATTTATTTGAATTTCTTTTTCTTTTCAAATTCGAAGTACTTGCCGGTACTTGATTGTCAAGTGAATCAGATTTAACTTTGGCACAATCCTATCGCACCTAAACGCACTCCAATAGAGGCAAAAATACAAAACATCACATCTTCGCAACATTGCAAATCAGAAGAAGGAAACATTAGAAACCACTACTTTTTTAACACTAAATCATATAGCGCAGCACGCAAAGCACTGAAGCAAATTCTTCTCGCCAATTATAAGAAAAACAATTTTGCGATCCCTTGGAATACTCCAACCCTAAGCTGGAACATTTCAACTTTGAGTGCAGCGGCACTCAAGATCGTCAAGTTCATAGAGAAATTCTGCTACAACCACATGGCATCTATTACAAAGGTCCCAAGATAAAGGTACACAATACAAATCCTATGAAACAGAGCCCTGTTACTGCTGAGCTTCAGCTGATTCACGCTTTGATGCTTCCTTGATTTCATCCCCGGCATCATCCTAAAATACCAGATAAACAATTACATTTTAGTCGACCAAAATAAACAAACACTGACGGGGGGGAACTTAAGAAAAAGAAAAGGTCATCAGACGGCTTTGCATGAATGCAAAAGTGAAATGATCGGTTGCATCACAGGTAGATGAGAATATTATAGTGATGCATCCTGATCTTATTGTCCCCTTGCTTTTCTCCCTTTTTGGAGTAAATGCAAGAACTATCACCAATCATATCCAGTGAGCAGCAAACTTTAAGGACTCTAAAGTGATCCATCCATGGACATGATAACAGAGGAAAAATCTTTAATGGATTTTAAAAATGAATGCGCCAAACAAAGGGTTCACAGTAAATACATGCATACACATCCTATTATAAACATTCATACATAATTATGCATCTGCATACAAAGAAAAAGAGGTAGGGAGAGAGAGAGAGAGAGAGAGAGAGAGAGAGAGAGAGATACCGTGATATCGGAAGTCCAGAGTGTCAGATTGTCTCGGAGAAGTTGCATGATCAAAGTACTGTCCTTGTATGATTCCTCACCCAATGTGTCAAGCTCGGAAATAGCCTCATCAAAAGCCTGAGCAGGTAAAATGGAATACATTAAACATCCAATTCTGACGTTTATTTTAACACTTACGAAACCTAAATTCAGCCTGAAGCAAGACCAAACATCATTTACCAAAGAGTAAAGACAATTTCATTTAAGAACTTGATGTCAGAAAGTAAAACATATATAACTTCATATGGTGATCTCCAGAATGGCTAAACAACCCCTCAAGTAAGATAATGCACAGCATTCACATACAGATAATAGAGCATGTCAAAATACAAAATAGAACATGATAGCTAATCTGTGTAGTAAAATTACAAAATAGAGCATTTAAAAGTTCACATCCGGAAAGTATATTCACCGCACGCCAACTCTTGTCCAAATACATTAATCATTATTCAGAAATGGTAAAAATCTGATGGGCAGTGTTCTCGGGGTTGAGAGAGCATTTCTTGTAGCGCTTAATGGACAACTATTCAGCATTTCTCAAGAGACATAACCAGACAAAGCAAAGGACAACAAAGGCTTTTCCAAAACTTATAGACCACCTATAACATTCTCAAAGAAAGTTGCACCAATTGCCTTTAGGAAAAAAGATTTCTCATCGATCAAACAAATGCCAGCTGCACTAAAAATCCATCATTGGGACCTAGAACTTTCATAAAGGAAAATGTAAACTAGAAAGGAAAAAAAACGATGTATATTGAACGCCTATGTAATCAACAACCATTGAAAGAATTAGGCCAGACTACAGAGATTAGGATGCAATCATGTAAGCAATCATACACAGAAACAGAAAAACAGAAAATAAATAGTAAGTATAAAGCCTTGAAAATAAACCTGTTTTGCCAGATTGCACGCACGGTCTGGTGAGTTAAGGATTTCATAGTAAAAGACTGAGAAGTTAAGTGCAAGCCCAAGCCTTATTGGGTGGGTTGGAGCCAGCTCAGCAAGGGCAATGTCCTGCATCAAATAACACAACATAAGCTTCACGATCTCCACAAAAAAAGACAATACAATTAAAAACTGAAACTGGCAGAACGGCAAGCTGAAACCAACCTGAGCAGACTTGTAAGCCAACAGGGTGCTCTCAGCTGCTTCCTTTCTCTCGCCTCCAGTCTTAAATTCAGCAAGGTACCTGTGGTAATCACCTTTCATCTTCAAATAGAAGACCTTGGATTCAGCAGATGAGGCAGATGGAATGAGGTGTGACTCAAGAAGATTCAAGATACCATCACAGATCTTGCTCAACTCGGTCTCGATCTTGCTCCTATATTCCTTGATAATTGCAACATGATCCTCATTGCCCCTGCTTTCCTCCTTCTGCTCAATGGAAGAAATGATTCTCCATGAAGCTCTCCTAGCCCCAATCACATTCTTATAGGCCACAGAAAGGAGGTTTCTTTCCTCCACAGTTAGTTCCTCGACATCAACGGTCTTTGCAACTTTTTCCATAAATTCAACCATTTCCTCATAGCGTTCAGCCTGTTCGGCCAACTTGGCCATGTACACATTGTCCTCACGTGACGAATCAGTTGGCGACATCTTTGCTATGTGTAAGTAATTATCAAACCTGGGTATTAATTCAACAAACGTGAATTAAATGCATGATCTACATGCATACACAAGGACAAGCATATCACATAATCCACTAGAGAACCAAACATCACAGCATAAATGATATTAGTTACATACAAAACTAGAAAGAGAGAATCAGACTATCAAATGGTTACTCAGATCTGTGGAAGTTTACACTCATACCATAGTTCAATTATGTACAGTTGGGTAAAAACATAATAACTTCATCGAAACCTACAATAAAAAAATCTTAATGCTAACTTCAGTCCTACATGAATTTCGTGGCAACCAAACAGATCAGGAATTCTAATTCTACCATCACAAAATCAGTATACAGCAATAATCTCACTCCGAACTTAGTGAAATAGTAACTTCCAAGCTTTAATTTTTAAACCCCAATTAATAAATTTTTTCTCTTTCAAAACACATTTATATTGAAATTGAAGAAACCAAACAAGCCATAACTAGAAATCTTATCGATCCTGGGTCAAACCAACTATATCCAGCTTAAATCAAACCAGATCCAACCACAAAAACATACATCCATAAGCACCCAAATAAAAGAACAAAGAAATCGTAACCCTAGATCTCAGACAAACAGTCATCATAAACACAGTAGATCAACAAGAAAACATAAAAATTGAAATCAAATCAGAAGAACCCTAAGCTAATCCTCGCAAAGTAGCTTCGTACCTTTCTGGTCCACAAGGAAGAAGATCTAATCTAAGCTCGTAAAATGGAAGATGGGAATCCGGTTGGGGGCTTAAAAATGGTCGCGACGAGGAAGGGGAGAGAGGTAGGTCCAATGGGAACGAGACACGTGGTGGGTGGCGGAGATTCCGTGGAGTCTTTGTTTTGGAGGGACCACGCTGGCGTTGACGGTCAACGCAATCCCTAACCTTGCATTTCGTTGATTGTCGTCGTGTCGTTGATATTATTGCTGCTGCGTGCGTTGTGAGTTGTGCGAGTTGTGAAGTTGAATCTTGTGGGGACTGACGGACGGACTTGACGGTGTCCAAAAATCTTAATCTTTTTTAATGCGGGGCAACAGGATTCACGTTTACCGTGGTGTGCTGGTGCTGACGTTTTTCTCAGTTAAGTCAAATGTTCAATAATTGGCATTTGGTGAAGGGCACCTTCATGCTTAAATGCGAGTTTAATGCCTCGCTTGATTTGGTCAAATATGCATTTTTGACAAATATAAATGTTTTGCGTTATGGATACGGCCTCGAACTTTTGTGTTCTGACCAACTAATCTAATTCGTATCTTCTTTTCATACTTATTATATTTATAATTTTACACTTTTGTCACCGCATTGGTTCTTATTTCCTACTTTAGTATGTTATCATCAAGCAAATCCAAGACACAAGCTCATGAGCTCTAACTTAATATGAGGATGTTGTCAAATTAAGCCAACCAATTAATACGAGGATGCAGTCAAGCAAACAAATCAAAGGCAATCACAAGGGCTTCACCAAAAAAGGAAACCATGTTGGTATGGCCTTATATCAACCACAATTTGAAAAGGTTGGGGATCAATCATAGGTCAGTTAGACCAAGTCTAATCACACCACAAATTGTCTCCTTAGCTTAGTTGCTATCCAATTTATTTTTATTTAAAATAATACATATATACATAAATTGTACTTGAACTATACTCCAATTGATTGAACAATAAAAATAATTAAATCCCATAGTATTCATTCATTCAAAAAAAAAAAAAAAAAAATCATATTACTTTATTAGTTTAAGTTCCATTCAAAAGCCATAGTTTTAAAATAAATAAATCAATAATCTGCCATTACTTATTTTTTAATCCAAAAAAAGGATTGGGCCATATTCAGTGAGAACATGGGCTCGAAAAGCCCACATGGAGCCCAAAGCCCTAGCAGTTAGACCTTGACATTTAATATTGTCACCCGCCGGTGAGCAATCAACCCCTCTTGTTACTGTGAAACAATACTCGAGTCGATCCTCGGCAGCGAAGTCCATCGTCTTCAGTGGCTGAGACCCAAAGAGCTAGAGAGAATCAGAGAGAGAGAGAGAGTGCTGAATGGGATACATACAGGAAGCACGCGAGAATCACGTGAAAAAGAAGGTAGAAGAAGGTATATATGTATTCAAAGCTCAAACGCTAGGGCTCAAGAACTATCATTTTTCTTTTTTGTTTTTCATTTTGTGCTACAAAAGTTGTGTAATTTGGTTTGTAAATTAATGGTCCACAGCATTGCGGAGCAAAATGAAGCAGAAGGCGTTGCAGGAATGCAAGGATTTGGCGTCCAAGTATGCGGAATGCTCATATGGGAGAACCATTTCTGTGGTTTGGCAGTGTCGACAACAAGCTAAGGAATTAAACGAGTGCCTTCACCAATTGTAAGCCCCAATTCGTCTATTAATATCCCTCTGATCTTTCATTTTTCACAACAAAAATGGAAAAGATTATTAATTTATTTTAATTTTATTGTAGATTTTAAAACAGGGTCTTATAAATATCACATAGTTAAATGTTAGCAACAGTAGTGTTGTTTAAACTGGTCTGTATGAATGTTGATTTGCTCTTGCGGCCATTTTCGATCGAGAATAGCAGATTTGCAAAATTGATCAGATTTTATCGAGACTTCTTGTGATGCTTGCTAGTTTGGTATTAGTTTGGTATTAGCTCAAGAAATTATTTGGCTCTCTATCTGTTTTGTGTTGGTTTAGTCTTGACTTGCCTTTTGAAAATGGACCTAATGTATCATATTAGTCATAGTTTACATAAGTGGGAAGCAGTTGAGGTGGTAGAGTGGTATTTAGATCATGAGATACTGCAAAGATGGTGGCAGTGTTTGAGTTCATAAGGCGTTATCTGCCTTAGGGCTGAGTTGTGTGGTTTGGATAGATATGGCATTATCTGCCTCATTCATTTCCGATCATTTTTCTTTAAACTTTGTAATTACATTTAGTTTTTGGGTTGTTTGCATTTGGTTTTCCTAGTAACGTAGGGACCAGAAATACGGAAACTGCAGAATGTTTTGTGATATTAGAATGCTAGGCACTGTGTTCCATGGATTGTTTTTCAGTCCAATTTTCAACTGCTTAGCTTCGTAATATCGCAATGTTCACAAGCCATAGGAACAGTAGAGGCATCAAGGGCAACTTCTTATGCCATCTGTTTGAACCTACGTTTTAAATGTTAGATTTTGGCACTCAATTGTAGGTAGACAGGAAAATGTTCTAGTTGTAGGACAGAAAAGAAAAGTATCCCATCTGTTCTTGCATTTGCTTGAGAGAGCATGAAGAGAGAGCTGAAGGAATGGTCAATGCAGTGATGTGGGGCATGTTGTTTTGTTGCTTGTTATTGCATCAACCTCTTTCTTATAGTCTTTGAGTAAGAGGAACGAATTTGGAGTTGACTTTAGGAAAATATATACTTGTGCCAACACGTGTTGTTTCCTATAGGATTAATAATTGAATATGCAAGCATCCTCACATTGTTTTGATTTTTGCAGCACTAACGATGACGTCTTGGAGGAAATGAAGAGAGACTACATGCTTCAACAAGATGGGAAAGTGTCTGCAAAAGTCTGAGCTTGTGCCTCTCAACAGAAACCGAGCATTGTTGTAGAATTTTTTTGTTATCACGTATTCTGGCGACATTTTTTTTCTTCGAAGGGATATGCTAATCATCACTTGGTTCATTTTTTCAGAAATTCTTAAGTTGCATGATTTTGTTTTCCTCTGTGGTTCAGCCAATGAACAGGAGTGGTGTATGAAGTATTTTCGAATGAAACTTATGAATTTACTAAAGATTTCATACAGATCTATTTTCGTTGAGTAATTTTGCCGGCCAGTAGTGGCATTATGTGGTTATAATACACGTAAATACACACTAGCAAAATTGTTTCATCTATATATATAAAGCAAAAGGCAGAGAATGGTGAAACATTCAAAATGCCAAAAAATACCCTTGGTTAATTCAAACATAAATAATTGAAATTATTAATTAAATGAGAATAATATAGTAAATTCATATATTTTTTTCATATTAAAATAATTAAAATTAAAAACAAAATCAGATAATAGGATAACTACCCATGTTATCTTTTCTTAATTATAAAAATAAAAGAAAACCAATTGGCACATGCGTGAGCATGTGCTAAGAGGCTAGTGGCTAATTAATTGTTATGGACGCACATGTGCTAAGGGGCTAGTGGCTAATTAATTGTTATGGATGGGGTTCTCCAGTGGATGGCTAAATTATGAAAAGCCTTGAATGGTGAAGTACACACACGCGCGCGCACACACACACATATATTTATCTCTTGGCATTGGTAATATTAATATTGGAACCATTCATTATTTGTTGTATATTATTCTATAATTAATACAAAGAGCAATAACTCGAAAATTCTATTAATAGTTAAAATTTCATAGGACACAGGCCAACCAAAATCATATAATTCTTCTCCACCCTGGATTGAACCGATTCAACCTCAAAAAGGAGTGGAAAATAAGAACACCTCGAAACATTCAGCCAAACTAGATGTATATTACACAAATTCCTCATTCATAAGAAAATTCCACAGCAGATGCAAATACAGATTCCCTCTAACAATCCTCAACACAACTGCCCTCAGTCACATGAAGCTAGTTTCAACTTTCAATCAATTCACTGCACTGAATACAAAAAGAGAAGCTTCAGCTAGCCAAAAGCATCTGCTGAAGCTAAGTTGGCTTCCGCATGTTGCGCCCAGCACGAATTACTTCATCAACCAATAACAATTGAGATGCAATTACAGGTCTGCATTAGAATAAACGAACATCAGTGATATATATAAAACAGAAAAAGCTTACAAAAATAATCAAGGATTAATGAAAAATATAAAGAATTCTTCTTTACAATCATGCGCCTTACCCTGAGTTTATAATTTGTCGCTTCACAGAGTAGTTGTCAAAGATACCCTCCATTTGTGGGTCAATGGGTTCTCCAGTGTTGTGATTTAATCCCACGACATTTCCCCGATCATGCTCTCCCTGAACAAGCATCCACATATGTGATTATTTTTGATCATCTCAAGAAAGCTAACCAAATGAAAAAGTGAGGAACTTTCAAAGAAGTATACCGTAAGAGCAATTATCACATCTTGCGTGTCAAGGCCAGAGTTCTCAGCAAGTGTCTTGGGCACTACAAGGAGAGCATCAGCAAAAGCTTCAACACCAAGTTGAGCTCGCTGTTCCAAGTATGTCAACGTGTGAGAGATAAAGGCTGAGAAAAGATGAGGTGCTTAAAAGTATTTCCTATGAGAAAATTTAGGGAAATATTCAATTACCCCTTGAACAGTTTTCTTTACTTCATTTACTAAATGTTGTCTGGCTGCAACTTCAAAAGCTCCAGCACCCTGAGACACATATGAGAAACATACAAAAATCACAAGCTGATATGTATACCAGAAACCAAACTTATGCCCAAAGCATTACAACATGGAGAAGGCGGCACAATTCAAAACAAAAAGGAAAAAGATAAGAATATGATAAGAAGATTTCCTAGGAATTTCTAACTCAAACTTACTAAGATGACAGCTTCATCTTCAATTGTATTTTTGACTGCCCTCAGGCCATCACGAACAGCATCCTTAATCTGGGCGATTGTATGGTCATTAGGCCCTGCACCATTAAAAGTGGGCAAAAGGATTACATCCCCACAGGACTTGCCAAAGGCAATAGAACAATGTAAATCATGTAAGCATTACCATGAGATGGGTGCAAGATAAATTACAAAAGAAAAAAGGTAAAAATTATATATGGAAATAAGGTGAAACTACCAATGGAGTACCTTTGATTAAGATTGTGCAAGAATGAGGGTTCTTCACATTTTCAACAAATGTATACTTCTCTTCACCAAGGACATGCTCATATACAAGTCCAGCCCAACCAAGGCAATCAGGAGTTAAATCATCTACTGAGTTTACAGCCTCCCCTCCACAAGCCAAAACCAACCGTTCCATATTCCTCCTCTTTGCTCTTCTCAGGGCAATAATCTATGAAACCACAGGATTAGAAAAAATACCAAACAAGAAGAAAACAACAAAAAATCATAAAAATAGCTGTGAGGTATATCTGGCCCACCCAATTCATATTGAAATGTTTATAGTGTACACAACATGTCCAATGGTCTATCAAAAACATGAATGATGTTAAATCATAACTTCAATGCAATAATGTCAAGTCTCTCTCTCATAATCATAACCCCATAAATTTGGCAAAAACATTGGAGCGTAATGGACCTTCTTGCAACATGCTCCCACAAGTGGAGATTATTAAAGATAAAATATGTAGAACCATTAAGCTGCGAAGACCTTTTTCAATATTGTTTTCCTTTGTGTATTACTAGAATATAGTTTTGGATGGGTCTCCAAGCTCTTTCCCAAATAGATACTTTAGTACTTAAGCAATTCATGCGCATTTGACCAGGGGTAAATGGGAATAAAAAAAGATATTTTGAAAAATAATTGGAAAAAAATCTACAATAACAATCCATGACTTACCCCTGCCCTAGCGAGAAGGTCCAAAGATGGGGGATCAATTCCCTTCTGATTGATAACGACAAAATTATTATCATTACCAGAACAAACCTGCAAATCACCAAGTAAAGGAAATATTTCAGAATCCATAATGCAAGATATGCTAGGGTGCTACATCAATATCACACATACAGCATGAATAACAACACTCGACCTTATTTTTCAGCTCAATGATTTTTCTAACTCTTTCATCAACCTGACGCCTTTCAGCTAAAACCATGGCTTCTCTCTGTTCCGCATTTGAATAGAAAAAGCCTGAATTTACTTCACTGAGATGAAAACCATCAAATTCATGATGATCAGGAAATCATATCCATAAAAGCAGAGGAAGTCAGCTGTCCAGTAGACTGCTATCTCAATTTTAAATATTGTATTAATAAAAGGTGAATGCAAGCACACTTCAAACAAAAATACTCTTAACACAATGGTTCTTGCACACAGATCAATTGTTTGTGAAAGAAATGAAGATCTCCACTATTTTATGCACGTGGATAAAAAACAATTACACAAAGACATTCTAACATAACTATGTAAATGAGAGAGAGAGAGAGAGAGAGAGAGAGATATATTGAAGGCAAAACGTAACAATTATTTAAAGAAAACTTCTATATATTTACCTTTTCTCGTACTCCAAAGATACATTGCTTGTCAAGATGTAACAATTCTCTGCCCGTCGCTTCATATCAGGATGCCTAGAACCATGATCAAGGACAAGACCCTCAACCTACAAGAGGACATAAATGAACTGAGAAACCACAGGGTAACAGCAGATTTTTCTATTCTGTAAAAAAATATAAAATAAAACACTATTATGAAGCTTGCACCATGCTCAGTAATTAAAACCTAATCTAGATATAGGTAGCAATATCATGATTTACAATTCCAACATCAGAACTTGGAACTAAGAAACAAAAATGAATAGAAAGAATCATTATACTACCAGCAGTAACGCTCATAACATAACATGCAATCTCCTGAGGTCTTCACTACATCTACATTATTAAATACAACTTTACATAACCCTAAACAGCCAGCCTATCATATAAGATTGCAACTCTAACAAAAAATATATCTATAAGCTTAAACATTTGCAGAACCTTTGCAGAAGATTGAGAACCCATTATCAATAGGACTGCCTCTTAATATTCATCAAGAGATAAGGAGTATCTGAAAAGTAGAATAGAAAATATAAGATGTTAACATACCAAACGTGTGTCAACATCAAACTTGTGTCGCATGTGCATAACCTCCACCATGAACAGATCAATGGATTCTTCAGGTTTGCGGATGCAAAGAACCTGTCATTTGAAAAGCCGTAATTTGTCACACATCAAGATGCAAGAGGTGCACTATAAATTCTAGATTCCATAGAACGAGCAGAAAAATGGAAGGGGAAGTGAAATAGCAATCTTTCAAGCATTCTTAATAAGCCGCAAACACTCACCGAATTAACAACTATGTCAGTCAATTGATCCGCCAATGCTTCATATAACTGCATGATGGAACATGTCAGATTCAAATGACATATAATGTGTAAAACAATTCCACTTATCTGAGCAGTATGAAAACCTGGAGTAAACCGAACCATGCCTAAAACCATTTTAACAGAAATAAATCAAATAAACGAAACACAAATACCTTAGTTCGCAAAGTTGTCCTAGCTACCATTTTTAGAATCTCTTTGTCAGGCTCATTGCCCATCACCACAGGAGTTTTAAATTTCTCAATAAATTGAAGTGTTGCTCTTTTGGCAATCTCAAAACCATCAACTAGGACACGTGGATGCATCCCTGTAACAAGCATAAACTCACTATTGTCACGGGTACACACGAAAAAGGAAGAAACGAAATAAATAGATTGACTAGAGGGATTTTGCACAACCACAAGGTGCAAGGATCTAAAGACTTTTATCCTTCCATGAAGAATCAGAGAAATTGTCCCATCAATGGTTACTGATAATTGTGAACCAACCTTCATCAATGTATCGCTCTGATTGTTTCATAAGCTCGCCAATGAATAAGACAGTAGATGTGGTGCCATCTCCGCTTATGTCATCTTGGGCAACAGCTGTTCTTGCAATCATAATTGCTGTTGGGTTTTGAATTTGCTGCAACCAATTGATAGAACACCATCAAACAAAGCAAAATAGGGAAATACAAAACATATGCAGAAACATGCTGGATAAATACATTTAATTTAACATACAAATCCATACAAACATTTGGAGAAAACCTTAAACCACAGTTCAATGCACCTTTTGGGTCCTTATAAAAGCAAATCCAGTAACATACGGTTTACTTCAAAAGTTTTAGACCAGTAAACAGATCCTCAGCTAGTGAAAACTGCTTCATTTCGTATTTTGACCCAATGAAGAAATGCTTAAACCCTAATTTCACACACTCTACACAACTAATGGATAAAACAGACCTTGTGCAAAAGCAACTGTACCAAACGGAGATCTAGGGTTTGGAATAAAGAACTGTACCATTTCTTTAAGCAAAGTGTTGCCATCTTTAGTGAGCTTGATGTCACCGGCTCCGCCAACAAGCCTGCAAACATTATATAGCAAAACGTAAGAAGAAAATAGATAGAAAAATGAGAAAACATACAGAAAAAGTTGAACTTCCGTACATTTTGATGGTGCCCTTAGGGCCAAGGTTGGTTTTGAGGACGTCCTGCAAGCCCTTGGCTGCGTTGATGTTCATGTGCAGAGCCGCCGATTTGTTCAGCACCTCCGCATTTGGATTCAACACTCGTAGAGACATCTTCTTCTTCTTCTACTGCTCGACTGAAAATCAAAGTGGCTGAGAGAGTGTGAGTGTGAGGTTTTGAAACTTCGAGTTCGCGGAGAAGTAGAAGCTTTATGAATCTCAGGGTGGGTTTTAGGGCTTTCAGGAGCTTCGGTTATTTGAGTTTTCTTTATTCTTTTTATTCTGAGCCACGACGTCGTATTGGATCTACTGAACGGGCCAAATGGGTCACGCCCATGGGTCGACCCATGATACCAACTAATTAGGTTTAGGGTTCAGCCGCGATTATACAGCATAAAATGATTTTCTTACGTGATATTTTAGCATTTTTAATTACTGTAAGGAGTAATTATTTTTTTAATTATCTTTTATTTAGCGAATAATTATAATATATTTAAAGATTATAGCCGTGCGGATATCTTTTTAAAATTAAAATAAAAAATTAGAGGGTATAGCCGATCGGCTATACTATTTTTTTAAAAAAATAGTAACAACGAGTATAGCCGGTCGGCTATACCCTATAACCGTCTGGTTATAATCTTTAAATAGAAAGTTTCGAACGTATCTATCCTCTAAAATAGAAAGTTTCACAGGTATCGGCTATACCTGTAAATAGCATAATATGGCCTTCTCTTTTTTAATTACTTTAATTAGTACTTCTGTTTTAATTATTATTTAGTTAGTGAATAATTATTATTTAAATATTTTATTAAAGAAAAAAAAAGTACTTGTGAAGTTAATTAAAATATTAAATACAAATTTTTCACTAAAGAAACAATAATAAAAACATAATTACAAATGAAAGTAACATAAAAATGAAAAGAAAAAAAACATACCATGTCAACGGTACAGCCGTGCGGCTATACTCTAAAATAGAAAGTTTCAACGGTCTAGCCGCCGGCTATACACTATAAGAAGAATATTTCTACAGCATAGCCGACCGGCGATACTCTACACGCTAAAACAGAAAGTTCCAAATGTATGGCCGCGCGGCTATACTATAAGCAGAATATTTAATTTACTATTTAATATTTTATAAACTACGTACCATGTGAAACGTATAGCCGGCCGGCTATACTCTACAAGTAGAAGGGTATACCCTACGGAAGTGTAGCCTATATTTGAAGAGTATAGCCGGCCGGCTATACTATTTAAATTCGAAGTTTCAAAAGTATTAAACTAAATAAACTAATTAATCATTTTTTTTGTGGCACATAAATCATCAAAAACATATAGAATCAGTTAGTAGCTGTAAAAGGCTCATGAATTTGTTTGGAAGGATTAAGGTTCAGCATATATAGAGAGAGAGAGGAACGCTGTAGCTGATTGTTTGGCTACTTGGGGTCACAACTTGGATCTGGGCTTCTGCTTGAGGAGAGTCCTGGCTGGCTTGGGCTCTGTTGCTTGATGTTTCGTTGGGGTTTGGTGGTGTCTGGGGTTTTTACCCCTTTCTTCATAAAAGAAAAACATATGGAATCTCTTAGCGCTTGGTGAAGGGCCTTAATCTTGATCAGTTCGTGCTCTTCGTCATGGAACAGTGAGGAAGCATCATAAGGGATATGAGGAGGTCATTCCCCCAACACCAACAGCACAAATGAAAACCTGGGGAAAAGCTGGTACCCATTTGTAGTTCCATCATTCTACTTCATGTTTATCATTTTAGTTTTATTTACTGGTTCTCAATATTCTTACTTAGATTTGATAATTGGAGATGACTTAATAGGAAATGCACACAAGTGGACCTCAAGTGGGGGAATCTCCTATATTTTTTAGATACTAGCTGCTCTCATAACTCTGAAATACTAGACATGTTTTTTTTTCTTTCCATGATCAATAGGAATTGCTAAGTTTATCATTGCCATCATTAACATTATCAGTGTATAAACTAGCCATAATAATTTGCGTGTTTTCTGGTGGTTAAACAAATAGGATTGTCCTTGCTTGCTATTTCTTTTATCACCTACTGACCTCTATTTCTGTAATTGCAATTTCTGTTTACTGTCCTATGCTGTGAGATTGGGATAACGGAGTTAGATGAATTTGCTCAAGCTGCTTTTTGTGGATATAATTCTCTGAACTGTATTCAGAGCCGCATATTTCATACTATTTATAACACTAAAGAAAATATACTAGTAAGTTATTGATTATGTTGATTATGTGAATACCAAACCATTGCGCAGTGAAAGTGCTGATATGATATGCTTGAATGTGATTTCCATTTACTTGCAGGTTTGTGCTCCAACAGGAGCTTGCAAAACAAACATAGCTATGATTTCTATTCTACATGAGGTATGCAAATGATTGGCTATTCTTGGGTTTCTATTCTCATTTTTGGTAATCATACTTTTTCTCTTACTACTTTAGCTTGATCTCAAATTCACACATTTGTTTTTGTATTGTGTATGAGTTAATCTGGGTTAATTGCATAGTTAAAATGGCATGGGAATGGCTGTAATGTCATATGTGCTGGTATTGTATATATTTTTCTGGGAGGGTTAGTGTGTTAAAGATATCAGCTTGCAAAATAAAGCAAGGAAACTAAGCTTTTGGCTGCCTTAGTTGTTCGACTCCTTTTATGTCATGGTGATGTACTTATAGTACTTTTCATGTTGAATTCAACCTATTTAGTTTTTCAAAATATTCAGTATGGTAGTATATCATCTATTCTGAGATTTAGATACTGAGTCAGCATTGTCTGATGCAGATTGCACAGCACTTCAAAGACGGTTACTTGCATAAAGATGAATTTAAGATAGTTTATGTTGCACCAATGAAGGTATCCACCCTATACAACTCTCTTCCTTTTGTTTTTTGTTTTTTCTGAGTGGGTGGGGTGGGAAAGTAGCCATTGAAATGGTGGCTTGTTACTTATTATCATGTATTTTTCAGGCATTAGCTGCAGAAGTTACATCAACTTTTAGCCATCGCTTATCTCCATTGAATATGACTCTGAGAGAACTTACTGGAGACATGCAACGTTCTAAGAATGAACTTGAAGAAACTCAGGTCACTTTTATCAAATTCTGTGTGCTCCGTGTGCTTTTAACTGTTACCCAAAAGAGGAAAATGAAAACCTTAATGGCTTCACTTTCTTCTTATTCAGATGATAGTTGCAACACCTAAGAAATGGGATGTCATTACTCACAAGAGCAGTGACATGTCACTTTCAATGTTGGTGAAGATCCTAATTATTGATTAAGTGCATCTATTAAATGATGATGGAGGCCCTTGTAATTGAGGCACTAGTTGCTTGATCTTTGCACCAGGTAAACTTTTACTGAATTATTAGTGATCTTGGCTTCTTTCTGCTGAATAACTAACCCACTATTTAAATTAGTTGAGAACATTTGTACAGTTGCAACTTATGCTCATGAAAGTTGGAAAGGTATTATCTGTTTCTTATTAGGGTTAATGTGATAGCGGGATGTTTATATTTAAAAATGTTTATCAGATGTCTGTTACAATTTACATGTTACTTATGTAGTTTATGATTGGTTGCAAAGAATTTAGTTGCTTATGACCTTTTGTTTACTTCTTTTTTTTTTCTTTTTTTTTATATGTGTGTGGCAGGTGGAGTCTACACTGACAATGATATGCATTGTAGGCCTTTCAGCCAATCTACCGAACTATTTAGAGGTATTTTGGTCACCTGATGATATCTTTTCTGTATTTATTGGCCTTTAAATGCCGTACTCTGAAGTCTATTTTGTTTATTTGTTAATGTGGATTATTCTTTTATAACCACCCAGGTTGCTACAGTTTCTGAGAGTGAATCCAGCTTTAATTCTAGTTATCGCCCTGTGCGCCTCTCACAGCAATATATTGGTATTAGAAAGCAGAATTTTACAGCCCATATTGAATTGCAGAATGAGATATGCTACAAGAAGGTTTCTTTTTCCTTGGGCTCTCCTTTGTGTAACGTATGTATTAGAATGATTATTTAACTGATTGATACTTTTTTTCTGCCAGTTTGTTGAATCACTCAGGAAAGGTTATCAGGCAATGGTATTCGTTCCTTGAAAGACAATTTAAAGGATATGTTAAGATTACTTTTCCTTCTTGTTCTTGAAATTTTCTCTATGCAGAGGTGGCACTTGGTACTGTCACCAATGTCAAGGAAGCTTGTGAATGGCTTGGATATACGTACCTTTTCATAAGAATGAGGCTGAATCCTTTGATGTATGGTATTGGGTGGGATGAGGTATTCTATGTTGATTTGACTTTACCTATATGGTTATTGGTTGATCCTTCTTGAACATTTTCTTGACTAGCAGCCTGGCTTTATTCTAAGGAGGACATGATGTATAATTCATTTGTCTTTAATGGTGCTTATGTATATGATATTTGCTTTTGCTTGTTTCAGGTTATTGATATTTTCTTCTGCATTTTGCAGGTTGTTGCTGATCCTTCCTTGAGTTTAAAGCAAAGAGCTCTCATAGCAGATGCTGCACGTGCCATGGACAAAGCAAAAATGATGCGCTTTGATGAGAAAAGTGGCAACTTTTTGTACAGAGCTTGGTCGAATTGCAAGCCACTTCTATATTCAATACTCAAGTGTTGAAACATAGAATGAAATGTTGAGGCGCCACATGAATGAGACTGAGGTTATTGTTTTTGTGAACTATTTTATCTTAATTTTTTAATTTATTTTCCTGCCAGTTACACCCCATTCATTTCTTCTATATCAAACTCATTCTCAGAAAAGAATCCTACGCATAACCTCGAAATATGTCTCTGTATTTCTTGTAATATAGAGTTTCTTTTTAATAATTATCATTTGATTTGATTTCACCGATGCTGCTTTTGCTGTTCCTTCAGGTAATAGACATGGTAGCCCACTCTTCAGAAATTGAAAATATTGTTGTTCGAGATGAGGAACAGAATGAGCTAGAGACGTTGGTGCGATCATCGTGCCCATTAGAAGTTAAGGTTCTAAAAAACATGGAAAGATATCCATTCTCATTCAGGTTGATTTATGCTCAACTGGTACGAAATGCTAGTGAAGAAGTTAGAAAAACGGAAATATTTGTTGACTGATTTATGGCTTATGTGGTTTGCAGTTGTACAGATCTCGTGGCTCAATTGATACCTTTTTGTTGGTTTCTGATGCAGCCTACATAAGTGCAAGCTTGGCACTCATTATGCTTTCACATTTTATCAAATTTATAGACTGAATTAATTGTGAGTTTTCATACCATACAACTCTGCTGTGATTTGTTTCTGATTGTCATCAAATACTATGCTCTGTAGTTACGTATAAAATTTTGATTTTGCACTTGAGGTTCCTTATTGTGCGGGTGAAACATTTGGTGTATGATCTTTGTGTTCCATTACATGTTTTGAATGCTGCTGTATACACTGAAGTGTACTGTTTCTGAATTGTTGACTTGACTGTAGGTCATTTACATAGCTCCTTTGAAGGCAATTGTTAGGCCACCGCTGGTCCCATCACATTGATCAATGGGCGTCGCAGCCCCCTCCTTCGCTGGTCCTTATTCTGTCTCGGGATGCCCTCTTCTCTTCTTCCCCACACCCCCAAAAAAGTTATCTTGCATCGGATCTATCTGGTGGCCTCATTATCAGCTTTTAGTGGCGGTTGTTACCGCTGCAAAAGCTAAATTCTGCCAAGAAAAACTGTTAAATATCGTCGCGAAAGGTGTAAAAACCGTCAGAAAATAATAAAAACCGTCATTTAAGACATGACTTGGCTGAATTTTTCCGATTCCAAAGTGTTTCTCATCTGTTTTCCGGTAGAAATTTATGTGCCTTCCATTAAAATTCCTTTAAAAAATTTAGTAAACCATGGTAGAAGATTGTGTTTACCATTTTCCAATATAATGTACAATCAATATATGAAGAAGAGCTATTCCATATCAATAAATAACTCCGTAAGTCGATATTTTCTAAAACAATTAACATGTACTTTTCTTATGAGTTGATAATCCGTACTTTATATAAAGTCAATGGTACGATAAAATATCGATTAGCACGATTCCATAGGTGTTCTTTGTCCTATACTGTACACATCACATCAACATTTTATGCTAAAATGAAGGCACTAGCCCAATTTTTATTCCCATCCCTATGCATCCATTGCTTTGCTTTCTAGTTAGAGAGAAACGCATTCGTATATTAACTTAAAGCACCGATGGTGAGACAGTTGGGGTTGATTTTTGGTACTCATGATGCATCATAGCCAAATGTGGCATTGACAGTCATGAGATGAGAATTATCATGTTGAAAGCATTTGGTCTAATGAGAGCCCATGACATAGAATTTATCAGTATCCAGCCCCTTGTACCCTCATGCATGGTGGAGTAGTCAAAAAGGAGGAGAAAAATAGAGAATAATTCAAAGATAAAGATGGCTTTGGCTGTATTGTGGGCAACCCCATTTGCAAATCCATGGGGATTGAAAGACTTTCTTTCTGTTTGGGATTCGAGGATGAAAGAATCAAAAACTTTTACCTCCATAATGCATGTGACTTATGAACAGTGAGGAGAATACGACTAGTCTTCTGATATATATGCATATAGGATTGGATTTGCTGAGGTATCTTGATATATGGCTCAGTTCAGTGGATTGGAAGATATTCAGGTTTCAGTAAATCTATCAAGGTTGAATTTGGTGGTACATAATCTTTTGAAGATATTTAAGACACCTTTCATGATCTAGTTTAGTTTTATCTACTCTGCAGTGAACCAGTCCTAAATAATCTGCAGCAGATATCATCATTGGATAGCATCATGCATGAGATATGCTTTATGTGAAAGTCTAATAATACTAATGAAACCTTTGTTGAAGAATAATGACGTGCCAAAAGATGGACGGAAGGCAAATATTCCAAAGGCAAGTACAACACAAAGAACAAAATCTAATTTCGAGAATCTACTTCCATTTTTGTTCTCTTTACTCCTTTTTTATTTTTTCCTTTTTTGGGACAAATTGTGCAGGACAGGTACAAATGTACGTGTTCTAGTTCTGTGGCTGCAGAAAACAACAGATAGTCCAAAATTTCATATATAAACCATAATCCTTATTAGGGGAGAAACAAGAACTTCATCAGCTCCGTAATCAGTGATTAATTGCATGAAATCTCATCAGTCTTAGGATTGTTAATTATTCAGTCTCAGATGTTTTTGTTTTTTCTGCTAATCCCAGTAGAGAATTTGAATATAAAGAGTCAAAAAGCAACTGAGAAGATAATAAAATATCTGAAGAATAAAGTTGACTGTCCATTTGCAAGTCCTTAGAGTTTTAAGAATATTCATTAATCCAGAATCAAAAAGCACTGTCGGCAGGCAACTCTCCACTAGCAAACCACCAGAGATTTTCAGAAGAGGGTTAGTCATAATGCTTTGCATAACCTTACACATCACTTGCTGCATTAGACTTAAATTTGTTGTTTCTGCTGATCATGTCTGTGAGATGAATATTGCTTCGATTTATAGATAATGTTTCAAGAAAAGAAAATTTACTGAGGAAAACGATAATGCTTCAATCAAATCAACAAGAAGAAAATGCCAACAGAATATTTGGAAAGGACAAACTAGGAGGGGATGAGCAGCCCTCGTGATAAGTTCTATGTGTTGACTTCAATTTCGTTATCTTCTCACTGCTTGAACTAAATTATTGATTGTGAGGGGTGACCAGGATATGCTGAGTTCAGATGCCACTTGTCAGATAAAAAGAAAGGGAAGCTTTCTTCCACAATGAACTAGAGCCTCTCTCTTTGGCCATAATGTTCTCATTTTCTATATAAAGAGCTTGCAAGGCAAATCACAATCACATCCACACCACAGAGGCCACAAGCCCACAGAACTATATTCTACTATTCCATACATTGCATGAAATTTAGAAGAATGTCAACCATTTCTCTTGATCCAAGGCTTAACCTCCAAGCCATTAAGAACCCTCCTAACCAACATGGAGTTGTTCTTGAAGAAATTGAAGGTTTCCTCAGAGTTCACAAAGACGGAAACATCGAAAGGCCTCCAATTATCCCCACTGTCCCAAGCACTCTGGCACTACCACATGGTGTCACAGCCAAAGACGTTGTCATTGACAAATTTACCAACTTATGGGCACGTATTTACGTTCCAAGCCACCCCGGAAACCTCCCCGTGCTTGTCTACTTTCACGGTGGTGGATTCTGTGTTGGCTCTGCTGCTTGGAGCTGTTACCATGACTTCTTGGCCAACCTTGCTTGCAAAGCAAGTTGTGTCATCATCTCTGTGAATTACCGTTTAGCCCCAGAAAACCGTCTCCCTGCTGCTTATGACGACGGATTCAAAACTCTTATGTGGGTGAAACAACAAGCTCTGAGTGAGCCTAGTGAGCAAAGATGGTGGTTAAGTAGGTGCAGCTTGTCAAGCTTGTTCATAGTTGGTGACAGTGCAGGGGCTAACATAGCCTACAATGTCACCACACAATTAGTCTCCCGTGACCCCTCCAGTTTAAGACCTTTGAGTTTCAAGGGCACCATCTTGATCCAACCTTTCTTTGGAGGAGAAGCTCGTACTTGGTCCGAGAAATATGCAACTCAGCCACCAACCTCTGCACTAACTCTGTCGAATTCCGACGTGTATTGGCGATTGGCTCTGCCGTTAGGGGCCAACAAAGACCATCCATGGTGCAACCCTCTGGCAAACGGCGTGACCAAGCTGCGCGATTTAAGACTCCCGGCCATAATGGTGTGCATATCAGAACTGGATATATTGAAGGATAGGAATTTGGAGGTCTGCAATGCCTTGAGTAGCTTGGGGAAAAGGGTGGAGACAACAATGTACAAAGGAGTTGGACATGCCTTCCAAGTTGTGCAGAACTCTCAGCTCTCCTATTCCCGGACCCAAGATTTAATCTCTCACATCAAGGCCTTCATAAACCAATAGCTAGTGTATTTGTGTTTTTTATTTTTCCTTTTACTTTGATATTTTAGGGTATTTTGTATGTATATAGTTATGCTAAAACTTAATATTTTGATACCTGTTAAATGCTAATGAATCAAAAAGTCTGTTATTACTTTGTTATGCATTATTATGTGTTTCTTTTCATGAACTTTAACCAGATGTGTATCATATTATCATGATAAACTATCTATGTTTATATTATTCCCGATAAAAATAATAGAAATTCAGCATGTTTGGTATTCTATCCAACTTTTTAAACTTAAAAACAGAATTTGAGTACAAAACTCAAAAAATCTGTTTTAATCGAAGTTTAAAAAAATGAATTTTAGAACTTCTTGTTTTTTAAGAAAAATCAAAGCTTTTGAATTCCCTACTTAAATAGGATACCAAATATGACCTCTATTACTTTAATGCTGCGTTTGGACGAAGGAATTCTAATCTTCATAGAATTTGTAAATGACGGAATTTATAATTACAACATTTGAAATTACGTCAATTCCAAATTTCAGTGTTTAGATATCTTGTATATAGAATTTAGGAAATGACGGAAATTACAATTTCCCATGTTTGGATAATCATAGAATGAATTTTAAAACTGAAATTCGCAGAGAATAAAACCGTCTCTGTCTCCCCTTCGAAAGTCAATACAACATAAGAACGAGTAAAACAAGATAAAGAATCCCCTTCATTCTTTGAACTTGGCAGCTTCTATGAGTTGAAGAAAAAGACGCCTGCATATGACTCTTCAGCCAAAGTTGGATTAACTTAAAGCATGCAATTGTAAAGCTGGTAACATTCAAATCCCTTAAAAAAAACATTCATAATCGACTACTGTTATTACTCAAAATTGTAATCAAGATAAAATCATCTTCTTCTTTTTTTGTTGTCAAAGATAAAATCATCTATATTACTCAAAAAACAAGCGTAACAGTAAATCAAAACAAAAGAATCCAATCATTCCAACTACTACTTAAGGTACTTGTAATAAATAAAAATTGACAAGGATAGAATAGAAGTCTCCTATTCTAGGTAGGAAAATAGATCGTCAAACCTAAGCCAAACTCTTCAATTCCACAACACAAGACCCATCAGACGACACATTCTCTCTCCTTCTCTTGTTTTGTTTCTGATCGCGGATGCTTTAGGAAGGAAGGAGGCTTGCTAGCTAGGACTATGGAGGAGGCATCGATGCCGCCGAGGAGCAAGAAGAGAATGATGAAGCAATTGCAATGCAGCGAGAGAACAACGCAGTTGATGGAGCTCCCATTGGATATCCTCCTAGACATCCTTTCGAGGCTGCCCACAAGATCACTGTTTTCTTTGCTTTGTGTCTCTAAGACCTTGCGCAGCTTAGTCGACTGCCCATCTTTTGCTCACGAGCATTCACAATATATTGCTACCACCAATTATGAAGATTTGGACCCGTCTCACGTTATGGTTCTTACCAACTCCCAATTAATCACCTTGCGAGCCCTAAATCCATTGTCGCCCTTTAGCGAATTTTCCTTTGACATTTCCAACTCCCTTAGAAACGGATTCAATCTAAAGCTTGTTTTGCACGGCTTGCTTTTGTTCAACAAGAAAGAGTCAACAACAAATGATCAAGCCCTACTCCTCCTAGTCAATCCTCTCATGGGAGAAGTTCTAAACCTCCCACCACCACCAACCACCATTTTCTATGATGTCCTGCCGCCACGCTGGAACTATGAGTTGTATGGTATGGGATACGATGCCATGACTAGCACCCACAAGATTGTTCGTCTTTCTAGACCCGGCCCAAAACACGACCTGGTGGCCCAAATGTATGAGCTGGGCACAGGCTCCTCATCGTCATGGAGACAAATATCCTCAGTTCCTCCACCTTCTTGTCGTCTAAGCAGCAAAAACTGTGTGTCTGCATATGGAAACATGCATTGGCTAGTTAATGGTTTCTCTTCTGATCTTGAATTCAGAATACTTTCTTTCGACTTCAAAAGGGAAGAGTTCGAATGGACTCCTCATACCAACTTGCCAGACTTCGGCAAGCGTTCTGTTCTTCACCTGATTAATTTCAGAGGACGTCTTGCCATTGTTGATGTTACGGCAATTTCATCACCTAAAAACAGTCATCACCATGACCAAATTGAGATATGGGTGATGAAAAGTTACAAAAACTTCACGTGGGAAAAAAAGTACGCAGTACAAATCGATCTTGATCCTTATTGCATGAAATCATGGGAGACTCCTTTTCGTTTCCATGGTGTTGGGCCTGGTTCTGTAGGTGCTTGGGAACATGGCATCTTTCTCAGAGATATTACTTCGACAAAATCTAAAAATATGGTGGTTTTTTTGGATGTGGATAGTGGCGTTATCAGAGCCGTACAAGTTGGATCATCTTCAATGAGCGATTGTGATGATCTTATGCCCGTCAATGTGTTCAGTTATACCGGAGGCTATATTTCTCTAAGAAAATATGGTGATTTGATGGAAGCAGAGACAGGGGAGAGAAATTTCTTCTCTGTGGGGAAGATGATGCAGAGGTCAATGTTGACAAGGTATTGTTTTGAAGTAGGTGTGTAGGAGGAGGGCTGAGAAGTAATACAAAGGTTTAACTGAGACTAAACTTCTATTGATTATTGATTATGACATGTACTTAATGAATATCATTTTATTATATCTTGCTATATGCTTATTTTGTTGAACAACACCAAACTGTTTTGGTTACTAATTTGAGAAGCCTGAACTGAGTTTTGCTCTTCAATGGTTGATGATTTGTTCAACTGCACATACCACTACTTATTGAAGAGGTTAATTATTGATGATCAGATTGTGCAAGCCGATCAATCCTAATTAGAACTTAATTAGAACTTGCATTCAATTTAAGATATGAATGCTAGTCGAAGCGCTAAAAGAAAAGGATAAAAAACGTGGTCCAATGTCATATGTTCGATTCCTCCTTCCCAATATCGCTACTTTAAAAAAGACAACCACCATAACTAACTTTGAATAAAAAAAGAAACCAATTACTTGCTGTTACTTCAGAACCAAAAAAAAAAATTCCAAGTAATAAATTGGAATTTTAAGTCTATGGCAAAGCTCAAGGTAAAACCAATTACTTGATGTTACTTACTTTTTGGTGTTCAAATTAAAAGACTGAATCACTGCTCTAGTCAACTGGTCTAACTCATGTATGCAGATAACGTCTAATTGTTATAAAAAAATTGATAAGTATTTTAAAAGTCTATTAAACCTGTTGATTTTAAAAAGGAGTATACAGTTGTCATTTGTTAAAAACCAAAATTAAATATTAATGGGTGTCCAGAGAAAGCCCTTGGGTGTGAATGGAGTCCCTGAAATTAGAACTTTCCAACGTGGGCTGGAGCTCATGGCTTTAATGATAATGGAGGCCTTTAGGCCCAACCGATATTAAGCACAGACGACACAATCAGATTTTCTCTCACCCTGCAGAGACGACACAATCAGATTTTCTCCTACTCTGCAGAGACGACACAATTTTTTATTGGGGAGATGATGCAGAGGTAACTGGCGGATCTAAATTTTTTTTAACGGATGTGCAATATTGACTAAGTATGAAAAATTGTTTTTCGGAATAATCATTTTCTCAAGATAATTTTTTTCGGCTTTTATTTCTTACATATCAAATAAGAAAACTTGATTTTATGAGATTTTAGTATGAAGTATATATTGACTTAATGAGTCATTATTTTTAGCCTAAATCGTGTTTTGCATTAAAACCGATTTTTCATATTTTGATTTGGTGGGAATTTGATTTTTTAGTATTTTTATTTGAATCCAAATGGGGGGTATTTCCTTATTTACATTGTAAACTTAAGTAAATGGAGTAGTATAAAAATAAATGAAAGTAATATATTACTCTATTTACTTAAATGTTGAAAATGGAAATAAGGTAATATGTACACTAGTTGAGCAAATGGGCAATTTGAAGCACATACAATGATTTTTCTAGCGAGATAGGTCCACCTATGGCAGAGGTCAATGTTGCCAAACTGTTTTGGTTACTAATTTTCATATCTTCACTGAATTGCAGGTCTCAAGACGCAGACTTCACTAGACACTGCAGATTTGAGAAGCATGAATTGAATTTTTCTCTTCAAACGTTGATGATTTGTTGAAACTGCACATGGCACTACTTATTGAACAGGTTAATTATTGATGGTTAGCTTAGTTAAAAGACAAGATTGATGGTCAGATTATGAATGCAAGCTACCCTTAGAACTTAATTAGAACCCAGGTCACTACTTCACTTGCATTTGATTTAAGATATGAATTCAAGTAGAAGCGCTAAAATAAAAGGATCGAAAAATGTGATATAATGTCAATAATTCGATTCCCCCTTCCCAATGTCATTTTAACTAACTTTGAATAAAGAAAGAAAAGTTGACAATGAAATGTGATAATGTTACTAAAAATATGATGCAAATATGATTCAGATTATTCAAATGATATATACATAGTAAGAGCGTTTTGTTTGGTTGATGGGAGAAATCACCTTAAGACATATTTTCCATTTTAACCTGAAAACTCTGTACATGAAGTGAATTTGACGAACAATTGAATGTCTGATTGAGTTATGACATGATTGATTTGACGTCTAAAAATATGGCCCACATTTTTGGGCTTTTTCCTTTCCTCTCTCTCGTAAGGAAAATTCGCCTTACAATAGTGCCAGGGCACGTGGTTTTGCAAGTCACCTCTCTTTCTAGTAAATACACCTTGCAAAACACTTCTTAGTCACCAGTTCCGGGAGCCAAGTTCACATACAATAGTGACAGGCCAAGTTCACCAACAAGTTTCGTTCACTTTCAATAGTGCCATGCCACATGTCGTTATGCAATTGGCTATTGATACACCGCATTTTGACTATTTGATCACCCATGTTGAAAATACCCACTCCAAACCGGTCAATGCAAACATTGCCTGTCCAATAATTCAAAAAGGCCAGACGCAGAGCGCGTATAAGTATCATTCGAAACACTCGCTCCAAAAGCTCTTCCTCATCAAGCACTACTTTCTCTGAATTTTACTGTTCCGATACGTAGAAGGTGATTCCATTAGATATACAACCGTCAGACGTTTACAAGAGTAAGTAAGCGCACTTCTTTTACAAGACCCAGAAAGAGATCCAGTAACTTTACAAGTGTTTGATTATATATATATATATATATATATGTTGGGTTCAGATTTCGATTTCGACTCAATTTGGCTCCGGGTTAATTATTTTATTAGTTCCTGAATTTAGACTCAATTTGCATTTGAGTCTCTCAATTTCAAAAATCGTTTTCGTGGTCTTTCAACTTCAATTTCGTTAGGACAAATGGTCATACCGTCTATGTAAATTTTGCAAAATTCTATATCTTTGGATTAATTAATTTCTAGCTATGATCTGTTATTTATTATGATAAATACTACTCATCATATTTTTTTTCTTACTAGTTAAAGATTACATATATAATATAAATAATCCTTTATTGCAAAGCCAATAACATTTTCTCATTAATTGTAACAGCACAAGCACAGAACCTTATATAAAGGCATTGCATAAATATATAGTTTCTCTCATCACCATGCTAGGCGTGTTCTTCCAACTGAAGCAGACAGCTGGAACGACATCTCTATTTGAAACAGACTACCTGACTCTTGTGATCCTTATTGTTGCTTTAATCATTTACGGTGGCACGTTGATTGGTTCTACATACATACTCTACACTCACCTTAGTCTGGATTTGGCAAAATTCATGAGTAACATTAGTCTTCTTTTTGGAGCTCTTGTCTTGGTTTTGGAACTGGTGATCCTTGTCCCGAATTTAGGATTAGGCGCCCTCTTATTTTGGGTCGTTTGGTTTGTGAGCTTTGTAGTTGTTTACTCGTCCCCATATGTCAAAACATTGTTTACAAGTGCGGTTGGAGGAGTTGTTCAGGCGTTTGAAAAATTGAAAGAATATCTGAACATGATCATTGCCTGATTCACAATGAAACCCACGAAGCAAAATGGGTTGCCATAAGTAAGTTAGTTATACATATACCAAGCTGCTAGTCAGATCAGTTTACTTCAAATCTTTGTCTTGTGGGAGTTTTACTGTCTGATGGCCTCCCTTGTCCTCCAAGGAGGTTTTCATAAATTATTGTTGCTTTAGATTTGCTCTTTCGTGACTTAGGCTGTTTGTCTCGGCTCTCTGTCTGGAGCTTAGTTTAGCTTCTATATTGTTTGCTGTATTTTGTTGGCGTTGCTTTAGCGTTTTGTTAATGAAGAACTTATTCAGACAAAAAAAGAAATGTTTTTTGCCCAAATTTTGCTCAAAATGGGCCTTGTTAAGTCATACATGTTTAATTTTCATTATGTGTGCAATTGAGTGGCACCCTCCACATCTTTAAACTGCACTCTAATTTATCTATATATATAAAGCAAAAGGCAGAGAATGGAGAAACATTCAAAATGCCAAAAAATACCCTTGGTTAATTTAAACATTAAGAATTAAAATTATTAATTAAATGAGGATAATATGGTAAATTCACATCTTTCATATTAAAAAAAATTAAAATTGAAAACAAAATAAAATAATAGGTCATACTTTTATGGAATATACCTACCATGTTATCTTTTCTTAATTATATGTAAATAAAAATAAAACTAAAAAAATAAAACCAATTGGCACATGCGTGAGCATGTGCCAAGGGGCTAGTATGATATAATACAAAACCTTATTAATTTTGAGTAAACAACATCACAACGCCTGTCTACACATTATACATGAATAACTTAAAATTAGTTTTATTATATCATTTTTGAAGGCAAGAGCCTTACTCTCTTCCTTCCCAAAGCTCAAGAAAGAATTTATCTCTCAAGAAGAAGTAGGATGCTAGGAGTGCTCTCAAGGAGGTTAGGAGATGCTCTCTAATGTTTCTCACCCAAAGCTCTTGGATTCGTTGGCCGACTTTAATACCCACATGCTCTCAACCAAAGTAAGAAATCCAATGGTGCACAACCAATACAAAAGGAGACTCTTCAAATGACGGGTGGGAAAATCATGAAAATTGGGGATCCAGATTCCCAAGTTTAATTTCCACCAAAAGATGCGTCATTTTGCAATTTTTATTGAGCATGAATTCGTTTTCACTGTAATTCCTATCGTTTACAAAAAGATTGCACCAGTGTGCAGTTGAGTGACTATGGCACCCCCCACATTTTTAAACTGTAACTTCTAATTTATATGATATAATATGGAACCTTGTTAATTTTGAGTAAACAACATCATAGCGCCTTTCAACGCATTATACATTAATAACTTAAAATTAGTTTTATTATATCAAATTTTAATACTTTTATTTAATAGTCTTTCAACCTTAGAATTGTTCATGAATACATGCTCCACCTATCCACCCAAACTCCAAATACACCCAAGACACTCACAAACCTTTTGCACAAAAGAACAAATCTCAGGTTGTTTGCTCACAAAGGTACAGAACACATTAAGACCAAATACAAGAAAATAAATTTTTACAAACACAAGATACACGTGGGAAGAATCTTGCGCAGTCAAAGAGAACTTTACATCACACCAAACAAAGAAACTCTTTCGTGTCTTATTTGGCTCAAAATAAAATTCAGTATTGACTAAAAAAAGAAAGAAAAAAGAAACTGATCCACCACATCACCAAGTTGGTTGCCTTTATCCTCCAACTTAGCAATCCAAGCACCACAATACCAACAATGAAGGCAAGAGCCTTAATCTCTTCCTTCCCAAAGCTCAAGAAAGAATTTCTCCCTCAAGAAGAAGTAGGATGCTAGGAGTGCTCTCAAGAAGGTTAGAAGATGCTCTCTAATGTTTCTTACACAAAGCTCTTGGATCCCTTAGCAGACTTTAACACCCACATGCTCTCAACCACAATAAGAAATCCAATGTTGCACAACCAATACAAAAGGAGACTCTTCAAATGATGCGGGAGAAAAATCATGAAAATTGAGGATAAAGATTCCCAAGTTTAATTTCCATCAAAATAGGCGTCACTTTGCAATTTCTATTGAGCATAAATTCGTTTTCATTGGAATTTCTATCATTTAAAAAATTTGACATACATATATCTAAGCACTGAAACGATGAAGATTTAAATTCCGTCATTTAAGAATTCTATACAATTTTCAATTCCTTCATCCAAATAAAAGGTAAGTGATTTTATGGAGAAGCACATAAGAGGTGTTTCTCTCTAGAATCACTTAAAATTATTTAAAGTGATTATATAGAAAATCATGTGGGAGATGCTTCTTCCCAGAAGTGATTTTGGTATATTCAGAATCACTCTCAAACGAGCTCTTAATCTCCTAATTTAAAATGTGTCCCATGATATTTGTTAAAAATTAAATATTAAAGGGTGTCCGTGAAATTAGTAATTTTTTTTGTTTTTTCCAACATGGGCTGGAGCTCACGACTCTAATAATAATGGAGGCCTTTAGGCCCAATCCATATTAAGCACAGACGACGACACAATCAAATTTTCTCTCTCTGCGGAGACGACGATATTCTCTCTCTGCGTCTCCTTGAAGCAGCTGAGTTAGCTTTGGCCTCAGAGAGAGACATTGATGGGTTCATCAGACATGGAGGAGAGGCCAAAGAAACTACTCATACTCTACGCGACTCAAACCGGAAACGCCTTAGACGTTGCCGAGCGAGTGGGCCGTGAAGCCGAGCGCAGAGGCTGCCCCGTCCACCTTATTTCCATCGACCAATACGACGCCGTAAGTCTTCCATTGCGTTCTTTTTTGTTTTCTTTGTGTTTTTGTTCTGGTAAACAATAATAAAACATGAATAAAAATTAGCACTTTCGCATATTAAGCTAATTTTTGCTGTTGCTTACCCTCTCAGAGTTGCTTAGCTCAAGAGGGCACTGTAATTTTTGTTGTTTTTAGCAGTAGACTTTTTACTTCCATTGATAGGTTTTCAGATTCTATTAGAAGACATGTTGCAAAATAATAATAATAATAATAATAATAATAATTTCCTTCAAGGAGATAACGGTTATGAAAACTTAGAACACATGACCCAAACAGGTTAACATGAGAGCGTAAGCAAGCAACAAGCAAGATCTTCATTTCACTTTGGATGTTATTTTTAACAGCAGCCAATTTTACTGCTCTGTATAGAAAAATTCAAAAGCAAAGCACATGGCCTTATACAGTGATACTAAATACAGCAACCGAGCTGAATTTACGTGACTTGGTGATGCCTTATTCTACAATTTGTAAGTGCACTAGTTGCTTAGTGGCAGTGCTCGTGAAGTGGGCTAAGTAACAAAAAATCACTTGGAATTAATCAGTTCGATTGTTTTTCATCTCTACGCCTCTGATGATTTCACTATAGACCATGAATTGGGTTCAATGTTTGATTATATATTTCAGGCGGTTGCGCGCCGGATGAATCGTCAAGCAAGCAATCCTGTCAGTGTTAGCGGTCCTCTTCCTGCAGAGGCGTGAGTCTACATGCATCACATAACCTTCCCACTTCCAGCAGCCTCCTAGGGCTCGGGCTGGGGGGGGAAGAGCCCAAAGTCAAGTTCCAGCAATAGAGGCTGGCCCGGGCTGGGTGGGGTCCACTAATCTGGGTTGGCCCGAAGGCAGGGGGAGCCCGAGTGTTGGCCCGAGGGCGTGGCTGATGTCATCGCTGATGCCAATGTGACGTCAGCAGGCGGGTTTAAATTTTTTTTACCGTTGGCGCCTGCAATGCACTCGCCAACGTTAAAAAAAATTTGCTACGCGCGCGTCAGCTGTCGTCTGCCACGTGGCGCAATCTGGTCCTCCGATTTCCAATTTTTCATCCAATCCAACGCCCTGGAATTTTTCAAGGCAAAAAATTACGAAAAAAAATCGTAAATTTTTTTTAAAAAACCCCAAAAATTACTGATTTTTTTTTCTATAAATACCAATCCTTACTCTTCACTTTTAACAACAAATTCACTTCTACTCAATAATTTTTTCACTTTCAACTCTAATTTTTTTTTACTTTCAAGTTTAATTTTTCTCTATCAAAGAAACTATTAAATAAAATTCTTTTATTCAAACATTCTATACATAAAAAAACTAACCACAACCAAAGCATTAAAAATATAAAAACAAACAAACCACAACCAAAGCATAAAAATTTCTCTATCAAAGAAACTATTAAATAAAATTCCTTTTTGAAATTCAGATGAAATTTATATGAAATTGAAAATTTGAAATTTATCTGAAATTTGAAACAAATATTTATCTGAAATTTGAAACCGAAAATCTTATCCGAATATTTTATCAGAAAATCTCATCCAAAAATATTGTCCAAATTAATTGTTTAGGTAAACAAATTTGTGAAAAAAACAAAAAATTGAATAGTACTTGCCCTTTGCCATGGCAACTGCTGGAAGTGCAATTTACTTTTTACAAAGGCAGATACTATTCACGTGAATAGTGTCTGTCCTAGCCCCCCCCTAACAATGGCAAGGGTTTGACTGCTGGAAGTGCCCTAAAGGCATTGCATAAACATATAGTTTCTCTCATCACCATGCCAGACGTGTTCCTCCTACTTAAGCAGGCAGCTGTAATGACATCTCTATTTGACACAGACTACCCGACTCTTGTGTTCCTTATTGTTGTTCTAATCATTTACGGTGGCGCGTTGATTGGTTCTACATACATACTCTACACTCCCCTTAATCCAAATTTGGCAAAATTCATTAGTAACATTAGCATCCTTTTTGGAGCTCTTGCCTTGGTTTTGGAATTGGTGATCCTAGTCCCGAATTTAGGGTTAGGCGCCCTATTCTTTTGGGTCGTTTGGTTTGTGAGCTTCGTAGTTGTTTACTCATCCCCGTACATCAAAACATTGTTTACAAGTGTAGTTGGAGGAGTTGTTCAAGCGTTTGAAAAATTGAAAGAATATCTGAACATGATCATTGCCTGATTCACAATGAAACCCACGGAGCAAAATGGGTTGCCATAAGTAAGTTAGTTATACATATACCAAGCTGCTAGTCAGATCAGTTTGCTTCAAATCTTTGTCTATGTGTTTGGCCCAAATTCTGCTCAAAATGAGCCTTGTTAAGTCATACTTGTTTGGTTTTCATTATGTCGTACCCCAAATCAACTTTCTTTCTTTGAAAGAAAGAGATCAATAAAAGGAGAATTCCAAGTTTTCAAGTAGCAAACTAAGTAAATTCAAAATGCGTTGGCAAGTTTTGAATTATAATTATAATTATAATTATTTTCAGTTACTTTTAACTTATTTACTTATTTAACTAAACTTGATGTATAATTTTGGGTGCAGATTCAAGAATTGTTTACGCTTAGAAATCGTTACTTATTTTGATTCAAACTTGATGTATTTCATTGTTTGTTACTCTCGTTACTTTCTTTGATTGATGTACTTCATGGTCATCATTTGTTGTTAATGGACTATATGATCATGCTTTTCTTCTACCACCTTTTCTTTTTTTAGTTGGAAGAAACATTGAGATTACAAAGCAATGATTATTTTATCTTATTCTTACGGAATTTCTCGTAGAGAATTGTTGTAAGTCATATAAATTGAACAGTGGACCACTTTCACCAATGAGTAGTAGTACAACACTAAGAAAGTGCAAGGCCAAAGTACAAACAAATGACAAGAAGCCAATGTTGTTATACAACAACCCAAACTAAACAAATAGCTATTTCAATCTAGGCACCAGAAAAAGAACCTAAAGAAATCCAATCCAAATTACAGTTGTCTTCCATTCTTGCAAATACACTGCCAGACAAACTTGAACCGTAAAAACATTAGAGAAACAAGCTCAAAGAGATGTACCATCCATCTCCCACAACATTCCTTCTCCTTCCATGGAATCTAAATGACACGCTGCAGTTCCATAAAAGTTTGAAGAGCATATCAAATGAAAGGAAATAAAGTGATTACTCAAAAGAAAGGAACTGCATTTAATCAAATGAAAGGAAATAAAGTGAAAACAAAGAAGCTATAAGACCCATCAGCTCAACAGTTACCTTCAGGGGAGGACATATATATATGCCAAAAATAAAATCCAAAGTTCTCACCCCCAGCAATAATATACTCAAATTGTAAGGTAAAACAAATAGCAAAAGAACAGAGCAATAATTATTATCCATTAATAATATACCCAAATCGAATGAACTCTCAAATATTAAGAAATAAAATCAGCATGTATTAATTGCAACAAGAAAATGCAAGAATGCTACATAAAAACAAACCTAAATCAAACCCTTTCCATCTCACAGCTTAAAACACAACAAGAACCCCAAAAGTGAAGAAAAAAAAAAAAACAAAAAAAAAAAAAAAAAAAAAAAAAAAAAAAAAAAACATTGATGTATTGATTCAGTAGTAAAGTAAGAAAAAATTAAAGAAAATTTAAAAATAAATAAACAAGAACATGCATTGCAATGCGCAACCGGTATCGGCTGCACCCGTCTTCCTTCCTTCTTAGAAATCGAAAAATAACAACATAGTTTTATGGCTGCACCATTCTTCCTTCTTCTTAGAACGATGGTGCATAAGTTTATTTTTATTTTTATTCAGAACGGTGGTTCAGATTTCGATTTCTTAAAACAAAAAAGAGAGTTGGTTACTAAAACGGGTTATACCATTGAATCTAGATGTAAACATTTCCCTCTTTTAAAAGACAGCCACATCATATGTCGTTATGCAATTAGTGTATTAATACACCAGAGCATATTAGGGGTCGTTTGATACAATGGATTGTCATGGATTGGACTAAATACTGGTATTACCTTGAATTGGCTTGACATTGCATAACGACACTTAACTTGCAGTAAGTTCGGACATACAAGTCTAAATCAACTAAACGAACAGAGTCAGATATGCAGATGTCTGATATTTGGTTATATGTTAATCCTATTGTCTTCCTGGAAAATATGATGATTAGTTGATAATACAATATTTGTTAAACCATCTGATATGCCATATCAAAATTGTTATTGATTAAATAAAACATATCTGAATCTGAATATGCAGTTCCAATTGGTAGTTTGATAATAAACCAATAAAGAAAACATTAAGCATCACCATGACAAGGAAACAACTCAGCCATTGCCTAAACAAGTGCAAGAAGTCTTTCCTCCAATCAAATAAAGTCTTAATTAACAAATTATTTCCAGTAGAAAATCTGTTACAGAAATAAATGTCAAAACACTAAGGATTTGTCCGTCCATATCCGGTGAGACATCTTGAGAAAGCACCCAAACAATGAGATTCTAAAAAGAAAATAATATAAAGGGACCCAGTAAACCACCGCCCTCTTATAATAAAGCTCACACTAAACACACAAAAAAGAATGGTCCCGCCTAGATTTTTCTTGATATATATATATATATATATATTTATTTATTTTACTTTTCTTCTCTCTCCATCTCTTTCCTCGTTTTCCTCTCTGCTTCACTTTCTTCTTCTTCCCATCTACATCTCTTTCATCTTCTTCTTCTCCATTTTCTCTCCTCTTCTTCTGTCTACTTTTCTTTTTCTTTTTTTTCGTAAATTCTCTCCTCTTCCCAGTTTTTTTCAAAAATTTTATCTCCTCTTCTCAGTTTTTTTCAAAAATTTTATCTCCTCTTCTCAGTTTTTTTCAAAAATTTTATCTCCTCTTCTTCTCCATTTTCTATCCACCCATCTTTTTATGCCCTAAAATTCGTCCCATCTCAACATACCCATTGATGTTGTTGGGGTGGTGAGAAGATTGGGACGATGATACAGTGACTTCGTTGTGGTGTTTGTTTTTTTTTTTAATTTCGAACGGGCTATGGCTGTTTGGAATGAAGATCCAGTGGCCATGGTGGATCTGTGAATCTGGTTGTGTAGTGGTGTGAGTGTGGGAGTAGATAAGGGAGCAAAAGAGAGATAGAGAGGTTGGACACTGGGCAGTGGCGTGGGGGTTGGGCTGGGCAATCTCTTGCGAGTTGCGGTCGCGATCGAGACGCGGGTTCCCCTAATAACACCAATAATGAGGTGTTTTTGGTCGGCCCGGGATCACCAATCCCACTTAAGCTTAGAACCGGATGAAATCAACATGTGATAAATTATTATCCACGCCAGTCAAAAGCCATGGGCTGTAACAAACGAACATCTATTTGACTACCTGAGCCCCCATGATGATTTTGTAAAGAGTCCACGGAATGTGAATTTCTTCAACGGCCATACGCAGAGCGAGTATAAGTATCATTCGAAACACTCGCTCCAAAAGCTCTTATTCCTCATCAAACACTACCTTCTCTGAATTTTACTTTTCCGGTACGTAGAAGGTCATTCCATTAGATATACAACTGTCAGACATTTACAAGTAAGTGCACTTCTTTTACAAGACCCAGAAAGAGATCCAGAAACTATACAAGTGTTTGATTATATATATATGTTGGCTTCTGATGTGCTTGTGCTGGCCTTTCTCCTCAATTCTGTTTTTATTTATTACTGTAGATTTAAGGCGGTTGCGCGAGGGATGAATCGTCAAGCAAGCAATCCTGTCAGTGTTAGCGGTCCTCTTCCTGCAGAGGCGTGAGTCTACATACATCACATACATACTTTCATACTACTATGGCTTTCATGCCAACTTATTGCTTTTGCTTCTTTCTCGGCATTGAAACAATATTGTGCTTCTTTTCTTACTTTGGCTCCCATTTAGCTGGTTGCATCTTCTTTTGTTTTTTTGGCAACTAAGCTTAGCTGCATCTAATATCCGTACAAATTTAACTGTGATATTTAGTTATATACCCATTCTTAGCATTAATAATATAAATAAACTATTCTCTTTTTTTTATATAACAAAAAGAGAAATTACAAAGAAAAACCACGCGGGCACACAAGCCCAAAAAGACAAAATTAAAAAAAAAACCCAAAAAATAACAGTTGGCCATATTAAATTTAATTTTGATTATTAAATTACTTTGATACTCTATTGAGTGTTTTGGGCTTTTTTTATGAGGTTTTGGGGTTGAGTTTGTTTTAAGAAATCAATGACAGTTTTGTAATTTAAAAGAAGTTAAAAACCCTTTTGTTATGTTGTAAATAGGTTTTGGGTGTGTTTCTAAAGTCTATTTCATATAAGGGTTATTTATTTATTTATTTATTTTTTAAAATTTATATAAAAATAATTTGGGCTCTTATATTAGATATAATAGTGAATCTTTGCCTTCGTTTCAGATCGTAGCTCAAATTAGTATTAAAGCAATGTGGGACCCATATTTTTCTTTTCTTTAAAAAAAAAATTTGAAAAACGTGTAAGTACTCTATTGGATGTGAGTTCAAGATCTATTATTCAGTAGCATGGAAGAAAATAGCAGTTAGGAGGGAGAGGCAGGTACGACAATGCACTTTGCAAAAGGCTTTAACCTTGAACCTTCCTACGTAAATTTTGCAAAGTTCTATATATCCGGATTAATTAATTTCTAGCCATGATATGTTATTTATTCTGATAAATACTGCTCATCATATTTTTTTTCTTACTAGTTAAAGATTACATATATAATATAAATAATCCTTTATTGCAAAGTCAATAACATTTTGAGATATTTAGTCATATACCAATTCTTAACACTAATATTATAGATAAACCCTATACCATTTAATTTCTATAAACGAACCCAAAAAAAACTCAAAAAATTATAGCTGTCCCCATTGAATTTAATTTTTATTATTAAATTACGTTGATATCTTATTGAGTGTTTTGGGCTTTTTTATGAAGTTTTGGAGTTGGGTTTGTTTTAACAAATCAATGACAGTTTTGTAATTTAAAAGTAGTTAAAAACCTTTTTGTTATGTTGTAAATGGGCTTTGAGTGTGTTTCTAAAGTCTATTTCATATATGGTTTTTTATTTATTTATAATTTGTGCTCCTATATTGGGTATATTAGTGAATCTCCCTAACATTTTCTCATTAATTGTAACAGCACAAGCAAAGAACCTTATATAAAGGCATTGCATAAATATATGGTTTCTCTCATCTTCATGCAAGGCGTGTTCCTCCAATTAAAGCAGACATCCGGAATGACATCTCTATTTGACACAGACTACTCGACTCTTGTGATCCTTATTGTTGCTCTAATCATTTACGGTGGCTCGTTGATTGGTTATACATACATATTCTACGCTGACCTTAATCCAAATTTGGCAAAATTCATGAGTAACATTGGCCTCCTTTTTGGAGCTCTTGCCTTGGTTTTGGAATTGGTGATCCTTGTCCCGATTTTAGGGTTAGGCTTCCTCTTCTTTTGGGTCATTTGGTTTGTGAGCTTTGTAGTTGTTTGCTTGTCCCCATACGTCAAAACATTGTTTACAAGTGCTGTTGGAGGAGTCATTCAAGCGTTTGAAAAATTGAAAGAATATCTAAACATGATCATTGCCTGTTTCACAATGGAACCCGAGGAGCAAAATGGGCTGCCATAAGTAAGTTAGTTATATATACCAAGCTGCAAGCCAGATCAGTTTGCTTCAAATCTTTGTCTTTGTGTTTGGCCCAAATTATGCTCAAAATGGGCCTCGTTAAGTCACACTTGTTTGGTTTTCATTATGTTGTGCCTCGAATAAACTTTCTTTCTTTGAAAGAAAGGGATCAATAAAAGGAGAATTCCAAGTTTTCAAGTAGCAAACTAAGTAAATTCCAAATGCATTGGCAAGTTTTGAATTTGGGGCTTTGTGGAGCTTTTGGTTTTTGATTGCTGTGATTAAGTTGTACCAATGAGAGTGCAGTTGTTTTAAAAAGATTGCACCGGTGTGCAGTTGAGTGACGATGGCACCCCCAACATTTTTAAATTGTAACTTCTAATTTATATGATATAATATGGAACCTTGTTAATTTTGAGTAGGAATGGGCGCGGTCCGGTTCGGTCCAGTTCGCAGCTCACACCGGAATCAGAACTGGTATTGTTCATCCGGTCTGGTCTGGTCCGGTTTTTGAAAAAAAACAGGAGACAAACCGGATCAAGCCGAACTGGTAATTTCCGGTCCAGTTTCCATTTGATATAAATGATAGAAAATCATTAGTAACATACACAGTAGACAATAAGAAAAAAAAACATAAATTTGGATAAACAATTCTTACTTTTCTGCTAAAAAAATATTCGATTTTTCCTTTCATTTTCTCAGATGGCCGACATATAAATAACCCTAAACAATCTAATACCAAGTAGACCAGAAATCATAAACACACCAAATCTAATGAAACTCACACATAAAAATGAATACAACATCAGATCTAATGAAACCACCAAAAAATAAAAAATAAAAAAAATACAACACCAGATTTCTCCTTGCATGAGACTTTGATGCTTGAATCGAGTCCTAGGATCTTCGTTACCAGCATATGAAGAAGGCTCCAAGAAAGTTTTGGGAAGAGAAAAGAAAGAGAAAAAAATAGAGAGTTTAAGTGGGATTGGAATGGGCTTTGAAAATAAAATGTACATGGATTTTAAAGTTGGGCTTTTTATTTGGGTTAAATTGAATTGGGCTTAAATATAAGATATTTTAAAATAAATAAATAAAAAATTAATATAATCGGTCCGGTCCGGTTCTGTAGTGTATAAAACTGGAATCGAAACCGGTTCAAACCGGTTCGGTGTCAATTTGTTGACTTTTTTAGTCAACCGGTTTCTTTTCCGGTTTTTTCTATTCAGTTCGGTCCGGTCTTCCGGTTTTCCGGTTCAAATGCCCACCCCTAATTTTGAGTAAACAACATCACATCGTCTTTCAATGCATTATACACGAATAACTTAAAATTAGTTTTAATATCAATTTTTAATAGTCTTTCAACCTTACAATTGTTCATGAATACATGCTACACCCACCCACCCAAACTCCAATACATCTATGACACTCACAAACCTATTACACAAAAAAACAAATCTCAGGTTGTTTGCTCACAAAGGTGTAGAACACATTAAGACCAAATACAAAGGAAATAAATTTCTACAAACACAAGGAACAAGTGGGAAGAATCTTGCGTAGTCAAAGAGAACTTTACATCACACCAAACAAAGAAACTCTTCGTATCTTATTTGGCTCAAAATAAAATTCAGTATTGACTGAAAAAAGAAAGAAAAAAGAAACTGATCCACCACATCACCAAGTTGGTTGCCTTTATCCTCCAACTTAGCAATCTAAGCACCACAACACCAATAATGAAGGAAGAGCTTTAATCTCTTCCTTCCCAAAGCTCAAGAAAGAATTTCCCCCTAAAGAAGAAGTAGGATGCTAGGAGTGCTCTCAAGAAGGTTAGAACATGCTCTCTAATGTTTCTTACACAAAGCTCTTGGATCCCTTGGCAGACTTTAGTACCCACATGCTCTCAACCACAATAAGAAATCCAATGCTGCACAACCAATACAAAAGGAGACTCTTCAAATGATGCGGGAGAAAAATCATGAAAATTGAGGATCAAGATTCTCAAGTTTAATTTACGTCAAAAGAGGTGTCATTTTGCAATTTCTATTGAGCAGGAATTCGTTTTCACTGTAATTTCTATCATTTAAAAAATTTGACATACATAAATCCAAGTACTGAAACGATGAAGATTTAAATTCCACCATTTAAGAATTTTATACAATTTTCAATTTCTTCATCCTAATAAAAGGTAAGTAGTTTTAAGTGATTTTATGGAGAAGCACATAAAAGGTGTTTCTCTCCATAATCACTTAAAATTATTTAAAGTGATTATATAGAGAATCATGTATGAGATGCTTCTTCCCAGAAGTGATTTTGGTATATCCAAAATCACTCCCAAACTAGCCTTTAATCTCCTAGTTTAAAATGTGTCCCATGATATTTGTTAAAAATTAAATATTAATGGGTGTCCGTGAAATTAGTAGTTTTATTTTTATTTTTTTCCAACATGGGCTGGAGCTCATGACTTTAATAATAATGGTGGCCTTTAGGCCCAATCCATATTAAGCACGGACGACGACACAATCAAATTTTCTCTCACGCTGCAGAGACGACGAAATTCTCTCTCTGCGTCTCCTTGAAGCAGTTGAGTTAGCTTTGGCCTTAGAGAGAGACATTGGTGGGTTCATCAGACATGGAGGAGAGGCCAAAGAAACTACTCATACTCTACGCGACTCAAACCGGAAACGCCTTAGACGTTGCCGAGCGAGCAGGCCGTGAAGCCGAGCGCAGAGGCTGCCCCGTCCACCTTCTTTCCATCGACCAATACGACGCCGTATGTCTTCCATCGCATTATTTTTTGTTTTCTTTGTTTTTTGTTCTGGTAAACAATAATAAAACATGAATAAAAATTAGCACTTTCGAATATTAAGCTAATTTTTGGTGTTGCCTACCGTCTCAGAGTTGCTTAGCTCAAGAGGGCACTGTAATTTTTGTTGTTTCAACTACAGGCCAGGGGGATACTCCTGATCCCATGAAGGTTTGCCTTTTCTTAGCATTTCAGTTATTTATTTACAACAATTACTAAATACTATATACTTTTTGAGAGAGGCCTAGTTGTTTATTTTTGCTTATGTACATATTTATGTGTATGCAGGGATTTTGGAAATATCTTCTGCAGAGAAATCTAAGTGGGCAATGGCTTGAAGGACTTCATTATGCTGTTTTTGGATTGGGGGATTCTGGTTACCAGAAATTTAATGTAAAGTGACTAGTCTTTAATGTGATTGATCAGCACCCATCAGTAACATTATTATACCTTCTTGTTGATTCCGTATGAGAATTTTTGATTCCCTTCTTGTTGTTTGCAATTACCTTCTTGTTGTTTGCAAACGTCATTATTATACATATGAATCATTATAAAACATGTTTTTTTAGCAGTAGACTTTTTTACTTCCATGATAGGTTTTTTTTCAAAAAAAAAAAATCCTTTCTTTCTTTCCTTTAACCCTTTGAACCAAAATCAGTTCTATGTTAGACATGGAATGTTCAATACCACAGTGTCATTTCTGTTAAGCTCATCCTTGCATACAGTTTGTATGTAGTGTCTAATTAAGCCATGCCTTTGTGGTTTTCTCAGACTTGAATCACATTGCGTTGCAGATTGAAAGGGCTCGCAGAGTGTCTCCTGTAAAGTTTTCTCAAACATGTATAAAAATTCTTGTGTCAATCTGATAGTAACACCTAAGTGTGCAGATACAACATACTATAACCAAAACAAGTAATTGATGAAGAGAGTGAAGACCAAAATAACAGTCTATATTTTGCAATTTTGCAATTTTCTTCAAGGAGATAACGGTTATGAAAACTTGGAACACATGACCTAAACAGGTTAACATCAGAGCGTAAGCAAGCAACAACCAAGATCTTCATTTCACTGCTCTATATAGAAAAATTCAAAAGCAAAGCACATGGCCTTATACAGTCAAAGCATAAAATTCATAAATAGAAACAAAAATAAGTACTCACGAATCAGCGGGAGCTGCAACAGCAGGAGTCTCAACGACAGGCTGTGACCTGGACACTTACAAAAGGGCCGTTTAATGCCAAAAATACATACGTTAACAGTTACAAGTCTTGAGTAAAAACAATTACAGATGAATGCTTCAAAAGAAAATCATTAAATCAAAAGCTACAAGTGTGAGGCAACACTCACTCTGCCACAGCTCGCACAGGAGCTGGAGTTGCTACTGGTGGTGCTGTCGAGGTAGGAGTACTAGCAGGTTGAGCCTACAAAATCATGGCCCATATAAGAAAACATCATATTGTCAGCTAGTCAAACCTAGGACTCAATTTTTTCTCAATTGTTTTGCTGTCAACTACCTTTTATTTATTTATTTATCTTCTCTGTCATTGTCTAATGCATTGCATACGAGAAATTCCAATGCCGCACTTTTAAATACGCCCTTCTATAAAAACAGGGAAATATCCCCACCCCCAATTTGAACCAATTGCTATTTCTTATAGTTCCAGAATTAAATTCATGTATACGACCCATAAAGTCAATGAGATTTTATCTTAATTCCTTTTTAAAAAAGTTTCTTTTACACAAGAGTATGATTTATGAACTTTCAACTCCGTCCTCGTTTACAATCTTTACTAAAAAGCATTTATCAATGAATGATACTTATCGTGAAAATATTTTTATTTTTATTTTTGAATATAAGCGATAATTTAAATTATAAGGGGAAAATAAATTTCTCACATATACTACCAACGTGTCATGAAGGTTCAAACTTAAGCCAATTGGTCACAAGTCAAGGCCATTTTCTATTGACTTAAATTTTATTGGCTCTTTACTTCTATTTTAGTATTCATCTCATCGTAGAATTCATCTCATGACAGGACCCGCCCGGGAATTTTCCCCGAAACCGGGGCGGACCCCGTTTTGTTGCCGACATCACACCGATGCCGGGCCCACTTACTAAAATCCAAGACATCCTACCAAAAATTTTGGCAGAGTCTCCCCTGTAAGATGCTCAAACCCAACAACATTCAACCTGCATAATTTACATAATATAATTCCCAACTGCCAGCATGCTTTCAACATACAACAATTCAAAATAAAGTGGCCTCTGGCCTCCAGTAACAACCTAACATGGGCGATAACAGAGCATCTAACAGCATTTGATTACAACAACAGTAGAGTAGAAGGAATTTACACGAATCCTATCTACAGATGAAATGTTTGGAGCTCGCAACTTGCTTGAGCGCTTCCAAAAGCCACTACTGCCTGGGGGGCGCAAAACAGAAATATGTGAGTGGACAAAAATAAAGTTTGCGTTTAAAACAACATAGTAACCCCACCGTGTAAAAATAATGCTCAAGCATGCAGTTTCCACATCCATAAATCAAATATTCAAACATAAAATCTCAAAGTCCAATAACTCTCGAAAATCTCAATCCACCACTCCATTCCCAAAAGTATGCAACTCTCACCAACCCATACATATGTATACATATATAAGTATATATATCTATAATATAACGTATACTTCTGTCCATGCTAATGTACCGGGGAAGACAATCCAACCGGGGGATTGTTGGCTGGTATGCAGGATTTTCGAACATGAACCCGTGTCCAGGGATGAGTAGTCCAACCGGGGGACGGAACTCCATAGCTCACACGCCGGCACTGCCAACGACACGTGTAGCTCACAAATCTCATATAAAGTCCTACGCGCGCAGACAGTATCATCACCCCACCGGCACTGCCAACGCCATGTGTGATGATACTAAGCAATATACATACTCTTCCCATACACCGGCACTGCCAACGCCATGTATGAGACCAGCAATCTCATGGCCTTCCCACCCCACCGGCACTGCCAACGACGTGTGTGGGAAGCCTAGTAACCAGGGAATGGTACTCACCTAACATACTCATACATCTCACAACCATCCCTCAAACTCATATCTTTCCAAAATCTCATAACAACAACTCCTCATACTCCATACATAGGCAATATAGATAGACATCCCACAATCCATATAACATATCCATAATACTCAAACATAGCCATACTCAAAATATATTGCCAATACGTATATGAATATCCAAAGTCATCAACCAAATACTTAAAAAATCACATTTCCATTTAAAAACATATGCACAAATCTTTTATCAATAAAACCATGCAAATGCTTGAAAACAAAGTCCACTCACAGGTAATCCCACGCTGCCCGGCCCCGAGAGGGTCCTGCCTGCTGCGAACGATCGACCGAAGTACCTATTTCGAGATACGAACCCTTGATTAATATAATACACTTCGAAACGGGAATTTCACAAAAGAGAATACTTAAATACCCAAGATCCCTGTGGAGGTACGTCCAATAGGATATCTTAAGGTCCGGTTACAGGTTTGGGAATCGCTTCCCATCCTACAATTATCGTTAATCCCACAAACTTCGAATTATTGAATCGGAACATCCGGGGCTCCGATTCACGATCCACGAATTCCTATAGGATTCTAAGAGTACCTAAATCAACATACTTCAATTTGGAAACGATCCAACGGTTAGAACTTATCGAACCCGAATAACGCTCAATATGCGAAATCCGTTCGATAGTCAAACGACATCCAAATTGAGATCCGTAAAATCCTATGCACTCGTGACAACCTAATGATCTCGTCAGGATAAAAAGCAACTTCAACAGCCTTGCCCACGCGCCGCCACACGCGCCGGCAGCGCGTGGGTGTGTAGAGAAATTTCCGACGACGGAAAATCTCTACACCAACGCTCACCCTTCCTACCCTAGCTTCTTCTCAAGGTCATGATCACTTTATTCAACTACCACGAGGTCCAATTCGCACGGGAACTGGCCGGAATTTCCAATTGAAAACCGGCCAAAACCTAGGTTTCCAATTCGGTTCCAAAACTCAAAATCGATCCAAACCTACCCCAAAAACAGCTAGAGCATACGGAGAGGGTTCGAAAACATACCAAACTCGACGGAAAAACTGGCCGGAATCGCTGCGCTGTCGTGGTGAAAACCGGGAGAAAAACCAGTCGATATCGTGGCCGGATTTCAAGCTTTCCGGTCGGGATAACAGGTGGGTTTTGATCGGAACTTCACGACGAGTCGAACGGGATCGGTCTCGAGGGCTGAGGTGACCGGAAGTGGTGGCGGTGTGGGTTTTTCTGTTCGGATGAACAGTAACTCGGGAGGGGGAAATCGCAGAGGGAGGAGACGCGGGAGAGAGAGAGAAAGTGTGGGGGTAAAAGTGAAAAATCTGATTTTACCCCAAACTCTTTTCAAATTAATTACGGTTCCGCCACCCAACTTATTTTGATCGCCAAAACTTCATTAAAACTCCGATTCAAGCCTACCGCCTGTCTACGGATTCGTCTCAGTACCACCTACGCAACCAAACCACTCGTGGTCCCAAAATCCTTCCGGATAAGAAAATGACCAAAATTACCCTTAACCCAAGAGTAAATTAATAATTTCTCTTAATTTAATTAAAATAGGAATAAATTTGGAGTCGGGGTGTTACATCTCATCTTAATTATGACGAGGATATATTCAAACTTACATAGTCATCTTCCAATGGTGTAAAGATAATATCACCAAATCAATAGTTAATTGACAAATAAGGGTCATGAAAAATTACATCCATAAAAGAAAAGATGAATTACTTGTGTGTACATCACATATATATCGAATCGAATGCATGGATAGAGTTGAAAAAGAATCTAAAATTTCCAATCATCATAATGGATAGAGTTGAAAATAAATAAAAATTACAAAATTTGTGTTCCTTTGATCCGAGAGTGATATATAGAGCTAAAATATGCATATCCCTATAATAAAAGAAGTTAGAACATATATATTTATCATAATTAAGAAATCAAAACTTTATCGATTCGCATATTAGAGAAGATCATGAAGAGTAGGATGTATTTTTTAACCCGTGTGATTCAAAATCTTCTTGAAAATGTTGAAGTAAAACTAGAACATAATTTATAGAAAAAGATAAGCAGCTAGGCGGTTCAAAAGAAACTTTGTATCAAATGATTATTGGCTTATTTATTGTTTATCAGAGTTAGGTGGTTGTCAAAACAAAAGACCTTTCTGAGAGAGAGGGTGACCTGAGTTAAAAAGTTAAAGGAGATGAAAAAAAAGGTAAAACTAGGAATTTTTTGATGGGCTAGTTAAATTTTTTAGCTTAAACTCTAATCAATTTTTTTTATTGACTAATTTTGATTAAACTTTATTATAAGACAAATACATATTAAATATAATCAAAACATACATACTATCAAAATGAATGTATGGTCAACAAATATAATTCAAAGTGTATCTATTCAAGTTGTGTCATATGATCATTGAGAGAATTGAATTTTTTGTTATTGAAAATAAATAGATAAGTTTCACATATATATTAGTTGTAAACACAAGAAGAATATAATTAGGTTAACATACTATTCCGTTTTTGAAAGCTCTTGCTACTACTCACTGCGTCTGTAATTGTGGATTAAAGGAGTTGCAAGGGATTTTATTGAGCCTAATGTTAAAGAGCTTTCTTTTTTATTTTATATTTTGGTGAAAAAGGGATAGCGTTTGCCAATTAAAACGAAAAACCAAAAAGCAGCACGCTTTACAGAAGAACAAAAAAAATACAAACAATCAAAGCCGCTAAGCGATTAGGAGAGGATTCGCTCAAACCAAAAGGCAGTTGAGGTTTGTTTATTTATTTATTTGGCCACGTCGTATGTGGAGGAAGGCTCCTGATAGGAGCCAAGCAAGCCGATTCAGCTGAGCCAAGCCAGCCGAGCTATGGGCGCTAATAGGTTTGTTTATTTATTTTGTTCAAAGCTTACCTATCGCTTTCAAAATAAGAATAGAGTCGCTTTTGTTTTTTTGGTTACAAGGCAGGCAGGCTAGGCAGAACAGAGTCGCAGAACAGAGTCGCTTTCAAATAAAACGAGAGTCGCAGAACAGAGTTGCTTTGAAATAAAACGAGAGTCGCTTTCAAATAAAACGAGAGTCGCAGAACAGAGTTGCTTTGAAATAAAACAGCTTTGAAATAAAACGAGAGTCGCTTTCAAATAAAACGAGTGTCGCAGAACAGAGTTGCTTTGAAATAAAACGAGAGTCGCTTTCAAATAAAACGAGTGTCGCAGAACAGAGTTGCTTTGAAATAAAACGAGAGTCGCAGAACAGAGTCGCTTTCAAATAAGAAGGTGGTCCGAAACTCACCCAAAAATATACACAATTCCGAAACTCAACCAAAAAGATGTACGGTTCTGTCCAACTCCTCTATATAAGCAGAGCAAGTGTAAGTATTCATCCGAAACACTCGCTCCAAAAGCTCTTCCTCATCAAACACTACTTGCTCTGACCTCTGAATTTTACTTTTCCGGTACGGAGAAGGTCATTCCATTCGATATACAACCGTCAGACGTTTACAAGAGTAAGTAAGTGCACTTCTTTTACAAGACCCAGAAAGAGATCCAGTAACTTTACAAGTGTTTGATTATGTATATATATGTGTTGGGTTCTGATGTGCATGTGCTGGCCTTTCTCATCAACTATGTTTTCTTATGTATTACTGTAGATTTAAGGCGGTTGCGCGAGGGATGAATCGTCAAGCAAGCAATCCTGTCAGTGTTAGCGGTCCTCTTCCTGCAGAGGCGTGAGTCTACATACATCACATACATACTTTCATACTACTATGGCTTTCATGCCAACTTATTGCTTTTGCTTCTTTCTCGGCATTGAAACAATATTGTGCTTCTTTTCTTATTTTGGCTCCCATTTAGCTGGTTGCATCTTCTTTGGTTTTTTTGGCAACTAAGTATATCCGTACAAATTTAACTGTGATATTTAGTCATATACCCTATTAATAATATAAATAAATTTTTTTTATAAGAAAAAGGGAAATGACAAATAGAAACCACGCGGGCACGCAAGCCCAAAAAGGCAAACTAAAAAAAAACCCAAAAAATGACAGTATGTCATATTAAATTTAATTTTAATTATTAAATTATTTTGATACTCTATTGAGTGTTTTGGGTTTCATTTGTATAACTATTAATTTGTTTTCAGCCAACTTATTGCTTTAGCTGGGCTGCATCTTGTTTTGTTTTTTTGGCTCAGATCGATAGCCTTAGCTGCATCTAATATGTCTACAAATTCAACTGTTTTTGCCTTCGTTCCAGATCGAAGCTCAAATTAATATTAAACTGATGTGGGACCCACTTTAAAATAATATGGGACCCATACAAGCGTAAGCAAATAGTAATTTTTATTTATTTTTTATTTTTATAAAAACTATACTAGAAAAGATTTAGTTGCGAAATCTTAGTTTTAGTCATAAAATTAGCCAAAAAGGTTTAAAATATTTCATATATTTCATGAGAAAGACTTTTGGTGGTTGACGTGCTTGGTTGGTCTTTGTGGAAAAAATTCTCTCTCTCTCTCTCTCTCTCTCTCTCTCTCTCTCTCTTTGTTTTTATTTAGGAGACCTCCATCCCTTCTTACTTCCCAAGAATTATGTCAATTATTTTCCGTGTTGGACTGAGTTCTCATGGCTCCCACTAGCTCCCCTCATTTTCAGTTTGGGAAGTAATTCCTTGTCGTTCATAATCTCCAATTATCCGCCTCATTTTTTATTTTCTACTCTCTCTCTCTCAGATCGTCCTTTCACCTCTCTTTGTTTTGGTTTTCATTTCTTATGCTATTAAAAGAAAGTTATGTTCATATTGGATGTGAGTTTTAGATCTATTATTCACTAGCATGGAAGAAAATAGCAGCCAGCTTGGAGTACTGTATATATCTCCGGATTAATTAATTTCTAGCTATCATCTGTTATTTATTCTGATAAATACTGCTCATCATAGTTTTTCTTACTAGTTAAAGATTACATATATAGTATAAATAATCCTTTATTGCAAAGCCAATAACATTTCATTTATTGTAACAGCACAAGCATAGAACGTTATATGAAGGCATTGCTTAAAGATATAGCTTCTCTCATCACCGCGCTAGGCATGTTCCTCCAACTGAAGCAGGAAGGCGGAATGACATCTCTATTTGACACAAACTACCCGACTTTTGTAATCCTTATTATTGCTCTAATTATTTACGGGGGCTCGTTGATTGGTTCTACATACATACTCTACGCTAACCTTAATCCAGATTTGGCAAAATTCATGAGTAATATTAGCCTCCTTTTTGGAGCTCTTGCCTTGGTTTTGGAATTGGTGATCCTTGTCCCCAATTTAGGGTTAGGCTTCCTCTTCTTTTGGGTCATTTGGTTTGTGAGCTTTGTAGTTGTTTACTACCCATACGTCAAAACATTGTTTACAAATGTGGTTGAAGGAGTCGTTCAGGCGTTTGAAAAATTGAAAGAATATCTGAACAGATCATTGCCTGTTTCACAATGAAACCCGAAGAGCAAAATGGGTTGCCACAAGTAAGTTACCAAGCTACAAGCAGATTAGTTTGCTTCAAATCTTTGTCTATGTTTTTGGCCCAAATTGTGCTCAAAATGGGCCTTGTTAAGTCATACTTTGGTTTTCATTATGTTGTTGTGCGTCAAATGAAACTTTCTTTCTTTGAAAGAAAGGGATCAATAAAAGGAGAATTCCAAGTTCTCAAGAGTAGCAAACTGAGTAAATTCAAAATGCATTGGCAAGTTTTGAATTTGGGGCCTTGTGGAGCTTTTGGTTTTTGATTGCTGTAATTAAGTCGTACCAATGAGAGTGCAGTTGTTTTAAAAAGATTGCATCAGTGTGCAATTGAGTGACCATAGCACCCCCCACATTTTTAAACTGTAACTTTTAATTTATATGATATAATGTGAAACCTTGTTAATTTTGAGTAAACAACATCACAGCGCCTTTCAACGCATTATACATGAATAACTTAAAATTAGTTTTATTATATCATTTTTTAATACTTTTATTTAATAGTCTTTTAACCTTACAATTGTTCATGAATACATCTACCCACCCACCCAAACTCCAAATACACCCAAGACACTCACAAACCTATTACACAAAAGAACAAATCTCAAGTTCTTTGCTCACAAAGGTGTAGAACACATTAAGACCAAATACAAGGAAATAAATTTCTACAAACACAAGGAACAAGTGGGAAGAATCTTGCGTAGTCAAAGAGAACTTTACATCACACTAAACAAAGAACCCCTTTCGTGTCTTATTTGGCTTGAAATAAAATTCAGTGTTGACCAAAAAAATAAAAGAAAAAAGAAACTGACCCACCACATCACCAAGTTGGTTGCCTTTGTCCTCCAACTTAGCAATCCAAGCACCACAACACCAACAATGAAGGCAAGAGCCTTAATCTCTTCCTTCCCAAATCTCAAGAAAGAATTTCTCCCTCAAGAAGAAGTAGGATGCTAGGAGTGCTCTCACGGAGGTTAGGAGATGCTCTCTATTGTTTCTCACACAAAGCTCTTGGATCCCTTGGCAGACTTTAATACCCACATGCTCTCAACCACAATAAGAAATCCAATGCTGCATTGAAACGATGAAGATTTAAATTCCGTCATTTAAGAATTTTATACAATTTTCAATTCCTTAATCCAAATAAAAGGTAAGTGGTTTTAAGTGATTTTATGGAGAATCACATAAGAGGTGTTTCTCTCCAAAACCACTTAAAAATTATTTAAAATAATTATATGGAGAATCATGCGGGAGATGCTTCTCCCCAAAAGTGATTTTGATCTATCTAGAATCACTCACAAATGAGTCCTTAATCTCCTAGTTTAAAATGTGTCCCATGATATTTATAGTTGTCATTTGTTAAAAATTAAATATTAATGGGTGTCCGTGAAATTAGTAGTTTATTTTGTTTTTTTCCAACATGGGCTGGAGCTCATGACTTTAATAATAATGGAGGCCTTTAGGCCCAATCCATATTAAGCACAGACGACGAAACAATCAAATTTTCTCTCACGCAGCAGAGACGGTGAAATTCTCTCTGCGTCTCCTTGAAGCAGCTGTGTTAGCTTGCCTTAGAGAGAGACATTGATGGGTTCATCAGACATGGAGGAGAGGCCAAAGAAACTACTCATACTCTACGCGACTCAAACCGGAAACGCCTTAGACGTTGCCGAGCGAGTGGGCCGTGAAGCCGAGCGCAGAGGCTGCCCCGTCCACCTTATTTCCATCGACCAATACGACGCCGTAAGTCTTCCATTGCATTCTTTTTTGTTTTCTTTGTTTTTTGTTCTGGTAAACAATAATAAAACATGAATAAAAATTAGCACTTTCGAATATTAAGCTAATTTTTGCTGTTGCATACCGTCTCAGAGTTGCTTAGCTCAAGAGGGCACTGTAATTTTTGTTGTTTCAACTACAGGCCAGGGGGATACTCCTGATCCCATGAAGGTTTGCTTTTTCTTAGCATTTCAGTTATTTATCTACAACAATTACTAAATACTATATACTTTTTGAGAGAGGCCTAGTTGTTTATTTTTGCTTATGTACATATTTATGTGTATGCAGGGATTTTGGAAATATCTTCTGCAGAGAAATCTAAGTGGGCAATGGCTTGAAGGACTTCATTATGCTGTTTTTGGATTGGGGGATTCTGGTTACCAGAAATTTAATGTAAAGTGTCTAGTCTTTAATGTGATTGATGAGTATAAAGTCGCTTTTCGACCCTTCGATTTAAATGGAAGAATTTATGTGTTTATGACTTTTGAGTTATGGTTGCAGTTTGTGGCAAAGAAGCTTGATAGAAGACTTCTGGACCTTGGGGCAACCCCTATTATCCAAAGAGGTTTGGGAGATGATCAGCACCCATCAGGGTATGGTTCTTTTATTTCAGAATTAATTATTGAAATCTTGCTATATGTTCTAAATTGGGACGCTATTCTTGTTTACCGTTAACAGGTATGAGGCTGCTCTGGATCCTTGGATGATATCTTTGTGGAATATGTTGAATAACATCAATCCAAAATACTTCCCAAATGGCCCAGAATTTTTGATTCCGTATGAGAATTTTATGGCTGAACCTAAAGTTCGGATTCAGTACCATGACATTAAGCAGGTGGATTCACAATTTTCAACTAATTCAGGTAATTTAGTTGTTCAGAGTTCCCTTCTTGGTATAATCATGTAATTACCTTCTTGTTGTTTGCAAACATCATTATGCAGATGAATCATTATAAAGCATGTTTTTTTAGCAGTAGACTTTTTACTTCCATTGATAGGTTTTCAGATTCTATTAGAAGACATGTTGCCCAAAAAAAAAAAACCAAAAAAAAAAATCATTTCCTTTCCTTTCCCACTTAACCCTTTGAACCAAAATCAGTTCTATGTTAGACATGGAATGTTCGATACCAGAGTGTCATTTCTGTTAAGCTCATCCTTGCATTCAGTTTGTATGTAGTGTCTAATTAAGCCATGCCTTTGTGGTTTTCTCAGACTTGAATCACATTGCGTTGCAGATTGAAAGGGCTCGCAGAGTGTCTCCTGTAAAGTTTTCTCTTGACAAGAACAGGCCTGACTGCATTCTTAAATTGGTAATGCTAGAATGTTACACTATAGTATGTAGAAAATTCTGCTATTTCTAACTGCTTAGGCACATGTTAATTTAAGTTTGTGATGTTTGGGGACTTGTTTGCTTTCTCTCTTTCTCATTACCAGATGATTTTTTGTCTCATGCATTCCTCAGCTCATTTAAACTTTACTCATGTAGGTAAAAAATGAGCCACTGACTAAATCAGGAAGTATAGACAAAGAGGTGCATCACTTCGAATTTGAATTTGTTTCATCTGTAAGTTGCCTACTATGTGCTTGTTACGTTTCCTGTTGATTCAACCAATATGTATCATTACTTTTCTTTCCTAGTGAAAAGTTTCATTTGATATGTCAGGCTATTGAATATGAAGTTGGTGACGTCCTTGAGGTTCTCCCTAGTCAAAATCCTGCTGCAATAGATTCTTTCATACTTCGTTGTAATTTGGACCCTGAATCATTCATCACTGTGAGTATTTTTGCTTGTATATTGGTTGAATATTTGAGTGGTACTACCTTCAAATTTTTACTAAAATAAATTATTGAATAATATACTTCGATTAATTTTTTGAAACCTGTGTACAAGAGAAAGGAAATATGTTAAACGGTTAAGGGGATTTTTTGCATTGTTCTTCGAAGTATCATTTTTTTATTCTTATTTTTGGCATTGCTGATTTTAGGTTCATCCTTCAGAGATGGAGAATCAGCTTCTTGATGCTTGTACCCCCATCAAATTAAAAACTTTTGTTGAATTGACAATGGATGTTGCATCAGCATCTCCTCGGCGCTATTTCTTTGAGGCAAGAATCTAGTATGTAACTCAAGGATTTATATTAGCACCCCTTCCAGTTTATATTATAGCCATATTCTTGCTTGCTTAGTTTTGCTCGTCATCCAGTTGGCTTTTTTTGTTGTTATTGATTTATTAGTTCAACTGTTTAGGCAATCTTAGAAAGTGATTTGAATAATAAGGAATAGTTAGGATATTGCTAAAATGGTAATGGTAACATAACTTTCAACCAAACATCTTACATATAAGCATATGGAATGGAAGTCTCATTAACGAACAATTTTTGTTATTGTAGACATGCTATGGCCCTTAAATTGATCTTCCGTGGAATTTTCAGGTCATGAGTATATTTGCAACAGCAGAACATGAAAAGGAAAGACTCCAATATTTTGTGTCACCTGAAGGAAGAGATGACCTATACCAATACAATCAGAGGGAACGACGGACTGTTCTGGAGGTGATGTAAAATCCGTTGATGAAGTGCTTGTTTCCTCCTTTAGGTTTGTTTTTAATAATTTAGTTCATTATGAAAATACAGGTTTTGGAAGATTTCCCCTCTGTTCAAATGCCATTGGAATGGTTGGTACAGTTGGTTCCTCCTTTAAAAACGAGGGCTTTCTCCATCTCTTCGTCCCCTTCTGCGCACCCCAATCAAGTTCACTTAACAGTGAATGTGGTGTCATGGACAACACCTTTCAAAAGAAGTCGAGCAGGTCTCTGCTCAAATTGGCTAGCCAAGCTTGATCCTGAACAACGTATGTCATATACTGTACATATAAAGCATGTTATTAACAAAGCAAAATATGAATTACCCTTTCATGTCCTTGATTTTTGCTCTTCTGTGATAAACAGGCGTTTATGTTCCAGTGTGGTTTCAAAAAGGTTCCCTTCCTCCCCCACCACCATCACTTCCTCTCATTCTCATTGGACCTGGAACTGGCTGTGCACCTTTCCGTGGATTTGTGGAGGAAAGAGCCATACAAAGTTTGACTGGTTCAACTGCTCCAGTGATGTTCTTCTTTGGATGCAGAAATGAGGACAATGATTTTTTATACAGAGAGTTTTGGATATCTCATTCACATAATGGTGGGGTGCTTTCAGAAGCAAAGGGTGGAGGCTTTTATGTTGCCTTCTCAAGAGACCAGTCACAGAAGGTTTATGTGCAGCATAAAATACAGGAACATAGCCGGAGGGTGTGGAATTTGCTGAGGGAGGGGGCTGCTGTGTATGTTGCAGGCTCTTCTACGAAAATGCCGGCAGATGTATTATTAGCCTTTGAGGAGATTATTTTGAAAGAAAGTGGGCTTCCACAAGAGTCAGCAGTGAGATGGCTTAGAGCTCTGGAAAAGGCTGGAAGATACCATGTTGAAGCGTGGAGTTGAGCATTGCTGAAATTGTGACTTTGAAATCTGCTGTTGAGAACTAGAGATCAAATGTTTCATGGAACTTCAGGTGTGACTTGGATTACATGTGATGCTTGAGCAGGAGTAGATAGGATGGTGGAGATAGCATCTGTATAAGGAGTAAGAGATCACAGGCAGCTGGTTTTAAGTTACTAGCATTCCCAGGCATTGCGTGTCAGATCTCAATCGTTTGTTTTTTTTCTTTTCTTATCTATTCAATTTTTGTGATTGTGGGTTGAAAAGAATTCAATTAATCTGAGTGATGGGTTATTTTATTACCCAATAAATATTTGTATTTGTAAAAGACTTGGAAGGAATAAGAGAAAGCCAAAAAAAAGTGATTTAAAAAAAAAGTAAACTCTTGGCCTCACTTCTTCCTTCCTCCTTCCCATCTTACCCGGATGAAATGCTAGGAATTGATGTATCCTTTGTTTTTCTCTTTCCATTGTCATTGGCAATTTCTACTTCTACATCAAGATTTTCAATAAAAAAGACAGTTTCACATACCCCTGTGAATTTACCTCTCAGGTTTGATTGTGGGAAACCACCTCCACGGTTCACATCCTTTTGACTAATGTGTGTTTTTACAAAACAAAATTGAGTCAATCTTTAAGTGATGTTACTATCTTTCACCAACCAGTGTTGCCAATAACAATGTCTTTTGAAGATCCTCTAAAATGCTTCAGTGAGTTTTACCATAAAACTTTTTCCCAGTCTCCTTTGAATGTGAAGTGTTTATTTATTGGTTATCTTCCTCGAGACAAATTGAATATTGACAGTCTTGTGACCTCATTCAACTCCCTAAATCACCATAGAAAATTACAAATTGATTAAGTTTTGACGAAATTATGAGCTTCCAAATAGACCTCAAAAGTCAAGTCATTATCTGAAAGCACAAGATAATAATAGCGAGTGCAATTTATCCCACATCGCTCATTTGATATCAAACACTACGCTTTATAAACCTAACACGAGAGGCTCATACCGCCGAGCTTTGTAACACAAGCTTGTAACCCGAGTGGGGGCTTTGAGGTGCTGGAACATTGGCCAAGAATTAGCGGGTCGGGTTCGAGCTGGCAATCGACTGGCCTGCCCATTCCAAACCAAGAGTTGAACCCTGTGGCTTGAGCGAAGGCTCTGGGTCACTGGTTTCCTAGAGAGGAGGGTACCGCGTAAGGCTGGCTTTACAGAGCAACGACTAGCTCCCGCTCTTGGCAGTGGAAGGATTACAGGTCAGTGTCACTCGGATCCACCATGGCCCGCTAGACTGACCCAATAGAACCAGTACCTTTTTGGCTTTTTTACTCTTGTTTTGATCAACTGCCTAAATAGACACTCAAGTTTTCTTCCTGATCTTTGAATGCATGATCCAGATTGTCGAGCTGGTTGTCTGCATTTTTGTGATCAGACTTGCTCATCCTTTTCTTCAATCATCAGTGAGAGAGGTAACATTACATTATTTGAATTGGATCTGTATGTTCCCTTGGGAATGTTTTTTCCCACTCTTGGCCACTCATTTATCCCTTCCTACTTCCCATCTTACTTGGACGAAATGCTAGGAATTGAGGTTTATTTTTCCATTGTCATTGGCAATTTCTACTTCTACATCGAGATTTCAATAAATAAAAAAGATGGGTTGAGTAAGCAAATCACCACGTCTTTTATTTTTACAACTGATTTGCAGATCGGCGGTCTCACTCAAGTTCGAACTCTCATGACACCTGACAGTGCGTGTGAGAAAACCCTTCCCCTTTCTAACTTTAGTATATTTAAAAAAATAAATAAATAAATCCCACGTTTTGTTTTATTTTGGGCCGGGTTTGGATTGGGTTCTTTAGCCTAGCCCAGCTAATTTTATATTGGGCCTGGGTTTACCGAGCTAGGCTAGCCCCAGAACCAGAAACAAACAAGGTGAGAAAAATGGCATTTTATCCTCACTCACAATCTCACATGAATAGGTGTCTTTCTCTGAGTCGCACTGAAAGGGGAAGAAGATAGATAAGAACCCAAGAAGAAGAAGATGTTATCTATGGGTTTGGGGATCGAGTGTCAGGCAAACTTGAATGCCTCCGTCTTGAGGCAGAAGTTGCCTCAGCAAAAGCACAAGCTTTTATTGGTTAACAATAATCAGAGAGCATTGAATTTCAAGCCAAGGACCTCTACCTTCTCTGTTTCTCACTCGCTGCCGGAGTTGAAGCTCAGACTGACCCAAACCACGAGAAACGTCAAGCTCTCCGCCGCCGCTGAGTCTCTAGTTGCTGAAGAAACGGCCGCTGCTGATGACAACTTAACCACCGAAACGCCTCTGGAAAAAGAGGTCTGTTTCATCCCTCGCACTCTCTTTCTGGTTTTCTTTTTTCTTCTGATAAATTGATTATGTCATTGAAAATTTGATATATATGTTTTCCTGCGTTCTGTTTGGTTGCTGGGAAAATGTAGGGACAGTCTAGAAAGTTGAAAACTGATACAAACTGTAGCAATGTTGAGGCTGGCTGACGCTAATTCATAATTGGGTTTATCGAAGTGATGTGCTGAGTTGAATGGATTTTTGTTCTTTCTTTTTTCTTAACTTTTTCGTTTGCCCAGAATAAGACTCTCTGCTGTTAAAATTTTGAATTCATCTTACTCTGTTATTATGCATGAAATTATATTTAGTCACAACACAAGTTTTGTCATTGCTTTGTGTGAAAGAAATCTATTTTGTTATTAATCCTTGTATTTGCTTCTAATATAAGAGTGAATATCTAATCCAACATATTGATTTCCCCTCATTTTACCAGTTACCAAACGAGGGTATTAGTTTGGCAAAGCAATGCTCTTGTAGTTAACTTATATCTTTATTTTGGATGTTATAGAAGCTTGGAGTAGTTGTGAAGCCAATTGAGAAACCAAGGCTTGTATTGAAGTTCATTTGGATGGAAAAGAACATCGGCATCGCCCTCGATCAAATGATACCGGGTCATGGCTCCATCCCTCTCAGCCCCTATTATTTCTGGCCGAGGAAAGATGCCTGGGAGGAGCTCAAGGTCTTGCTCGAGAGCAAGCCATGGATATCTCAAAAGCAGATGATTATTCTTCTCAACCAGGCTACTGATATCATCAATTTGTGGCAGCAGAGTGGTGGCAATTTGGCGTAAGCTTTTAAGGTAGAAATCTTTTTGAGTTTGAAGGTGCTGTGTGCTATTAATAGCTTGAGCCCCCATTTAGCAATGCTCTTTGTGTAACCTGCTGAATAGGGCTCTATTGACTACTTGTGCATCAAATTCGTTAAATTTGAATGAAATATGGGTTCTATTTTCTCTTCGGATGATATCAGTTTAATCACATTTTGTTGCACTCGAGCATTTTTTTGGCCTTTGTAATTGAATTGTGTTGTTCAGTAGTTTAATATTCACCCATTGCCAGCCAAGCTAGGGTTCTCTTAAGCAACAGATCCTTCTGGCAAAGTGGATTAGGTGCCTTTCCAATCCCTGATATCTTTGTTATCGTTGAGTTATCGGAATATAACTCAGCGACTGTGTTAACCTTTAACTCTAGCAGCTTGAGCAGCAGCACTTGAGTCATTGAGAGCAGAGTTCTTCATTCAGTGAAAGTTACTAACCATTTAGAATATTTAAACACGAAGGCGAAAATTTGAACATTTGAAGTACAGAAATATAAACTCAAAATCATCCACTTTTCTTTTCTGAAAAGGTGAAAAAATCTGTATATAATATAAGTAACCACCAATATTTGAAGCAGATAATTTATGCCATCCAAAACATAAAAGGGGGGGATATGACACCGTCTGCTGAGGGATACAAGACAAATAGCTGGAATAAGAAGAGTATAAGAAACCCTACTAAACTTAACCCACATGGCAAAGAGTTCACACAGAAGAAAAGATGGACCACAGATAACCCATTTTGTCATATCATTCCTCAAACTCATGCATGTGATCCAAAAGATAGTTGGCCGCCAGCTCCTCATTCTTGTTGCATGCAAAGTATACCTCCAACACAAGGGCCCGATCGAAACCCATAGCTTCAAGCTGCAAGCAAAAGTTTTTGCATTTGTCAAAACCAGAGAACCAAAAACAAGTGGAACAAATGCACTTACAAGTAGAGAGGAATACTACTTACACGTTCGATGGCCTCTCGCTCCTCAGGGGTGACGGTCACAGCCTGTGGCACTGCTGCACCCAACTGCTCCAATAGGTTCCTGAACAGATGGTGTTTCAATAACTTAGCAACTTGTGTATCCAATTATCCACAAAGAAATCAACAAGTAAAGCAGATTTATCTAACCCTTCACCGCCTTCAACAGGCTCATTTATCAAGCGTAAGAAGTCAGCTTGATGTGCTTGAATGAGCTGCATTAGATGCGGATTTTGTTTCCCTAACTCTTGAAGCATAGGCTGCACCAAGATAAAATGCCAAGAGTTGTCAAATTATAATTAGTAATGAAAAAGACTGGCCAAAATGGGAGCAAAAAAAATGGGGAAACAAATAATACCTGGAGAATTTGAGGGTTTGCTTGCACCATAGCTCGCAAAGCTTGGAACTGAAATATGAGTTGGCAACTCAGATACCTTTCCACAAAAATAAGCATTAAACTGATTCAAAGATAAAAAGATGACATATGTACCTGTGGACTGTTGCGCAGGAAATCCAAATTGCCTGCACCAGCATTTGCACCCATATTGGGAAGGCCCTGATTCATCGAATAAAATTAATCACTTGTCCCAATAAATTATAACCAGGTTCATAGATTACTAAAGTATCTACCTGTGGAAACAGGTCTAGTGGATTTGCATTCGGACCTCCAGTAGGCGCTACTGGTTGTGGAGCCTGGGCTGGAGGATTTGCTGCTGGAGGATTTGCTGCTTGTTCACCAGCAGGAACTTGGGCTGCTGGTGGGACTTCAGCTTGTTCAGGAATGCCCTGACATGTATATCAATTCTTGTGTCAATCTGATAGTAACACCTAAATATGCTTGCTACTATATATGCAGATACAACATACTATAACCAAAACAAGTAAATGATGAAGAGAGTAAATACCAAAATAACAGTCTACATTTTGCAATTTTGCAATTTTCTTCAAGGAGATAACAGTTGTGAAAACTTAGAACACATGACCCAAACAGGTTAACATCAGAGCATAAGCAAGCAACAACCAAGATCTTAATTTCACTTTGGATGTTATTTTTAACACCAGCCAGTTTTATTGCTCTATATAGAGCTGAGTGGAGAAAGGATCATAACCCAACACCATTGAATAACATCATTTACAAAAGTGATTATCACAAAGTACACGATATTAATCAACTGAATACCTAATTGTCAACAATTCTGAGATAAACTGAGACAAAAAGTATATTGCATACTGCTAAATGACTTGTTAGGTAGAAAAACAACAAAACATTACCTTCACCTCCTAATCAATTAAAATTTCAAGATCAATTCTCAAATTCCTTTTCTCATTGAGTACTTACAGAATATAAATACTCAACAGCCCTTTCAGGGTTGTTGAAAGCAGCACGTAAAGCACGGACAACTGTATCACGATCCCAACTTCCTCCGCCCATATCTAGAATCTGCTGAACGGTAGCCTCTAAATTAGTTCCTGCAACAAGATTTGATGCAGCTTGGCCATACACATCTGATCTTGAACTGCCGAATAATAAAGCCAGAATAAAAAATTTAAGAAAAGGTCCATTTTATGGAGAGAAAAAAAATTTAATTCAAATCGTCAACTAGTTTATACTATAAGAAAAATTCAAAAGCAAAGCACATGGCCTTATACAGTATAAAATTCATAAATAGAAACAAAAATAAGTACTCACGAATCGGTGGGAGCTGCAACAGCAGGAGTCTCAACGACAGGCTGTGACCTGGACAGTTAACCAACATCAAAAATTGTAATTAGTATATAAACTACTTATAAAAGAACAAACTTCAGGTTGAATAGTGAACAACTAAAACAGCCTTCACGAGTTTAAACAAGTTCAATTCTACATAATCCAACATACTTCTTAAATAGAGGCTATAAATGAAGACTAATTACACTTACGAAAGGCCCGTTTAATGCCAAAAATACATATGTTAACAGTTACAAGTCTTGAGTAAAAACAATTACAGATGAATGCTTCAAAAGCAAATCATTAAATCAAAAGCTACAAGTGTGAGGCAACACTCACTCTGCCACAGCTCGCACAGGAGCTGGAGTTGCTACTGGTGGGGCTGTCGAGGTAGGAGTACTAGCAGGTTGAGCCTACAAAATCATAAGCCTATATAAGATGGACTCGCAAAAAGAAAACATCATATTGTCAGCTAGTCAAACCTAAGGACTCTATAAAATAAAATATTATTGGTTATTATCAGTTATCTTTGCATTGATTCAGCATGTATAAGTGACTATCAGTGAACATTAATATACCCAATATTCACACGTTTTTCTTTTTTCTTTTGATAGATTTCCATTTAAGAATTTATTAAGATAAGGATGCAATCTCCACCATTGTGAACTATAAAACATGCTAAAACCAATTAAATTAACAAACATTCCTAACCAAACTATTTATGCAAACAGCTATCATTGTCCGCATAAGTCAGTGCAATCAAGAGCATCAAAAGTGCAAAAGTCTATTTTTGGGCACATAGAGGACTTTATAAGTACAATTCTCCAAACAAGAATATCCATTAGATCATTCTGTTCACATTCACACAAACCTCTTCTTAGACAAACAGATGGATATGTTTCTAAAGTTGGTCTATTATACAGCTGATGTTAAGAGATCCAGTGTAATACAGAGATTACCAGTTTCACATCTAATATCAATGTGAAAAAAGACATTCCAATACAGTGATACTAAATACAGCAACCGAGCTGAATTTACCTGACTTGTGGCTGCACCTTTTGTACTGGAGGCTCCGCTTGGTGATGCCTTATTCTACAATTGATAAATGAGACCACACTTAAGATTACAGTGATAAGACTAAAAATCCCAACAGATTAATCAAGCCAAAGAACAAAAAACGTAATCATGCTTTAATATTCTCTTTATGATTGTCAAGCCCACTTTGAAAATCTTCTTTTAAAGATTGGATAAAATGGAAAACATGAGCAAGTTTGCATAGTGGACTCTACTTCTGCCAATTACAAATCCCGTTACACAGAAATTTTCTTAGTTTCATCACGACAGTTAGAAATAAATGCAAACTCACCTTGGTTAACATTATCACAATAAAACTATTTTCAGCAACTTGATTTTCTTCTAGAGTTGTGGTGTCCTTAAGAACTTTCCCCTGATGAATAAGCATCTGTTGTGAGGCAGGGTACACATCTGCACCCTGTACGGTCTCAATAATTTTCTTGACATCAGCAACCTGGGAGAAAGGATTAACAAAATTAATTTCCGCACTGAGCTGAAAATAAAAAGGATAAGAAAAAGTAGTCGAGGAACCAAAAGTAAGTGCACTAGTTGCTTAGTGGCAGTGCTCATGAAGTGGGCTAAGTAACGAAAAAATCACTTGGAATTAATCAGTTTTATTGTTTTTCATCTCTACGCCTCAGATGATTTCACTGTAGACCATGAATTGGGTTCAATGTGAGTGGTATAAAATCTTAAGCATTGAGTCCAAATCAACTAAAAATTTGAACGAACATAGAAGCGCATCCCTAGTCCACAGATCGAAGATGGAAAATTTTAAACAAATGTACATGCTTCAATAAAACACTAACGCTAAAGCTAGAGAATTTGCACAATCAAACAATAAATTCACAAAGACTTCACTAAATTCTGCGATTTCGCAAACAAGGACAGCGAACAATAATAAAAAAAAATCCGAACTCCGACAATAGCAGAAATGGGGAAAGCCCTAATTCGCATTCAATCCCCAAAAACCCTAATTACTCAAAATTGAAGCGATTATCATTACAAAATCAGCACAAAAACAATTAATTTTAATCTCTGATGATTAAGAAAAGTCACGGATATGTATATGCATGTTTTTATACCATCTCTTCGGGTTTCACTTCGATCTCGAAGTTAGTGCCCTTCAAAGTCTTGACAAAAACCTTCATCGTCTTCTTCTCGTTTCTTCGACTTACAACATTCACCTAATTCGAACAGTTCCGATTATCCGGCCAGTCTCCAATTTCCGGTTGCCGGCGGTCGCCTTTTTCAGATAGAGAGAGAAAAGAAGAGAGAGCACGAAGTCACTGTGATAACGAAAAGCAGGAGTCTTTGCTCTCCATTATATAGTAGCTACAGGATGCGCGGAAGGAACGATCCGGTAACTGGTAAATTTTCATGTCGTAATTTTTCATCCAATCGTTGTCTGCCACGCATACAATTTGTGTTGGGGATTGGGTAGTGGTAAAGTTTGGAGAGGATAGGGCTTTTGCTCCGTGTAGTTTGCGTAGAACACAATTTTAAGGAGTTGGATTGTTCCTAATTTATGCAAGACGTACCATCTGAATCATAAACATTTATTTGAAACATTTTTAACCCACCACTTTAACTCAAGATATACTATCACTACTCTTCTTAATACTTAATACGTGTTCGTAAGCATAACCATAATTAACTCAACCATTCACATTTAGTAAGCCCAACAAGAGCAACAACAAAAAAGCCCTAAAACCCACCTAGAAGCCGATCAAGCTCAGCCCACACCTAAAGTATCGGTTTTGTAGAACCCTAGCACAAACACACCGAAGCCACTGTCGCCGCCACCAATGCCGTCGTAAGGATAAGAACAGCATCACCGTGACAAAACACAACTACACTTGTGTATTCATTACACTTCTCTGTCTTTGTTTATTTTTTATTTATCCTAAAATCACTTCTTAAAACCGGCCCAAGAACAGAACAGACACAAACCAAGTGGTTAGAGGCGCAAAGAGGCCCAACCCATCAACATAAAACCTAGGCAGAAAAGCTAGATGCTGCGTCCCAAAATACCAAACATTCCGATTTACTTGACTTCTTCTACGTTGGCACATGGTTTCTGCCTCTAAACTCAATTCAGTTCAGGTACACATGTTCGTAAACATTAGAGATTAAGAAATTAACTGTTTTTGTGCTGATTTTGTGATGATATTTGCTTCAATTTTTGAGAAATTAGAGTTTTGGGGAATTGGTTTGCGTAATCGTAGAATTTAGTTAAGTGTTTTGTGAATTTATTATGCATTATACACTGAGCAACAAGATGAAGGAAGACGAAGTGAACCGATGCCAGATACAGGAATGGTACCCAAAATTCAAATCTGTGTCTATCAAAACTCGGATTCATGAACTTCCAGAACCATTTGTCCAGTACCTTCTAGATGATTCGGGGCCCTTCCTCCTCCCTGTTTCAATCACAAATGAAGATGCTTTTCCCAATAGAATTCATAATCCAGAGGAGGAAGATGACTATCAAGTATCAGAAGGGTCTGATGACGAGGCAGAGCAGCCTCCATTGCCACCTTCTTTCCCTGAGCTTGAGTTGCAGGTCAAGGAATCAATTGAATCACTAGGAGGCTCTGTGTTCCCTAAGCTCAACTGGAGTGCACCAAAAGACTCTGCTTGGATCAGCACAACTGGGACACTCAAATGCTCTTCATTCAGTGAAATTGCCCTCTTGCTACGCTCATCTGACTCATTGGTTCATGATTTATGTCATGCCTACGATTCTTGCCATGATAAAACCTCATCGAGACCTAAGAGTTTCGTGCTTGCACTTCGTAAATGGTACCAGTTCCTTAAGCCAGAGATGGAATTCCGTTGCTTTGTACGAAATCAGAATTTGGTTGGAATTTCCCAACGTGAGGTCACTACTTTTTACCCTGCTCTACTTGAAAAGAAAGACAGTCTTCGAGTGTTGATTGAAGATTTTTTCGTGGAGAATTTGATGTCCAGATTTGAGTCGGAAAACTACACCTTTGATGTCTATGTGACAGAGGATGATCGGGTTAAGGTTGTGGATTTTAACCCATGGGGTGCATTTACGTTGCCTCTAATGTTTACATGGGAGGAATTGGATCAGAATTGCAGTGAACTAGGGGATGATGGTGTGGACTTCAGAATTGTGGAGGGTCAGTGTGCTGTTAGGCCAGGTCTCAAGACTGCAGTGCCGTATGATTATTTGGACACCAGCCCCGGGAGCGGCTGGGACCAGTTTATGCGAAATGCCGATGAAGAGTTGCAGCAGCAAACTAGGAATGCTCAAGCAGGTGCTTAAGGTCGTCATTGTTTTGAAATCTTTGAGGTGAAATTTGAAAGTACTGTTTCGCGTATCACTTGTGCTTGCCAGGTTCAATACTATGGAGCCTGGATATTCCGTGTTAGGCCATGTCAAGGAAGAAACAAAGTTTTGCATTTCAATATCTGATTATGATTTGTTAAAATGAAAAACCGACTGCTAGTATTGAATTTCACTTTGGATTCTGTCAATTTCCTTCGAATTTCAATTGTATTTTGATGGTTCCTTACTTCCTCTGCCTCACTTTGTTGCTGTTTGAATTGAAATGCTGAGCAGTTAGAAAAGAACATGCTCATAAAATGACTGGCAGAAGGTCCGTTTGGTATCCTACTTATATCTAGTTTTATGAACTCGAAAATAGATTTTAAGTCCAAAGCTTAAAAATTCCGTTTGATTGGACCATTTTTAAGAACTCACACCGAAAATAAACTCAAAAACATTCTCTCCTCCCTCTCTTGTCGGTTGGTGGTTCTAGGTCGACGTTGTTTGCAGCTCCGTCAAGGTCTCCTTCATCCACTACATCCCTGGCTCGACCCGACACCACCCAAAATTGATCAATCTTTTTTCATGTTTTGGGTTTCTAGGGTTTCCCTTGAAACCACACAAAATTTCCCTTTTCTTTGGTTAATTTCAATTTAGGAATCTAGGGTTTTTAATTTTAATTTTAATTTTTTTTAGGACTTAAAAATAGTTTGGAGTTCAATACCAAAATTTTTTTTAGATTTGAAAATTACTATTTGAAAACTCATCTTTTAAAAAAGAATCATAGTTTTTGAGTTTAAGTTTTTGAATAGGATACCAAACAGACCATCTCAAGAAATTGGGTTCCATATTTTTGTGGTTTTATTCAGACACCATTGAGAAAGATGTGCAGCTTTGTAATTAACAAGTTTTGGGCTTTGTACTTAACAAAAGTTGGGATTTTGTGGGCTAACTGTAGACAATTATATCCAGTTCATGTTGGGTTTAATGGGAAGGGGCTCAATCCTTTGGTGAGGAGTGAGGCCAGTTTAACTTTGGTTCTTCAATTTTGAGATGGCCATAAGCCTTGATTAGCATGGGCTGGAAACGAGGGGTTGAGAATGAAGAATCTTAGAGTTTATTTTTAGCCGGAAACATTACTGATTTTGCTTTTGTAATTTAGAGACACACACCGCATGGCCTTCAAATTTTCTGCAATTTGATGTACAGGAAATAAAAACAATCAACAACTTGTGTAACAGAAACCAAATACGCAGCAAAAAATGCAAGAGGTCCCATCTTGAAAATCTGTCCAAAGCTTTCTTCGATCGCATCCAACCGCAACCGTACAAAGCATCTATACTATACATCAACATGATGTACGGCCAGAATTCAAATGCCTTGTAAGCTATAGCTTTTGAAGTGCAGGTAGCCCCAAAAGAATATGTTCCTTTTGCTTGCATTGCTACAGTATCTTGCATGTGTACATACTTTTTGACTCATCTCAGTCAACAATTCCTCTCTAATCTCTATCTTCCCTTTTTGAAAATTATAATCTGTAATGGTATTTTAATCATTAGCAGATTATGATTCTCTGAGTCTGAGTCCTTTGCTTTCCGCTAACTATGACATTTTTAATCCTTGATTTAACAGTAATTTAAACGCAGGGATTGGTACTACGCACCGACGCACCAACCAGTAGCTTCCGATAAGGGCACTGCATATGGATGGAACATATCCAAAGATTCTTCGAACTGTTAATCTAACTACCCCTTTTGATCGTAATTGGCAAGTCTTGATCAACTTGTTAATGCACATATATCTAAGTTTGTCTGCTTTGATCAATTGTTAATGGAGATATATCTTAACTTGTTTGCTTTCGGCTGGGTTCCTTCACCCCCACTTGGTTATGGCTATGGCCGAGGAGGAGACCCTACAGAATATAAGAAGATTCGGTGTGCATGCTTAGAATACTAAATTTCAATCCATCAAACCTGATCGAATACTTACAGTACGGCTGCTAATTAAACTACCTTCTGTTCATACCATCATCAATGATCAATCCGCATGTGCTACGCTTGCGGATCGTTTATTCTTGTTAAACTGTGAATCTGAATTATAGATTAGGCATATTACTTTTGTGAAATTGTCGTACCATTAATTAAGCTCATTATTCACATTCACAACCTAAGCAACACAAACATTTATTCTTTGGCTAAGAAAATATTATCCGTGCTGTAGAATTCAACTTGTTTCTCAATTCTAATTTTATCCAATACCTGATATATATCCAACTTATTGAGTTTTGTTATAGGTATACATGTGTGAATCCGTATATATAGACATATAGATCAATTCAACCATTTAATTTCTACAGATATATCGTTAATTTCTAGGTATATAGCTGTATTTCTTCCATGTTAATTGAGTATATATGTATATACAGATTTTTTCTTATACGGACGTCCGGAAGTTATTATCGTATGGACGCCATGTATTTTCTGTTACTCCTCCCCGATTTTCTTCTTGTTTACAATGACATCCATACGGTAATAACGTCCACATAAAAGAATAATATATATATAGTTAGTTAGTTAGTATAATGCAATATTTATATAACACCTTTGGAATATTATTTTACAGGTGCAACCTGCAGGGCACCATCTAAGAAGAAAGCTGCTGTGTGAAATGCATGTGCAAGCCAATAAGGAATTAGAGAGCGTTGCACGAGGCCATAATAATTGATAATGTTTTTAATTGATGCATGTTATGAGCAATGCAATGTGTGATGAAATTCATGTATCTACCTATATATATATAGAAAAGTTTTACGCATAAACATGTAAAAGTTGCAGGAGAAACACATGCATGCATTAATCTTAATCCACATGCACCATAAATTCAATTTAAGCATAATACAAAGAAGAATTAGCCTCGATGACTTTAATTCTGATCCCACTTGTTGACTTGCAGTTGATACTAAATTCCACACCACATAAAAAGTCAAAACAGCATCTCCTTTCGAATTATTTTATTTTATTTGTATTTTGGTAATCACCTTTCGACTGAAATTGACTCCAAAGGTCACACATGGATTTTACACACAGATTGATCATTCACACACAGATATTTACCAGTAGGACTTACCAAATACTAATGGAATTGAATTATGTTACGCACATATGACATGGATAAATTATTTCATAAACTCGGATCTTATATAAGTTAAGTACATAAAAACTGTGTGCTCATTCGTGTATGCACTGATTTAGGTATGTCTAATTTACACAAAAAAGTTAACATTTATAAAATAAATAGATATAAGTAAAACACGTGATAAGTTATGTACGAAATAAAATCCGTGGTTGATGTTTGCTTTTACCAATTCATTTTAACTTTGGGGGTGTAGTTCATATATAAATCTTAGTTCTAATCTAATAAAATGTCAACATCTTAATTTGCATTATGCAATTGACAGATGAGTGTCGAGTTTGAAATAGGTCGAAGGTTGCAAGAATATACATAGCAACAGTGTAGAAATGGATCGAAACTACTAAATTTTCAAATATGTACACTCTGCAATTGACAAATTATCGTACTAATTACAATATTCTCATTTGAGCAGCTAATGAAAGTACTTTCTTAATTGACTATTAAATTCCTTTTTGCTCTCTTCTAATTTGATCTATGATCGATACTTTGAATCATGTTTTAGGTAGTACAGTTGCAAAAGCCTCAATATGTTTCGTTTTCAAAATTTTCATCCTCCATAAAGTTCTTTGAAAACATCATAACCAAAAATGTAGTGAAGAAGGTGCGAAATGTGAGAATTGCTAACTTGGAAAAGAAAAAAAAACCTCACTTACATGATCTTTGAAAAATTATGAAAAAAAACAGCAAATAAGGGAAGGAAAAAGATACACACTTTCTACACATTGAGCCCCACCATATTGTTATTAATTATTTTGAAAATATAGGAAGCAACTTACGTCAACTTTTCCTAATTTATTTTTTGGAATTAATTCTGGAACAGATTGGGGAACAAAATTCCTGGCAGATTGAGGGAAGAGGAAATGGAGATTGCAGATCCAGATCATTCATTGGATGAATTGGACGGTTGGATTCCCCTTATATAAAAAGACATTAGATTTTTATTTGTTTCTAATTTTTAAATTCTGAGAAAATAATTGGAATTAATACAATTAGCTACCCAGCAGCACCCACCCACCTATGAAGCATAATTTCCTTTTATATAATAACCCTTTTTTTAATGGTCAGACTGGGCATGCGTGGGAATATAAACCTACTTCTCAAGTCACAAATTAAGAAACTTGTAAAATTTGTGGTTTTTTTTATAAAAAAAATTTAAATTTTTTTAAAACAACATTAAAAAAAAGAAAAAAGATAGACGTATGGAGTAGAAATTGATGTGATAGTAAAACAAGAATTCTGAGTTGTCTCTGATTAAAACAAGATAGATGTAAACAATTTTTATATATAAAAATGCGATAAAATTTTATTAGATTAATAATAATAAAGAGTACAAAGGTACATACAGAGAGACAAATTAAATGAGCTTGAAAGAATAAAGCATGAGGGTAATGCTATATAAAGTTAAAATTGTCACTATATATAGAAATTTTAGTACCTCACAAGCGCCAAGTTAATCTGCATATCAAATACGCAGGCTTGAAATTTAAACCAAAGATTTCTGTGTGATGCTAATAGAATGACACGCTTTGTAACGAATTTAGAAAAGAAAATGGGTGATGTGCCAAATTAGAAAAAGTTATTAAAATTAAATGTGTGCCTTCGCTTCACCAACAGTTTGACGAGAAATTTTTATATATTCTGGATACACCATGTGGTAAAAGTGAGTACACATTATTTACTAATATTTTTTATATTGATAAGATGTTTGTGTTTAAAATTGTGTCCCTTTTGGATACTAAATAATCTCTCTTTTTTTAATCTTTTTTTTCCCAGATAAGTATACAATCTCTTGATTCAAACCGAAATGACTAATACATTGCAAAATCATTTAACCACAAATGATCTCATTGGATTTTACATTCAATTCCAAAAAAATTAAAAGGAAACAAGGAAAGAAGCACTTCATGCCACAATCAGATTTGTATGAGGCCAAATAAGGTAGACCAAATGATAATGTGGATTAGTCCTTTCTAAATTGGGGCGAATTTGTTAATTGAATTGTGAATATGGAAGAAATGATAGGGAAGAAGATAACCATGCTTCAAAGTGACAAAAAAGATTATTTCCGTGGTGACGCCGAAAGCCCCTCATAATTAAGTCAATATTATTGTTTTAAACTTATGTACCAAAAATAATAATATTCACCACCTCCGCCCAAATATTTAGACTTCTTTCAACACTACGAAGAAAATTACCACTTATTTCAAAGCTAGTAATGTATCTTTGAAAAAAATGTTGATTCTAATTTCCCCAATCCCAACACTCATAAAACGGTCAACCCAGCACTACTATTTTACTCATCCCCTCATATGTGTGTGTGTGTGTGTCTCTCTCTCTCTCTCTCTCTCTCTCTCTCTCTCTCTCTATATATATATATATATATATATATATATTGATAGGTTCTGCCCCTAGCCCCTGCCGTTAAAATCAAATTCCAAACAAATTCCCACTTAGTAACATTACGAATCTGATTTTAAGTTTTTTTTTTTATATAATCAAATAATGATATTCATTACAAAACTTGAGCAATATATTAAGCGAGGTGATTTTCTCACTCATTTTTTCTTCACTTACACTCTCTTTTGTTTTTTAATACTTTTTAATCAATTTTTTTTTCTTTTTCCTATTCTACACTTACCCTACAATTCTCTTTAATAAGAAGACATGTACAATCACTTACTAATATTATGAGAGAATAAAAATTTGAGACTATTATGCATACTTTGCTCTCTTAATATCTAAGCTCTTAATGATAATTTGGTTAGCAAGATTCTGAGTCTTCTACCTATAAATATGTTAGCTCAAAAAATTTATTATCTATTAACTACAACAAAGATAAATAGTACTCATATACTTGGTATTAAAAATAAAATAAAAAAACAAAGAATTTAGCATACAAATATTTACATTATTTCTATCCATTTCATTTTTTTTTTGTTAACTTTTCTTAATTTCAATTATCAAAACCTTAATAAAGGGTAATGGTATAATAGGAAAGAGACAACCCAAAGAAAAGGGAGTGTAAGTAGAGAAGGAAGTGGAAAAATAAGCTCCTTATATTCAAGATACATAGAAAAAATCTTGAGTCCGCCCGTATACAAAACAGGAATCTCAAAACAACCCAAGAAGGAAGAAAACCAACCCAAAATGGAAAACTAAATCGGGTAAATCTAAATAATATTTCTCCCAAATTTGTTTATTTTTTCTTATTTTAAAAAGCTAACACTCACCGTGTGTTCTAATTTTTTTTTAAAAATGCTGCTATTTCCATTCCTTATACTGTTTCCCCATTCACCTTATCTTCCCACCCACCATGTAAATTTTATCCTAAATCTGGATTTCATATATAACATCTGCTTATGTTGTTGAATAACGATTAGAAATCGACTGCTGTAATATATTTAATTTGGTCTTGTTTCATTTTTCCATTTTGCTGTTCTAATAATTTTCTTTAAAGGAAAGTTCAGCTAAAAAAATCTTTATAGTATCCAATTTTCATACGACATGTATTGAATTAGGAGATATTTCATTGAATAAGTATTGAGATAGAATTGTGTTTTTTAAAATTTACATGGTAGGTGAAAAGATAAGGTGGGCGGGAAAATAGAACAGGTGGAAATAACAGCACTAAAAAAAATTGTTGACAGGCTAGGCCTTCTCGGGCCATTATAAATGGGGTTGTGGTTGCTTGATTCGTATTAAGACCACTCTCTCTTGTTCTTGTTTTATCAACCTGAGCAACTCTGCTAATCATTTTCCACCTCATAGCCATGGCCGCGGTGCTCCTAACTGCTCTGCTAGTCATATTGAGCTTGTTAATAAGAGTTGCTTATGACACTGTCTCATGCTACTTTTTAACCCCAAGACGCATAAAAAAAATCATGGAAAAGCAAGGGGTGCGTGGCCCTAAACCCCGCCCTCTCAACGGCAACATCTTGGACATGGCCTCCCTTGTCGCCAAATCAACTTCTCATGACATGCACACTATCAGCCATGACATCGTCGGCCGCCTCTTGCCCCATTACGTCCTCTGGTCGAAGCAATATGGTTTGTTATTTCGTTTCGTTTTCTAATCGTGTAATTTAATCGATCACATAATTAATCAATGAAGCTTATGTGGTTTGCTTGGTATTTGAATTGGGTTATAGGAAAAAGGTTCATATATTGGACTGGAATTGAGCCCCGGATGTGCCTAGCCGAGACTGAGTTGATCAAGGAGCTTCTGTCCAAGTACAGCACCATCTCTGGTAAATCCTGGCTTCAGCAGCAAGGCTCCAAGCATTTCATCGGCCGCGGCCTACTAATGGCCAACGGCGAAGACTGGTATCACCAACGCCACATCGTTGCACCGGCATTCATGGGAGATAGACTCAAGGTACATACATACAACAATTTTTGTTTCGTGTTTAATTAGAATGTTTTGTGTTAATTATGGTAACAAATTATTTATTGGTTTTGATTTAATTTGGTGTGTGCTTGCTTTTTATTAGAGCTATGCGGGGTACATGGTGGAATGCACTAAAGAGATGCTCCAATCTCTGCAAAATGAGATAGAGACTTCAGGAGGAAGGGAGTTTGAGATAGGAGAGTACATGACAAGGCTCACGGCAGACATAATTTCAAGAACAGAGTTCGATAGCAGCTACGAGAAGGGAAAACAGATTTTTCGACTGCTCACTGTTCTGCAGCATCTATGCTCCCAAGCAAGCAAGCATTTGTGCCTTCCCGGAAGCCGGTGAGTAGAACATAAGATATTTGATGTGCATTTTAGGAGGATATTGATTTGGTTTCGTTTGCTATTTGATAAATAATAAAAGAGCCAATATATATCTTTTACGTGGTCACGTTTTCTTCTTCCTAATTTCTTTACTCGATTCCATTTTTTCCCAATAAGCTTCTTTTTGTGTGGCCATTTGTTCTATGCTTATTATGGTTAATATAATTTGTTCTTTGTCAATTGTCAATCACTTTTAAGTCAGTTGTTGTGCTAGCTGCTCTTTAAATTGAGTCATGACAGATGTGCTAATTGTATGTCATGATACTTATTAATTTATAATATTTTTCTGCAATTTTAATTGGTTTTTCAGGTTTTTCCCAAGTAAATACAACAGAGAAATAAAATCCCTGAAAATGGAGGTGGAGAGGCTCCTAATGGAGATAATACAGAGTCGAAAGGACTGCGTGGAGATCGGCCGGAGCAGCTCTTATGGGAATGATTTGCTGGGGATGTTGCTTAATGAGATGCAGAAGAAGAGAGGGAATGGTTTTAGCATAAATTTGCAGCTGATCATGGATGAATGCAAGACGTTCTTCTTTGCAGGACATGAAACCACTGCCCTGCTTCTCACTTGGACTGTCATGTTACTAGCCAGCAACCCCTCTTGGCAAGAAAAGGTTAGGGCTGAGGTCAAGCAAGTCTGCAATGGTGGAACTCCCTCTGTTGATCATCTCCCCAAGCTCACTTTGGTAAGCAAGCTTGCTTACTTACTCTGTATCTTTCTTAATTATTTTATCGCTACTTTTTAGGTTTTTTTGGGTGGTTTGGTATGGTGGGCATTTGGGCATTTGTTTTGCAAGGGTCATGAACTGAAATTACCAAAAAATTAAGGTAGTGTGGGTAGGGACAAGATATAACAGCCAGCCACTAAGCAATGCTTCCAAAACTTGAAAACAAATTACTCTGTTCCAAGTACCTCTTCATACTGGCATTAAGCAAGAGGTATTTAAAAACAATGTGGGAAAAAGTAGTGGCCCCTAGTCTACTAGCCCTTGACATAGGCTCTCCATTGGTTCTAATTAATGAGCAGAAGCCTAATTAAAAAAAACCCAGAACACCAAAATGAATATTTTATAGAGGCTTAGCTGGTAAAAAGGCTTGGCAGTGCCAGTGCCTTGGATGTCTAGGTCCTGCCTTTAATTATATGTGTTCTTTTCTGCAATCATGTTGATGTAGCTGAGTTTATTGGTCAGTTAATAATTTATTTTATTTTATTTTTTGCAGTTAAATATGGTAATAAATGAATCACTGAGGCTGTATCCACCAGCAACTGTTCTGCCTCGAATGGCCTTTGAAGACATCAAACTTGGTGACCTCCATATTCCAAAGGGCCTATCTATATGGATACCTGTTCTGGCCATTCACCACAGTGAAGAATTATGGGGCAAAGATGCAAATGAATTTAACCCTGAAAGGTTTGCTTCCAAGTCATTCACCCCCGGGAGGTTCATCCCATTTGCTACCGGTCCTCGAAATTGTATTGGCCAATCTTTCGCCATGATGGAAGCTAAGATCATATTAGCCATGTTAATCTCCCGGTTTAGCTTCACGATTTCTCCTAATTATCGTCATGCTCCCGTTATTGTCCTGACCATCAAACCTAAGTATGGGGTTCAAGTATGCATGACCCCTATAGACCCTTCGACTTAGCATAATGATTTTGGAATTAGAGTGCATGGATGAGTTTGTTATTTGAGGAGCTAGGAGAGCTTGAGATGGAATTTTGGTCATCATTTTTCTTGTAATTTTGTTTTGTCTTGAGTTATACATAGTAAAGAGACGGGGATTGGAACGATGTTTGTGGATTAACCAAACGAGTTACATGTCAATAAAAATGAAAATCGCAGTGATTATTTCAACCGAAGAATAGATGACATTGTTTTACTTGCTTTTAGCCATGCTTGTGAATGAATTGTAAGTCTAATCGAAAACCTAATTATATATTTCTTGTTTAATTTGAATATGCGATACCAATTAACAGTTTGGAGGTTAAAACTTGCATTTAAATAATGAGAGGATACGCATAAAAACGATATGATTAAAGCAAGAAAAACACACACAAAGGGATGAGTTATAAAGGGTTTCTTCTTTAGCTTTGATGGCCCATAAACTTATATATGAATGATAGGTTGATTCTTTTTATTCAATCGGATTTGATTTAACAAAGTGCTTATCTTTCAAGATTAATTAAAATAAGCCAACTCGCATTTGACAGGGGGGTAGGGTAGGGTAGGGTCAGGATCTTCCTTTCAAAGGAGACTCTTGTATATATATAAATATAGAGTGCTTTGGCAACCATCCCATCATCTGCTTACACCAAACTCTGATTCTTCTGCGTCTCCCACTACTCTATTTTTTCTCAATTGTTTTGTTGTCAACTACCTTTTATTTATTTATTTATCTTCTCTGTCATTGTCTAATGCATTGCATACGAGAAATTCCAATGCCGCACTTTTAAATACGGCCTTCTATAAGAAACAGGGAAACACCCCACCCCCAATTTGAACCAATTGCTATTTCTTACATTCATGTATTCGACCCATAAAGTCAATGAGATTTTATCTTAATTCCTTTTTTAAAAAGTTTCTTTTACACAAGAGTATGATTTATGAACTTTCAACTCCGTCCTCGTTTACAATCTTTACTAAAAAGCATTTATCAATGAGTGATACTTATCGTGAAAATATATTTATTTTTATTTTTAAATACAAGCGATAATTTAAACTATAAGGGGAAAATAAATTTCTCACATATACTACCAACGTGTCATGAAGGTTCAAACATAAACCAATTGGTCACAAATCAAGGCCATTTTCTATTGAGTTAAATTTCATTGGCTCTTTACTTCTATTTTAGTATTCATCTCATCTTAATTATGACGAGGATATATTCAAACTTACACAGTCATCTTCCAATGGTGTAAAGATAATATCACTAAATCAATAGTGAATTGATAAACAAGGGTCTTGAAAAATTACATCGATAAAAGAAAAGATGAATTACTTGTGTGTACATCACATATATATCGAATCGAATGCATGGATAGAGTTGAAATAGAATCTAAAATTTCCAATCATCATAATGGATAGAGTTGAAAATAAATAAAAATGACAAAATTTGTGTTCCTTTCATCCGAGAGTGATATATAGAGCTAAAATATGCATATCCCTACAATAAAAGAAGTTAGAACATATATATTTATTATAATTAAGAAATCAAAACTTTATCGATTCGCGTATTAGAGAAGATCATGAAGAGTAGAGTAGGATGTGTAAAACTAGAACATAATTTATAGAAAAAGATAAGCATGTAGGCGGTTCAAAAGAAACTTTGTATCAAATGATTATAGGCTTATTTACTGTTTCACTTCTGGAATTCAAGTTCGGTCTCACTTAACCCCCTTGAACTCAAATTTCCTTACTTAACCATCCATTCTTCCACTTCGTCTAAAATGTTACCTCCTCTACTCAACGACATCCCCTTAACTTGTTAAATGAGCTTGCGTGGCCCGAAAAGTGGGCTAATTCACACAAGCGGTGGTGCTGATGTGGCGAGGGGCGAGTGTTGTCTCAAATAGGGGAACTAAAAGAGGTTATTATTTGTCAATTAGGGTTCAAAATAGCTGGGGATTTTGGGATTTTGCAGAGGAAATGGCGTGATGACAAGAGAACATACCTTATATTTGCCAGTGTGGCAATCCATGTCAGGTGGAGACATCGTGGACTGAAGCTAACCCAGGAAGGAGGTTTCAATTCTGTCAAAGGGTAATGAATTGACATATTTATTGATTTTTGTTGGTTTTTCAGTTTGAATATGTGTATTTTTCCGATGTAGAAATATGAGTTGATTGATACAAGGGAGGAACAATGGATGTGTGCATTTTGAGTGGTACGATCTTGAGATGTGCCCTTGTTCTAAGGCCATCATACCAAGGTTTCTAAGGAATCGTATAAGACTGGAAGAAGAAGTGGCTGTTCTTCGAGCAAAGCAGAAGAAATTGTGGGCAGTTTTGGTTGTTAGTTGGTTTCTTGTTTTTGCTTGGGTTTTGTGGTAGACCTCATGTGTTTCAGTGTTTTGGCTAAAGACTGGCTTGAGGCATATGTTTGAGTGAAGTTTGTAATGTTAAAGAAATGGAAATGAAGCATTTGAAGCACTTTGGTAAATTATAACCGTGCATAGCAGCTTGGTCATTTTTTCCCTAACCAACTATTTACATTACAAGCACAAGCAGTTTGGGTAGTTACATTCCCTAAGCAACTTAATATACAACAAGCACTAAACTTAACATAACAAGCAATGAAGGGAATTACAACCCTGCATTGATAAATCTCCAAATTACAAGCAATTTGACAAATTTTTCCTAAGCAACTTACATTCCAAGCACAAAATATACAAGTCCAAGCACAAAACTTCTGCAATAGTGTCCAAATTTACATTCCAAACTAGTTACCAATTGTTTGCAACAAAATACCATCCAAACTAGTTACATTCCAAATCAGTTTCTATCCAAACTAGTTACAAAATACCATCATAGCACAAAATACCAATGATTATGTGCCTATTTCTTTCTCTTTAATGGATACGTGAATCTCCTTTTAACAGTTGGAGTATGGTTGTGATTAAAGAACTTATGGAGTAGGTTGTGAGTGCACTTGACTTGGCCCAACTTGTGAGTGCACTTCACTTTGAATAGATTGTGAATGCACTTAACTTGGAACAGGTTGTGAGTGCCGGTTGTGAGTGCACTTGACTTGGAACAGGTTGTGAGTGCACTTGACTTGGTCCAACTTCTGACTGCACTCGATTTGGCCCAGTTGGTCCACTATGTGTGTGAATTGACCCACTTTCCCTGCCACACAAGCTCATTTAACGGGTCAATAGGATGACATTGAGCAGAAGAGATAATAGTTTGCATGATGTGGGAGAATTTGTGATTAAATGAGCAAATTTGAGTTCAAAAGGGTTAAGTGAGATCGAGCTCGAATTCCAAAGGTGAAACAGTAAATAAGCAATGATTATATATGAGAAATTTGACCAAATCTAAGTTAGAGCAAGTTGACCATGGCCGCATCCTTGTACAATAAGGAACCCAATTTTCAATGAGTAATGCTACACTTATCACATTAGTATCCCACATTTCTATACCACATGATGTGGCATGTCCATATCATATGACATATCAATTAAATGAATGAAGTGTATTTTAATAAATAAAATTAGAAAAACAGAAACTAATATTTTACATGATGTGGTATGTACACATCAGCAGCCACATCATGTGGTATAAAAAATGTGGTAAGACTAGTATTATTCATTTTCAATTACATGCAAACTTAAATATTTTACAAAACAAATTCAATTGAATGAATTATCTTCTGCATTCCTCATGTGAATAGGATCCGGCGTTCACACATACTTGTTATTTATTTATTTATAATTTTAATTTTATGAGGACGTACTTACTTATATTAACATGAGATGCTCAAGAGTTTTAAAGATTAGTAAATTTAGCTTAACCTCTTGAAAGTCATTTTCCCTCACCTACAACCTATTTCTTTATTTTTGTTTGAATAAAACTTGTTTTTTCTAAAGGGACATTTTGGAAAAAGCAAAAGGAGAGAGAAAAATTTTAAAAGAAGCAAAAATGGACAAAAATGCCCTTATTTATTTTTAGATTTCCTAAGGAATCCAATACATTTGCATGTCTTTGATTTGAAAGTTGAGAGGTTTTTTTGTCTTTTTTGAAAAAGCTTTGACTTTTTCTAAAAGTGAAATTTTTTTTATGTCTAAAACCTAAAAAACCTTTTTCGTTCTAAATAAAACCCGATGACTAGAATCCAACTTGACAAGTTACCAAATTAAGTGCAAAATCGAATTTAATATGTAATTTTTTTTATTCCTAAAATACCCTCAACTAAGCTGTTATTGCATTTTGTATATTATGTAGGAACCAATATAGAAACAAAAATTTAATTGGTTTGTAACTAATGATACACGTTGAATTTGGAAAGACACATGTAGAAATTAATTTGGAAACTTTTTTTAAAAAAATTTAACAATAAATTCATATTTAACATACCTAATCGGTTTATTTAATAAATTTTTTTTTAAAAATTTATTTATGAAGTGTACGTGATTAATTATCTATTATATTATTATTTTATAAATATAATAGCATACATACATTTTTATGTTGAAAAAATAACGTACCTGGTATGAATTTACTTATTATTCAAATAATATACCAATTTTATAAATGCATTTTGGATATAATTTACCTAATAATTGACTATTATGCAATAATATAACTTGTAATTTACCTATTATGGGTATATTATATTGTAGGTATATCAAAGCCAACACATTTATAGGTATAGTGTGAAAATAATTTACCTACCCAACTTTTCACAACATATTGTGAAAATAATGTACCTAATATGAATTTACTCATTATTCAAATAATATACCCAACTTTAATAAACACATTTTGGATATAATTTACCTAATAATTGACTTTTATGCAATAACATAACTTGTAATTTACCTATTATGGGTATATTGTAGGCATATTAAAGCCAACACATTTTTTCTATGAGTATTGTACCTATTAGAATATATATTATACATATATCATTGGAGTATATTAGGTAATGTTTAAATATAATTGTAGGATATTAGGTATAATAAAATTCATTTATTCGAGCTATAGGAGGTTAGGATGGAATTTTGAAGTAATATGGTTGTAGCCCATTATTTATAGGAGTGGAAACATAAATGTATAGTGAGGTATGATTCATTTGTCTTAATTAGGTGATTGAAAAACGGTTAGCAACTAAATAAAGATCTAGTTGCATAATTTGTAAATAAATTAACCTACATGGACAAATTTTATCATAATTAAAAATTGAATTTTACTTAAACATTGAATTATTGGTGGGTTATTATTGTCTAGAGTTTTTAAATTGTAAAAGCCTATTTTAGTATGGATCAACGCTGGATTAAATTGCCATTTTACGTTGTCTTTTTAGTTGGTGGCAATCTCTTTGTTTTTTCTGGTTTGCGAACAATAGATGAATTCATTTATAGTCGGGGCCAATTACAGAGATTTGAGATCATTACAGACCCTCTAAACACGGAAACATGGAGAGATCTAGCCAAACTAATGAGGGTTGGTTTAGTTGGTAAGGTCTTTACATTATGTGTAGCACTGCTAGTGTTTGAGTCCCACTGCTAACAATCCTCATTGATGTGCGATCTGTAATTTCTTATATAAATCCATACCGGTGGCCGCTGACAGTTGGGTGTCATGTGCAAGTCTTTTTAGCTCGAGATTGTGAGTATACTCTAGCGTTTGTGGTGAGAGTAGCCAATACTCTCATAAACTTTTTTTTATTAAAAAAATAAAGAAAGACAAAAAGAAATGCTCTAGCGTTTGTGGTGAGAATAGTCAATACTCTTATACACTTTTTTTATTTATTTATTATTTATATATATATATATATATAAAATACAACAATATACACCAAGGCCAGAATCAATGAGCGAACACTAAACCCAGCTCACTACCAGAAGCCAGAATCTTAAACAAACTCAAAGTAAATAGAGCTTGCAAAACTAGTGCCACAAGTGAATCCGGTAATCATCTGACAAAATCTGATTTGAGAAGAAAACAATGCTTCTAAGAGAAAGGGCATAAGCACCCAGCTTCCTCCCGACACTCAAACAAGTATCAGAACACGGTCTCTTCTTCACCAAATTCACAACACCTCAACTCTGAAAAGTCCTCCAAGAAATCTGACTTCTCCTCCATAAAGCCAAGCCAACCCCAAAGCAATCTCGTGTTTTAATGCTTCAACTATTTACTTGGGTTTTTTTTTAGGGAGTTTCACTAAAACACCCAAAATGGAGGTTGAAATTATAAAAAAACCCAACACCCAAAACACTTTATAAACACACCCAAAACCCATCATTACACACACTCAAAACCCATTTATAAACACACCCAAAAAGTTGACTTTGGAGTTGATTTTGGGTGTGTTTCTATGTTTAAATAGTACTTGGGTTTTTTTATAAATACATGTCTAGGATTGGGTTTATTTATAAATTTGTATTTTTTTTTAAGAGAAAAGCGATAACAACTATTTACTTTTTGATTTTCTTAACCTTAGCTAGATTCTACATTTTCTCACTTTACTCCAGTAATACTTGAGTAAGAGCTGATTCCTTAATTGGGTGCTTATCCCAATAGAAAAGCAGTAGTGCTAAGGACATAAAATTGACCCAAAAAAGTTTGCAACTTGCTCAAAAGATAATTTATACATAAATTTGCAGTCATATCATGTTTCCTATGTAAAATGGGTCAAACTTAATAGTAACGCTCAAAGTCAAAATTATGAGGTGACAATAATTTTGTGTAGGAATTCTCCTTTGAGCATCACATATGTTTGTATCATCATTTCCTAGAAAAAAAAATGAGACATCGAAATAAATGAAACGATATCGCATTATTTAGTGAACAGGATTTGATACACAATTTAACGAATGTAGCAATACATGGAACACAAAGAAGATGATAATATTAATCAAGTAGTTCTGTCTAATCCGTATGCTATTGAAAATGTATGATTTACACTCAAGGACATCCCTTCGTACAGTAAAACAGTATTGTATTATTATGTATAGAAGAGATTAGAGCCAGGTAATCTCCTCATACACTTTCTGGGAGCACGCACACACAAAATATATTTATAAATTAAATAAATAAATAAACCAGTTTATCCGATGATGTATAATGATTAGATGTAACCTTTTTATTTCCTTTCTATTTCCTCTTGCACGAGTGGGGGTGGCTCAAAAGTAGTGACCTTCTTCCCCCCTCACACAAAAAGTTGGTGATATCTCCAAAATAGGGGCCCCATAAAATTAATTAAACAACTTTGGACTTGAAAGAGACAGAGTCAAAATTAGATTATAAGGTTGATATCTAATCAGTACAAGTGATTAACCTTTTAATTTGCTAATGATTAAAAAAAAACATATAAACAACAGCATTAGTTGTCAAATTTTATGCGCCACCATTAATCTCACCCCACTCCCCACCACCACCTTCTTCCCTACCACAATTCTCTTGGCCTCACAAATATATGCAAAACTACTCAATTTTTCATTTTTTTTGGCGATGATAATGAGGTAGTGCTTCTGATTTAAAAAAATTATAATTACGTACATGATTTTTTGTCCTTAAAGAAGATGTTACTTTGGGTTTCATTTTGATATGATACAAATTAATTCAAGTGGATGATCATGATTACATTCATAATTTAAATGATTAATTGAACCCTCGTGTGCTACCATTGTCTTATTGATGATACTATATACCTTTTGTTTTTGTGAAGAATAATACTAATATTATTTTATACCTTTAGATATTTAACAACTAATTAAGCATAAGAGGTAATGTTTCTGTCTTGTATGTAAAAAGTGGCAATACCAGCAGGATTATATAGGGTCCAGAAGAGTATTGATAGAATCATTGCACTCAGTGCTGCAAGAAGATAAGACGATAGATGAGAGCTCTCTACTAATTTAAGATTTTAAAATAGAAAATACCTACAAGTGAAAATAAATCCCACTCAACTTTTACCAGGAAACGCGGTGCATAATTGCAATGTTGAAACTTGATGTAGAGCTCAACAAGAATGATAATTTGAAATTCTAGCTCTAGCTCTAGTTCTAGTTCTAGTTCTAGATGAGCTTTTTCCCCCAACTCATTAGAGGGCAAACTTTACTTTTCCCCAATTTATCAAAATTCTCAATCATGATTTGGATTCTACCTATGAAGACAGTGATAGGGTAAAAACACCTAACTCCTTCAAGGAAACCCATCGAGAAGGATACTATTATAGGAAAGCAGCCACCTCACAAGTCGTGACATTGTCCACCCGTTGTTTTTTCAAATAATTTCATTGACCAACCTTCAAAAATATCGATGTAAACCTAAATCAAAAGATAATTATGCCAATTAGATTCAATGATTCTATAATAATGTACACCTAAATCATGCTTGTTTAATATCTTGTTTGACTCATATGCAGGAGAAGATCTATCCTAAATCTCACCAACCAATCTGTAAACTCAGCAAGATGTTTATTTTATTGTTTCGAAAAGGTCCAGATCATCTTTGGATTTGGGAATGTTTTGGGTAGATCTTTGCAATTGCATCATGGTTTGGCATATGTTTTTAAACACAAGTAAGCCAAATCTAATTATCGAAGCGTGACGTAAATGCATCCTAATTAAATTGTTTATATGCACACCCATTTAGGCCATCATTTTGGTTTCTTATATTCTTCAGCTTTCACCATTTAGAATTTAGTGGAAATTACCTAAGAAATTGCGGCCACGAAGCACGCCCATGTCCAGGTGAATTGCTGCGAACAGTTGTTTTTCCTTTAATTTTTGGATAGGGCAACATTTTTCTAGAGGCACTTATGAAGAAGGAAACATGTCATATGTGTTCACTAAAGATAGCACCAAGCAATATAATTGCCCATAACGACAAGATAAGTTATTGGATACAGCGCTTCTCTCACAATGATTCATCACACAATACAATAGACGTTTGCATTCTAGAATTTCCATGTTAGAGATGTCAATACAACATCAAAAGCCCATTCATTTTCCAGCAAAGTGAGCCCCAAACATGAGAACCCTATCTTAGAAAATGAATGCTGGTGATGGGGATTTTCTCGAAACGTATGCGTACTGTATATGCAATATGCACAAATTTTGTCGGACCACTTGTTATTCTTCCTAAGCTTAAAGGCTTCATACTAATGGCTCATGCCAACTGTATTTCAAAAGTTTGATTGACTTTGTATAGTTGGATTGGTATTTTGGTCAATAGTCATAGGCCATGCAATGATGAAACCCAAATCATAAACAATAGTACTAAATGCACCAAAATTATTCACAAGTTTGTTAACCAAATAATGTGTTTGTTCATATAGTTGGATTCGTATTTTGGTCAATAGTCATAGGACATGCAATGATGAAACCCAAATCATAAACAATAGTACTAAATGCACCAAAATTATTCACAAGTTTGTTCACCAAATCATGTGTTTGTTCATATAGTTGGATTCGTATTTTGGTCAATAGTCATAGGCCATGCAATGATGAAACCCAAATCATAAACAATAGTACTAAATGCACCAAAATTATTCACAAGTTTGTTCACCAAATGATGTGTCTGTTCACATGACGAAGTTTTACTTGTTATAAATAAATGAAGTTCAAAGTGAATCCATATTTAAATAAGTGACAGAATGACACATCATTTGGTGAACAAGATCTGGCGAGTGCAGGAGTGCATGGTGGCGATACTATCGAACAATGGAAACCATGAAGTTGCAATTGCACTATAAGGTGCTGCCGGATAAGAAGAAACTTTGTCGACAGGTTGAAGAAAAGACAAGTTAGATCTCACAATGCATGAGTTGGATGAGGAACAGTCAATTGGTCATGTCTAGAATCAAAATATATAGGATGGTGATGGTCATGGTCATGGTGGTGATGTTAGTGTTCATAGATATCAATGATTCAATGAAGCCAAGAGAAGAAACCATGAACATATGGATAACATGAAAAAAGCGTCTTCTTGTGGGATTTCATGGGAATGGATGATGAAGATGACAAGGCAAACACCAAAGCTTCTCAACAGGGCTCACCACAATGCAATTCCTCTGAGTGAGTGAGTGGCCACTGGCCAAGTTGAAGGAGCACTTAAATGTTATTGAGGTTGAGAAATTAGCATCTCATGAACAACTCTTGCTTTCTTCATCATGGGATTTTTGAGGTACTAAGCTTTATCTAATTGGGCACTTGATGACTAATTCACGTGTGAAATGAAAAATACTCATCATCTCCTTCAACACATAATGGAAGGAAGATGTACTTTTCTGTACCAGATAGAAGACCTCCAATTACAAAAAGGTCAACCCTAGATTGGCCAAGTGCTCCCCACCCCATGCTTGTAATGCAGATGGGACTTGTCGACACACTTGGACAATTTGGCTTGTAATTGACTGGGGATAATATCCCCGTTTGACACAAGTTTTTCCGATACTTTTTCCGATACTGTTGGCTGCATTTGGATTTACAAGTTCATGCGGATCAATTTGTAGAGGAAAACTCTTTTAACATTTTATCTTCTTTACTATGACCACCATTTACCATTCCTTTCACAAAAAAAGCAACATGAACTGATTTGCAATTCAATCCATTTGACAAGATGATCCAAATTTCTTGGATAAGTACATTTGTTTATAAGAAAAATCGGATATTTTTGCGAACTTTTTTGTAGCTTGCTTTGTTATCATCTTTTTTTAGTTTTGGTTAATTAGCTTGCTTTGTTATTATCAAAGTAACTGGTTCTTGATGGTTAATAGAGATCTCATCAAGAAGGAGAAACATGGTGAAAAGTAAATCAAGCAAAATGAAAATTTCATACAGTCAACAATTTGTGGTCATACAGGAAACCCTTATGTATATTGGAATGATGTTTACAACTCCCTGAAGCACATAACAGGACGTGTTACTTCAGTCACACCTAGAAACTCAAAGGAATTTGACAACTTAAGTATTTTCTATAGTATCCTGTTGGTACACTAATAATACCAATCCTTATCTTTCTTTTTTTTTAAAGGATACCGATCCTTATCTAGAAGCATAATATAAATTATGATACAAAAATTCCCGAATCAGAGTCGGTATTGGTAGGTACCTTGCTGTGAATTATAGTTGTGGTAGGCGCCTTGAGAAGCATTGATGTTGGGGTATGAACCTTGTTGAGCACTCAATTGATAGGGGCTTTGCGTAGCATTTATTTGGTAGGGGCTTCGCGGAGCATTTATTTGGTAGGGGCTTCGCTGAGGATTGTTTTGATAGGGGCTTTGCTGAAAACTCATTTGGAAGGGCAAGGGGCTTTGCTGAGAACTCATTTGGAAGGGGCTTTGCTGAGAATTCATTTGGTAGGGACTTTGCTGAGGATTCGTGTTGTGGTAGGAGCCTTGCAAAGCATTCACATTGTGGTAAGAACCAGCCTGAGCACTCACACTTTGACCAGCAGAAGCCATGAATGCCTGAAGGATGTTCTGTGCTACATTCAAATTATCAGAACCACGGATTTCAACAGGACGTTCAGAGAAAACACCTTGGGAGTCTTGGAGCTTTATTCTCGGTGCACCAACCTGAATAACAATTGAAGAGATTAGCAATCATATTGCCTTAAGAACAGTTTTCAAAACAAGATCAAATTATGCAAATAAGATGAGCATTCAAATCATGCTTAATGATATGAGAATATTCAAATTATGATATCAAGGGATACAATTCCAATCTTCCACATTAGGATTCTGCCTTTTACATAACTTACATCTAAAAATGCGGGGAAAAAGAGGAAGAAATATAACAAAAAGCTAATAAGAATGCCCCAAACCAAAAAAACACCATTGAATGAAGCCAATTCAAATAACCAAATAAAAACACTTTCCGATTTTTCTAATGCTTTTGAACTAAAGCTGAGGACCACGTAGCTGCTTTGCGTCAGACATACTAGGGTGCTATTCTTGAGCCTTGCTGAGTACTAAGCTTATAATTTACCTTGGATTCTTTGAGCGAAAGTTTAATTGAAACAATATTTAAGCAAATCAACCTATAAGACACCAGTTGACAGTGAAACAATCACAGCTTAAGTTGACTTCTTCCAAAGCATAACTAAAAGACAATAATTTTTTTTTTGGGTAACAACTAAAAGACAATTTCACAGGACTCATAGCAAGGCATGCCAAAATGTGCCCTAGATCATTCTACTTCTACTTCTAAAAGTCCTGTCAAGAACAGGCCGAATGACAAAATTTCAAATGGCTAGATGTATACTTTGTCAAAGGTGTTGGCATATTACCATGTCCCTTATCCTATTACTCCTATAAAGTTGTGAAAATATACCTCTCTAATAGTGGAAGTGTTGCTTCCTCTTGTTCTAGGAAAAGAATCCACTGTATTCTTTGGGATCTTACCCTCCAAGGCATGGCTGACACTTGGATAACTGGAACAACATAAAACAAGCATAAAAATCAGGCGGATTAAATATGAGGTTTACTAATAAAGTCAAGAGTTTGAATACTTCCATACCCAGAAGCAGCCGAAGGAATTCGATAACTCTGTAGTTCATATTCACGTCTACCAACCTTCAAGAGTGTAACCAAAAAAATTTAATTATCATTCATGAACATATTATTTCACTTATCTGTGAAGTAAGTTTCTCATTATCTGGATTTACTTTTTTATTGTATTAGAGTCTGGATAAGAATTATGGTTCAATATATGGGAATTTTCATGCATAAGCTGTGGATCACATGTACTGTTATTTCTAAGCAGATTGCATATGCTCTTAATCGATTTGAATTCCATGTAACCAGTAAAAGCTTCATATGGAAGGGAAGACAACTGTTTTTCTGTGAAAAAATAGAGGGCAAAATGGCAAAAATCTTCACCTCCCTCTTAGCTTGTAATGCTCAACTTATGTCCTTGTCCAATAAAAGCTCATTAAGTTTTAGAGAAATTAAAAAACATGGGGGGTTACCTTTAGAGGGTCATATCTACTAGAGCTTCCAGCTCCAACTGCACTTGGTGGTTGTCGTGGTCCTCCACCAGGTATGCTGCCTGCAAGACCAAATCCGCGTGCAGGGCCAACAAGAGCAGGTTCTGCTCCAGCATTTGCATCTCGCAGAGTTCTCACTCTAAGTCTTGAAGTAATCTCAGCCAAAGCGTCTTTAGCAACTCCAAAGTTCCCAGATATCTTAATGACCAAAATAAGAGAAAATAATCAAGAACTGCAAAGTTGAAAAGGTGAAAGTTATCTGCCAAATAGAAAAAATAAATAAAAATTGATGCAACTGCATCACCTGCACAAGCTCTTCATCTTCAGCTGCACACCTAGGCCTATCATCCTTCGAGTAAACACGAATATCAGCCTGGGTTCTCCTTCTCATCTCATTTATAACTTGACCTCCTTGTCCAAGGATGCAGCCAACTTTACTTGATGGAACAAGAAGCCTAGTAGTAATTATACCTTTATCAGATAATTCACTTGTTTTGTTCTGAAGCTCAAGAATTGCCTCAATGGTTTGTGATATGGGATTCCAGAAAGCCTGAAAAAATATCAGCCAGGTGATCCACCACTAGCATATTGGTAGCAAATAATCCATATGCATGAACAAATAGTTGATGCACATTAGGCTATCCATGCACATAACACTTCTGAGCCAATATGAATAAAAGTTAAAGGTAGAAAAATGGTTGTGTATTACAAAACGGCATACCTCAAAAGCAGAGACATGAATTACACGTTCTTCTGAGTCTGTTGATGCTTCCTGAACATGAATACTGGCTCCTGTTTCCAGTTGTAACTGTTTTACATTAAAACCCCCCTTGCCAATGACCCCACCAATTTTCCCAGGTGAACACAAAATTTTCATAGAAAACTCAGCTAAAGCTTCACCCCCATGTCCAGGAGGAACACCATTAAAACCACCTGGTGCAAATTCAGAAGAACGGTTTCCATATCCTTCCATCCGTGGCATTGGGGACATACTGTGGGAAGGAGCCCGATTAGACCACATTGGATTTCCAGGTGGCAGCACATTAGTCATCGGGGCTCCAGGAGGACGAAACCCCTGGCCCCCAAAAGGCATAGGAAAACCTGAAGGAGGCTTGTCCTTCCGAGGATTCTGATGCAGTAGCGTAGACACTTCATAAAGCGCTCTCTTTGTCACATCTGGTTTTCCAGATATCTGTCATTTTTGTTGAAAGTTAATACGGGTGCCAAAAATAAACAACAAAAAATTCATGAAATTTTAATCTAAGCATTTTCAGAGATTAAAAGTTATTTTTAATCTAAGTATGTTCAGATATTAAAAGTGACCAACCTCCAAAATCATATACTTGTAAAAAGGAATGTAAAATCCTAATACAGCATCGTAGCATCAAACCCACAAGTTTGCATTATGCAAGAAAGCAAACAAAAGAACAGAAACAGTACCTGCACCAATTCATCAGTTTCCATAGCACAAGTTGGAAGCTGATCTGCAGGAAGCACACGAATGCTTGCACTCGTCTCACTTCGTAATCTTTGAATAACATCTCCACCCTTTCCAAGAAGACACCCCACCATATTGTTTGGAACTAGAAGCCTTGCGGTGACAACACTGTTTTCATTGTCATCATCAAATGTAACTCCACCAAAAAGATCTTCCTCTACAATTCTGTTATGAACTTTCAAGAGAGCATCCTGGGCAGCACAGTGCGGGTCCATGGGCTCCAGTTCATTTTCCTCAGCTGAATCTCCATCATTATTTTGTTTACTTGAAATTTTTGTTGGAGAGCTAAAGATAATAATTACTCTCTCATCTGAGCCTAGAACAGAATCAGCAACCGTTATCTTTGCCTGCGTCTCTTCTCTCAGGGCTTTGACTATGCCACCACCTTTTCCAATAACACCACCGATTCTTTTAGAAGGGCAGAGTATACGATACACTGTGTCCAGGGATTGATAATTCTCTAAAGGTTGTTCACGGGTTGAATTATTCCAGTTTCCTTTCTTGTAGTTGTTGTTACCTCCTTTTCTTTTAAACTGGACATTAGGGCGTTTCTTGAAAAAGTTCCGCTTGTTCCCATCCATAATACCACGAAAAGGAAAACTAATACCAAGCAGAGTAAATTTTAAGCAAAGACCAAAGCACCTGGATTAAAAGAAACAAACTAGAGCACCTGGATTAAAAGAAACAAAACTAGTTGTTGTCATTACTGAGAGAGAGCCCAATAAAACATACTAATTTTAGCACAGAGCAAAATTGAACACATATCAATTTCTAGTTTCATAGGGAGATGTAAAGCGCAAACCACTAATCGTGCATCGTTGAAGATTGTAGTTAAATGACGTACCTTGTTGAACAATAATTCAGGGATCCTAGTAAAGCATTTCACAACGAGCAAGTAGCTAAGCAGCCGTGATCAGTTTAGTCTTCAGCTTGGAGCTCACGCCCTAGGGTTCCACAACCAAAACATATACAGCCCAAGAACAAAAACGAAAGCAAAACGATGCCTTTGGGCAAACGAAACAGGAAGACCTGGCTAAACAAGCACGTAAGAAATCAAATTCAAGCATTTTCTTCCGGAATTAACCAAAACTAAGAATGCGACGAAGAAATCTGGAATCTTTAGCTAATTAATAATAGCAAAAAATCATTTTGATGGAGGATGATCGAAGAAATGAGAGGAATATAATACAGATCAGTAAGTAAAATTATGGCTTGTGGGGAAGTTAAAGAAAAAGTTTTACGTACCAGAGCTGGGGAGAGAGAGAGAATCAGAGTTAAAGCCACTGTGGTTGCCGCTTGCTGGGGCGACTGGACGTCTCATCTTCGGAGAGGGATGAATTGGGCGCAACAGAGCTTTGCAGAATTCTGTTTTTTTGTTTTTTTTCTGTGTTTTTTTTCCGGCCTGTTTCAAACAAGCTGTTTGTGGAAGAGGAGGGTGGGCTTCGACCCAATTCGAAGTCATAGAATTGGGCCGACCTTAATTCTTCCCAAATTATAGAACAAAAGGACATAAATAAGGGACATGGGTTGGCAATGACTCATGTGGTGACCCGTTTGTCTCTTGTTAGGATTATATATACGTGTAAACTGTTCAACCCAAACCTGATCTGTTTAATAAATGTGTCATGTTAGGTTGACCCAATAATTTCCTATGCGGGTTTCGAGTTGTGTATCGGGTTACCCACTAAGTCGTAGCAGCGAGGTAAAAATGTAGAAGGAAAAAAAATATCGTAGAGAAAGATACGACTATTCAAAGAATTTTTCCATAATCACAATAATGTGAGAATTGGTTATGATACACAAAGAAACATGTGTAAATTCCTAAAATAGTTTTTCATGTAATTTTTTATTTGGTAATTAGCATGTAATTGTTATAAATATCAAATTATATACATGTGAAATTCTTCTTCTTTGAGAAACAGCTTGTAAAGACATTATAAATATCAAATGTTGTAGCATATAATCACAAAGGTATTATCATCATGGTGGATAAGACTCTAGAGAAAATAGAATGTGGGATATTAGGATATTGGGACATAACGTTACATAGTCAAGAGAAAACAAAATGTGGTACCAACTGTCATAGATCCACTTTTTTCATAATCTGAGGAGCGTTTATGTAATCCTAGTTAGACTTATTTATCAAACTATCATGTTAGACTATTTTTGAAAGGACTAGCCCCGAATTCCCCCTCGAAATCAGTTGACCATAACTTTTTCATTAAAACTCCGATTCAAGCCTGGTAAGTGTCCACAAACTCGTGAGAGTGCGCTCTATGAAATAGTGCAAAGAAATTTTAAAAACTTATCCCGAACAAAAATTGACCAAAATACCCATATTATGAAGGTAATACGATGATTTCACAAGAAATAAATAGAAAATTAAATAAATTCATGACTATTTGTTACAGTTGTTTTCATAAGTAAACCATAACAAGGTCTATACGCTTATATTGGTCAAACATATCTAGTATTTACTCCTAAAGAGTGAAGGAGCTTGATGGTGCAGTGTAGCGAAGCATCTTCTTCTAAGAAAGTTAGAGCTAATCTCGAGGCTCCAATGTAACTTTACATTTGAGGTATAGTGATAACCAGATTTGGTCTTGACATTGTGCTTAGGACTCTTAGGTGAACATTAGTTATCAATAGTTTTGAATTATTAATAAGAGTCGAATCTTGCTTCACTAGCATCCGCAATCATACTCCTTATTTTTATATAGTTAAAATGTAGCTAAAAAATATACAAAGTTAATTTTTAGCTCTCTATAAAATTTGAACTCTAATCATACTCCTTAGTTTAGCGAGTCGTAAATATTATAATTATTTTTAATTCAATATAATTGGTCCATCTCTGCCCAAAAAAAAAATAAAAAAATAAAAAATAGTTAGCATTAATTAAAAGTTTAAAATATGCATAAAACAAAGCATCATTAAATTATATGGAGCAACTAGAAGACTTTTCTCTCTTCTCAGATTTAGGAGCTCCTAAAAGTCTCCCTATTTTAGGAGGTAAATAGGGAGCATATTTGGAGTTATATTTTTCCAATTCCTCCCTAAAATTTGTTTGGGTAATGTTAGCAATCTTGTCTTTTGGACATTCTCCATTTTTCTCATAACATGTGTCATTCTCCTTACATTTAAAACTATGTCATTAATGCATCATACAAACTATCTTTTGTTTTCCAAATTTACCCTTGTTATATGTATTGACTTTCATGTTTCTTTCAACTTATCCAATTTTTTTTTCTTCATAACTTCCTTACGACCGTATTAAAAAATTAAAAAAGAAAAATCGTCAATTTTTTGCTATTTACTTGGTTGTGGTCTTGAAGTGACGTTTTTCTTTCAAAATTGTTATGTGCAACAAAATTATGGGCCTTATTACTCATATATTTTTTTTAATTAAAAAAAAACATATATTTTCTTTCAAGTTTTCTTTTTATTGAATCAGGTGATAAGAAAGTTATTAAATTTTTTTGGATAAATTAAAGGAAACATAAAATTTTAATACATTTAATAAGGGTAAATTTGGAAAACAAAAGATAGTTTGTAAGATACATTAATGACATTGTTTAAGTGTGAGAGAGTGACACATGTCATAAGAAAAAATGAGAAAGTTCAAAAGAGAAGGTTAGAAAGAAGATTGCTAGCATTCTCCAATTTGTCTAATGAGATAGTTTGAGGAGAATATTGAGGATGTTCCTAGAGCATCTCCAACAGTCTCTTCAAACTAAACTATTCAAATTGTGGTTTGTTGACCTACATGGAAATTTGAATGGTAAAATTTACTACTTTACTATTTTGTAACCCCATCAACCTTTTCAGATTAATTAATTTAATGTTTGACTTTTCTTTTTCTTTTTAATCAAATACAAATATTAAATTCGGATAATAATACCAAATCAATATTTAAAGAATAATTCATTATGGTTCACTCAACCCCATGTATGTTTTTACCATTCCAAGACAGCTTTTGTTGTTTCAAAATTTAATAAATGTGTTGAAGAGTGAAAGAGGAGTTCTAGGTTTGATGAGTGAGTTTGACAAGACTGTTAGAGAAGATTTTGTGGATGTGACCCACTTATTTTAGTATCCCAAAGCCTTTAAAGAGATTGGTTCGAGATGCTATGCCAACAGTCTACTAAAGTCTATATATTCGAAGTAACAAAACAGTTCAATACACATCTAAATGGTCTTTCTGTTTTGGAAGTTCTTCATTCAATCTGCCCTCTAATTTCCTTGTTAATAATAAATTGACTGAAGCAATATACATACATATATCTTCGCTCCACCATTTCAGTACTCAGTTTACAAGATTGTGCTAGGCTCTCATTATGAATCTGTGCATGTTATGTGATGTGTGATGAGTTTAGATTAGTGAGGTTAATTTAGGAAGAAGGGATTGTTGTAGAGAACATTTTAATTTCTCTAAAATTGTATTGTTGGGTTCCATTAATTAGGCAGAATTAATAACAATAAAAGGGGTACGAAATAATAGTAGAACTTGAAACGAAGGAAACTAAACCCTGTATCAAAGTTTGGGCATCGCATAAAAAATTGAAGTTCAGGCCCAAAGAAAGAAGATACAAACAAGCTATAAAAAAAATAAAAAAAATAAAAGAAGATACAAACATTCAAGTTGGGTTTATTATGGAAACCGGAACACGTACATCATTTATTTCTTTGCACGAGTCCTTAAAACTTTCTTAAAATTGATAGAAACAAATATCAGCAAAAATGACGTAAAAATTCAAATGTGAATAATCCATGTTTGAATTGAAATTGAGATATTGATACAAGTTCTTCCCTTATGAATCAGACTGATCGATTAATGTCAAATGAAGTCTGAAAATACCAAAGGTTTGCCTTTTTTGGCAAATATTCCCGCTCCATAAGTAGAAATGAAGATCTCAACAAGGAGGGGAAATTGCATCCATGCAAAGGAGACGATTGGAGCACTAGCAAGTAAAATGATTGGAATCACAATCCATGAATTTTCACCCAACATAATAAAAAGGGTAGAAACAAACGCAATCATCATGGTGGCTATGGAGAAAAAGAGGGTGAAAAGGCCTATAATCATTTTCTTTGGCAATGATTCAAGGAAATCAGCTTCGGCATAGCGTGAGGTGAGGACTCCCAAAAATGTCATTACAGAAGTCGTGGAAGAAAAGAGTGATAGGGCATCAGAAACTATAAACACCTTAAACAACTTTTTATCTAAGAAAAAGGGCAAGCCTGTATTTCCGTTGTTTCCACCTGGAACTGTGAATGCTGCAGTAAACATGATGGTAATGATAAGCGCACCTGCAACCGTACAAGAAGTTGCTGTCTCTTTCATTGATCTTTCTCCTTCTTTCGCCAACTCTTTGTGGTTCTTAGTAAATAAATCACGTGCTGTCATGCCATCTGTAACATTTACAACCTCAAGAATCTTGGGAGGTACAATGTTTTCAATCTCCTGCATTTCGTTGAAGCAATTACTGATTTTCTAATCCTCGAATATATGCTTTTCGACCAAAAAGAAAAAGGAAAATAATATTTTCTAATCCTCGAAATGTGTAGAGAAATTCTGACCTTGAACCATTGTAATTCTCTCTGCATTTGCAACGCAGCACCTTGGATATGATTAAGCTGTGCAATTGGGGATAGACTCGCTGCTGCATGTAGCAACGTATTGCTAAACTGATCTATTGTCACTAACAAATCAGGCGCTATTCGGGTCAGTCTATAGAAAAAGAAATAGACTTTTTCTTGACGACATTCAATGGCAAACTGAAGCATAGTCTTCCCATTTTCACCAGTGAGACTAACCAGTACTGGATTAGCTTTAAACATCTCATAACCAAACTCAACATTCCCTTGTTTAATGGCTTCGAAGATAGCTGCTTGCACCACACTTCCTTGCAGTTGTTTAAGACTTTTACCCTTTACCACTTCGCACATTGATTGTAGAATTTCAGATGTTCTTACGTGGGTCCATTTCATCTTATATATGTGATCAATTCCTAGGATGGCATAAATAAAACAATATTAATTACCAAGTCTCAACAGAATACGACCAACATAAGATTTAAGAAAATGGATAATTATACGTTTTTGAAAATCGAAGGAAAAGATTAACAAAGTCTAGATATTTAACATTACGTACCAAAGAGGTTACGGGGATTGGGAACAAGTCCTCGCAATATAGAACAAATCCTCGCAATACCTATTGCAAATCGAAATATGTTCGCATTAGAGAATATTTTAATCACGAATTTTGGGTATATGATCGTAATGTACAATGCTATTTTAATTTCATGAATTCATTCAAATTTTAAAACATGTACAATCATTTATTTTAAAATATAAATTCAACATATAGATATGAGTAATGCCACTTGGTCAAGTCAGTATACTCGCACCTTGCACCCAAGTTAGAATGAATTCATAACAGTGAAATGACGGTGTGGTGCCTATATATATATATATACACACACAACTTTTTCTTCTTTGACAAAATATTTAACTTCTCGCCACAAATATGACCACAGACATGGAAATTGGGGAAGCACATGCCTAAAAGTTCCTACGCTAGTATAGTCAGTTGTTTTATGCCTCATTGTATTAGTGGGTTCTATCCCTATTAGAGAGGTAGAGAGGTAGAGAGATAGTACATAAGGTGGTATGTAAATGTGGCATGGTTATGTTCTTATTGATGTATCTGATAAGTTATGATGATAAATAGGTATTCATCAATTTAATTTTTTGTTGACAATATGCTATTTTAAACTACTCTAACCTTTGGAGAGGGACACAAACTTAGATATAAGGAGGCATGTACATTGCCTAGTCAACTAAACTAACCTATATATATATATATATATATATATATATATATTAAATTCTTAGTACAAGTTTATTTTAATAAATAAACCATGTGATATTTGATCACAATGTTAAGTTTCCACGTCAATGTTGGTTTTCAAAACAATCAAAACTGGCCTTATTCAATCTAGAAATTTTAAAATAAAATATAAAAAAAGACCCGTAAAAGTTGTGTGCAAAACCAAACCGACCAAAGGTTTAGTATACCTTCAGAACAGCTTTGTGTCCAAAAGTATCGGTTAACAAAAGATTTTGACCTCTACTGAAAGTCTGGTACGGTGATCAATTAAACTCTCTGCCGATCTGTGTTAAGACCTACTCTATGTCTCGCAATTAAGGAGAAATTTTTGTTATACACACACAATCATGTAATATGTCTCGCAATCCCATTCATTTCAATACTTACTAGCAAAAATCGTAATGCCACTTTTCGGATATATCATACCTGAGCCACCCCTTTCACTAATTGGGTCATCTTCGACGTTTCCAACATTTATGCGAATATCATAAATTGCTGAACCAGGTCGTATGTGTATACCTATCAAGTTATCAACATACAAGAACAAATGACTAATCAATACGTTAAATGTTTCCTTTTGATGCAAGAGCTTTCCCCTATATAGTGATTTTTGTGTCGTGAACATGGAAGTTCATGCGCATATAGAACAATAATGAATGAGTGATGGTATAAGAACACATTATTTTTACCATAACTCTTTAATATACACAACAATAATAAATATGTGATGTTGAGAGAACATATTATTTTACTATATTGTATGCTATCTCTTCAATAGAAATATGATGTACCAATACAAGGAGAGGTTTCATTTTTATTAGAGACGTGCCACACATCGTGGTACAATAATGTTGTCTTCTTAGCATTTCATAATAAAATTTAAGTAATTAATTTGTAGTTCAAGTAGTTAACAACATTTATCTTTTTTCAAATAGAAGGTTGAATCATTTCTTTATCACCGGAGAGAAAATGAAAATTCAAACTTGATAATTACTAGGCTTTGGGTTGTGTTTCAGCAGGGCTTTTTGCTGCAATCACTAGGGCAGAAGCCCAGCCATCACCAGCTGCAGGCCTGATCCAAAAGGTGGATACCAGCCATAACGAACTGGTGGCATTCTTGGAGAGTTCGTGGGTGTTGGTTCTGTGTCCGTCGAAAAGAGTCGAGTGTGGGGGTAAGTGCACCGGGTGGTTTGGCTGCTGTAGTGCATGAGTTATTGATCATTGAGGAGATAGAGAGATAGATATCGATTGGGCTTGGTGGGTGCTAGGGAGATCAAAACCGAAGGGGATGTGTTGCTGGGGTTGGGTGGGAAAATCAATTTGGGTGGCTAGGGTGGAAAGTGTGGGTGGCTGATATTGGGAAAAGTTCAGAGGAGGTGTTGATTTTAATTTTCTGTTTTTACTTTCGTATTTTAATTAGACAAAAAAATAAATTATTATATGAAGTCCAAATATATATATATATATATATATATGGGACATAACTTTAAATAGTAGAGAGAATGGAGTACTAACGTTCATAGATCCATTGTTGCCAAAATTTGAGATGCATTCCACTTAAAAATCCAGAACGCGTACCAGCACACACTTGTAAAGGGGTCAACCCAGAGTAGCTTTTAGCAAGGGCTAAGTTTGGGCAACGCCGAATTAAATCCAATGCAACATCTACAGTAGGGTAGAGGAGGAGTGACAAGAAAAACGAAGGCATCTTATTATATGGCAAAAGGTTAAATTGGAAACACGTACCGAAATTTTTGGCCCTAAAACTCTCCGAAACAATCTCAGCGCCAACGTGGCCGTTGTCTTGCAACAGAGCATCGAGTGGAGTAACAGAATAGAGGTAGCGAGCCAATTCCCAGTGGCCGAGACTGTGAGCCAGGACAAGTGGAATTGAGTTGTTTGGAGGAGATGGAAGGCTAAGCAGCTTCTTGTTTTTTTAATTATGCACTTAGCCAATTGTGTGATTCCTAGAATCGCAGCGTAGGCCATAGCTATTTGACCAGTAGCGTCCTGTATTTCCAAGTCGTCCTCCGTCATCAACTCCACTAACGCTTTCGCCATTTTTACATTTTTAAGCGCAACTGCCAGGTGAAGAGCTGTCCCACGTGTTGTTGAACCTCTTTCTCTGATTGCTTCGGGATTTCAACTAAGATACTCCTTCGCTAAATCCCAAGCACCCTCTCTCACATTATCAATGAAGGGTTGATGGAGGCCGAACTCATTTCTTGCCAAGTTTTTATTGTTTTAATAAATTACAATTTGCTAAGAATGTCAGCGTCCAACTCACTCAAACAAATTTTTTGAAAATTCTTGTCACTTAGTGGATAAGTTAAAGATTAGATATTGAAGGGAAACAAAACAAGGAAAAAAAAAGTGTTTACGAGAGATCACATACCATCATTCGACGTCGGATTCATATTCAAGTCTTCCTGTCGCACCAACGGAAACAACTCCTCTGCATCGCACACATGATTGTTGAGATTTGGATAACAAAGGGAGCTAGAGAGCAAAAATTGAGAGAGAGCTTGAGCAAGAAGAATAAAATGGTAATGACAACTACACCTCTGCATAACCGTTGCAGCAGAGGATATTCATTCATGACCAAAACGTGTTCTTACATCAGCAATTTCAATCTAACCGTTGTGAAGGTTAAGCCAATGTGAATATGACACACGACATTACAAAGCTTTAGAACCGCTGGAAAAGAGACTAACCTAAGCCTTAGAGCCAGCAGCAAGCCCAGCTCGAGGCTAGGGAAAAAAAAAAAATTTGCGTTCCAGCCGAGCAGCCCAGGCCCGGGGGGGTGTGGGACCCACCAACTTGGGCTGGCCCGAAGGCAACTTCTACCCGAGGTCCAAAACGCTGGGGGTGACGTCATGTCGACGTCGACACGCGGTAATCAAATTTTTTTTACTGTTGGCGCGTGCAATGCACGCGTCAACGGTAAAAAAAATTTGAACCAGCGTGCGCTGACGTCAGCGCGACGCAGGGCCAACAGCTAGAAGCCACGTGGCATGCCCCCAGCGCTCCGATTTGATTCCACAGCCTTCATCCAACGGCTGTCGATTTTCCAGCAATAAAATTATGAAAAAAAATCGAAATTTTTTTTAAAAAAATACCATAAAATACTTTAAAATTCTGATTTTTTTTTCCTATACATACCTATAAATACCCTTCACTTTCAGCACCAATTCTCATACATTTTATTCTACTTCTACAATTACTCAACATTTTTTTCACTCTTCACTTAACATTTTCATCTCTTTCACCTTGTATTTTTATTTCTTATTTTTATGGCTTCTTCTATTGAAACCGGAGGAGCGTGGAGCACCATGGAAGATGTTTCTTTGTGTGAGGCTTGGCTCCGAGTTTGTCATTGTCCCGTGACAGGTAATGAGATGAAATTTTTCCATATGTGGAAAAAAAATCGTGCCGAATTTTGCGAAAAAATTCCGAAGTCGCCTCGTACGGAAATGACATTGTTGAGTAGGTGGAAACTTCTCAACAAAGAGATGACAAAATGGAGAGATGCCTTGGCAAAAGCGATGAATTTGTATAGAAGTGGGGAAAATCGTACTAACGAGGTAAGTATTTTGTAATTTTCGTTTTATTAAGTTTAATGTCCTAATATATATATGTTGTTAATATTTATTGCATTTTCAATATTTTGTTAATATTTCTTGCATTTCAAATATTTTGTTAATATTTCTTGCATTTTCAATATGTTGTTAATATTTCTTGCATTTCCAATTGTTTCTTCATATTTCTTGCATTTTCAATATGTTGTTAATATTTATTGCATTTCCAATTGTTTCTTCATATTTCTTGCACTTCCAATTTATTTGTAAGGTTAATTGCATTTCCATTATTTTTATTTTGTTACTTGCATACCCAATATATTTTAAATATTTATTGCATTGCCATTTTTTTTGTTAAATAGCTCATTCAAGCACAGATGTGGTTCGGTGCAATCGGGGGTGGCAAAAAAAGTTTCACCCATCATGAATGTTGGGAGGTGGTGAAATATTGTAAACGCTTCATAATTATTCACACGGGTCCCGACGTTGTGTTAAACGAGACGCCTCTCCGTGATTCAACGACATCAGATTCACCTCTCGATTCCCCTATGAGTGAAGACTCACCCATCCAAAAGAAACCGAGGCCTATTGGCCGAAAGGCTGTGAAGGCTGGCCGAAAGGCTGTGAAGGCAAAGGTAATTCAAGCAATTATAATTCAAAGTTTTTGGAGGAAATTGCAAGGCAAAACACTATAAGAATTGAAATGGAGCAGAAACGCCAAGATATGGAGGTGGCAATTCAAGCCGAGTGTGCACGAGAAAAAGAGTATTTGCGCAAAAAAGATATGCAGAAGACGGATCGGGAAACCATGACAATGGATACAAGTCATATGTCCCCTGAAACAAAACAATATTGGAAGCTAGAACGAAGGGATGTTATGAGAAGAAGACTTTTCCAGGATGATGGGCCTAGAAACACGGATTGGTTAAATGATCAAAACCATTAAATTAGTTGGCATACCTTTTATGTATTTTTATTTTTCATGTTTTCTATTAAAGTTGGTGTACTTCATGTATTTTATTTTAGTAGTAGTAATTCTTAATGACTTGTATTGGATTTCTTTATTTAATAAACAAAGCATTCAATAAAAGACCATTTTATTCAACATATTCCATACATCAAACAAAACATAATTAAAATTAAAACAAAAACTACAAACAAGGCACAATAATAAATAAAAAAACAACACAACCAAACCATAAGCAATAGTAAACAACACAACCAAACCATAAGTAAATAAAACATAACCAAAGCATCTATGCTCCATCATTCATCTTCATTCCCTTTCACCGCCCATATATGCTCTATCAAGTCAAGTTGACGGCTTTCATGAATATACGAAGATTGCATATCTGTATATCGATCTATCATTCGGGTCATCATACGATCGTCCCTCACCAACGGTTTCGGCTCAAACGGTTCTCCATTTGGCCCCATGGGCCTTTCATAAATCCGGGTCAAGGCCGTGTTTATTGGATCCGGTTTATAGACCTCTCCAGCATCATAATCGTACTCATCCTCCACAATCATATTATGGAGGATGATGCAAGTCATCATAATGCTTCGGAGGATCTCCTCATCAAACATACGAGCCGCACCTCGAACAATCAACCATCGAGCTTGAAGGATGCCAAAACACCTTTCGACATCTTTCCTGTATCCTTCTTGATAGGTAGCAAATAATTTTTGCTTATGGGATCGGGGATTCGGAATGGATTTGACAAATGTGGTCCACCTTGGGTAGATACCGTCAGCTAGATAATACCCCGTCTAGTAAACTGTATTGTTGACTTGATAGGTAATATTGGGGCCTTGGCCGCTCAAAACATCGTTGAAGACCGGAGATTGAACCAGGACGTTGAGGTCATTTTGGGCTCCGGCAACTCCGAAGAAAGCATGCAAAACCCATGTGTCGAAGCCAGCAACGGCTTCCAGGATGATACTTTTTGTGCCTTTTCTATTTCCGTAATCACCTTGCCAGGCAGTTGGGCAATTCTTCCATTGTCAATGCATGCAGTCGATGCTACCAATCATTCTTGGAAATCCTCGAGCTTCGGCTTTTTGTAGAAGCCGTTGGAGGTCCCTGGGAGTAGGTCTACGCAGGTAGTCCCTAGTGTACAGATTTTCAACTGCATCACAAAATCTTACCAAAGCCTCCAACGTAGTGGACTTCCCCATTCAGGCAACCTCATCCACCTGATCAGCAGATGCTCCATACGCCAACATTCGTATAACAGCTGTAAGCTTTTGCTCCGGAAGAAGGCCCAAAACCCCAGTAGTATCACACTTTTGAACAAAGTATGCATCATAATTGCAAATATCATGCATGACTTTATTGAACAAATGGGGTTGCATTCTAAATCGCCTTCGAAAATCAACATTAGAGTACAAAGCAGTTGGGATAAAATAATCTTCCAAAATATTCTTACCCCGAGAATGCCTATGTCTGTCCACATTCCGGCGACGGCCGACTTGTGAACCACGGCGGCGACCTTAGTTCTCTTCCTCTTCCATTGCCACTGCTATGAGAACTTGTTCATCGACTTGCCTTTGCAACTCATTGATTTCATCGGCTCTACAGTTTCTCTCCTTTCTTTCTCTCTCTTGCCTCTCCAAGCATCTCCTATATTCTTCCATTGAGAATGAATGGAGTATGAATTCTAAACTCTAAGAAATGAAAATATTGAAAGATGTGGTGTGAGAGGTATGAGGTGAGCCTATGGTTTTATAGAAAAATTTGGCAAGATAGAGATGCCACGTGGCTTGATTTGATTGGATGAAAATCTTATCTGAAATTTGAAATTCATCCGAAATTTGAACCCAAATTTATCTTAAATTTGAATTTTGAAATTCATCCGAAATTTGAACCCAAAAATCTTATCCCGAAATTTTATCCGATTATGAATAGTCTTGACACGTAGGAACCCGTAAATCTTATCCGAAAATATTATCCAAATTAATTAGGGAGTTTCACTAAAACACCCAAAATGGGGGTTGAAATTATAAAAAAACCCAAGCACTATTTAAACATATAAACACACCCAAAACCCATCATTACACACACTCAAAACCCATTTATAAACACACCCAAAAAGTTGACTTTGGGGTTGATTTTGGGTGTGTTTCTATGTTTAAATAGTGCTTGGGTTTTTTTATAAATACATGTCTAGGATTGGGTTTATTTATAAATTTGTAAATTAATTATTGAGGTAAAAAAAGTTGTGAATAAAACAAAAAAATGAATTGTAACTGCCCTTAGCAAGGGCAACAGGTGGAAACACAAAATTCTGATTTGCAAGGGCAACCACTATTCACGTGAATAGTGGCTGCCCTAGCTCCCCCCCTTGCCATGGCTAAGGGCAAATGGGTGGAGTTGCTCTTACACTTGGCATATGAGCTCAAGATGCTCGGCTAACAAATGGTTTAAATAGACTAAATATAAACTGACTAAGAATGATAAGAAAATATCAATTAATTAAGTCGAAATGAGTAATTCTATAGACACTCAATTGGCATCTAGGTCCCAAGTTCCCAACTCAAAAGCTTAAGGTGGTATTGGATTTAGTCCATTTTCGTTTTCTATATTGGTTCCAGTCCATTGAGTTTTTAAATTAAGGTCCAAATGCTTTTATTTTCATTTTGCCCCCTTGAGGTATAAATTTATGAAGAAAATACAACCGTAATTTTTCACTGTGGTTTTGACCGAAATGGTCCCTGAACTTATGCACGAGTTTTATTTTAGTCCTTCAACTAAATGTATACTTATTTAACACAAGAGAGAGAGTTGGAGGACCAATGGATTGAAAAATTTAGTTAAAGAATCAAAATGGAACTCGAGCATAAATTCAAGGAATCATTAAAATTTTTTTTTAAAAAACTCATTTTATATATTTGCGAGAAATTTATGCCACATATGTCCTACACTCAATGAAAAAATTTGTCAATCATATACATACAAGTAAAAACTTAAAAATTCAATTACAAAAATGCTTATAGTTTTACTCAGCCTCGTGCACAGTCAAATAATGTTTACTACTGCAGCAGTAACATCATAAAAATAAAAAATGAAAATACAGTAACCTAGATCGAACCATATATATACAGATGTGATGTGCCCACCATTCCGTCAGAGTCATTTAGGTGTAAAACATGCATGCTTGTTTTGACTGCGTACCTAGAGCTGGCTTTAGCTTTTCGGCCAAAGTATCCCAGGCAGCTTTGGCGGTCTTAGTGCCCAAGACTAAAGGGTAATTAGCAGACCCGCAATAATTCTGGATTAAAATTAAAGCCTTGGCATCTTTCTTCCTCCAAGCCTTAAACTCAGCTTCACCGTCTTCTAGTTTAGGAGGCTCAGTGGTGGCTTCCACAACGTCCCAAAGATCTTCAGCTAACAAGTAGAGTTTAACCTGGAAACTCCAATCTTCATAGTTATGCTGGTTAAGAACTGGGGGATTAGGGATTGTACTAGTGACAGTTGTGGCTGCCATGTTCAATCTGCCAATTGACCCATGGTGGTATTATGTCAATCGAGAGCATAAACGTTAGAACAAACAAGAAAAAGAAAATTAAACAAACACAATCACAGATTGAGTTGTAAAAAGGCTGCAGGTAGAAGCTAGCTTGTAAATTCCCACTATATACGTGCACATAGATATAGGCAACTCACTTCTTACTTACAGATAACAGATCAGCGAAGACCAAAAAGAAGCTAACAAATCTTACCTCGATTTGACAGAAGGAATGCCGGGGCAGGTCACTCAGCGCTTTAACAACAATAGTCATTTTGAAGCAAACGGAGGTTTCACCAATTAAAAAAGACTTTGGAAAAAGACTTGGCAATTAAAAAAAGACTTGGAAAAAGACTTCGACCCATTTCGATTGGGCCGAACTTTAGTCTTCCCAAATTATGGAACTAAAGGACATAATTTGTTTCCATTCAACTATTTTTGGGCGTTGGGCCGAAAAGATTATTGTTGGCAAGTTGTACAAAGAATGAAGATGTGCAAAGAGTTATGATTTTGCTCTTGGTCTTCATGTGTTTCGGGAGGTTTCAGCTTTTTTTAGTGATTTATTAGCTGCTAATGTTCGAAGTGCTGTTAGACCTCGTTTAGTTTCTGTTTAGTTTCCTTTGGTTTGGGGCTTTAGCCCTCTTCTGTACCCAAAAAAAAAAGATAACAAAATATTTATAAATTCTAAACTTTGAAAAACACGATGACCAATTTAGCTAAATTTTTTACTTTTTATGTAGAATCACTGACCAAAAAGTATTTAACCCTTTTTAAAATGTACTCCAAACTCTGGCGAGTAGTAAGTGGGGTCTTCATGAAAATATTTTAGGGCTGCCACCTTGATAGATAATACGTATATGGCCTAGGAAGAAATATTTTATGCGTATAATGCGCATAACCTTGAAACCCATGCTTGCATTCAGAAAAACCTTGGGTATGAGTTAAAAGAGAGATAGACACAAAAATATATACCATCAATTGCAATCAAATGTCTGTCGTGTGCATTTGTTTTTTAGTATTGAGGGGATGAAAATTTGTCAAAATATCAAGTGAGGAGAGAGATAGACACAATACCACAAAATTAGAAACATCGAAGCTAATTCTTCCAACTGCAGTTAACTTATTTACAAAGAAAGTGATTTCTTCTTCGCTTTTCTCCAGGTACGGTAGCGGTAGGGAAGGGGAGTCTACTATGCACGCTCTCTGACAGTGCAAGGATATAGGCAAACTCACGTCTGATTTATAGATAACAAATCAGACAAAGAAAAAAAAAAAAAAAAAAAAAAAAAAAAAAAAAACAAGCTAACAAAAATAAAAAAACATTCATTGGCAAAAGACTTGGCAAAATTACAAAAGACTTGGAAATTAAAAGATTATTGTTGGCAAGTTGCATAAAAAACGAAGATGTGCGCATCAAAAATAAATTTTTTAGTGTCAAACAAAAATGAAATATAAAAATGTTGCGCATGTTACTCAAATTCAATTGAAATACAAGTGTGAATCATCTTGTTTCAGTTACAGCCAAATTTACAGGTAGTATGTTAGTGTACATACTAAGGCACCAGATTGAAGCCTTAGTCTTGTGCCACGTGTATTGTTCACGTGGGGAGTTTTGTGAAGCTTAATTGAGTTCATCCACATGGAGTATCAGAAGGAAGCTATCATGGTGTCAGAGGAGTGCCTCTGATTATCATCGGCGATCCTTGCTTCGCTGCTTCATTCTCCGGTATTCGAATCTCTCTGTTCTTCGAGCTTGAGATTTTGCTTTCTTCAAAGGCTTCTGTGTTGACTCATCTCTATTTTCTAGATTTTCGCATCTTGTTCTTCATTCTCTTAGAATTCTTGCTTGTGGTTGCTTTGTTCCTTTTCTGCAACTCAATTTCAATCTCTGTATTTTACTATGTAAACCCTAATTTTGCTTAAAATGGGGAAGAATTCTGTTACTCCGTTGGATTTGCTTCATAATGCATGCGATTACATTACGCTGAAACTTGATGAGACTAATTACGTTCAATGGAGCTATCAAGTGGAAAAATTTCCAAAAGTTCATCGCCTATCTGGATTTCTTGATGGTATTGTTGTGGCTCCTACTGATTCTAATAATGGTGATTTTAAGGAATTGGAAGCTATGGATACAACAATCTTGAACCTCATTGTTGCTAGTCTTTCATTAGAAATCAGAAGATTTATGAACCTTAGGTAAAGCCAAACGAAACATTTCATTAGAAATAAGAAGATATACTGTCTTTTCTTTACATAATTCATAAAGCATTCAAACAAAAATGTATGCATCAAACAAAGTTAATTATAAGGGTGGTTTTATTTGAACTATATATATAAACACACAAGTACATTGACAAAGCCAAAGACGAACATCACATGACATCAGAAGACAAACATCACACCAATCATGGATTTTATTCCCAGGCTCTGCATTTCTTGTCAAATATTCCTCTTCCATAGGTAAACATAAAAATGTCAAGAAAGAGGGGGAATTGCATCCACACAAACGAGGCGATTGGAACGCCGGCAAGCAAACTGATTGGAATAGATACCCATGATTCTCCATCAAGCATAATAAAAAGAGTTGAAGAAAAAGCAACCATCAAGGCAGCGATAGATAAAAAAAGGGTGAAAAGGCCTAATAGCATTTTTGTGGGCAAAGACCTGAGGAAATCGTCTTCTGCATAACGTGATGTGAGAATTCCCAAGAATATCATCACTGATGTCGTCGAAGAAAAGAGTGATATAGAATCTGAAATTAGAAAAACCCTAAAGAACTTCTTTCTTAAGAAGATGGGAAAACCTGTATCTTGATTGTTTCCACCAGGAACTGTAAATACAGTAGCAAACATAATGGTAACAATGAGGGCACCTACGACTGTGCAAGAAGTTGCTGTCCCTTTCATTGACTCTTCTCCTTCCTTCACCAATTCTTTGTGGTTCTTGGTGAATAGTTCTCGTGCTGTTATTTGCTCGGTCTTATTTCTTGCTTCCAAGTGCCGGGGGGGTAAAATACGTGCCACCTCCTACATTTCATTTAGAAAACTCACATTACATATATAGCCTATAGGGATTGTAGAAGAATATGCGAGTCCCACATCGGAAACCTAACAACATAGAAAGTCCCATATAATAAATAGTTCCACTCCTAATAACATCGAAGCCTTTCTGAAATCTTTACAGGGATATGTAACAAATTAATTGTCTAAGGTTGCATTTATGTAATAAAGTGAGAAAATATGACCTTAAACCATTGTAGCTCTCTTTGCATTTGCAAAGCTGCACCTTGAATATGATTAAGGTGGGCAGATAAACTCCCTGCTGCATGTAGGATAGTATTGTGAGACACATCTGCAGTCCCTACGATAGCATTCCTATCATATTCACTGAACCCATATATAAGATTAAAAACTTTTTCTTGACGACATTCGACGGCGTAATCAAACATTGATCTGCCTCTTTCATCCAACGTCACTAGTGTGAATCTTGGATTCGCCTTACACATCTCCTTAATAAACTCCACTTGTCCTCCTTCTACAGCTCGGAGGATTGCCTTTTTCACGAAGTCAGTTTGCTTCGAGTCAAGATTTGTACATTTTGCCACATCACACACGAGTGGTAGAATTTGAAGAATTCGGTCATGGTGAAATCTCATTTCATGCAAGTCATGGATTCCTAGGTTAACAGTGAAAACAATATTAATCTACAACGTATTACAAAAGTGAGAATTAAACCAAGAATCAATAATGTGGATGGATGTAGCTAGCGTACCTAACAGTTTGAGAAGATTCTTAACAACTCCTTGGAAGAAACCCGTAACTGCATTGCGAAATCCGTAGATGTTGGCTAAACAAAAACAAAAAGGAAAGAAAAACATACAAAAATATTTATAGAACTTTTTTACTTCGACTGCTGTACTCTATTTATATATGATGAACATTTTGAACACAATGTACATGAATACCATCAGGCTTTGCCTTAGAAGGATACGTTATATAAAATATTATATGTGTTTTTTTTCTATTACTTTATATAAAATATAACAAAGGATGGAATATTGAAAACCAAGAAATACCTGAGGAAATGAGATCCCTTCTATTTCTTTTGTCATCTTCTAGTTCTTCCAAATTTACACAAACATCAGGGTTGATAGGAGCAGGTTGATGTTGTTGTACGTGTATATCTAAAGAGAAAGCAACACAATCCAATCAATACATTTTCCTACTTTGCCTGAAGTAGTATTATTCTATTTCTATATAATGATATATATATATATTTATATATATGTGTGTGTGTGCGCGCGCACGCGCACCAATTTAGACACTGTCTTGTGAACCATGAAGGCTAATGAATATGCACTTGCACTTCTTCATATATACATAATAAATCAAATCAAAAGGAAACAAAAAAAATAGAAAGCGCTTGTAAAGTTCATTTCGTATTAATGTAATTAATATCTTTTTTTTTTCAGTCTCAATTTGATTATCCTTGCAATATAAAAGAAATCAAATCAGGCATATATATTTAGTTGGTACATCTCACTTTACATATATCTTTAACATGAAAAATTTAGTTTGATACTACGAAGAGAGAGAGACGAGAGAAGTGAGAAGAGAGAAGAGAATACAAAATACTTACTGTTATAAATCCAGCGTTGCCAAAATCTTAGGGGAACCCCACTTGGAAATGCGGAACGAGAACCAGCCAGTGCATTTAGAGGGGAGTACCCGTAGTAACCTTCAGTAAGGGCCAATTTTGGGTACTTTTGAAGTAAATCCCATCCAATATCTATAGTATAATTGGTTCATCATATAAGCAGCCACAGATCAACATATACTATAATTGGTTATCTATATATATATATATATTTGAAAATGATGTCAAAATTACCAAATTTATTTCTGTGGACAAAGCAATAGGAAATAAGTTGAGCACCATCGCGGCCGTTATTGTCTTGAGTCAAAACATGGATTGGAGTGCGAGAATAGAGAAAGCGAGCTATTTCCCAATGGCCCAAACCATAAGCGGCTAAAACTGGAGTCCTATCTTTTAAGTTGGTAAAACGCATGGTAACTAATTTCTTGTTCTTTTTAACCATACTGGCAACTATTGCGGCCATTCCTTTTTGCAAAGCATAGAAAAAAGCTGTGGAACCATTGTAATCTTGAATTTCCAAGTCCTCTTCTGTCATCAGCTTCAACAACTCTTCCACAATGTGTAACTGCTTCCTCTCGATTGCCTCGTGAAGAGCTGTCCCACCGCTTGTTGAACCTCTATGTGTTAGTGCCTCGGCGTGTCCATCAATAAACTCCTTTGCAGCATTCCAATCACCACGCTTCAAACTATCGTACAAAGGACCATACTTCACATCGCTCTCATCATTATTATTATGCCCTGTTTCTTAGCAAACATAAAAAAAAAAAATTATGCCATCCTGTTTAAATTAAATGTATCAAAACATATTTCCCGTCGTCTCTCATTTATCATTCCTTATTTTGACAAAGAGATATATGCGTATATGTGGCATCAGTTTCACAGCTAGACTTTACTTGCGTACAATAACAAATAAACTTGACAAGAATAAATGAAAAACACCACCCCAGTAAATTAAGGGAGCTGATTTTCACACTCCCTTTTGCTTTTTAATAAACATGTACAATCACTTACTAATATTATGAAAGAATAAAAATATGAGACTATTATACATACCTTGCTCTCTGCATATCTAAGCTCCTAATGACAGTTTGGTTAGTAGCATTCTGTGGTTTTGCTACCATATTTATATGTTAGCCCAGAAAAATTATTATCTATTAACTACAACAAAGATAAATAGCACTCGCATACTTGGTTAAAAAAAACTAAGAATTTGGCGTACAAATACTCACATTTCTATCCATTTTCCATTTTCTTTTCTTTTTTTGTTTTATTTTCTATTAACTTTTCTTAATTCCAGTTATCAAAACCTTAATGTAGGGTAAGGGTAGAATAGGAAAGAGAAAGAATAAAAAAGAACAATATTGATTAAAAAGTATTAAAAAGCAAAAGAGAGTGTAAGTGGAGAAAAGGAGAGTGGGAAAATCACCTCCCTTTAATACTCGGATATATACTCTCAAACTAAAAAGAAAAAGAATGCTACACCCAAAAAATTAAAATTAAACAAATATCGCGCAATATTATATATTATTATACCTATTTTGTGAGCACGGTTGACTAGAGAACGAAAACTATAGTAAACAAAAATAAAAGAAGAACAGAAGGCAACAGAAAATAAAAGAAGAAAAGAATCCAACAAACAAACCTCAAAATTCAAAACTGAAAAAACCCACCATAGAAATAAAACCAGCAATATACATGCAGTAATTAAGGAGTCCATAAAATTAATTGCTGCTGGAGGGTAAAACGGGCATTATGAAATTTTGAGGATGAGACCCAAAACAATCATCAGTTGCGGAGCGTTGATTTTATTTTTATATGTAGGAGGGTAACATATAAATATATTTATAAAAAAAATTAAATGAAATCTTTCAACCTTAACACCATGCATGAAAAAGAAAATATGAAGTCCAGTATGAGTATACCTTCTTCAGAATCAGAAGGCTTTAGCTCTTCAGAATCAAAAGGCTTTAGCTCTTTATTAGAATCAGAAGGCTTTAGCTCTTCAGCCAAAGCATCCCAGGCAGCTTTGGCCTCGGTAATGCCCTCGATTATAGGATAAGTATCATCCCCGCAACACGTCTGGATTGCAAGTAAAGCCTTGGCATTATTCTTCCTCCAAGCCTTAAACGCAACCTCACCATCTTCTGGTTTAGGTGGTTCAGTGGTTGCTTCCACAAGGTCCCAAACATCTTCAGCTAACAGGTACACTTTCACCCGGAGACTCCAATATTCATAGTTACGATGGTTAAGAAGTTTAAGATTAGCAATCGGGGAACCTGTAGCTGCCATGTTCAATCTGCGGAGCTAGAAGCTAGCTTGTAAATTCCCACCATGTGCACATGGATATAGGCAAACTCACTTCTGATTTATAGATAACAAATCAGCGAAGACCAAAAAGAAGCTAACAAATCACCAATTAAAAAAGACTTGGAAAAAGTCTTGGCAATTAAGAAATAAAAGAAGCATGTAAAGCCAGGCACGAGCCCGGCGCGAACCCCAAAATTTCGGACCGCCCCTGCTCGATCACGAACCCCAAGTATAATCTCAGTAAGGTATTAAGTTCAACACCTGTTATCTCACGAAGAGGTATATTAGGTTCAACACGTGTTGCCTCATTAAGAGGTGGTAAGCTTAAGAACGTATATAGTTCCTATCAGTTTAGGAACAAAACATTTATAAAGCATCTATATATTATTATTATTATACCATCAATTGTTTAGTAATGGACTCAGATTATTGTTGGCAAGTTGTATAAAAAACGAAGATGTGCGCATCAAAAATATTTTTTTTTAGTGTCAAACAGAAAAGAAATATAAAAATGTTGCGCATGGTGCTCAAATTCAATTGAAATACAAGTGTGAATCATCTTGTTTCATTTACAGCCAAATTTACAGGTTGTATGTGTTGGAAATCCCTCCTTAGCGGAGTCAAGATGTGCGGCTGAAAAAGAGGAGGGAAATGGAGCTGCACATGCTTTCGGCACCTTCGGTTTCCTCCTTGCTGTTTCTTTCATTGACTTTTCGCCCTCTTTCACCAATTCCTTGTGCTTCTTGGTAAATAGGGCCCTTGGTGTCATACGATTTGTCAGATTTTTAGTTTCACGATGTACAGGATCTACAATACTCTCCAACTCCTGCAGTTCATCCCGCAAAAACTTAGAATTCTTACAAATCATTGAACATTTGCGCTTTGAGATTCTGGTAACCAAACTCATCTGAGCTAAATAGGATGCTAGTGACAGTAATTAAATAAAACAGCTTATGATTGATTTCTTCTTCAATTTCGGGTTTTCCCATTTTGCCAAAACAGAGGCAAGTTTTAAAATAGTGTTGAAAAGGTTATAAGGCACTAAGCACTTCATGGACCCATCTTACAACGTGATCGTTAATTTTTTCCATTCCTTTCCATGTATCAATATTACATAAAATAAGTCAAATAAAATTCGATTAATCATTTATTAGTACTCAACTAATATATGAACACAATGTTTTGTATAAAACATTAAAATGATTTTGCTTATATTAAAAGGACTAAACGCTTTCCTATTTGAACAACTTTTTGCAAGTATAATCCTTGAATGGGAACTAAAAAATAGACGATTTGGATTATGAGATAGCATTGTGTAGGGTTCTAAAAGAGTGATTAGCATTGTACTAACGGATTTAACTAATTATTGTCTGAGGACTCCTATATAATTTTATTGTTACTAGCCACTCGAGATGCGGTCTCACACAATATGAATTTTTTTATTGAGTGAAGAAACTAATGATGTGGGCGTGTAATTTTGTTTTTGTTTCTTAACATGGTTTTTGTTTTACTTAGGTGCCCTTAGGTGTTCTATCCCTATAGTCATAACCTAAACTTGCTACCTTCCTAATTATAGTCAAGTAAAAGAGTAATAGAATACCAAAATGATAATACTACAAACACATCTAAAAGAAGAAACCAAAACTTGCATACCCACTAAAGTAATAAAGAGTCTTAGAAACCTTATCGCCAAAAATAAACTTAAAGCAGAAAATGTGAGTTTTTATCATTAGGTTAGCACATAGGGTAATATGTAGGTACTTATATACATATGCGGAAAATTTCTAACCTTGAACCATTGTAGTTCTCTCTGCATCTGTAAAGCCGCACCTCGAATATGATTAATCTGTGTGTGCTGAGAAAAATTTCCCACCAAATGCAGCACATTATTATTTTCACAATTATCTTTTTTACCTAGTATTTCTTGTTGGTCATGTTTATCAAACTTATATATGAGGCTAAAAGTTTTTTCTTGACGGTGCTCAACGGCAAGTTGAAACACGGTGCTTTCTAGGTGTTAAAATTTTGATGTCGTTAACAATAACCAAATGGCACTCCTGACAACGTACGTGTGCAAATGAGGCAAATGAGATGCCTTTGATTAGCTTGATCGCCTTCTAGTTTTTGAGCATTAGTACGACCATCATTAAAGGCATCGATAGTAGGTTCTTTTTCAGTATCGATAGTAGGAGTAGGTGGTACATGCATACCTATTAAGATAAAAACACGACACTCTTATGAAGTTTTGAAGTAGAACAAATTTGGATACTTTGGGAACAATAATCATGTCAGAGTCAATATATGTCTTTTGATCTATTAGAGTTTGTTTTTCTTCGGTTTAGTGTATTATTGCAATGATCCCACAATCACAGAAGTCTAAAGAAATTTGTTTGGGTTACTTAAGAAAAAAAAACACATATAGATATGCCAGTAAAACAAGAGTGGAGAAAAAAAGAATATAGACCTTCCTATAAAAGAAGTGGAAGAGCTGATAAGAGAGTAAATCTTATTAGAAAACGTAAGAAAGAATTTGAGCTTTCTTATTACTAACCGTCATAAATCCATCGCTCCCAGAATTTGAGCTTGCTTGCACTTAAGAAAATAGAAGGCATACCAGCCAAAAGCGAAAAAGGGCTTACTTTAGATTTGTTTTCAGTAAAAGCCGCTTTTGGATGGCGTTGAACTAAATCCAAAAGAATATCTGTATAGCGAAGTGAAAATAAAACAATATAATTATGCGGAAAAAGATTTGTAAAAAATAATAAATTGTACAGGAACATGTTGAAGTCACCGCTAGTAATTAATTATTTAATAATTGCTTTGGTTTTGGGTAAAGAGGAGAGCTTAAGTGCAGCACAAACACAAGGTTATTTATACCTACCAAATCGGCTTTTCACCACACACGCAGACATAACTACACCGGCATAGGCATGGTCCTCCAGAGTTTCCAGTGGAGAGGCAGAATAGAGATATTGAGACATTGCTACCCTTCCTTCTATAGTCGCCAAGACAAATGGAATTGCAATTTCATCATTGTTAAAACGAATGCTAAGTAATTTCTTGTTCTTTTCAACCATGCACTTAACTATTTCATGGGAATCTCCTCGATGTAATACAGCTAAATGTAGAGCTGCTCCACCAATAGAGTCTAGTATTTCTAAGTCTTCCTCGCTCATTAGCTGCACCAACTCTTTTGCAATTTCAAACCTCCCGTTTGAGACTACGAAGTGAAGAGCTGTCATTGTCGAATTGTTCAAAGGTCGCATTTAGTTTCTCAGGATGTTGCCTAAGATACTCCATGGCAGCATCCCAATCATTGTCTAACAAAGTTTGGAAGAAAGGCATGTACAAGTCATTGGCATCGCCTTCAAGTCCTACGAAAGTTTACGATTTAGTATTACAGAACATTTTGATTTGAATTTAACATATGTGTTAAACTATGATTTAAAAAAAAAAAAAAAAAAAAAAAAAAAAGAAACAAATCAAAAAAATAGTAGTGTTTTTTTACTAATATTGACTAGAAGTCTCTATGAGAATTAAGACACAATACCTTCAACTCGAACTTCGATTGTAGAGTCTTCCTCCACACCAGCATCACCACTGATTAGGGTGTGGTTGGTGTGAAGTTCAGATTCCTCATCTGAAAAGTGGAATGCTTGATGTTAACATTTACGAAATTTTTGTGATTTCTGATATATGAAAGTCTATATTTATTTATTTTATTTTTGTACAAACGATATTGGAGGAGGGGAATTGAACATAAAATCTTGGATCCATGGATAAATGCTATTAATTACTACTTGAGCTACTATCCTCCTTCCTTTTAGAAAGAAACTTAACATGTCTTTTTATCTATCAATACATCCCTAATCCAGTTTGGTTCTTCAAATCACGGTACTAACTGATCCTACAGGCTTGCAGTAATTTGAGCTTCTTTTTTTTATTCCTTATAATACTGAAAATATGTACGTACGTACCTGTGGTTTTTGATGCTTCAGCTGGCTTCAACTTTGTTGCCAAAGTATTCCAGGCAACGTTGGCCACGTAGATGCCCCGAATTAAAGAATGAGTATTGTTGATGCTCTTTTTCGGAGAGGGTCAACTTAGAGGAAAAAGGGGTTTGCCTTCAGCAGGGAAAGGGTCTGGGCCTTCAATAAAGGCTAGCCTGCAGAAGACAAAAATAGGGGAAGCAGTCGTCAAGCTCCGGGCACCGGTGTGGTGCTGGCCGAAGGCTCTCCGATGCTTAAGTCAGCTAAGAATGGTAACTTTTGCAGAGTAATAGTAAAAGGCAGAAAAGTAGTTAGCCTCTTACTAGGGTACTGTTCCCTTTTTATAGGGAAGTGAAAGTGGGAGGTTGGTGTAGATTTCCGATGTGGGACTCTGTGCAGGTTGCCGCGGTGGTGACACGTGTCATGAGAATTAGGTTTAACAGTTTGTGAGCTTTGGCAGTCGGGAGTTTCGGCAGGTGCTCGGCACCTCGGAAGAGTGTCTTCCTTCGGCAAGAGAGAAGGCGTGTCTGCCTTGGTGCTAGTTGTTTTGAGACTGGATATGCTCGGTTGATTATGGTGTAAACAGTAGTCCCCCAAGTTCGCGGTCAAGAAGTGACTTCTGGGTTGGGAACTTGTAAGCTTTTGTGTGATCATGACCGAGCATTCCAGGTTCAGTGGGAGCCGTAGGGCAGTCCCTAGTCCCCCAAGTTGTCAAGCTAGAAGTGGCGTTAACACTTGGAAGGTATAAGAAAAGCTGTGTTAGCCTTAGTGTTTGTTGGTAGCTGGGTACCTTTAAAAGAAAAGTAGACTTGGGTTTTTGAAGCTTCAGTAAGAGAATTAGTGGGCCTAGTGTGTATGACCCGGGTCCTTCACTTGATAACCAAAGGGATAGGTGGTGAGGAAATAGGGATTTGGGCCACAAATTTACAGCAAAAGAAAACCCAAAAAGGGGCCTTGGAATTTTTAAGAGAAAAAGCCGGGCTTTTTGTTGGTCAAGGTTGGGCTTTGGAATTTAGGCAGCAAGGCTCTAGTGGGCTTTGGCAAGGGAGAACCACATGAACCTCCCTAAAAAAATGAATGCTCCTTTTGCAAAAGTCCCAACCGTTTTTATTTTTTTATTTTTTTATTTTTAATTTTTTTTAAGGGACCTTGTGAGCTGAGACTTGTGGAGCTTGGTTGCCGAGGCAAAAGAAAGTGGTTTCGATGTGAGCAGTAGCCGGGGCATGGGCCCACAGATTCCTTTTTTTGCAAGGGGAGTGAGTTGGGACCATTTGGGTAGGCTGGGCCTTCGGCAAGGTCCTTGTTTTGGGCAAGGACCCGGGTATGTGGCCAGGGTTTTTTTTTAGTGGTGACCTGCTGTGTGAGCCTTAGAGAGTGCCCCTAAGAGTGCCCAAACGCTTGCAGCCTCCATATGTTTGAATGCTCCTTGCCGTTCGGCAAGGAGTCAACAAGACCTGAGGCTTGGCTCGAGATGTATGTGTCTTGGCCAAAACAAGGGGCTGGGTTCCTGGGCCTAGGGTTAGAAATAGGGGGGGCAATAAATAAGGTTTTTCAACACCTGCCGTTCGGCAATAGTAGCTGGGACCATTTTCAGAAAAACAACGAAAAAAAACCAAAGTGGAGCTGGAGTGTTCAGACCTTCGGCAAGGAGGTGAAGTGGAGCTGGGTCTGTGGCAACAGAGCCAAGTCCCTTATTTTCGCAGCTTCGGTAGTCTTGAGCTAGGCATTCAGACTGTCGGCAGGTTCCTTCAAAGTAGTTTCGAAAATTCCTAGTGTCGGGACTCTAGATTGGGAGGAGCAAGAGTTGGGACTGATGAGAAGAGGAGAATGGGCCGAGCCTGAATGAGCCTTCGGCCCTGTGGTGAGAGTTCGTGCTTGGGTCGGGGAGTTGCCCGGATGTGTTTTGGTCAACCCTTGCCGAACGGCAAGAGGTGACTGGAGTTTTTAGAGGCCTCCTGTTGGAACTGAACGGGGCTTGCCGTTCGGTAGCTCGAGATTCTTCTGCGGCACTGATTCGGCAAGGAGGCTGGGCTCGAGACATCTGCGAGCAGGAAGGGTTTCAGACTGCTGGTGTCGTTCGGTAAGTTTGGGGTTGGAGCTGGGCAGATCGGGTGTCTCCCTTTCCGTCCGAACGGTGCTTGAGTAAATCGGAGCTGGGAGTGAGGGTGCAGAGACCTAAGGGGCTAGCCACCTGAGTTGATTACCGTGAGTTTGAGCAAGAGCTGGGCTGTTGGGGCAGATTTGGCTAGCGGGTGCCTTGAGCAGTTTTGGAGGTGAGTTTTTTTTTTTTTTTTTTTTCTTTGAGGTCTCCATTTTGTTGCTACATAACCCTTGCCGTTCGGCAAGGGTGCTTGTAAATGTTTTTGTTTTGAATGGTTGTAGTTGTGTGTAGCTAGCTTCCTTGTAGCTGGGTATCAAGATTTGGAGCCTGGATTTGGAGGTTGCAGATCTTGACAAGAAGGTACTTCGTGAGCCCCTCAATTTGTCTCTGGGATATTTCCAGCTTTCGGCAAGGTGGAAGCTAGGTGAGCTTAGCATTTTAGTTTGAGCTGGGCTGTTTGGGCAGAGTCGGCAAGTGGGTGTCTTGAGCAGTGTCGGGTTTTGGCAAGGGGTTTGGATCCTTGGGTCTTGGTGAGCGTAGCTGTGTCGGTGAGCCGAGAATTGGAGCCGGGTAGGCAGTCTTGACACCTTGAGAATTTCATGAGTCCCTATTTGGATTTTTCATGGTCCTTGCCGTTCGGCAAGTGTAGGACCTAGGACTTTCTTTTGTGTGTTTTTATTTTTTTTTTTTTTTTATAACCTTTTGGCAGGTCTTGAGTATTGGCCAATGAGCTGAAGAGCTGGGTCATTTGGAGCTAGGCCTTCGGCAAGGCTGGGCTTTGGGAGCTGGGCTATCCGTAGCTGGGGTCCTTGGCAGAGCTGATCTGGAACAAATTGGGGCTGGGACATTGCAAAAGTAGGCGGAGCTGGGCTTTCCTTGTGACCTGGGTGTCTAGATCAAATTTCTGAGGTAAGTGCTGCCATTTGTGGAGGCCTCCATTTTATTGCTGCCCATCCCTTACCGTTTGGCAAGGGTGTTCGTAAATTTTCGCTGGCTAACCCGATTAGAGCTGGGTCTTTCGGGGTTTGGAGCTGGCCCAAATTGTAGCTATTTGGTTGGGCAAATTTGGGTGGATGTGGGGGTTGGGCCCGTGACTTTGGGCCTGGACTAGGACCAGTTTGGGCTTTTATATGAATTTAAATGTAGGAAAGCTGGGCCTTTATATTTAGAACTGGGTTTTGGGCTTGGCCTTTATCCAAGGCAATTTTGGGCCTGGCCTTGTACTGGGCTTGGGCTTTTGGTAGGTGAGGAGTTGAGTTATCCATGATCTAGGCCAATCGGGTGATATATGTGGAGAAATTCCTTGGAGCCGAGTCATTTGAGGTTGGGCCAATTTGGCAAGGCTTGGTGATTTGAGGCTGGGCAAAAATTGAATTGTGAGGCCACCTATTTTGCATTTCCATGGGCCTTGCCGTTCGGCAAGGTCCCTTCAGCTTCCTCCTTCGTTTTTTTTTGACTAATTTGAAATTAAAAATGCTGTGTAGGTACTCTTGTAACCCTAGGGCCTAGGGGTTTGGGAGGGAAGGTGAAAGGTTGCTAGGGTTTCTCTTGTAACCCTAGGGCCTTATAAATAGGAACTTGGAACTTGGAGTGACGTAGGCATCAAACTTGGAGATTTTGTGAGAAAGATTGTCAGAAAGTGAGAAGGAGAGAAAGATTACTGGTGAGATTTTGGTGGTGGTGCAAACAAGGTTAGACCTCATTTCCCTTGAATTCTCGAAATGAAATTCAACTTTTTGTATGAACATGTTAAAGAGTATGATGAACACCTTGAGCATGAGTATGAACATGTTGAATGTATGCATCTAGATCAAAAAGCATGTAGAGGCTGTCCAATTTTGTGTTTTTGTGCTTAGATCCTCTTTGCATGTGCATTAGTTCCTTTTTCTTGTTTCTGCATGTTGTAGATGTCTGAGAGTGAAGAGGCCAGTGAGTATGTTTGTTCTGAAGAGGAGAGTTCCCAGACAGATAGTTTTGTAGAAGGGCTTATAGAAGCTAGGATGGGAGTGCATGAGGGTGAGATGGCTGGGCCATCAGTAGAGTCTGGGTCAGAGGCATATAGGAAGATGCAGAAGAAGTATAAAGTGTTAGAAGCCATGTTGATCGGGTTCTAGCCTTGGCACATACACCGGAGGTGGGCTCGAGCAATCAGACATCACCATCAGAGTCTGTGGGTATAGCCATGGTTTCAGCTTCAGAGGGGGTGGACATCCGGGTTGGTGTCCCGTTGGGAAATCGGAATACACTCACAGAAGCCAAGTTGGTTGAGCTTCGGACAGATTATAGTGTGCCATCCTATGTGGGCCTGAGGTTACCTAGTGCGCGGATGTAGTGAGATATCCTCCGGAGGGTTCAGTGATGATATTCACCGATATGTACCAGCATGGTCTCAGGCTACCGTTTCATCCTTGGGTACAGATGATGCTGGCCAAGTTGGGGTATGCGCCGGGGCAATACAATCCCAACTTTTGGCTACTTCTGCATGGAGTTTACATTGCTTGGTGGTTGGTTGGGTTGGGGGAGCCAACATTTGAGCAGTTTATGTACTTGTATTCGATCTCCAAGCAACAGGGGACCTTTGGCTGGGTACAAGCCAATTGCCGGAAGGCAAAGGAGAGAGGTTACTTTATTGGGCATAAGCCGAGTACGCAGAAGTCTTGGCGGAACAGGTGGTGCTTGGCCTATGGTGATTGGGAGTGTCCTCCAGGGAAGACCGTCTCCAGACATATTCCAACCCACTTCCAGTCGATAGGTCCTTAGCCCCATCCTTTAAGACTAGTTGTGTTGTAGTGTTTTGACGCTTGGGTCTTTATTTATGTTTTATTGTTTTGCTTGTGCAAGCATAAATGGCTAAGTTGATATCTGAACTGTGGTGCAGGTTCGGTGAAGTGGGGACCGATCTCCAAGGAGCGAGAAGACGAGGTTGAGAGAGTGAGGTCACTGTTGTCGGAGACCCAGCGTGAGCGTAGAAACTTAGTCACCCAGAAGAACCTGTACGAGTCCGGACTCTTGCAAGGGAGTAAGTACCTGGGTCACTGTTGTTGTTTGTCTTATGATTCATTTTGTAGTTGAAACTGACTTGGCTTTTGATGTGCAGTGGCAGGGATCATAAGGGGGAGCACGAAGGTGGCCATGGATCTGGATGATCCCGAGATGCAGAAACGGCTGAGGGAGTCTCGGGCCAAGAAGGCCGAGAAGGGAGGTGCCCAACAGGCTGCTGGGAGGCGTTCCAGAGATGAGGAGGGCCTAGTCTCTGATGTGCTGGGAAAGAAGAGAGCGCTGGAGGAAGCTCACCGGAGCGTGATGGGGACAGGGCCGAGGCTTCCTCCCTTTGACCCGCAGGCGCCGCCGAAGCTCCCCTTTGGTATGGATGATGTTTACGCCGAGGGGGTAGAGAAGGTGGACTTCTCTGGACTGCGTCGGCAGAAGAAGGAGGTGAACTTGGCCATGCATCGGCAGGAGGTTCCCTTGGTGAACGTCTTCCTGGAAGGCGTGAAGAGTGACCCAGAGGTTCTGGCGAGGACCCCGGCTACCTCCTATGCAGATCGGGCCCAGAAGACGCTCCTGACCCAGGCCTATGTAAGTTGGCTTGCCTTAAGACTTTGCTCATATAATTCGAATTTGCCTTGAACTGATAATGTTGTGTGTTGCAGGCTTATGGTGAGATGTACGTGAATATGGCCAAGGCCGATAAAGAGATCCAGAGGTTGAAGAGGCGCAATGAGATGGCCAAGGATAAGGTAGCGGAGGCGCAGGAGGCCATCCGAGAGAAGAACACCCTGGTGCTGCAGAAAGCGGCGATGGCCAAGGAGATGGAAGAGCTGAAGCGGTCGAGGGCCGAGGAGGTAGCTGCTGCCCGGGTCGAAGCGATCGAGTCGTTTCGGGGTTCGGATGAGCTGAGGAACTACATCATGGATCAGATGGTGGCGATGCAGCTGGGTTGGGAGGAGAGGGTGGCGATGTTCAACCCTTCAGTGGAGATTAACTTTGACACGAGTGGCGAGCCTCCCTCATCTAGTCGTACCACTGATGTCGTTCCAGAGCCAGAGCCAGAGCCAGCCATTACGGATGCTCCATCGACTGAGTCCTGAAGGCGTTGCCTTCTTTATGTATTCTAGCTTTTTAGTTTAAACACTTGATGTTTATTTTGATTATGTATGAACATTTTGCCTTGCCTGGGGCAAGGTTACTTTGATGTGCTATGATATGAGACTTGTTGTCATTTGATATCAATTGTGCTTAGCAAAATGAGAACCATGTGATTGATGAAAATGAGCCAGGGTCGGGCGTTCATTAAATATGTGCCGGAAGGCAAAAAGTACAAGAGTTGGTTGAGTCAAGGCTCGAGACCAAAGTATAAGAAAACATAATAGCCTAGAGTCTAGGTATGTTTACTTATAGTAGTACTTGAGGTGATCAGCATTCCAAGGATGAGGCAAGGTCTTGCCCTTGGTGTCACGAAGCTGATAAGTGCCGGGGCGGCAGACTTTGGTAACCTCATAAGGACCTTCCCATGTTGGGCCCAAGGTACCTTCAGTGGGATTCTTGGTGGCCAAGGAAACCTTGCGCATGACCCAGTCCCCAAGTTTGAAAGCACGGGCTTTGACTCGGGAGTCGTAGTACTTAGCGATGCGCTGTTTGTACGCGACATTGCGCATGTTGGATTGGTCACGAAGCTCGTCAATGAAGTCGAGGTTCAGGGCTAGCTGCTCGTCATTGGCCTCGGCCTCATAGGTGGAGGTGCGGTATGTGGGCTGGCCAATCTCCACTGGTGCCACTGCTTCGGTACCAAAGGAGAGAGAGAAAGGTGTTTCTCCTGTTGAGGTCCGGAAGGTGGTGCGATAAGACCAGAGAACCTCTGGGAGTAGCTCCGGCCAGCAACCTTTAGCTTTGTCAAGCTTAGTTTTTAGAGTTTTCTTGATGATCTTGTTCACAGCTTCCACCTGGCCATTAGATTGAGGATGGGCTGGGGAGGCGAAGCAAAGCTTTATCTTGAGGTTGGAACAAAATTGCTTGAACTTTGCGTTGTCAAATTGCCGGCCATTGTCTGTGACGATGGTGTTGGGGATGCCAAAGCGACAGACGATGTTTTGCCAAACAAAAGTTTCAATGCGGGCTGCAGTGATGGTGGCTAAGGCCTCAGCTTCAACCCACTTGGTGAAGTAGTCCACAGCTACAACTGCATACTTGACTTGGCCCTTGCCCTCAGGCATAGGTCCAATGAGGTCAAGTCCCCATTGGGCGAATGGCCAAGGACTGACCATGGCTGTCAATGGCTCAGCTGGAAGTTGTGGGATGTTGGCAAATCGCTGACACTTATCGCACTTCTGGGTGAAGGTCTGGGCATCAGTGTGAAGTGATGGCCAAAAGTATCCCTGCCGAATGATCTTGTGTGCTAGGGAGCGAGCGCCAGAGTGGTTGCCACAGATACCCTCATGAATCTCTCTCAGGACATAGGTACCTTCCTCTGGGGTCAAGCACCGAAGGTAGGGGAGGCTGAAGCCGCGCTTGTATAGGGCACCATTGATGATCAAGTATCGGGCGGAACGATAGCGAACACGCCGCGCTTCAGCAGGATCAGCAGGTAGTGTCTGGTTCTGCAAGAACTGAGTGATGGGGTCCATCCATGTAGGGCTTTGATCGATGACACAAATGAGTGGTGCCCGTGTACTGGGCTGGTCCAAGAACTCGATGTGGATGTTTCGACCTATGCCCTGCTCCATCGCCGAGGCTAGCCTTGCTAATGCATCAGCATGGCTGTTCTCAGAGCGTGGCACCTGGCCTATGAGATAAGCATTGAAAGTTGTAAGCAGGTGGCGGGTATGTTGGAGGTAGGCTGTCATGGAGATGTCCTTGGCCGTGAAGTCCTGGTTGACTTGGTGGACAACAAGCTGCGAGTCGCTGAATATTTGGATTTGCTTGGCGCCCATCTCCTTGGCTAGGCGAAGGCCGGCTAAGAGTGCTTCGTATTCGGCCTCATTGTTGGAGGCGTGGAATTTGAAGCGGAGGGCGTACTCAAGGGCAACCTTGTCTGGGGATATGAGAACGAGGCCAGCTCCACATCCCTGGGCATTGGAAGAGCCATCCACATACAAGGTCCACAAGGGCTGAGTTAAGTCTAGGGAGCCGTTTGCTGGCGACATGGACCTGGTTCGAGGTAGGAGTAGGCGTGATTGCAATCTGAGGACTGGCCAGAGTATGGGGTTCGGTGAATTCAGATATGAAATCAGCCACGGCTTGGCCCTTTGCGGCTTGGCGGGGTTTGTAGTGGATATCAAACTCACCAAGTTCAATGGCCCACTTGACTAACCTCCCAGAAGTCTCTGGCTTCTGCAACACTTGCCTGAGTGGTTGGTTGGTTAGGACATGGATGGTGTGAGCTTGAAAGTATGGCCGGAGGCGTCTAGCCGAAACCACCAGGGCGAAAGCAAGTTTCTCAATGTCTGGGTATCGAATCTCCGCATCTTGCAATCCTTTGCTCACATAGTGCACCGGATGCTCAGCACCTTCATGTGGTCGAATGAGCACTGAGCTAACCGCTGTAGCCGAGACAGAGAGGTAGATGGTGAGGACGTCCCCAGACTCAGGGGTTGACAATAAAGGGGCTCGGCTCATGTATGCCTTGAGCTCGCCGAATGCCTGGTCACATTCTGCAGTCCAGGTGATGTTGCGCTTGCTACCCTTAAGTGCCTTGAAGAATGGGGCGCAACGATCAGTGGCCTTAGAGATAAATCTGGTCAGGGCTGCGACACGCCCGGTAAGGCTCTGAATGTCCTTGACCGTCTTGGGTATCGTCATGTCCAAAATAGCCTGGATCTTCTCTGGGTTGGCCTCAATACCTCTTTGGCTGATCATGAAGCCAAGGAATTTGCCGGAGGCCACCCCAAATGCACACTTGGTGGGGTTGAGCCGCATCCTATACTGCTTCAAAATGGTGAACGTGGCAGAGAGGTTGGGGATGTGCTGGTCAGCAGTGCGACTCTTGACCAGCATGTCATCAACATAAACCTCCATGGTGTTGCCAATGAGTGGAGCGAAGATGCTGTTCACCAGACGCTGATATGTAGCCCCGGCGTTCTTGAGGCCGAATGGGCATGACTTTGTAGCAGTAAAGGCCACGGTCGGTGATGAAGGATGTATGAGCTTGGTCCTCAGGATGCATGAAGATCTGGTTGTACCCTGAGTAAGCATCCATGAAGCTGAGGAGGGCTTGGCCAGCTGTGGCGTCAACTAGCTGGTCAATGCGGGGTAGGGGGAAACTATCCTTTGGGCAGGCCCGGTTGAGATTTGTGTAGTCTACGCACATGCGCCAACCCTTCTTTAGTTTACGTACCATTACCACATTGGCTAGCCAGGTGGGATAATCCACCTCCTTGATGAAACCAATGGTGCTCAGCTTATCCACCTCCGCCTTCATGGCCTCATACCGCTCTGGGTCATAAGCACGACGCTTCTGCCGAACGGGTCGGACGACAGGATTAATGCTTAGCCTATGGGAGATGACGTCAGGTGATATGCCCGGCATGTCGTTGTAAGACCAAGCAAAGACTTCAGAGTTGAGGCGGAGGAAGGCAATAAGATCAGAGCGAAGCTCTTGGGAGAGGGAGGTGCCGATCCTGACCTGTCGATCCGGGATATCCTCATGGAGAGTGACCAGTTCAAGGTCCTCCACAGGTTCGGCCTGTTGGGTGGCAGATTCCTCCCTGGGGTCCTCTGGGCGCTCAGTGCCAGCTCGAGGTGGGGCTAGGGCCTGGGTTACTGCTAGGGCCTCACCCCTATGTTGGCGATTAGTAGACTTTACTGCTGAAGCATAGCAGCTTCGGGCGCCCAGTTGATCACCGCGCGCAGTGCCCGTGCCATAGGGGGTAGGAAATTTCAACAGTAACATATGTGTGGAAATGAAAACCTTCATCTGGGCCATGGCAGGGCGTCCCAGGATAACGTTGTAGGCTGTGGGGCAGTCAATGATGAGGAAGGGAGTGGTGACCGTCGTTCGCTGGGGAGCTGCTCCAATAGAGATAGGGAGATGAATGCTCCCAATAGGCTGGACCACATCACCCGAAAAGCTCACCAGGGGTGTGACGCTTCGGTCGAGCAAATGAGATGGGACCTGGAGCTCATTGAAGGCATCAGCAAACATCACACTGACTGAGCTGCCAGTGTCTACCAATATGCGCCCAACGTCAAAGTTAGATATGTCGGCGCGGATAATGATTGGGTCATCATGAGGGAGGATAACGCCGCGCTCCTCCTCCTCGCAGAAGGTAATGGGGGCCCAGCCTGTTTTTTGTGTCTTCGGCAAGCGTCCCTGCTCAGTACTGAAGACCTGGTGCGCATAAGTAGAGCGGACATAATGTTTGATGGAGTTGTTGGAGGTGCCAGCCATGGTTGGGCCACCGCTGATGGTTGAGATCATGTTGATCTGCCGTTGGTGAGGGTTAGGTGGGAGGTTGTGCACGTATTTATCCAGCTTCCCCTCGCGAATAAGTCCCTCAATGATGTTGCGCAAGGCAACACAAGATTCGGTATCATGGCCACCGAACTGATGAAAGCGACAGAAGACTCCTGTGTTAGGCATAGGCTTGCTGCCTGGTTTCCGGGGTGGAGGCTGAGGTATGATAGGTGCCTCGTGCACTAGGACATTCTCATAGGTAGTGTTGAGGGTGGTGAAGACCTCGAACCTGGGTTTGGGTGAGAATGGGAGTGGGGCCCGGTCATTTGTCCTGGGGGGGTTGCTTCCACTAGACTGGTGGTGGTTCCCATGTCTGCCCCGCTTGTTATTGTTGAAGGTATGCTGGTAGCTATCCTTCCTCTTGGGGTGTTGGGCACCCTGGGTGCTTGGTGCAGGGGCAGAATGTTGGGGTGGAGCTGGGATGGGTACCGAAGCAGGTGGAGGATCAGCAAAAGGATTATGCGCCGGGGATGGCTGGGCTGCGCTTGGAGTTGAAGTACTCAGCCTTGGCATGAACTGCTGCCTGCTTCATCAGCTCGGCATATGTGTTCCAAGGGTTGCTGTGGACCAGGTACCGGAAGTTAGACTCTCGGAGGCCACTCTTGAAAGCACCGAAGGCGGCACGATCATCAGTATCTGGGCAGCGGGAGTATTCGTGGCTGAACCTGGCTGCATACTCCCGAAGGGGCTCATCCTCACCCTGTCTAAGCATGTATAGGTCGTCCGCGGAGTAGAGGCGATCGGTCTGGATCATGAAATGGTCCAGGAAAGGCCTGTTTCAGACTGTCAAATGTATTGATAGTGCGGGGGTTCAGCCTGTAAAACCAGTTCAGGGCCGCGCCACTGAGAGTGGAAGGGAAGAGGAGACACATGCCTTCGTCAGTGAGGCCCTTGCACCCCAGGGCAGACTGGAAAGAATGTATGTGGGTGAGAGGATCCTCTGTGCCAGTGTAGAAGGCGATGCGGAGTGGCTGGATGTCCTTCTCCTGGTGGTAATTAAGGATGCGTTCGGTAAAGGGCCCAGGTCGTGGCTTTGCCCAGAGAGGTTGGTGGTTGCGCTGATGTTCGCTCTCCAGGCGCCGGACTTTCTCGAAGAGAAGCCTCATTGCCGGGTCGGTATGAGGGAGAGTCTCGGGTGCTGGGGGTCTGGTGTGTGGGTGGCCATGGGCTGGGTAGAATTCTTCGAACGCCTCGGTGTGATAAGACTCGTAGTCTTCTGAGTAACCCTGGCCCCCAGTTCTCTGAGTCCCCTATACCTTCTCCAAGGGGTAGTTGGGTAGGCTTTGGCGGGGGGCCCAGGTGTTTCATCTTTGGGTCTTGGAGATTAACAGAGATAAGATGGGGGTTCCGTTTGACGGTCCAGGATACGGTCCCTGCAATCCCTGTAGACCTTTGTTGGTTCATGAGGGCCGGTTCCTGGTGGGGAGATGCGGAGAAGCCGCGACTTGGTCGTTTCCGGATAGAGGGGGCCTTTACCCTTGCTGGGCTTAGGCTGGGTTGGGACATTGTGGTGGGAGTGCTCCGGCTGGTTTGGCTGTGTACGCTCAGGTACCTGGGTAGGGCCGTGTTGGGAGCCTTGGGTCTGATTCATCTCCCAGTTACGCTTCAGTGTGCGGTAGTCATGCTCGAGCTCGACGTTCTTAGCATGAAGATTGTCATATTTCTCAGACATCTTGGTGACACTGGCGCGGAGGCTCTCCAGTTCTGCCTGGAGATTGGCATCTGCTGAAGGTCTTCTCTGGGAGGTACCCCCATGGGGGATATGGTGCTGAGTCCCCTGGCTATCCTCAGTAGGCATAGCTGAGTGTGGAGTGAAGAAGAGGCGACGGGGCCGGATAGGAGAAGGAGCCAGCTGGGCTGGTAGAGAAAAAATGGGATTCAAGTATCGTTTCCCACAGACGGCGCCAAACTGTTGATGCTCTTTTTCGGAGAGGGTCAACTTAGAGAAAAAGGGGTTTGCCTTCAGCAGGGAAAGGGTCTGGGCCTTCAATAAAGGCTAGCCTGCAGAAGACAAAAATAGGGGAAGCAGTCGTCAAGCTCCGGGCACCGGTGTGGTGCCGGCCGAAGGCTCTCCGATGCTTAAGTCAGCTAAGAATGGTAACTTTTGCAGAGTAATAGTAAAAGGCAGAAAAGTAGTTACCCTCTTACTAGGGTACTGTTCCCTTTTTATAGGGAAGTGAAAGTGGGAGGTTGGTGTAGATTTCCGATGTGGGACTCTGTGCAGGTTGCCGCGGTGGTGACACGTGTCATGAGAATTAGGTTTAACAGTTTGTGAGCTTTGGCAGTCGGGAGTTTCGGCAGGTGCTCGGCACCTCGGAAGAGTGTCTTCCTTCGGCAAGAGAGAAGGCGTGTCTGCCTTGGTGCTAGTTGTTTTGAGACTGGATATGCTCGGTTGATTATGGTGTAAACAAGTATCATCCCCACAAGAACTCTGAATTCCATGTAAAGCCTTGGCATTAAGTTTGCTCCAAACCTTAAATTCAGCGTCTCGTCTTGGAGGTTGATTGGTGTCATTGACAAAGTCCCAAAGATCTTCAGCCAACAAGTAGATTTGCATCCGGAAGCTCCAATCTTCGTAGTTATCATGGTTAAGAAGTTTCAGATTAGCAATTACACCAGGGGCAGCTGTAGCTTCCATGTTCGATCTGTCAATTTATCCCATGTGAGTTTTATGTCAATCGAGCATATCATATGTGAAAACAAGCAAGGAAACAAAAATGAAACAAATTAAGTGTAACTATGCTCTCACAGGTTGGATTGGGGCAATCTTCAAAATTAAGCTGCTGCTAGAGCTAGCTTGAAATTCCCAGGATGTCCACATAGGGTACCCCCAACGTCTGATTTATATAACTAAAAATTTATACATGATTATTTATAATAACAAATTATCAGCAATTAAAAAAGACTTGGCAAAAGACCAAGATGATGCTCATTAGATCGTGGTCCCACTTAGTTTGGCACTATACTTAAAAGAACTAGTCACTCATGAAATTCTCTGCAAGCATTTATGAAGCCCGACCTAATATTTACCGATGTGGGACTCAATATGCTAGCACACCTTTGGAATTGTTACTTAGAGATTCTTTGAAATCTACAATTGTAAAGTCAGTATAAAAAAGGGGACGGCATCCTTTATAAATTCTAATTGATGTGGATAGTTCATCAACTGCCCCGTAAGATATATGGAATGGAGTGAGTGATGATATATTAATATTCTAAATTCAAATCTATCTGTGAAAAATATTTTAAACACATAGACAACAAATGTACAATTTTGTTTAGTCTTTTAATTTAAACTAGTTGTGATTAAAAAAATTGGGATAAATCAAAACGGGTTGTGACAAAAAAATAAAAGTCATTCATTATGCCAGGTCCTTCCATGCATTATTCTTGGCAGTGTATCAATTTTTTTTAATAAGGTGCATCATTTATTCTTTGAGTAGTGCTATCTTCCATCCATGATCTGACATAAAAATCAACGGTGCAATGAAACGTTAGTTTTACAAGTGGCTCAGATTAATAATTCAAAGTAATGCGAGATGTACCATAATTTGATATCACATGATGTAGTGTATTTTATAATTTAATTTTATTATCTATTTTAATTCATTAATTATCATAGTAATTCAAAAATCCATAAGTCTCACCATTGAAACCTACCCAATGAAGGAGGTCTGGGGATTTGGAGCAGGAGGCTTTGATTTGATGGGCTCCAGGAAGATGGTTGTGCGAGCGATCAGTAGACATGGTGGTTTTAGAGGGAGGTCAGGGAAGAGGATGTGTGGTGGCTGGGCGGTGGGTAGTGGTGTCTGCGAGGGGGGATGCTCTGTCAAATTTTGCTGTGCATGTGTTTTAAAATTGGATGCTCTCTTCCACTTAGGATTTCGTCAAAAATTTGCTTTACATCATATTTACCTTTCATATGTCATGAAACAGGGATGAATAAAAAGAGTACCTCCCTATCCTTGTCTAGCAGTGGAAGAATCCCAAAAGGTGCCATATCCTCCCAAAACATCTGATGTTGAAGCCGCATGCCTACCTGGGTCAAAGAATGCGCCACCTTACTGCCCACTTGTTAGAGTTTTGTGAAGAGATAATGGTGAATAGAATGAGAAGAAAAACGCAGAGAGAGGAAAGAGCAGGGAGAGAATCAAATCGAGTGTGTATTTCTCATTTCATGCTCTAGCGGAAAATAGAGCAAGCTCAGTATGAGCTATATGACCGTTAGAAAGAATAGCTGGATTCTCTTACATCACTGAAAATCACAGCCTTACATCCAAAACTGCTCTCTAGGAGCATTACACGTGGCTATCACAACTTTACATTACTAACGCCTAACACTTGTCAATTTTAGTGACTAAGTGAATACACCATTTAGCTTAATAGGCCTAATTACATTTCTATCAGCTCACTACTTACGTTTCAACACTCCCCTTTAAGTTGTGAGCTGATTTCACACCAAACTTTTCTCTGAGATAGCAGAAACGATCCTTAGCCAAAGCCTTTGTAAAGATATCTGCTAACTGCTCATTTGTAGGGCAATAATCAAGTCCACAATTCCTTCTTGCAAAGCATCTTTAATAAAATGATACCTCCGATCAATATGCTTGGTTTTTTTGGTGAAATACAGGGTTCTTTGTAATGGCAATAGCTGAAATGTTGTCATAATGTAGAGGTGTAGCTTCTGTTTGAAATTCTCCAAAGTCTTCTAGGACAAATCTCAACCAAATAGCTTGTGTTGTTGCTTCAGAGGCACTAATGTATTCCGCTTCTACTGTAGAGAGTGCAACACAATTTTGCTTGACTGAAGCCCAAGCAAACACTCCACTGCCAAAGGAAAAGGCATATCCAGAAGTGCTCTTGCTATCATCCACTGAACCACTCCAATCGCTGTCACAATAGCCAATTAGAACTGCCTCTTTTCCTTTCTCATACTCCAGACCATAACCCAAAGTTCCTTTTAAATATCTAAGAACACGTTTTGCTGTTCCAAGATGTTTGCTAGTGGGACAATGCATGAACCTTGCAAGCAAACTAGCTGCAAACATAATGTCAGGTCTAGTGGCTGTGAGATACAACAGACTTCCAACAATCCTTTTGTATTGCTCTTCACTTGCCAAGCCACTCCCATCATCCTTACTTAATTTCTTTGAGGTGACTAGTGGAATAGATACCGGCTTACACTCACTCAAGCCAAATATGCTTAACAGAGTTGTTGCATATTTCTTCTGATGAAGGAATATGCATGTTGGTGTTTGAATTACTCACATTCCTAAGAAGTGATGCAAAAGCCCCAAATCAGTCATTTCATATTTCTCCTTCATGTTCTTCTTGAATTCTTCTAACATTTCTTGATCATTTCCAGTGTAGACTATATCATCTACATAAATAGACACTATCAAGATGCTTGCTTCACTTCTAGTCTTGACATAAAGAGTAGCCTCACGTTGACTCTTTGTGAAACCACACTCAGCAAAATAACCATCAATTTCACTATACCAAGCTCTTGGCGCTTGTTTCAAGTCATATAGAGCTTTGTGCAGCTTGTAAACCTTGCTTTCACTCCCCTTCACCACAAATCCCTCCGGTTGATCTACATACACTTCTTCTTCTAAGATACCATTTAGAAAAGCTGACTTAACATCTAATTGATATAGCTTCCAACTCTTCTGTGCTACTAGTGCAATTAGAGTTCAGATTGTGTCTAATCTAGCCACTGGTGCTAATTTTTCATTGTAGTCTACCCATGGTTTCTGTGAGTATCCTTTAACCACCAGTCTTTCCTTATTCTTCTGCACTGAACCATCCATATTTAGCTTAGTTTTAAATACCCATTTAACTCCAATCACTGGTTTATCCATAGGTCTGTCAACAAGTTCCCACGTAGCATTCTTTTCTATCATGTTCAACTCATCTTTCATTGCCTTCATCCATGACTCATCCTTCACAGCTTCTTCAACTTCTCAGGCTCCATTATGCACAGATTGCATTGTGCTAAAATATCATCCAACTTCCTCCATTTCAATGGAGTATGATCAAAGTTCTGAATGTCTTCCATTCTACTGCTTGCTTTGCTTGATTCTTCATAGGAGACTGAGTCTCTAGATATGAAACCAGAATTCTGATTTCCTACAGGTGTTTCAAACGATTCTGCTTGAGAATTCCTAGGCTGCTCTTTATAGTTCACCATAACCACATAATTTTCAGTCACTTCCTTCCAATTCCAGGTTGCTCATTCATCAAATACAACATCTCTTGACAGTAGCAGTTTTCTAGTGACAGGATCAAACACTCTATAGCCATTCTCACATGTTGCTTATCCAACAACACTCCCCTTGTGCTTTTGGCATCCAATTTCTGTCTACCTTTATCTGGTTTATGCACAAAACACACACTGCCAAACACCTTCAAATGAGCAACACCTAGTTTTCTTGTACTATAAGCTTCAAACGGAGTCTTGTCTCTAAGAGACTTAGTAGGACACCTGTTCAAAATATACACTGCAGTGTGTACAGCTTCTGCCCACAAGTAATAGGGCAACTCCTCCTCATGTAGCATAGCCTTAGCCATCTTCACCACTGTCCTATTATTTCTTTCTACCACTCCATTCTGTTGGGGTGTGTAAGCCATGGAGAACTACCTTTGAATTCCTGCATCTTCACATAATTTATTGAATTCACTATATGTGAACTCACCCCCTCTATCACTTCTAACACATTTCACTTTGCAACCACTTTGCAACTCTACCATAGACTTGAATTTTTGAAAACAGTTTAGTGCATCAGATTTATATCTCAAGAAGTAGACCCAAGTCATCCTTGTACAATCGTCTATGAGCAACATAAAGTATTTATTACCTGCTAGGGACTCATTTTGCATTGGTCCACACAAGTCCATGTGTATTAGCTCAAGCCCAATGTCCAAATCTGTCACACTTATAGCACTTAGATTGGCCCTTATATCTACATTCTCCAAAATGAAATTTAGAGCAGACTTTGCATTGAGGCTTCACTCTATCTTGATGCACATATTGTGATCCATTTGAGTTCTATGCAGCACCAACTTGCTGTGGCTAGGTCTAGACTCCCATGGTTTGTTGTTAGACTTCCAATTTTTCTGAGACTTAGCAGAACCAGTTTGAGTACTATTCTTGTTCTGCCCTTGTGTATTGACTGAGAAAGAGCCAAATGCCTTCTCAGCTGTGTCCACATTATGCATGTAAAAACACTGCTCTTGGCTCTTCAATATTGCAATAACCTCCTGCAATTCAATAGTCTCCAAACTCTTTATATTTTCAATCACCAAGCAGATGGGGTCATACAATTTACTAAGAATGATTAACACTTTTGAACCAGCCTCTCGTTTGATAACACTTCTCCAAACGTTTTCATTTGATTTATCAATTCATTTAACCAAGTAAGATATGCTCAAATTCTCATATGAGATTCTGGAGTTTTACATATCTAACCTGATCACCACCGTGGTACTCACTATAGAGCAGATTCCATGCCATTTTAGATGAGTCGGTGTAGGCAATCCGAGGAAAGATCTTGTCAGAAATTGCGTTTTGTATAATGCCCAGAGCCTTCACGTCTTTCATGAGCACAACTATCATCTCTGCATCAACTTCTTCTTCCGATGACTCTTCAGCTTTCTTCGTCTTCTTCGAATCAGGGGTTGGAATCCCCTTTTCTACAAGACTCCATAACCCAAGAGATTTGAAGATCGTTACCATCTTAATCCTCCAGAACTCGTAGTTCTCACCGGAGAAAATTGGAGTCCTCACCTCCGAGCCTCCAGACCCAGACATCTTTTGGTCTGAATCAACCAATTTTCTCTTCTCAGATGCTTAGCTGAGCTTCGATTGAGCTCAGTGACCTCACAGACTACGCCCAGATCTAAATGATCCAACCTGACTCTGAGGCCATGTTAGAGTTTTGTGAAGAGATAGTGGTGAATAGAATGAGAAGATAGCTGGATTCTCTTACATCAGTGTGAGCTATATGACCGTTAGAAAGAATAGTTGGATTCTCTTACATCACTGAGAATCACAGCCTTACATCCAAAACTGCTCTCTAGGAGCATTACACGTGGCTATCACAACTTTACATTACTAACGCCTAACACTTGTCAATTTTAGTGACTAAGTGAATACACCATTTAGCTTAATAGGCCTAATTACATTTCTATCAGCTCACTACTTACATTTCAACACCACTCGGGGTTGGAACAAAACATCCACAATATGCAACTGTGCTATAAGAAATTAACATGCTTAACTAGACGGTCAAGAGATGCCACCAGGGATACTTTGGGAATTCAGAATATGGGCAAACGAAAGGACTTGGTTTTGTCCGCGTGGTCGTGTCGTCGAATGGGCAGGTGGTGCCAAAGCAAGTCAATGACGGAGAGGCCCAAGGCGCCAGCGGGGGACAAGACAAGTTGTTGAATACCCAACTGAGTAGCGAGGTGATGGGTCCAGCCCAATTATAGGTAGGACATGATGGCGACAAGAGGGTTAGAATGGGAGTTGAACCAGCGGAGGAGAGGATCGTGGAGTTGGCCCAAGGCGCACATCTTGGGCTTGAAGGAGTGAGCGGGCAAGTCCTGGATGTTCTCGAAGCCGGCGGGGATGGAGGGGTGGCCGGGGAGAGGGAGGACTAGGGCTTGGATGGAATTAGGGTAGTTGTGGGTGGACAGGAGAGGTTGGAGGAGAGGGAGGTTTTGAGGGGTGACAAGAATGGTGTCGTCTCTGCCTCTCTATTACGGGTAGGCGTCAGGAATCTAGATTGAGACTTTCTTGGGGGTGAGTTTATGGTGTTTGAAGAATCCAAGCTTTCAACTTATATCAAGAGCAAAACCCGAAGGAGGCTTGTCCTTCCGAGGATTCTGATGCAGTAGCATAGACACTTCATACAGCGCTCCCTTTGTCACATCTGGTTTTCCAGATATCTGTAATTTTTGTTGAAAGTTAATATGGGTGCCAAAAATAAACAACAAAAATTCATGAAATTTTAATCTAAGCATTTTCAGAGATTAAAAGTTATTTTAATCTAAGTATGTTCAGATATTAAAAGTGACCAACCTCCAAAATCATATACTTGTAAACAGGAATGTAAATCCTAATACAGCATCGTAGCATCAAACCCACAAGTTTGCATTATGGAAGAAAGCAAACAAGAGAACAGACACAGTACTTGCACCAATTCATCAGTTTCCATAGCACAAGTTGGAAGCTGATCTGCAGGAAGCACACGAATGCTTGCACTCGTCTCACTTCGTAATCTTTGAATAACATCTCCACCCTTTCCAAGAAGACACCTCACCATTTTGTTTGGAACTAGAAGCCTTGCGGTGACAACACTGTTCTCATTGTCATCATCAAATGTAATTCCACCAAAAAGATCTTCCTCTACAATTCTGTTATGAACTTTCAAGAGAGCATCCTGGGCAGCACAGTGCGGGTCCATGGGCTCCAGTTCATTTTCCTCAGCTGAATCTCCATCATTATTTTGTTTACTTGAAATTTTTGTTGGAGAGCTAAAGATAATAATTACTCTCTCATCTGAGCCTAGAACAGAATCAGCAACCGTTATCGTTGCCCGCGTTTCTTCTCTCAGGGCTTTGACTATGCCACCACCTTTTCCAATAACACCACCGATTCTTTTAGAAGGGCAGAGTATACGATACACTGTGTCCAGGGATTGATAATTCTCTAAAGGTTGTTCACGGGTTGAATTATTCCAGTTTCCTTTCTTGTAGTTGTTGTTACCTCCTTTTCTTTTAAACTGGACATTAGGGCGTTTCTTGAAAAAGTTCCGCTTGTTCCCATCCATAATACCACGAAAAGGAAAACTAATACCAAGCAGAGTAAATTTTAAGCAAAGACCAAAGCACCTGGATTAAAAGAAACAAAACTAGAGCACCTGGATTAAAAGAAACAAAACTAGTTGTTGTCATTACTGAGAGAGAGCCCAATAAAACATACTAATTTTAGCACAGAGCAAAATTGAACACATATCAATTTCTAGTTTCATAGGGAGATGTAAAGCGCAAACCACTAATCGTGCATCGTTGAAGATTGTAGTTAAATGACGTACCTTGTTGAACAATAATTCAGGGATCCTAGTAAAGCATTTCACAACGAGCAAGTAGCTAAGCAGCCGTGATCAGTTTAGTCTTCAGCTTGGAGCTCACGCCCTAGGGTTCCACAACCAAAACATATACAGCCCAAGAACAAAAACGAAAGCAAAACGATGCCTTTGGGCAAACGAAACAGGAAGACCTGGCTAAACAAGCACGTAAGAATACAAATTCAAGCATTTTCATCTGGAATTAACCAAAACTAAGAATGCGACGAAGAAATCTGGAATTTTTAGCTAATTAATAATAGCAAAAAATCATTTTGATGGAGGATGATCGAAGAAATGAGAGGAATATAATACAGATCAGTAAGTAAAATTATGGCTTGTGGGGAAGTTAAAGAAAAAGTTTTACGTACCAGAGCTGGGGTAGAGAGAGAGAATCAGAGTTAAAGCCACTGTGGTTGCTGCTTGCTGGGGCGACTGGACGTCTCCATTTTGCAGAGTTCTTTTTTTTTATTTTTCCGGCCTGTTTCAAACAAGCTGTTTATGGAAGAGGAGGGTGGGCTTCGACCCATTTCGAATTCATAGAATGGGCCGACCTTAATTCTTCCCAAATTATAGAACAAAAGGACATAACTAAGGGACATAAGGGTTGGCAATGAGTAATATCGTGTTCGGTTTGTGTCATGTTAGGATTATATACGTGTAAAAAATACTCAACTCAAATCCGACCCATTTAATAAATGTGCCATGTCAAGTTGACCCACTAAGTCGTAGCATAGCGAGGTAAAAATGTAGAAGGAAAAAAAAATCGTAGAGAAAAATACGACTATTCAAAGAATTTTTCCATAATCACAATAATGTGAGAATTGGTTATGATACACAAAGAAACATGTGTAAATTCCTAAAATAGTTTTTCATGTAATTTTTTATTTGGTAATTAGCATGTAATTGTTATAAATATAAATATCAAATTATATACATGTGAAATTCTTCTTCTTTGAGAAACAGCTTGTAAAGACATTATAAATATCAAATGTTGTAGCATATAATCACAAAGTTATTATCATCATGATGGATAAGACTCTAGAGAAAACAGAATGTGGGATATTATGATATTGGGACATAACGTTAAATAGTCAAGAGAAAACAAAATGTGATACTATCTGTCATAGATCCACTTTTTCCATAATCCGAGGAGCGTTCATGTAATCCTAGGTAGACTTATTTATCAAACTATCATGTTAGACTATTTTTGAAAGGACCAGCCCCGAATTCCCCCTTGAAATCTGTTCATCTTAACTTTTTCATTAAAACTCCGATTCAAGCCCGGTAAGTGTCCATGAACTCGTGAGAGTGAGCTCTACGAAATAGTACAAAGAAATTTTAAAAACTTATCCCGAACAAAAATTGACCAAAATACCCATATTATGAAGGTAATACGGTGATTTCACAAGAAATAAATAGAAAATTAAATAAATTCATGACTATTTGTTACAATTGTTCTCGTAAGTATACCAAGGACTATGGGCTTATATTGGTCAAACGTATCTAGTAGTTACTCCTAAAGAGTGAAGGAGCTTGATGGTGCAGTGTAGCAAAGCATCTTCTTCTAAGAAAGTTAGAGCTTATCTCCAGGCAACGTAACTTTACGTTTGAGGTATAGTGATAGCCAGATTTGGTCTTGACATTGTGCGTAGGGCTTTTAGGTGAACATTAGTTATCAATAGTTTTGAACTATTAATATGAGCCGAATCTTGCTTCACTAGCATCCGCAATCATACTCCTTTTTTTATTTTTTATTTTTTATATTTATAGTTAAAATGTAGCTAAAAAATGCACAAAGCTATTTTAAGAGCTCTCTATAAAATTTGAACTCCAATCACACTCTCTAGTTTAGCGAGTCATAAATATTATAATTATTTTTTAATTCAATATAATTGGTCCATCTCAACAAAAAAAAAGTTAGCATTAATTAAAAGTTTAAAATATGCAATAAAAAAAAGCATCATTAAATTATAGGGAGTAACTAGAAGTCATTTCTCTCTCCTCAGATTTAGGAACTCCTAGAAGTCTCCTTATTTTACGAGGTGGATAGGAAACATGGTTGGAGTTGTATTTTTCCAATTCCTCCCTAAAATTTGTCTAGGGAATGCTAGCAACATTCTCTCTTTCTATTTGGACCTCATCCATTTTCCTCATGACATGTGTCATTCTCCTTATATTTAAAACTATGTCATTAATGCATCATACAAGCTATCTTTTGTTTTCCAAATTATCCTTATGATATGTTTTAACTTTTATGTTTTTTTCAACTTATCCCTGTTTTTTCATAATTTCCTTACCACCTTATTAAAAAATTACATAATAAAAAACGTCATTTTTTTGCTGTTTACTTGGTTGTGGTCTTGAAGTGACCTTTTTCTTTCAAAATTGTTTTGTGCAACAAAATTATGGGCCTTATTACTCAGATTATTTTTTTTCTAAAAAAAACAAATATTTTCTTTCAAATTTTCTTTTATTAAATAAGGTGATAAGAAAGTTATTAAATTTTTTTGGGATAAATTAAAGGAAACATTAATGACATTGTTTTAAGTATGAAGAGAGTGACACATGTGATAAGAAAAAGAGAAGGTTAGAAAGAAGATTGCTAGCATTCCCCAATTTGTCTAATGAGGTGGTTTATGGAGCCTATTGAGGATGTTTCAGAGCATCTCCAATAGTCTCTTCAAACTAAACTATTCAAATTGTGGTTTGTTGACCTATGTGGAAAATTGAATGGTAAAGTTTACTACTCTACCATTTTGCAACCTCATCAACCTTTTCAAATCAATTAATTTAATGTTTGACTTTTCTTTTTCTTTTTAATCAAATACAAATATTAAATTCGGTTAATAATACCAAATTAATATTTAAATAATAATTCATTATTGTTCACTCAACCCCATGTATGGTTGTACCATTCCAAGGCAGCTTTTGTTGTTCCAAAACTTATTAAATGTGTTGAAGAGTGAAAGAGGAGTCCTAGATTTGGTGAGTGAGTTTGACAAGGCTGTTGGTGTAACATCCCGACCCAAAATATAATCATATATGCCACCACTTGGGGCGGCACTGGTCCTGTTAGAATTGCCTCACTTCCCTCTTTGATTCCTACCGGTCCCAGTCTCGATCCGACGTCGTGGTCACTGGAAACAGCCCCAAAACAGACCAAATTTTTGACAGCTTTGACAGATTTTCTCAAGCTCGTTTCGGGTGATTCGGCCACCATTTCCGACGATCCAGGTATGATTTTTCAACCTCTCGACGTGTTCTAGTTGCTGGTTGTGTTATTTTTGAGAAATTTCTGCGTTTAGCAAATCAAATAAGCGATGGAAGTTTGGCCGATTTTCGGCCTCCAATTCTGACCACTTCCGTTGACTTTTTGGGGGTAGGTCCAAGAACAAAAGTTGCTCCACTCAACATGCTGATCCTATAGTGTAAGTCTTGGCCCGCGGTTTGGAGTTTTTCCGATCGCTGAATTTGATTTGGACACCCACGTGCTATTGGCCCGTGGGGCGACGCGTGGGCCACGTGGTGGCCTGTCATTGAGTCCTAAAATAATCCTCATGTAGTCCCGAGCACGACAGTATACTTGGATTTCAATTTGGTTATCGTTTGGTCGTTGATCGGATATCGCATATTAGGTGTTATTAGGGTCCGATATGTTCGGACCATTGGATCGACTCCATTTCAATATATGTTGATCTAGGCTTTTCTAGGATGGTGTAGGATTTCGCGGATCGTGAATCAGAGCTCTGGATGTTCCGATTCAACAACTTAAGGTTTGTATTTTACAATAACCGTCCGATCGAACGATCGTGAGCAATGCGACAGTTTGATTAGAACCAACTTACAGGACGTGCTTAGTAAACCTTGTGGAACCCTTAGGAACTTCTTAAATGGAAATCGGATGTCGCGGGTCCCGTGGGCCCGATTGACCCAATTTGGGAAGTTTGACCGCCTTGTTGACCGAGCGTCTTTCAAGGCTATATCTTCACCCGAAACACGTAGTTGGACTTTAGGATTGTCTCGTTCCTCATGCACTTACTTGAAACCTGGGAAACTAGGATTTTAATTTAAAGTTCTTGTTCAAATCTCGTACTCGTATTCTGAAATAGGTACTCCGACCACGCGTACGCAGCAGGCAGGACCCTCTCAGGGTCAGGCAACGTGGGACTATTTGTGAGTGGACTTTGTTTCAAACAATAAGCATGGTTTTATGATGGAAACATTATGCATAATGTTTTAATGGTTTATTGAATACATTATATATTCAATTGTTGAACTTGATGTTTTTATAAAGCATTTGCAATATATATTTGGGGTTTTGGCACATTTGAGTATCTTGAGTTTATATATTTGAATTTTGAGAATTTCTATGTTGGTTATGTGTGGGGTTTTTGAGTTATTAATGTGAGATTGTGGAAAGAAATGAGTTATTAGTATGTTAGTTGAAGTGCTATACGCACTACCCTATGTACCTCCCTGGTTACGGAAATTATGGAATGGATTTGGATTACTAAGATACTTGGATATGTTGGAACTCAGACCCTCACGGTTTTGTTTATGAGAACTCACGAGCACTTCCCAGTGGGTTACCCATCTTGGGATTGCTCTAGCCCAAACTTGCTTAACTTCGGAGTTCCTATGACTCCGAAGCCAGTGAGCTCCCAAAAGGTCTCGTGTTAGATGGAGGTAAGCATGTACATATAAGACACATCACCCCCTCTCCGTTGATCGATGTGGGATGTTACATACATACATAATTTATTTCTTTGCACAAGTCCTTAAAACTTTCTTAAAATTGATAGAAACAAATATCAGCAAAAATGCCAAATCCAAATGTGAATAATCCATGTTTGAATTGAAATTGAGATAATGATACAAGTCCTTCCCTTACAATCAGACAGATCGATTCATGTCAAAAGGAGTCTGTTGCTGCCAAAGGTTTGCCTCTTTTGGCAAATATTCCTACTCCATAAGTAGAAATGAAGATGTCAACAAGGAGGGGAAATTGCATCCATGCAAAGGAGACGACTGGAGCACTAGCAAGTAAAATGATTGGAATCACAATCCATGAATTTTCACCCAACATAATAAAAAGGGTAGAAACAAACGCAATCATCATGGTGGCTATGGAGAAAAAGAGGGTGAAAAGGCCTATAATCATTTTCGTTGGCAATGATTTAAGGAAATCAGCTTCGGCATAGCGTGAGGTGAGGACTCCCAAAAATGTCATTACAGAAGTCGTGGAAGAAAAGAGTGATAGGGCATCAGAAACTATAAAGACCTGAAACAACTTTTTATCTAAGAACAAGGGCATGCCTGTATTTCCGTTGTTTCCACCTGGAACTGTGAATGCTGCAGTAAACATGATGGTAATGATAAGCGCACCTACAACCGTACAAGAAGTTGCTGTCTCTTTCATTGATCTTTCTCCTTCTTTCGCCAACTCTTTGTGGTTCTTAGTAAATAAATCACGTGCTGTCATGCCATCTGTAACATTTACAACCTCAAGAATCTTGGGAGGTACAATTTTTTCAATCTCCTGCATTTCGTTGAAGCAATTACCGATTTTCTAATCCTCGAATATATGCTTTCGACCACAAAAAAAAAGGAAAAGAATATGTTCTAATCCTCGAAATGTGTAGAGAAATTCTGACCTTGAACCATTGTAATTCTCTCTGCAATTGCAAAGCCGCACCTTGGATATGATTAAGCTGTGCAATTGGGGATAAACTCTCTGCTGCATGTAGCAACGTATTGCCAAACTGATCTATACTCGTTAACCAATTAGGCACTACTCCGGTAAATTTATATAAAAAGAAATAGACTTTTTCTTGACGACATTCAATGGCAAACTGAAGCATGCTCTTCCCATTTTCACCAATGAGCCCACTCGCTGCTTGGTTTGCTATAAACATCTCACGAACAAACTCAACATGCCCTTGTTTAATGGCTTCGAAGATTGCTGCTTCCACGACACTTCCTCGCAGTTGTTTAACACTTTTACCCTCTATCACTTCGCACATGGAGTGTAGAATTTCAGATGTTCTTTCGTGGGTCCATTTCATCTTATATATGTGATTAATTCCTTGGATGACATAAATAAAACAATATTAATTACTAAGTGAAAAAGAATATGACCAAAATAAGATTTAAGAGAATGAATAATTATACGTACTGAAAATCGAAGTAAAAGATTAACAAAGTGTGGATATTTAACATTACGTACCAAAAAGTTTACGGGGATTTGGAACAAGTCCTCGCAGTATACCCATACCTATTGCAAATCGAAATATGTTTGCATTAGAGAATATTTTAATCACAAATTTTGTGTGTGATAGTAATGTACAATGTCATTTTAATGTTATGAATTCATTCAAATTTTAATACATGTACAATCATTGATTTTAAAATTTAAATTCAACATATAGATGTGGGAAATGCCACTTGGTCAGGACAATAAACCCGCCTCTTATACCTAAATTAGAAAGAATTTATAACAGTGAAATGACGGTGTACATGCTTCAAAATATATATATATATATATATATATTATATACATACAACTTTTTCTTCTTTGACAAAATATTTAACTTCTCGCCACAAATATGACCACAGACATGCAAATTGGGGAAGCACATGCCTCAAAGTTCCTGCGCTAGTATAGTCAGTCGTTTTATGTATAATATGGTCATGGTGAACAAGGCCATACACTATGTTGTATGTTCTCAGTGTCATTGGCCAGTATTATATTCCGCAGTAGCACGTTAGTACTTGGACATGTACATATGTTTGGGTATAATAATAATAATAAATCTCTCTGTTTAAAATATGTTTTAATCAGTGCATCGAGATTTTAATAAATCTGACAATACAAATGGTTTTTATAGAGGATGTTCCTCAAATACTTATGTATTTAAACGCTCTGGTTTCATTCATTTTCATTCTGAAGAAGAAAAACTCTATGTGCTGACAATATTAAAATTTTCACATATACGAGGAGCAGTTAGTGGGCCACGTCAAAACATGCTATCCCACACCCTCATAATTCCCTCTCTCTTCTTCTTATGAAAAATGCTAGCAGTACCCCTAGTCCCAGGTTAATAATCCCTATGTAATTGTTTGGTTTTGGGCACTCGGCCCCATTTTGTAATAAAAAAAAAAAGAAATTGCTAGTCATACTATATTTATATAGGAAAATACTAGGTTTATCACATTTTTATATCAAATTGTGTACCACATCTCTAACAGAGGTGGACTCCATTGTATTGGTGGGCTCCACCTCCATTAGAGAGGTGGTACACAATATGGTATAAAGATGTGGTACGCCTATTATTATCCATTTATATACTATTTTGTGTACCACATTTATTAGTAGACCACATTGTATTATTGGACTCCATCCCTATTAGAGCATCTCCAGTGTGCAAGGCCAACAGGGCAGGAGGGGGCCCAAGGGCAAGAATCCAACTCCACCGTGCAAAGTCCCGCCCAGGCAATGGGTGGGTCCCACGAGCCCAGGCAAGTTCAGCCTGAGCTGCTGCCTGGGCAAAATGACAAAAAATAATAAAAAAAACCAAAATTTTTCAATTTTATTTATTTATAAATACCTAGTTATATTCTTTACTTCCCACACCAAAAACTCTATACAAATTCATCTCCTCATATCTCATGTGAATAGTGTTTGCCCTTGCCTAGTCCATAGGGGTGGAAACAAAATTGCAAGGGCTGCCACTATTCACGTGAATAGTGACAGCCCTTGCCTTGCCTTTGCCCATAAGGGTAAAAGTGCTCTTAGAAAGGTGGTACACAATGTGGTATACAAATGTGGCATACCTAACATTGCTATGTTCTTATTAATGTGTCTGATATTTATGATGACAAATAGGTATTCATTAGTTAATTTTTTGTTGACAATATGCTATTTTAAACTACTCTAACGTTTGGGGAGGAACACAAACTTAGGTATAAGGAGAAAGGTACATTGCCTAGTCAACTAAACTAACCCACATATGTTAAGTGCTAGTAGGTTTAATTTTAATAAATAAACCATGTGATACTTTGATCACAATGTTAAGTTTTAACCTCAATGTTGGTCTTCAAAACAATCAAAACTGGCTTATTCAACCTAGAAATTAAAATAAAAAATAAATAAAAAAAGACCAATAAAAATCGTAATGCCACTTTTCAGATATATCATACCTGAGCGAACTATGAGATCCCTTTTACTAATTGGGCCATCTTCGACGTTTTCAACATTTATGCAAATATCATAAACTGCTGAATGAGGTCGTACGTGTATACCTATCAGGTTATCAACACAAGAACAAATCCTAATCAATATGTTAAATGTTTCCTTTTGATGTAAGAGCCTTCCCCTATATAGTGATTTTTGTGTCGTGAACATGGAAGTTCATGTGCATATACAAAAATAATGAATGAGTGATGGAATAAGAACACATTATTTTTACATACCTCTTTAATACACAACAATAATAAATATGTGATGTTAGAGACCTTTTTTTTTTTTTTTTTTTTTTTTTCCTATAATACGAGATGTCCTCACACCTGAATGGTGGGATTAATCCCTGCTCGGAATTCAGCTTGCTCCTGACCACAAAGTGCTTCCAACGAAGGAGAACATATTTTACCATATTGTATACTACCTCTTTAATAGAAATAGGATGTACCGATACAAGTAGAGGTTTCATTTTTATATGTGCCACACATCGTGGTACAATAATGTGGTCCTCTTAGCATTTCATAATGAAATTTAAGTAATTGATTTGTAATTCAAGTAGTTAACAATATTTATCTTTCTTCAAATAGAAGGTTCAATCATTTCTTTATCACCAGAGAGAAATGAAAATTCATACTTATGTACTAGGCTTTGGGTTGTGTTTCAGCTGGGCTTTTTGCTGTAATCACTAGGGCAGAAGCCCAGCCATCACCAGCTGCGGGCTCCGATCCAAAAGGTGGATACCAGCCACAACGGACTAGTGGCATTCTTGGAGAGTTCGTGGGTGTAGGTTCTGTGTGCGTCGGAAAAAGTTGGGTGTGGGGGTAAGTGCTAGGGCCGGCCCTAAGATTTTGGTGGCCCAAGGCAAAGTAAAAAAGAAGGCCCTATAAATGCAAGACTACTTACAAGTAAAAATTTTTGTTTTCATTTATAGGTGTGTATATAGAATGTAGACCTTTTACAACTAGTAACAAAAATTAAGCCTTAAAAAAAAATTAATTTTACTTCTGGAAATGTTTAAATTTTTTATATATAAAGCAATAATTGAACACAAGAAAAAAAAGAAGAAGAAAGAGATTGGAAGAAAAATATGACATTTTAAGTAGTAAAATGCACCAAAGGAAGAAAGATGGGTAGAACAATATATGTTAATTATATAAACCACAAATTAGTCCTTCCAAAGTCATTTATAGTCCCTTATTATTATTATTTTTTTTTCCAAAGATAGTCCACTTGATACATTTATAATAAGAACATCCACTCATCAAGCATCATTAAAAAAAAGAAGTTTTATTTCTTAAAACTAGTAGGACTTGAACATAGATTTGGTTTGAATAAAATCAAGGAGAAACCATTAATGCAAGATGGAACTTCAAAAATCTTGATGTTATTAGCTTCTTATATATACTCTAGACCTTTATATATACTTATATATACTAGTAAGAAACTATTTTAGAAGCAACTTTTAAAAGAACAATAAAATAAATAAATATTTTGGGGTCCTCCTTGAGATGGGGCCCAGGGCAGTAGCCCTTCTCGCTCTGCCTCAGGGCCGGGCCTGGTAAGTGCCCCGGGTAGGTTGGCTCAAGCTGTAGAGAGATAGAGATCTATTGGGCTTGGTGGGTGCTAGGGAGATCAAAACCGATGGGGGTGTGTTGCTGGGGTTGGGTGGGAAAATCAATTTGGTGACTAGGGTGGGAAGTGTGGGTGGCTGATGTTGGGAAAAGTCCACAGGAGGTGTTGATTTTAATTTTCTGTTTTTACTTTCGTATTTTAATTAGACTAAAAAATAAATTATTATATGAAGTCCAAAAAAAATATGGGACATAACTTTAAATAAAGGCTTATTTATTGTAGTGCCCCTTGAAACTTCGGTCAAATCTCACTTTACTCTCTTACTCTCCCAAAAAAAAAAGGCCCACTTTCATCCCTTGACCGAGGTTTGGTGACCCACTTTGCCCTCTGCCATCAACTGCATCCAAAATTCTGTTAAATTTGATACTTGACATGAGTGTTTTTGTAATTTCATACACATGAATCATTACACCAATTGAGTGGGTGACATGGCAAGTTGAGCCCACCTCCCATAGATAAACATATAATTAAATATTCTAATAATTAAAAATAACAAAATTAAAAAAAGATATATATTCTAATAATTAATAACCCTACCCAACACCCAATCACTCCCCCAGCCGCCACAATCCTCGCCAGCCACCAACCCCATCCCTCCATCATCATTTGATCTCTAATCTCTCTGAAAATGAGAAGGAGAGCAAAAGCAAAACAAAATTACAGTGAAGATCAGTTCCCAAGCCACCCAAACCTCATCCCTTCCTCTCTCTCTCTCTCTCTCTCTCTCTCTCTCTCTCTCTCTCTCTCTGTTTCTTCAAACCCCCCAACCCAGGTTGATATTTTAATTTAAAATCATATACCCACTGTGTTTCTCCCATCCCCACCCACCACCAGCAACGATACCCACTGCACCACCCAACAACCCCATGGCCACTAGCGGACTCCTCTGAATTTGTTTCGGTAAACTGGGTCTGCTTACGGCATTGTCTACTGTGTGCGAAACGGGAAGAGAGAGAGCAACAACCCTAACCCAGATCTGAATATGTGTTCTTTGTGCGCAGAGAGAGAGAGAGAGGCTGATAGAGAGATTGCTGGACATAAAAGCAGCAGCCATAACAGAAGTTTGTAACCAAAGAAATAAAGAAGGGGTAAAGAAAAGATGAAAGATTCGTCAGGTGAAGGCAATCAAAGAGAGAGAGTCTGTAGGATTAGATGGGGGAGAGGGAATTAGGATGGGGTCGGGAGGATGAGATGGCCTGGGTTTGTTTTTGAATTTTTTTGGTTACTTTTTCTAATTTTTCTTGTTATTTTATTATTTTATATATTTTTATTTTAAATTCTTTAATTAATTTAAACAATGAAGAATTTTTAATTAAGTTGTGTTATCCATCTCACCCACTCAATTAGTTTAATAATTCATGTGTATGAAATTACAAAAACAGTCATGCCACGTCATCAAATTTAAAGGGATGAAAGTGGGTCACTTTAACTTTAAAGAGTAAAATGAGATTTGATCGAAGTTTCAGAGGCACTACAGTAATATAAGCCTTAAATAAATAGTAGAGAGAATGTAGTACTAACAGTCATAAATCCATTGTTGCCAAAATTTGAGATGCATTCCATTTAAAAATCCAGAACGCGTACTAGCGCACATTTGCAAAGGGGTCAATCCAGAGTAGTTTTTAGCAACGGCTAAGTTTGGGCAACGCCGAATTAAATCCAATGCAATATCTACAAGGGTAGAGGAGGAGTGAGTGACAAGAAAAACGAATGAATCTTAATATATGGCAAAAGGTTAAATTGGAAACACATACCTAATTTTTTGGCCCTAAAACTCTCCGAAACAATCTCAGCGCCACCGCAGCCGTCGTCTTGCAACAGAGCTTCGAGTGGAGTAACAGAATAGAGGTAGCGAGCCAATTCCCAATGGCCGATGCTATAAGCCCAGACAAGTGGAATTAAGTTGTCTGGAGGAGATGGAAGGCTAAGCAGTTTCTTGTTTTTTTCAATTATGCACTTAGCCAATTGTGTGATTCCTCTACTCACAACGTGGGTAAAAGCTGTTAGACCATTAGCGTCCTGTATTTCCAAGTCTTCCTCCGTCATCGACTCCACCAACGCTTTCGCCATATTTACATTTTCAAGCGCAACTGCCATGTGAAGAGCTGTCAAACCGTATGTTGAACCTCTTTCTCTGATTGCTTCGGGATTTCGACTAAGATACTCCTTCGCTAAATCCCAATCACCCTCTGTCACACTATCAATGAAGGGTTGATGGAGGGCGAACTCATTGAAGACGCTGGTGTTACTCTCATTTCCTTCCAAAGTTTTTATTGCTTTAATAAATTAAAATTTGTAAAGAATTGTCAGCGTCCAACTCACTCAAACAAAATTCTTGAAAATTCTTGTCAGTCAGTGGATAAGTTAAAGATTAGATATTGAAAAGAAAAAAGAAAAAACAAAAGAAAAAGAAGAAAAGAAAAAAAAAAAAAAAGAGATCTACGATATCCATCATTCGACGTCGGATTGATAATCAAGTCTTCCCGTGGCACCAACGGAAACAACTCCTCTGCATCGCACACATGATAAGAAAATATCAATTAATTAAGTCAAAATGAGTAATTCTATAGACACTCAATTGGCATCTAGGTCCCATCTCCAAAGCTTAAGGTGGTATTGGATTTAGTCCATTTTCTTTTTCTATATTGGTTCGAGTCCATTGAATTTTTAATTAAGGTCCAAATTCTTTTATTTTCATTTTGCCCCCTCTAAGTATAAATTGATGAAGGAAACCATAATTTTACACTGGGGCTTTGATCGAAATGGTCCTTGAACTTATGCACGAGTTTTATTTTAATCCTTCAACTAAAGTTTTCACTCCATTGGTTCTTCAACTTTCTCTTTAATGTCAAATTGGTCCCACCAGTCAAGTTTTATCAAATTTGCCATCAAATTGAGGGGTAAAACCATCAGTTTGGGCACTAATCTCCTAAATCAACCAACCTAACTTTGTAACAAACATTTCCCTCCATAAGCCATAACTCTCTCCTCCAAATTGAAACTCTATCCCATAAGAGAAACGTCTTACAGAGGGAAATGTTCGTTACGAAGATGGAATGGTCATTTTAGAGATTAGAACATAAATTGACAATTATACCCCTTAATTTGACGACAAATTTGATGGAGAGACCAATTTAACACAAAAGAGAAAGTTGGAGAACCAATGGATTGAAAAATTTAGTTAGAGAATCAAAATGGAACTTGAGAATAAATTCATGGACCATTTCAATTTTTTTTATTTATAAAAACATTTTATATATTTGCGAGAAATTTATGCCACATATGTCCTACACTCAATGAAAAAATTTGTTAGCAATCGTAAATATACAAGTAAACACTTCAAAATTCAATTACAAATGCGTAAAGCACCCACAATATGAATATTCTACCTATAGTTTTACTCAGCCTTTTGCACAGTCAAATAATGTTTACTACTGCAGCTGTACCATCATAAAAAGAAAAAAAGAAAATACAGTAACCTAGATCGAACCATACATATATACAGATGTGCCCACCATTCTGTCAGAGTCATTTAGGTGTAAAACATGCATGCTTGTTTTGACTACGTACCTTGAGCTGGGTTTAGCTTTTCGGCCAAAGTATCCCAGGCAGCTTTGGCGGTCTTAGTGCCCCAGATTAAAGAGTAATTAGCAGACCCGCAATAATTCTGGATTACAATTAAAGCCTTGGCATCTTTCTTCCTCCAAGCCTTAAAATCAGCTTCACCATCTTCTGATTTAGGAGGTTCAGTGGTGGCTTCCACAACGTCCCAAAGATCTTCAGCTAACAAGTAGAGTTTAACCCGGAAACTCCAATCTTGATAGTTATACTGGTTAAGAACTGGGGGATTAGGGATTGCACTAGTGACAGTTGTAGCTGCCATGTTCAATCTGCCAATTGACCCATGGTGGTATTATGTCAATCGAGAACATAAACGTTAGAACAAACAAGAAAAAGAAAATTAAACGAACACACTCACAGATTGAGTTGTAAAAAGGCCGAGGTAGAAGCTAGCTTGTAAATTCCCACTATGTGCACATAGTCATAGATATAGGCAAACTCACTTCTGACTTATAGATAACAGATCACCAATTAAAAAAGACTTTGGCAAAAGACTTGGCAATTAAAAAAGACCGACCCCAAGTATTATCTCATTAAGGTATTAAGTTCAACACCTGTTATCTCACGAAGAGGTATATTAGGTTCAACAAGTGTTGCCTCATTAAGAGGTACTAAACTATCAGTTTAGGAACAAAACATTTATAAAGCATCAATATATTATTATTATTATACCATCAATTGGTTAGTAATGGACTCAGATTATTGTTGGCAAGTTGTATAAAAAACGAAGATGTGCGCATCAAAAATAAATTTTTTTTAGTGTCAAACAGAAAAGAAATATAAAAATGTTGAGCATGTTGCTCAAATTCAATTGAAATACAAGTGTGAATCATCTTGTTTCATTTACAGCCAAATTTACAGGTTGTATGTGTTGGAAATCCCTCCTTAGTGGAGTCAAGATGTGCGGCCGAAAAAGAGGAGGGAAATGGAGCTGCACATGCTTTCGGCACCTTCGGTTTCCTCCTTGCTGTTTCTTTCATTGACTTTTCGCCCTCTTTCACCAATTCCTTGTGCTTCTTGGTAAATAGGGCCCTTGGTGTCATACGATCTGTCAGATTTTTAGTTTCACGATGTACAGGACCTACAATACTCTCCAACTCCTGCAGTTCATCCCGCAAAAACTTAGAATTCTTACAAATCATTGAACATTTGCGCTTTGAGATTCTGGTAACCAAACTCATCTGAGCTACATAGGATGCTAGTGACAGTAATTAAATAAAACAGCTTATGATTGATTTCTTCTTCAATTTCGGGTTTTCCCATTTTGCCAAAACAGAGGCAAGTTTTAAAATAGTGTTGAAAAGGTTATAAGGCACTAAGCACTTCATGGACCCATCATACAACTTGATCGTTAATTTTTTCCATTCCTTTCCATGTATCAATATTACATAAAATAAGTCAAATAATAATTCGATTAATCATTTATTAGTACTCAACTAATATATGAACACAATGTTTTGTATAAAAACATTAAAATGATTTTGATTATATTAAAAGGACTAAACGCTTTCCTATTTGAACAACTTTTTGCAAGTATAATCCTTGAATGGGAACTAAAAAAATAGACGATTTGGATTATGAGATAGCATTGTGCAGGGGTCTAAAAGAGTGATTAGCATTGTACTAACGGATTTAACTAATTATTGTTTGAGGACTCCTATATAAATTTATTGTTACTAGCCACTCGAGATGCGGTCTCACACGTATGAATTTTTTTATTGAGTGAAGAAACTAATGATGTGGGCGTGTAATTTTGTTTTTGTTTCTTAACATGTTTTTTGTTTTACTATATGTTCTACCCTTAGGTGCCCTTAGGAATTCTATCCCTATAGTCATAACCTAAACTTGCTACCTTCCTAATTATAGTAAAGTAAAAGAGTAATAGAATACCAAAATTATAATACTACAAACACATCTAAAAGAAGAAACCAAAACTTGCATACCCACTAAAGTAATAAAGAGTCTTAGAAACCTTATCGCCAAAAATAACCTTAAAGCGGAAAATGTGAGTTTTTATCATTAGGTTAGCATATAGGGTAATATGTAGGTACGTATATACAAAGCTGCACCTCGAATATGATTAATCTGTGTGTGCTGAGAAAAATTTCCCACCAAATGCAGCACATTATTATTTTCACAATTATCTTTTTTACCTAGTATTTATTGTTGGTCTTGTTTATCAAACTTATATATGAGGCTAAAAGTTTTTTCTTGACGGTGCTCAACGGCAAGTTGAAACACGCTGCTTTCTAGGTGTTCAATTTTGATGTCGTGGATGAGGCTTGGATTTGCTCTACATATATGAGTAATGACCTCAACATGCCCTTGTTCTATTGCAATGGCGATTGCTACTTGTGCGCTTGTATTTTGCAGTCGCTTAAGCTTTATAGTTTTCATTGCGCATTGTAGAAATTCATCGACGCGGACATGGATCTCTTTCATTCGATATATCCGATTGATTCCTAAGTTTGACATGAAACAATACAAAAATTAACACAGTTACTTTTGGAGGAACTGACAATCAGGACTAAAATTGGGAAAGAAAAAAAAACAAGGACGTGAATGTAGCATGCATACCCAAAAGTTCAAGGAGATTTATGACTACTAGCTTCCGGAATAATAAGCCCGTAACTGCATTGCAAATCCAAACATGTTGGCAAAATCTCTACAGAAAATATGGTGGTTAGATATATGCTAGTATATATTTGAAAATAAGAAGCCAAAAGAATAACGACTTCTTATGGCTGATAATATATAATGCTTCTTTTCGTGATGTTTCTCTAGAAGTCTTTAGAAATTTCTGTTTGAAAATCTGATACAGGAGAATTAATATAAGTAAATATCTACTACATGCGTGAAACAGGAATTGGTGCATACTATGTATGGAAGAAAGATGTGAATGTATAACTATATGGAATAATAAAGATGTGAATTATTTTAGAAGCACCATATGGAATAAGTAAGCATTAACAATAACCAAATGGCACTCCTGACAACGTACGTGTGCAAATGAGGCAAATGAGATGCCTTTGATTAGCTTGATCACCTTCTAGTTTTTGAGCATTAGTACGAGCATCGTTAAAGGCATCGATAGTAGGTTCTTTTTCTGCATCGATAGTAGGAGTAGGTGGTATATGCATACCTATTAAGATAAGAACACGACACAATAAAATCGACACTCTTATGAAGATCTGAAGTAGAACAAGTTTGGGAACAATAATCATGTCAGAGTCAATAAATGTCTTTTGATCTATTAGAGTTTGTTTTTCTTTGGTTTAGTATATTATTATGATCCCACAATCACAGAAGTCTAAAGAAATTTGTTGGGTTACTTAAGAAAAATAAAAACACACATATAGATATGCCAGTAAAACAAGAGTGGAGAAAAAAAGAATATAGACCTTCCTGTATAAGAAGTGGAAGAGCTGATAAGAGAGTAAATCTTATTAGGCAACTTAAAAAAGAATTTGAGCTTTCTTACTACTAACCGTCATAAATCCATCGTTCCCAGAATTTGAGCTTGCTTGCACTTAAGAAAAAAGAACGCATACCAGCCAAAAGCGAAAAAGGGCTTACTTTCGATTTGTTTTCAATAAAAGCCGCCTTCAGATGACATTGAACTAAATCCAATAGAATATCTGTATAGCGGAGTGAAAAAAAACAATATAATTATGCGGAAAAAGATTTGTAAAAAATAATAAATTGTACGGGAACATATTGAAGTCACCGCTAGTAATTAATTATTTAATAATTGCTTTGGTTTTGGGTAAAGAGGAGAGCTTAAGTGCAGCACAAACACAAGGTTATTTATACGTACCAAATCGGCTTTTCACCACACACGCAGACATAACTACACCTGCATAGGCACGGTCCTCCAGAGTTTCCAGTGGAGAGGCAGAATAGAGATACTGAGACATTGCTACCCTTCCTTCTATAGTCGCCAAGACAAATGGAATTGCAATTTCATCATTGTTAAAACGAATGCTAAGTAATTTCTTGTTCTTTTCAACCATGCACTTAACTATTTCATGGGAATCTCCTCGATGTAATACAGCTAAATGTAGAGCTGTTCGACCAACAGAGTCTAGTATTTCTAAGTCTTCCTCGCTCATTAGCTGCACCAACTCTTTTGCAATTTCAAACCTCCCGTTTGAGACTACGAAGTGAAGAGCTGTCCCATTGTCGAATTGTTCAAAGGTCGCATTTAGTTTCTCAGGATGTTGCCTAAGATACTCCATGGCAGCATCCAATCATTGTCTAACAAAGTTTGGAAGAAAGGCATGTACAAGTCATTGGCATCGCCTTCAGGTCCTACGAAAGTTTACGATTTAATATTACAGAACATTTTGATTTGGATTTAACATATGTGTTAAACTATGATTTGTTAAAAAAAAAAAATGAAAGGCCAAATAGTGTTTCTTTTAACTAATATTGACTAGAAGTCTCTATGAGAAATATTAAGACACAATACCTTCAACTCGAACTTCGATTGTAGAGTCTTCCTCCACACCAGCATCACCACTGATTAGGGTGTGGTTGGTGTGAAGTTCGGATTCCTCATCTGAAAAGTGGAATGCTTGATGTTAACATTTACGAAATTTTTGTGATTTCTGATACATGAAAGTCTATATTTATTTATTTTATTTTTGTACAAACGATATTGGGGGAGGGGAATTGAACATAAAATCTTGGATTCATGGATAAATGCTATTAATTACCGCTTGAGCTACTATCCCCCTTCCTTTCAAAAAGAAACTAATTAACATGTCTTTTTATCTATCAATATATCCCTAATCCAGTTTGGTTCATCAAATCACGGTACTAACTGATCCTACAGGCTTGCAGTAATTTCAGCTTCTTTTTTTTTAATTCCTCATAATACTGAAAATATGTACCTACGTACCTGTGGTTTTTGATGCTTCAGCTGGCTTCAACTTTGTTGCCAAAGTATTCCAGGCAACGTTGGCCACGTAGATGCCCCGAATTAAAGAATAAGTATCATCCCCACAAGAACTCTGAATTATATGTAAAGCCTTGGCATTAAGTTTGCTCCAAACCATAAATTCAGCGTCTCGTCTTGGAGGTTGATTGGTGTCATTGGCATTAAGTTTGTTTATAATAACAAATTATCAGCAATTAAAAAAGACTTGGCAAACGACCAAGAAGATGCTCATTAGATCGTGGTCCCACTTAGTTTGGCACTATACCTAAAAGAACTAGTCACTCATGAAATTCTCTGCAAGCTTTTATGAAGCCCGACCTAATAATTTACCGATGTGGGACTCAATATGCTAGCACACCTTGGAATTGTTGCTTAGAGATTCTTTGGAATCTACCATTGTAAAGTTAGTATGAAAAAGGGGACGGCGTCCTTTATAAAATTCTAATTGATGTGGATAGTTTACCAACCCCAACACTCTAACGTGATACGATTATCATATCCTAATCTTAACCTATTGGGATTAGCTCAAGATATATGGAATTAATGGAGTAAGTGATGATATATTAATATTCTAAATTCAAATCTACCTGTAAAAAATATTTTAAACACATAGACAACAAATGTACAATTTTGTTTAGTCTTTTAAAAATGAACGATGAGTAGTGTGCATCAATTATTAATGGAGTAGTCTTTTAAACACATCCTCTCCGGGTCCCGGAAGGGGTGGATGGCCGCCATTTTATAGAAAAAACACATAGCTCAAGATATATGGAATTAATGGAGTAAGGTGCATCAATTATTCTTTGAGTAGTGCTATCTTCCATCTATGATCTGACATAAAAATGAACGATGCAATGAAACGTCAGTTTTACAAGTGGCTTGGATTAATAATTCGAAGTAATGCGAGATGTACCATAATTTGATATCACATGATGTATCGTATCTCATAATTTAATTTAATTATCTATTTTAATTCATTAATTATCATAGTAATTCAAAAATCCGTAGGTCTCACCATTGAAACCTACCCAATGAAGGAGGTTTAGGGATTTGGAGCAGGAGGCTTTGATTTGACGGGCTCCAGGAAGATGGTTGTGCGAGCGATCAGTAGACATGGCGGTTCTGGAGGGAGGTCAGGGAAGGGGATGTGTGGTGGCTGGGCGGTGGTGGGTAGTGGTGTCTGCGAGGGGGGATGCTCTGTCAAATTTGCTGTGCATGTGTTTTAAAGTTGGATGCTCTGTTCTACTAAGGATTTCGTCAAAAATTTGCTTTACATCATATTTACGTTTCATATGTCATGAAACAGGGATGCATAAAAAGAGTACATCCCTTGAACAAAACCAAAACATATTTACCTCCCTATCCTTGTCTAGCAGTGGAAGAATCCCAAAAGGTGCCATATCCTCCCAAACATCTGATGTTGAAGCCGCATGCCTACCTGGGCCAAAGAATGCGCCACCTTACTGCCCACTCGGGGTTGGAACAAAACATCCACAATATGCAATTGTGCTATAAGAAATTTAACATGCTCAACTAGATGGTCAAGAGCTGCCACCAGGGGTACTTTGGGGAATTCAGAATATGGAGAAACGAAAGGACTTGGTTTTGTCCACGTGGTCGTGTCGTCATTTGGGCAGGTGGTGCCAAAGCAAGTCAATGACGGAGAGGCCCAAGGCGCTAGCGGGGGACAAGACAAGTTGTTGAATACCCAACTGAGTAGCGAGGCGATGGGTCCAACCCAATTATAGGTCGGAGATGATGGCGACAAGAGGGTTAGAATGGGAGTTGAACCAGCGGAGGAAAGGATCGTGGAGTTGGCCCAAGGCGCACATCTTGGGCTTGAAGGCGTGAGCGGGCAAGTCCTGGACGTTCTCGAAGCCGACGGGGATGGAGGGGTGGCCGGGGAGAGGGAGAACTAGGGCTTGGATGGAATTAGGGTAGTTGTGGGTGGAGAGGAGAGGTTGGAGGAGAGGGAGGTTTTGAGGGGTGACAAGAATGGTGTCCTTTCCTCCTCACTATTACGGGTAGGCCTCAAGGAATTTAGATTGAGACTTTCTTGGGGTAAGTTTATGGTGTTTCAGGAATCCAAGCTTTCAACATATATCAAGAGCAAAATCAAAGTTTTTCTCTTGATTGTGAACTAGAAGGATTCATTTACCATGGCTTGTCAGAATAGCAATATTGAACAAAATTTTAACAGAGAGAAGCAGAGAATCTTAGGAGAAGAATTGATGTATTCATTCATTGATCTTACAACACAGTACAGTGATGGTTTTTGTTGACGTAGAAAAATGGTTCGGCACTTTCCCGCGCAACTTAGAGATATTGGGCCTTCGGTATGCTCTGGGCCTCGGTAGGGCGTTCGATCTGTAAGATAGCAAACGCTCGGTAAGACCTAGGGCACCGATGTGGTACCAACCGAAGGCTCTCCGATGCTTAAGTAAGTACGGATTTAGTAAGTTTGAACTACAGATCAATAGGCGGTATGCTGTAAGTTCTGATTGATTACCTCCAAGCTGGGATAGTTGTCCTCTTTTATAGGCCTTGGGAAGTGTGCAATTTGTTTAGAGTTTCGATGTGGGACTGTGGACATCAATTGTGGGACTGCCACGTGTCCCTAGGGGTGAAGTTGCCCTAATCTTGCGATCGGTAGGCATGGTACTGAAGCTAGGTGCCGAGGGCTCCCATAGCTCTAGTTTGGTCCACGTGTCCGATGCTCATTGGCTGTTCATTTTGGTATAAACAGTTTTTATACTAGCTTGTCAAAGCTTTGTGTACACGTTTCTAACCTCTTAACCTTTCTAACTTCTTTTAACATAACGCTAACAGTTTTAACAATATTTCAACAACTCTCTTCCTCAATCTTCTGACATGTGGCAAGGTTAGGACCTTTGATATCTTTGCAATATTCACAGATAGAGAGACAGTCATGGCAAGGGCTTTGCCGCCATCGATGAGGGAGATGGTTTCTGGGTTTTTATTTCCAAGTTTTAAAAATTCTTTGAAATTTATTTTTAAGGGTAAAAATAAATACTAAATTCAGTTGTTAAAAAGTTGTACACATGGCAAATTTTGAAGGGGAGTATCACCGGCTAAAGTGGTGGTACAATACCATTCTATAATTTCTCCTTAAAGAAGGTTGCTAGTATTCCCTATATAACAAAAAGATTTTGCTGTACTTGCTAAAGTTCCATGTTTTTCAAATTTATGTGAGTGTTGCTAAACAATCCAACATGGTTATTGGAAATGATGTGATTACATCCTTATCTATAATCTATACTATCAGAAATTGTGCATGCATCCTTATTCCTTAGCTCGTTTACCTGGTTATTTTGATTGATTGGAGAACAATTATAACTCCGGCGGTGGCTTCGGTGGTTAAGTTGCCAAGGATGCTCTTGGAAATGACTTGCATCTGAATGGCTTAAGACTCATGGCCCTGGTGGCAGGACTCTCACACAAGGATGAAGGTATTGATACATCTTACTATATTGCAAAAATGATTGCAAATTTTCTTTTTTTTTTGCAAAAGTGAAAAATGAAAGGATTTACCTGTAATATTCCGGTAGAATGTCCAAGTCAAAAAACCAATGTTGACAACTAACTCAAAAATAAATTGAAGTTGGATTTTATTGTAAAATTCAGGTACATATATTGTTCTTTTCTTACAAGTTTCTTAAAATGTAGCAAAGCAATCCAAGCATCAGATTACAAATGGAATTGAACATGAAGTTACCAACGTTTGATTTTCTTGTGAAATAATTCCCCTCGATAAGTAGAATTGAAACTCTCAGCAAGGAAGGGGAATTGCATCCATATGAATGAGGTAATTGGAAAACTAGCAAGCAAAATAAGTGGAAGAATAATCCTAAATTTTCCATGAAGCAAAATGATGAGAGCACAAGAAAAGGTAATCATCATGGCGACGATAGATGAAAAAAGGGCGAGAAGGCCTAACATCATTTTTGTGGGTAGGGATTTGAGGAAATCTTCTTGGGCATAACGTGATGTGAGGATTCCTAAGAATATCATTACTGAAGTTGTGGAAGAAAATAGGGAGATAGCATCTGAAACTATAAAAATTATGAATACCCTTTCATTTAAGAATATGGGAAAACCTGTGTTTTGATTATTTCCACCAGGAACCGTAAAGGCTGCAGCAAACATGATGGTAACGATGAGAGCACCTACAACTGTACAAGAAGTTGCTGCCCCTTTCATTGAATTTTCTCCCTCCGCCATCAATTCCTTGTGGTTTTTGGTAAATAGCTCTTGTGTTGTTAATCCACACTTAGAAGTCACTGCTTCAAGAACTTTGGGAGGTACTATACTCTCCACCTCCTGCATTTCATTGAACAAGAAAACAATTGATATATCGCCATGAACTCTTTGTTATTACAAATTAGTTTTTGCTTGTTTTGAGTCTTTTGTCCTTCCTCTAGAAATAATCTAACGATTCATTTTCTGGTGTTTGAAGTGTAATTTTGCAGATTCTGTTGTATTACAACTTTTCTTTTTCTTTTTCTTTTTCTTTTTCTTTTCTGTGACTACTAGAAAAAAGGACTAAGGCCTGTTAGTGTATTTGACTCTGTATATGGGTTTTGGTAAGAATGAAAGATAGAAGAATGATGAAGAAGAGGATTGCAAGATTACTCTGCTATACATGTAGCAGAGAACATTCTTCTTCTTTAGACTGCAAGAATTTGTACAGTATATCTCACACTCTTGGTGTGAGAGTATTACTGTTATACGGTGCCAGCTGGATGCATTACATCACAATGCAATCTCAACCTTCCATTAAACTAACCAATCAACCTATGCCACTTGGATTAAGAACCAAAAATTACAAGAAAATAGAAAACAACTATCTATGAAATCAGCTTGAGCACTTATAATTCAACACTCCCCTTTAAGTCTTGAGCTGATTTCACTCCAAGCATGCCTCTGAGATAATTGAATCGATCTTTGGCCAAGGGTTTGGTGAAGATGTCAGCCAGTTGCTCATTCGTGGGACAATATTCTAGATTAATAACTCCTTCTTGCAAAACATCCTTGATGAAATGGTATCTCCTGTCAATATGTTTTGTCTTCTGGTGGATTACAGGATTTTTTAGTGATTGCTATTGCTGAGATGTTATCACAATGCAATGGAGTAGCTTCAGTTTAAAGCTCTCCAAAATCCTCTAGCACAAATCGTAGCCAAATGGCCTGTGTAGTAGCCTCTGCTGCACTGATGTACTCAACTTCTGCAGTGGATAGTGCAACACAGTTCTGTTTCACTGAGGCCCAAGAAAACACTCCACTCCCAAAAGTAAAAGCATACCCTGATGTGCTTTTGCTATCACCAACTGATCCTCCCCAATCATTGTCACAGTAGCCGATCATAACTGATTTCCTGCCTTTCACATACTCTAAGCCGTAGTCTAGAGTTCCCTTGACATATCTCAGACACGTTTAGCTGTTCCATAATGCCTGTTTGTAGGACAGTGCATGAATCTGGCTAGCAGACTTGAAGCATACATGATGTCGGGTCTTGTAGCAGTTAAGTACAACAGACTACCAACAATGCTTCTGTAGTGTTCTTCATTTGCAACTCCACTTCCATCATCCTTAGCTAGTTTCTCAGTGGCAACAAGGGGTGTGGTTACAGATTTGCATTCAGTCAAGCCAAATTTGTTCAACAAGGTGCTAGCATACTTCTTTTGATGTAGAAATATACTAGACTCAGTTTGAATAACTCCCATGCCAAGAAAATGATGAAGTAGGCCCAAGTCAGTCATCTCATACTTAGCCATCATATCTTCTTTGAATTCAGCCAACAATGCTTGACTGCTCCCTGTATACACAATATCGTCTATATAAATAGACACAATTAGGATCTCCTTATCTCCCCTTACCTTGGTGTACAAGGTTGCTTCACTTAAGCTTTTCTCGAAACCACATTCAGAGAAATAGTTATCTATCTCTCCATACCAGGCCCTAGGTGCTTGTTTCAAGCCATATAGAGCCTTATGCAGCTTATAAACCTTGTCTTCTTGACCTTGAATCACAAAACCATCCAGTTGATTAATGTAGACTTCTTCTTGTAACACTTCATTAAGAAAAGCAAACTTCACATCAAGTTGATACAATTTCCAGTTCTTTTGAGCAGCAAGAGCAATAAGTGTTCTGATAGTATCCAATCTGGCTACAGGTGCATACGTTTCATTGTAATCCAGCCCAGGCTTCTGAGCATATCCTTTGGCAACTAACCTTGCTTTATTCTTTTGAACTGAACCATCCAAATTTAGTTTTATCTTATAAACCCATTTAACTCCAATTACTGGTTTTTCAGATGGTCTATCCACCAATTCCCATGTTCCATTCTTTTCAATCATCTGCAGTTCATCTTGCATAGCCTTAAGCCAAGATTCATCTTGTGCAGCATCTGCATAGTTTTCTGGTTCCATGATGCACAAGTTACATTGTGCCAGCACATCATCTAGTCTCCTCCACTTTAATGGAGAATGATCATAGGCTTGAGTTCTTCTTTCTTCACTACTTATATCACTTGGAGTGTGATGTGAAGTTGACAAATTTCCTTCCTGCAGATTCTGAGTTTGAGGTGTAGTCGCATCATTGTCATCTGAATTTCCAGAATTGGCATCAAAATCTACTTGATTTCCAACTGAGTATGATGGCATGTCTGAACCATTGTTATCTGTCCAATTCCACACACCTTCTTCATCAAATGTCACATCCCTTGACAATACCAGCTTGTTAGAAATTAGATCAAAGACCCTATAACCTTTTTCACAAATTGCATATCCTACAAACACCCCTTTTGTACTCTTGGGTTCCAGTTTGTGTCTCAATTCATCCGGCACATGAACATAACACAAAGAACCAAATATTTTAAGATGTACAATTCCAGGTTTCCTTCCACTATATGCTTCAAATGGAGTGATATTGCTGAGGGCTTTGGTAGGACACCTGTTCAGCAAGTAAACAGCTGTATGCACTGCTTCAGCCCATAGGAAATAGGGTATTCCCTTCTCATGCAACATTGATTTGGCCATTTCAATAACAGTCCTATTCTTCCTCTCTACCACTCCATTTTGCTGAGGAGTATAGGCCATTGTGAGTTGCCTTTGGATGCCTTGAGCTTCACAAAACTCCACAAATTCTGCAGACAGAAACTCTCCACCTCTGTCACTTTTGATGCATTTCACTTTGTGTCCAGTTTGTAGTTCAATCATTTATTTGAACTTCATGAAACAACTGAAGGCTTCTGACTTGTTTCTTAAAAAGTATACCCAAATCATCCTTGTGAAGTCATCAATAATCAACATGAAATATATGTTCTTTGCAACAGATTCATTTCTCATAGGGCCATATAGATCTATATGCACTAATTCAAGTGCCTTGCTTGCTCTTTGAGCTTGTTCCTTTGGAAACACAATCCTGTGTTGTTTTCCCAGTTGGCACCCTTCACACACACCACTTTGTGCTTCCAATTGTGGTAAGCTATGCACCATGCCTTTCTCTCTTAACTGTTTCAGACCTTTAAAGTGCAAGTGACCTAGTCTCTTATGCCACATCCATGTGCATTGAGTGAAACTGGTTTTCATGAGCAGCTGCTTGTCAGCAAGAAAGGATACCGGATAGCATCTGTTACTCTTCATTGGTACTTTGATGATTAGATAATCCATAGATGGACTATCAAACACCCTGCATATTCCTTCTCCAAACACCAAACATTATCCATGTTGATCCATCTGCCCAACACTGAGTAGGTTTTCCTTCAACCCTAGCAGATACATTACTTCTCTGATGTATTTCTTGCCCTTTTCTGTGTCAATCATCAGTGAACCAATGCCAGCTACATTTACAAGTGCACCAGTCGGCATTTGTACCTTCCCAGTCACATTAGTTCTCACATCAACCAACAATTTTAAATCTCCTGTCATATGATTGCTACAGCCACTATCAACATACCATTCTCCATTGGCTTTGATCTCAGTGGTTGTGCAATTGGCATAAAACAGATTCCCTGTCACATCCATTTGGTTTACATAATTTGCCTTCTGCACATTCTTATTCACAGTACAGTCCCTTGCAAAATGTCCAAATCTATCACAGTTATAGCATTTTGGTTTTCCCTTATATCTGCACTCACCAAAATGATGCTTGGAACACACCTTGCATTGAGGTTTAGCATTCTCCTGGTTTGTGGAATTGACATTCTGTGCAGGATAGCTGCTCTGTTGTGACTTGCCTTTTGATTCCCATGGCTTTCCTTTAGAGTTCCAATTTCCCTGTGACTTGAATGAACCAGACTGAGATCCATTTTTATTCTGACCTTTGGAACTCACAGTGAATGAGGCAAATGCTTTTTCATGTGTATCAACATTATGCATTTCAAACCGCTGTTCTTGACTCTTCAATATAGCAATTACTTCTTTCAACTCCACAGTTTCGAAATCCTTTGTGTTTTCAATCACAAGACATATAGGATCATATTTCTTACTTAGACTAATTAAGACCTTTTGCACCTGCCTCTCCTTTGAAAGCACTTCACCAAACGTTTTCATTTGGTTGATCAATTCATTTAGTCTAGTAAGATAATCAGATAAGGTTTCATTATCACGCATCCTAGTGTACTCAAATTCACGTATGGGATTTTGAAGTTTTACCCATCTAACATGGTCTCCCCCATGATATTCTGAGTACAGCAGATCCCAAGCCATCTTTGCAGAGTCAGCATTTGCAATCCTGGGAAAGATCTGATCAGAAACTGCATTTTGGATAATTTCAAGAGCTTTTGCATCCTTCATGAGAATGACAGCTGCTTTCTCATCAACCTCTTCTTCTGAGATTTCCTTAGTTATCTTCTTCTTCTTTGAATCTGATGAAGGAAGTCCTTTCTCTACCAGATTCCAAAGACCATAAGATCGGAATATGGTAATCATCTTAATCCGCCAAAACTCATAGTTCTCTCCAGAGAAAATTGGAAGTCTCGCCTCTGAGCTTCCAGATCTAGCCATTTTGATTTCTGATGCACCGAAAACAAGTTGTTTTCATACCTAAAAATTTGATCGAACTCACTCAGCTTCGTAAGCTTGAAAATGAACTTCTCCTCGACCGATTTTCTTCACAGAATGAACACCCCTTTAGCTAATCGAACCTGGCTCAGAGGCCATGTTAGTGTATTTGACTCTGTATATGGGTTTTGGTAAGAATGAAAGATAGAAGAATGACGAAGAAGAGGATTGCAAGATTACTCTGCTATACATGTAGCAAAGAACATTCTCCTTCTTTAGACTGCAAGAATTTGTACAGTATATCTCACACTCTTGGTGTGAGAGTATTACCGTTATACGGTGCCAGCTGGATGCATTACATCACAATGCAATCTCAGCCTTCCATTAAACGAACCAATCAACCTATGCCACTTGGATTAAGAACCAAAAATTACAAGAAAATAGAAAACAACTATCTATGAAATCAGCTTGAGCACTTATAATTCAACAAGGCCACGGTTGCTACCTCTTCTTCAATTTTGGCGTGTGTCTAGGTGCTTGTATTATTGGTTCTGGGAGGCGTCTTTTGGTCGATTTAGTACCTTATCCCAACCGAGTTTGAAACACATGTATACTGGATAGTTAATTTGACCATGGCAGTTTTATATATGCAACTTCTCATATTGGTTTGATATGAATTTCAACTTAGCATGTAGGGACAGTAACTTGCAAAACATAACGAGTCAGAATTTCTAACCTTGAACCATTGTATTTCTCTTTTCATTTGTAAAGCTGCACCTTGAACCATTAGTGTAGAAGGGGAGAAACTAACTGCTAAATCTAGCAGTGTGTTTCCAAGCTTATCAACAGCACCTACTACAAACTTTCTTCTCTTTTCACTGAGCTCATATATAAGGTTATAAACCTTTTCTCGACGACGTTCAATTGCAAAGTGAAAAATGGTCCTGCCTTTTGTATCAGTGATCCCCCAGAGGTTTGGATTTTCTCTACATATATGAGAAATAAACTCCACATGCCCTCGTTCTACGGCTTGGAAGATCGCTGTATGCACGCAACCTACATCAGTAAGATTGCTTGTCGCTTTGGACATGTGACGTAGAAATTCAAAGATTCGTGTATGAGTCACTTTCATTTCATATATGCGATTGATTCCTGGGATGACATCGAGAAGGCAAAATTAACAAGGTTTTAAAATAACTGATGATCACTGAGACAAAAAAGAGAAAGGAAAAGAAATCAACAATGTGGATGTAGGCTGTAGCTTACCTAAAATTTCAAGGAGATTTGTAACTAGTCGTCGCATTAAACCCATATCTGCATTGCAAATCCAAAATATGTTGCAAAAGAACATATATAAAACAGGATACAAAATACCCCGCACATTCTCAGTAAATGATAATAAAAAGTGGTTTCTTTTTCCTTGTCATAAACAAAAATTATTTACATAAATTGTATAAGAAAACCATCTATATATATAAAGCAAAAAGCAGAGAATGGTGAAACATTTAAAATACCAAAATATGACTTGATTAATGTAAACATTAAGAACTGAAATTATTAATTAAATGAGGATAATATGATAAAATCACACTTTTTCATATTAAAAAAATTAAAATAAAAACAAATACCAGATAATGGATCCTATTTTATGAAACACAACTACCCATTATCTTTTTTAATTCTAAAATAAATTTAAATTTTTTTAAAAAAAGCCTCTCATAGGTGTAGAAACACGTGCGAGGCTAGTAACAATAACAAACAATTTCCAAGAGCCCTCCTTTTCTTCTATATATATTTTTCCTCCATCTTCAAAAAAAGTTCAAAAACTAAAAACCAAAACCCTACAGATTACCAAACAAGCCTTAAGTAAAAGATGTTGTATGACGTTAAAAAAAATAATATAAAAAGGTTTCAGGAGGTCAAATCAAGCGACACTTCAGAGTTGGAACTTGCAACCTATATATGTGAAGTTATTTAATATTTATTAAAGTATTTCTGTTTAGTTGGAACGAATAACCCTATGTTTTAGGGAAGTAGCTGAGGTTTGAACGTTTCTTTAGGAAGATCTCTTAAATTTAGGAGCTGTTGGTCATGTGATCGTGCAGCAGGTCATGGAGTTGTGCAAGTTTCTTTTCTGTTTTTGTAAGGCTATTTAACAGCCATCTTTCACTTAATGAAGTATTCAATTCTCCCACTCTGTTTCCTCTCAGTAAATCTTAAAACTAACAATATATATATATATATGTACCTGAGCGGATCAGACTCCTTTGATTATTTCCATCATGTTCTGTAGGTTGCATATTTATACGAATATTGTTCATGTCCATAGGAGGTATTTGTACACCTATTAAGAAAACAACACAATCCAAGAAATACATTAAACTATTTCTCTGGAGATTCTGAATAAGAGGATTTCTTACAAAAAAATCCTCAATAAATATATGGGGATTGCTAACAAACAGTCGCTTTTGGGCGACTGTAGCTGTCACATACTACTTTAGCGAATGACTGCCTGACATGTGGGCTAAATTTAGTCATGAGTTATATGGCTATTTTCAAGATGCTAAAAGGTCAAATGTGACTCTCCAAATTTGGCTAAAATTTTATTTAGCCCATGACTGAAGATGAGTTTTGCATTAATTTAGTACTATATTTGGGATATAGCCCATGGCTGTAGATGGCCTAAAACCATCTCCAGTTAAGCTAAATTTAGTCCTGAGTTATGGATGCTCTAACTAAGCAAATTGGATAACACCACACAGAAAACCAAAAGACATCCGTTTTTTTTTCTCTCTCATAAAAAACACAAGACAGAGAAAGTCATCCCCACCGTAAGAAACGACAGAACGCCATTTCACCAGTACCAGAAAAGAAGGTGCGAGGAATTGACTCCAGAAAAAAAAAGCTGGAGGAAACCTCCAGAAACCCATTCTACCAAGTTCAGTCATCTCTCAAAGGCTAGCTCCGTGTATGAAATTAGACCCATCCCCATCTAGTGCAAGAGCTTCGCCAAAAATCAAATTAAGCCATATAAAGGAGAATATTGGAAAATATCTCAAGTTATGATATTGAATAATAAAGAGGAGAATGTAGTACTAACAGTCATAAATCCATCGTCGCCATAAGTTGAGACGACTTCCACTTGCAAATGCAGACCGCATACAGACCAGTGCATTTAAAGGGGATTGTCCGGAGTAGTCTATAGTAGTTGCCAAGTTTGGACGACGTTGAATTAAGTCCCACCCAATATCTATATATATAGGAATTTGAAAGTAAACGAATTAGTTATTATAAACGAAAAGATTAATTAAGAAAATAATACAATATATGTAAATGTAGTTTTCTCTTATATATATGCGTGAATTCCAGCCAAGGATCAATCTATTTGTTTTAGTCTAAATCAAATTTGTTCTGAAAAGGATGATAAATTCATTTTCTGTTTTATTTTAATTTTGAATTAATGACTTTTGAATTCATTTTCAGAATAATCAAGTCAAATGCTAGCAAATTAATGTCCTTAACATTAATTAACCTATGTATCTGAAACTCTCACCAAAGTGTTTGCTCAAAAAACACTGGGAAATAAGTGCAGCCCCATCTCGATCGTTGAGATCTTCAAGTGGAGTGAGAGAATAGAGATAGTTAGCCATTTCCCATTGGCCCCGACGATAAGCATTGATCAGTGGAATTGCATTGTTGGGAGGGGATCTGATGCTGAGTAATTTTTTGTTTTTTTCAACCATGCATTTAGCCATTTCGATGTCTCCTAGAATTACCGTACAGGCAAAAGCTGTGAGACCATAAGCGTCTTTTATTTCCAAATCTTTCTCCGTCATCAGCTTCACCAACTCTTTCACAACCTGCAGTTCCTCAGATTTCACTGCTACGTGAAGAGCTGTCTCTCCTTCTGGAGTTATTCTTGATCTTACTGCTTCGGGTTTTGTTTTAAGAAACTCCTCTGCAGAATTCCAACGACCAAACAGCAAATCCCAGATGAAACTTTCATAGCAGTCGAAGTCGTTGCTGGCATTATTCTCACATCCTGGCAAGGCAAGTGAGAAAGGTTAAGATTGTTACTATTTAAGATTCAAAAAAATTAAGACCACTAATGTAAAAAAGATTACTGGATACTGCCATACTGTCTTTCTATAATACATATTACATATGAAACAATCTAATTAATATATAACATGTCAAATTGTTTAACGAAATAACACTTTTAAAGTTTTACTATAATTTTCGTTTAATTAAATATTCAACACAGAAATGTTTTGCGCGGATAGAGGCATAATACCATCATCAATCGCTTCCCCTTCCAAGTCTTCATCTGGCTCCTCCACCTCACGCTCCACTTCAGCTGGCTTAAACTTTTCTGCCAAAGTATCCCAGGCAACGTGGGCCCTGCTGATGCCTCTGATCAAAGAAAAAGTTTCAACCCCACAAGAAATCTGGATCGCATGCAAAGCCTTGGCATTTCTCTTCTTCCAATCCTTAATTTTATCAGCTTCACCATCCTTGGGAGGCTTTGTAGTGGTGCCCTTGACAACGTCCCACAGATCTTCAGCCAACAAGTAGGTTTTAACCCGAAAACTCCACTCTTCATAGTTACCTTGGTTAAGAACTTGGAGAACAATTGCACTAGGGACTACTTTAGCCGCCATCCTCAATCAACCTGTCAACTTATTCCAATGTGACTTTATGCCCAGCATATGAGAAAACTAAACAAGCAAGAAATTGAACAAAGAAAAATGAAAAATGTATAATATTACTCACAGCTGATTGGATTGGGCAATCTTCAAGAAGCAGCAAACTTCTGATTTATAGATCACAATATGTTTTTTTTTTCTTCTTTTCATTTGTAATAACTCAGGAATTAATAAAAAAAGACTTGGCAAAAGACCAAGAAGATGCCCACTCTTATTGGTACAGTTGGTCATGTGAAAGCATGTATAAAATAACGGACGGACTCCAACTAATTCGAGTCGTCAATAATTAATGGAGTAATTTTCTGTCGGCAGATTGGGAAAGGTAGGCCCGGCCCGCAATTTGGTCTGGACAATTTGTCATTTCCTTTTTGATTTTTTATACAAGTAAGAATCTAAACTAGACTAAATTAATCTGATCTACATTAGTATCAAAAATACACAAGAAAAGAGAATGGTGAAGTGAAGCAAAGTATAACTACTCACAAACTGAATTGGGGAAATCTTCAAAAGGATGGAGCTTAATTATGAATTCCACTATGTGCATCTGAATGCAGTGGCCAAACTTCTAATTTATAGACAAACAATAATGTTTCGTTCAAAAAAAAGATAAACAATATTGTATGTTTTCGTTATGTTTGTTCACCGAACACTTAGGTTGAAGATTATGTGATGTTTTCTTTACCATCCAAGAAAAGAATGTGAAGCGTTCCAATTCAAACATCTTTTGCTTACAAAAGAAAATCAAACAGCTTGTGACTAAATTACGCAAGAGGTGCACGATTAACCAAATCATGAGTCTACTTGTGTTTTTTGTTTTTGTTTTAATTTGAAGTCTTTAATTATGCTTATTTTTTATCTGAAGTCTTTAATTATGTCTGATTCTAGACAACAAATCAGCAAAGACCAAAAAGATGCACCTCTGTTGGGCATGTGAACGTAGTAATTATACACATTGACCAAAAAAGTAACGTGGTAAAGAGAGTTCGAGAGTTCCAGTGCAGGAAATTTCGTCGACTTTAGAGCATCTTCAATGCTTGCCAGTGGAGTCCTACCATGCTGTTAGGAGGAGGTGTTTGGCGACAAAAAAGTTTGGGAAACTAGAAGAAGGCAGATACCTGTAATTGTGTGTGTGTTATAAATCTCTTAGAACGAAATGCCTAATTTGCTTTGAAGAACCTTCATCTTTTTTTGGGGTTGCTTCAAGCTTGCTCCATCTCGAACCCCTACTTATTTTTAAGACAATAAAGAGAATTCATTAACAACAGGGGCAATTAGTAGAACTGAACAACACAAAATCCCGAACGCCCACTTTAAACCAAATCTAAGAATACACTTCAAACCACATAGGCCAGAAACAACGGACAAACATAATAACAAGAAAAACAGCCTATTAGAAGCCACAATAATCAAAGGAAAAACAGAGCAAAACACCAGGCAATCTCGAACCCCTACTTTATTCCTACTTTCTTTTACTTTTCTTTGTTGGGTGTCTTCATGTTTCACTAAAACAATAGGATCTCTTTAATTCTCATCATTGCTGCAAGAGAAAGCAAAGGAAATCCAAAGAACCATTAGTTTCTTATAGACTCTTTGGAACGCCAATATATATACAGTCCCTTTTACTTTTCCCTTTTTCTTTTTTTTGTCACTAGCTAGGGAGGTGAAGGGGAGAATATTAGGTGGTTTCTCAAGGTGCAGCAATGGAGGCTCGGTGCCATGGGGCGGGGCACGGGGGGAGGAGGAACACCTCAACCACTGAGGTGGGAACCCATTGCCTTTTACTTTTCCCCTCTCTAGCTATATATAATTCATGGTGCACTGTAATAGTGTAGTGACCAAGATAATATTGGACCTCCCACCACCAAACATGTTTCGCACGAAAAGCATCACAAAAAAAATAAATAAATAAATAACAAATTGAACATCCTGATTCTCACACCAACAAAATGTTAGACCAATGTCCAAAACCAAATCACCACACCGTGCCATTTTTACAAATAACAAGCTCTGTTGGCAATATCATTAGTTGCCTAAGATAATGTTGAGTATGTCAGCACATGAAAAGCCCATTATTGTTATTTAAGTAAGCTTTTCTTTTTTTTCTTTCAAAGTTTCTAGTATAGAAGAGGAAAAGAAAAATGAAAATCTGTTGAACATGTGGTAATGTGGCACCCTACTAGTTGCTGTAGTCGTTACAAAACCGAATTTCAACCACACCAAAAACAGAGAAAGAAGCTAACAGTATCATCTCCAAGAAAATCTCATACCATGGCTTCCTCTACTCTTATCTTCTGCTACCACTTCGCAGGTATATATATACCCCAAAAAAAACTATATAGGTATATATATGAAAGATAGAACCCTCTTATAGAGAAAGATAAAACTCCTGCCACATATGGAATCAACGCTGCCTGCACTCACCTTGGTTGTGTTGTGCCATTTGCCGCGGCCATATATATACCCCTCGGGGCAGCTGCATTAGGCTGCTAGCACCAACTTTTTACCGCAATTTGTCTAACAATAAGTAACAAGTGACTCATTACGCACCACCTTTTCACGAATAAAGTGATAATTCACTTCCACATGACGAGTGTGAGAGTGAAATACAGGATTAGAAGCCACAGAGAGAGCACTAATATTATCACACCAAAGCTTGGGACAAGGAACTGGAAGATGAAGATCGAGAAATAAAGCACGTAACCATGAGAGAGTGGCGGCAGTGTAAGGCAAGTTGGCGATATTCGGCCTCAGTACTCGAGTGAGAAATGCCACATTGCTTCTTAGAACTCCATGAGATTGAGTTAGTACCCAAGTAAACACAAGAACCACCAGTGGAGCGACGATCGTCAAGATTCCCCGTATAATCGGCATCAGAGTACACACTGAGAGAGAGAGTACTAGGGGAATAGAATAACCCATGAGTGAGTGTGTCGTTCAAATAACGAAGAATGCTTTTGATAGCGAGCCAGTGAACAGTAGTGGGTTGATGCATAAAGACCCACTTGATCAATAGCAAAGGCAATGTCTGGACGAGTAAGAGTTAAGCACTGAAGAGCCCCAACTGTACTATGATACTCGGTGGGATCAGGAAGAGGATCCCCATCAGAGAGGCTAAGATGACGTCCACTCACAGCTAGGGTAGGCACAAGTTTGGCTTCATGCATGTTAACACGCTTAAGAAGATTGACAACATACTTGGTCTGAGTAAGAGAGAGACTAGACGGAGTACAAACAATCTCCATGCCTAATAAATAATTGGAGGGGCCAAGATCCTTCATGGAGAACTGATGACCCAAATTAGAGATAAGTGTGGCGATGCGAGAAGGATCAGAGCCAGTGACAAGAATATCATCCACATAAATCAACAAATAAATGCGAACGGAGACTTGAATGTGGACAAAGAGAGACGAGTTGGATTTAGAGGCAAGAAAATCCTGAAATTGGTACTTAGGTGACGAGGGGTAAATTTAAATGATAATCAAGCAATACACAACAAACTTCAAACACTTTAAACCTTGACCAGATACTCTTATGACTAGTCACCTGTCATACATGAATTACCATAACCAAGAACATACACCGAGCATATCAAGATGTACCTACAAGCATAGAGAATTACTAGTGACAACCTAGGCACTCAGAAGGACCCATCAATCTAGGCATCCCCTATGCTAGCAACAACTATGGTGAAAGTGTGTGAAGACATCATAATCAAGTAAACATCAAACAGCAGGAAATGATGACTAGTCAACCGCAAGAACACAAACCCAGAAATACATGAACATCATGCTATGACTAGTCAACTATCAAGAACATAAACCCACACAAAAAGGGAGGAGTCTCAAGCGGGAACAGAGTGAGAGCGACGAGTCCTAGGTGCCCTAGGAATGGTGGGTATGATATCCACTATGTCACTGAATTTGGATTTCGAGCGGCATTGGTAAGTGAGAGTGGCTTTGAAGACGACATGGGGCACAGTGGGAAAGAATTGGAAAACAAAGAGGGAAGAAGGTGCGAAGAGACAAAACAGAGAATGAAAGGGGAAAAGATTTATGGACCCAAAGAAAGTTATTTTCTGGTTTTGTATCTGAAAGGGACAAACTTAAAGAAAAGAAGGAAGGAATGCGACAAAAAGAGAGGGAAAACAAAAACCTAAACAGAAAATGCAAAAAAAAACTGCTAAAAAACAAAAAGAAAGAAACTGCCGAAAAGATAAGAGAAAAATAATAATAATAATTACTCCATGTCCCATGACTTCAAAGACACCATACTCAAATGCCAAAGATAGAAATCGCCTAAACTCTAGTCCTCACAGATATCACTCAAATTTTCACTCAGATCCTAAGGTGTGGTCTCTCCTCAAACATATGTGAGTGAAGTTATGTAAAAGGGAATCAAAATCCTCACATATGAAATATAAAATAAAAGCACAATTTTTGGACAGATCTCATGAAAGGAATCAAACACTAAGAATATGGATAGCACACATACTTAGCAACACCCATGAATACATCCTCAAAGATCAGCTAGGTCTTTCATAAGGTTTGTAATGTAAGGCTTAGGTCAAGGGCTATAAAAGAAAGGATAGGAAATACTAAAGCTTGGGACATACCAAAGTGTCTTCCTTGTGAAAACAGCAAGCTCTCCTCTTGAATTGATCTTTGTTGTTTGTTCGTGGCATCCAGGACCCGTGCGATAATGGAAGGATTTAGAAATTACATCCTCTTTGATTTTTTTTTCCTAAAACTTTGTTTCTTTTCTTTTTTTCACAATTCCAGCACACATACCTCGGTACATGCCACTTTCTTGATGTAGAGCTTGAATTATCTTTGTCTTCATCACTTTGGCATTCCCCAAACTATAGGGTATAGTTGTAATGGCTAAATATCTCATATTGAGATAAAAGGATATTGGGAAAAAAATGTGAGAAAAGAAAATGGCTAAAAATGATTGGCTTCAAAACAGGATAATGACACACACATAAAGGTAAGAAATTAGGCCTTTTGGTGGTTAAGACATGCATTGCCTAACATCGTCTCAATGAGTTCATTCATGAGTGTTACCAAACACATGGTATCTGCGAAAGAGAACAATTCTTAGCGTTCAATCAAACAAAAATAATGAGATCATTTGAAATGAAATTGAAGCAAAAATATAGGAGTACAAACACTTTAAACCCTCTCAAAGAAGTAAATAGGCTCAAAATCACTCACTAGGGCAGTCTCCACAATTCTTCTTTCAAAATTTGAGCATGATACTTTAACCACCATGATTCCAAGAGTAACAGCTTTGGGAAAAAAAAATGATACGTACTTTTTCATGACAACACAGTAGTCCTCATTGTAAACCATAGCCCTCATATACATTCACATTAGTAAGCAAAAGCAAACTTTAACCAGAACTAAAAACAAACGAAAATCCCACACCCCCAAACCTAAAATAAGCATTGTCCTCGATGCTTTAAAAAAAATTAATGGAATGGATGCAATGCAAATTGGCACAGTGTGCATGGAATGAAATAAAATAAAAACTAAAAACTAACACAAATAAAAGGAAAGGACACAAACCCAGCTAGGTTGCCTCCTAGCAAGCACTTTATTTAATGTCTAGGCAAGACATGGTAGTGTGTCTAAGTTGTCATAAACTCGAGAGAATTCATAACTACATAAACCTGCTCCTATGAAACATTCTCCAAATAAGGCTTCAAACGTTGTACATTGACCTTAAAACATGCCATTCTTAATGTTTTCTATCTCCATAGCTCCATGGGAAAATACTTGAAGCACTTTGAATGGTCCAACCCATCTAGACTTCAATTTACCTAGAAAAAGTCGGAAACGTAAGTCATACAAAAATACTTTCATACCTGGTTGAAACTCCTTCCTAAGAATTGCTTTGTCATAGTAGAGCTTGGTTCGTTCTTTTTAGATCCTAGCATTCTCATATGATTCATTTATGAGCTCTTCCAACTCATTAAGTTGGAGCTTCCTCACTGTACCAACTTCTTTGATATCAAAATTGAACTTTTTTATGGCAAAATATGCACAGTGCTCGAGCTCCATTGGCAAATGACACGCCTTTCCAAACAGCAGTCGATAAGGGCTCATTCCAATTAGGGTCTTGTACATTGTTCGATACACCAAAAGTGCATCATTCAACCTTAGTGACCAATCCTTCATTGTAGGGCTGACAGTTTTCATCAAGATGTTCTTTATTTCTCTATTGTTGATTTCCACTTGTCCAGAGGTTTGAGGATGATATGGAGTTGCCACTTTATGTGTGATGTTGTACTTCTTCATCAATGCCTCGAAAGATCTGTTGCAAAAGTGATTGCCACCATCGCTAATGATAGCTCTGGAAGTTCCAAACCTAGTGAAAATCATATCTTTGAGAAAATTCAAAACAACTTTATGATCATTAGTTTGTGTAGCTGTTGCCTCAACCCAGTTTGATACATACTGCCACTAGTATGTATATGTATCCAAAAGAATATGGGAATGGTCCCATGAAGTCAATTCCCCACACATCAAACAGCTCTACCACTAAAATGTTGTTTAATGGCATTTCATTCCTGCGACTAATGCGCACTGAAATGACCTCCGCATGCCAATGCATGATTGAATGTTAGTATGCTTTGCTGCTCACTCTCCGGAACACATCTTCGAATGATTTGGTGAGGGCAATACTTGAACAAATAGGGATCATCCCACATGTAGTGTTTCACCATTGAAAAGAACTTTTTTCTCTCCTGAAAAGTCAAATTATCTCTAATTACATCAGAAGCAAGATAATTGACAAAATCAACATATCATGGCTCTTTATCTTGAATGATAAAGAGTTGTTCATCCGGGAATGATTCGTTGAGAGGCAAAATTTGTCAATCTCCATGGTTTTCATCAACAAGGCACGACAAGTGATCAGCAACAACATTTTCACTCCCTTTCTTGTCTTGAATTTCTAGATCAAACTCTTGTAACAAGAGTATCCATCTGATCAAATGTGGTTTAGCATCTTTCTTTGTCAACAAAAACCTAAGAGCTGCATGATCAGAGTAAACAATAACTTTAGAGCCAACAAGATATGAACAAAATTTCTCTAAAGCAAAAACAACAGCAAGCAACTCTTTCTCAGTTGTAGAGTAATTGAGTTAAGCATCGCTTAATGTCCGACTTGCATAGTAGATTACATGTGGTAGTTTATTTACTCTTTGACCTAAAACAGCAAAAATAGCATAGTCGGAGGCATCACATTGTAATGACCCGGTCCTAAATAAATTGATGAATATTATTTTATTCAGATACAATACCATTTCGCCCTTAGAATATTTTATTAGGTTTAAAGTTGACTTTTTGACCGGGAAGGAATTTGGGAATTTCGATTATACCGTTGCGTAGAGCACAGCGAGATGAATCCGCAGACATGTAATGGGCTTAAATCGGAGCTGTGACGAAGAAGTTACAAGCAAAACATCATCAGTGGCATAATCGTAATTTCAGAGAAAAGGATTTTGATAAAAATTTGATTTTTCTCTCTCTCTACCCCCCCACACAGTCTCTCTCTCTCCCCTCTCTCCCGACAGCAGTGATAGCCAGCCACGTTTTGGCCGGCCGTCCCCTCATCCGGCCACCAACATTGACGGGGCCGGTACCAAAATGACCGAGCCGTCGTCCTCTTCCAACCCCAGCCAAGCCCCGCCGTCTGCCGTCGCGATTTCACCTGAAAAATAGAAAAGAAATGGCCGATTTTCGCTTAAAATTCTTCAATTCGTTCTCCGTCATCCGGCCACCATTTCCGGCAAGTGAGGTATGCTTTCTCGCCTATTTTTCATGATCTAGCTGATGGTTGGGTAGGATTGCATCAATTTTGAGCGTAGATAGCTTGATTTTCGAATTGGATTTTGGCCGGTTTTGATATCGCAATTCCGGCCACTTCCGGTCAGTTTTTGGGGTAAGTCCAAGACCAAAGTGGTTCCAAATAGGGTGTTTTACCTAGGGTAGGAAGCTAGATTTCCAGTTTTGAAGATTTCCAGTTGCCGGAATTTGATCAAGCCACCCATGCACTGCCGGCGTGTGTGGCGGCGCGTGGGCCACTTGTTGGCCCGTCTTTGAGTCCTAAAATTATCCTCATGTAGTTACGAGCATGACAGTATGCTCGGATATGAATTCGGATATCATGTGATTGTCGATCGGATATCGCATATTGCGTTTTATCCGGGTTCGATAGGTTTGAAACGTTGGATCGTCGTGAAGTTGATATATGATAATCTAGACATCCTTAGGATAGTGTAGGATTTGACAGGCAATAAAACGGATTCCCATATACTCCGGAAATGCCAACCCTAAGGCTAGGTTTACAGTAATCGTTCAATCGTGCGATCGTGAGCTATCCGACCGTCCGATCTGAACCAAACTTGCAGGACGTGTATTCTAAACCTTGTAGAGCCTATAGAAACTTTTGGATCGGAATTTGGGGGTTGTGGACCCCGTGGGCCCGTTTGACCAAGTTTGGGTAGTCTGACCCTTGGTTGACCATGAGTCTTCCGAGGTAGTTTTACCTTCCTGGGAGGATTATAACGACCCTAGTGACAGGTCTTGAGCGTCGTTGAGTTATGTTGATTATGTGGGATTAGGATATTAATTTATTGTTTTAAATTGGGGGATTATCGGATGCTATATTGTGTTTGAGGTTTATGCTATTTTGGAAATTAGTATATATATATATATATATATATATTATAAAGATATAAAGATGTTTGATTATACTGTAAGTACCATCCTATGATTATGAGGTCCCACGTGGCGTAGGATTTCCCAGTGTGTGGACATACCTCATACATGGCGTTGGATTTTCTGGCGTATGGGGAGATTGTGATATGAAATGATAGGTCACACGTGGCGTAGAATTTTCCGGCGTGTTGACAGACCCCATACGTGGCATTGGATTTTCCTGCGTATGAGGAGATTATGTGATATGAGATGCTAGATCCCACGTGGCGTAGGATTTTCCGACGTGTGGACAGACCCCATACGTGGCGTTGAATTTTCCGGCGTATGGGAAGATTGTGATATGAGATGATAGGTCACACGTGGCGTAGGATTCTCCAGTGTGTTAACAGACCCCATACGTGGTGTTGGATTTTTCGGCGTATAGGGAGATTATGTGATATGAGATGCTAGGTCCCACATGGCGTAGGATTTTCCGGCATGTGGACATACCCCATACGTGGCATTGGATTTTCCGGCGTATGGGGAGATTGTGATATGAGATGATAGGTCACACGTGGCGTAGGATTTTCTGGCGTATGGGGAGATTATGTGATATGAGATGCTAGGTCCCACGTGGCGTAGGATTTTTCAGTTTGTGGACAGACCACATACGTGACGTTGGATTTTCCGGTGTATGAGGAGATTGTGATATGAGATGATAGGTCACACGTGGTGTAGGATTTTCCGGCTTGTTGACAAATCCCATATGTGGCATTGGATTTTCCGGCGTATGGGAGGATTATGTGATATGAGATGCTAGGTCCACGTGGCATAGGATTTTCCAGCATGTGGACAGACCTTATACATGGCGTTGGATTTTCCAGCATATAAGATTGTGATATGAGATGATAGGTCACACGTGGCGTAGGATTTTCCAACGTGTTGACAGACCCCATACGTGGCGTTGGATTTTCCGGCGTATGAGGAGATTATGTGATATGAGATGATAGGTCACACGTGGTGTAGGATTTTCCGGCGCATTGACAGACCCCATATGTGACGTTGGATTTTCCGGTGTATGAGGAAATTATGTGATTATTAGAATGATGTTTGAAAAAGATTGTGTTTGGTGAGTTGTGATTTAAATTAAAAAGGGAATGGAATAAATTCTAGAATGTATGAATTTGCATGGCTGTAATGGTTTGCATGTTATTGGAACCAGGATTGTTGTTGAAAGAACTACGTGTGGCTTGATCCCTCAGTAAGGGTACGTAGACAGCCTGGGGTCCCACCTGGGTGCAGCCGCAAACTAAAATTAGTTTGGTTTTTGGTTGAGTTTGGTTTCGACTTGGTAGGTGGTTTTGCTTCGGATTTATTGAAGGCTAGAGGCCGTTTATATGAATTGCATAAAACTATATTGTGCATGCTGCCTGTTGGGATATTAAATGTGTTTTATGCATGTTGAAATTTTTGGGGAAATGTTCAATTTACAAAGGAGACTCTTCCTAAATATCGGTAGAAAGTCTCGTGCCCTTATTCCTTTTTGGGAAAAGAGGATATAGTTTCAGAATTGGGCCCGACATCAGGGTGATGTCTGGAATTCCACAGGATTCGTCTCGGGTTTTGAAAAAATTCGGGGCGGGTCCTGTCACACACATTAGCTCAAAAGGCAAAGACCAATCTAGTGCCATAATGATAGGAACAGAGGTTAGTTCACGTTTCAAGTATTAAATGCATTCATATAATCTTTATCAAAGTGAAATACAACATCTTTGGCCAAAAGATTGCACAACGGATGAGAGATCTTGGAAAAATCTTTAATGAAACGACGATAAAAACCAGCATGTCCTAGAAAGCTTTTCACTCCCTTCACTGAAGTAGGGCCTGCCATATTTGAGATGATGTCAATTTTTGCTTTGTCAACTTCAATACCTTGCTGGATATTATATGCCCTAACACAACACCTTGTTTCACCATAAATTGACACTTTTTCCAATTGAGAATCAAATTTGTTTCATGACATCTTTGAAGCACTAGAGAGAGATGGTTAAGACAGTTATCAAAAGAAGAACCAAAAGCTAAAAAATCGTCCATGAATACCTCAATAAATCTCTCGATCATATCTGAAAAGATTGCCAGCATACATCTTTGGAATGTTGCTGGGGCATTGCAAAGGCCAAAAGACATCCTCCTCTATGCAAAAGTGCCAAAAGGATAAGTGAATGTAGTCTTCTCTTGATCTTTCAGAGCAATCGCAATTTGATTATAACCTGAATATCTATCAAGAAAATAATAATATACGTGACCAGCAAATCGCTCAAGCATTTGATCAATAAAAGGCATAGGAAAATAATCTTTTCTAGTGTTCGAATTCAACTTCCTGTAATTGGTGCAAATACGCCAACTAGCTACAGGTCTAGTTTGAACAAGCTCTTTATGCTCATTTTTTACCACTATGATTCCAATCCTCTTTGGCACTACTTGAACAACGCTGACTCATTTGCTATTAGAAATCGGGTATATGATACCCACATCTAGCAACTTCAACACTTCAACCACAATGAGCATATGTTGACTAGTCAACCAAAATAATATTAAAACAGGTAGAACCTTATGACTAGTCAACCACAATCAGCCTGAGCATATGATGACTAGTCAAACAAAGCAATATCAAAACAGGCAGAACCTGATGACTAGTCAACCACAATCATCGTGAGCATATGATGACTAGTCAACCAAGGCATGATCATGACAAGCATCAAATTTAGTATCGACCCTGTGGAAGATTAAGAAATGAACTAATTCACAGGAAATATATCAAGTGGTCAAGGATGTGTTAGCAATCATTTTCTAGACCAAGTCTTCAAGTACATGAAAGAAAATAATTAAAAGAGAAAATAAGAAAGTAAAAAAAAAATTCATATGCAGTTTACATTGACAATCAACTCTGAGAGATAGAATATGAGATGCATTTCATGCTCAGAGACAATGCATATTCTGGAATATGGAGGATTAGAGCCAAGGGACACAAAAGATGATTATCTTATCTCTCTTGGAGAGACATGTATATAATGAAATTTTATGACATGATCAGAGTATAGGCTCAAAGTTCAAGTATCATCACTCTCTATTGACAAAATATTTGATGATTTATTTTGTGTCACGTGCACATCCTAGACATAAGTGCTTGAATAGCCTAATTTTACGGCTCTTTGCTCTAGATGCTTCAATCATATCACCTTATACCTTCCTAGAGCCGTGACTACATTGGTCACACTTTTTTTTTTTTTTTTTTTTTTTTTTTTTTTTTTTTTTTTGAAATAGTATTGGATAAGAGAGTGAGAGTAAGCTAAGAAACAATAACAATGACAGTCCAAAATAAAGCATAGACACTTGGCTCACCAAGGGGATAAGATAGCACGATTTAAGTCTCATCTAATAGCTCTTAAACAAGAAAAGGGATTATGCACAAGTCATTGAAAGCACAAAAACATTCAACCTTCACACTATCAAAGATGAGAGATGTGAAACAGTGGCATATCAATTTAAAAACTTTAAAATAAATAAATAAATAAATAATTGGACTTGACTAGTCAACTGTTTTGGAATATGCTGAAGACAAGGAACAGACATGCTAATCAATCAATTGAGCAAAGGCCAATGGACTGTCTAAGGGTGACATGTTTCTGAAAGTCCAAGGCCTTGGTAAGTATGTCTGCAAGTTGTTTCTCAGAAGGAACAAACTCTAATGTTAAAATGTTGTCTTCCACAAGATGTCTAATAAAATGATGCCTAATGTCTATATGCTTCATTCTGGAGTGTTGAACTGGATTTTTGGAAATGTTGATTGCACTCATGTTATCACAGTAGATTAGGAAGGATGATTGAGAAATGCCATAGTCATCCAACATCTGCTTCATCTAGAGGAGTTGTGTGCAGCAACTTCCAACTGCAACATACTCAGCTTCAGTAGTAGATAATGACACAGAGTTTTTTTTTTTGCTATGTCAAGCAACAACATTGTTGCCAACATAAAGGACTCCTCCAGAAGTACTCTTCCTATCATTACTACACCCAGCCCAATCAGCATCACTATACCCAACAAGATTGACACTAGTGTCATAGGTATACCACAAGCCAAAGTCAATGGTTTCACTCACATATTTTATGATTCTTTTGACAGCAAACAAATGAGACTCTTTGGGATCACTTTGGAACCTAGCACAAACTTTTACACTATAAGAAATGCCAGGTCTACTAGCAGTCAAGTAGAGAAGGCTTCCTATCATGCTTCTATAGAGAGTTTGGTTGACACTTTTCCCATGCAAGTCTCTATGAATTTTAGTACTAATGCTCATTGGAGTTCTTGCAGATTTTGCAGCCTCCAAACCAAATTTTTTCACAAGATTTTTTGCATATTTGGATTGAGAAACAAAGATCCCATCATGGTGTTGTTTGATTTGAAGACCTAAGAAGTAATTAAGCTCACCAACATGACTCATTTCAAATTCACTAGTCGTGATATGTATGAATTCTTGAACATGTAAATTAGAGGTAGAACCAACCACAATATCATCAACATACACTTGAGCAATCAAAACATCCTTTTTGAACTTTTTTACAAACAAAGTTTTGTCAACCGACCCTCTAACATAACCATTTCTTAGAAGGTGAGAAGATAACCTTTCATACCATGCTCTAGGAGCTTGTTTCAAGCCATAGAGTGCCTTCTTCAATCAAAACACATCATTAAGATGATGTGGATCTTCGAAGCCTTTTGGTTGCTCAACATAGACCTCCTCATGCAAGATACCATTCAAAATTGCAGTTTTGACATCCATTTTATAAAGTTTAAACTTCAATTGACAAGCAATGGCAAGAAGTAATCTCACTGATTCTAACCTTGCAACATGGGCAAAGGTTTCATCAAAGTCAATATCCTTCATTTGAGTGTAACCTTGAGCAATTAATCTAGCCTTGTTTCTAGCAACATTACCTTGTTCATCAGTTTTGTTCTTGAAAATCCACTTAGTACCTATAACATTGGTATTGGTTGGTCTAGGAACAAGGTACCAAACATCATTTCTAACAAACTGATTCAGCTCCTCTTGCATTGCAAGAAACCATTCACCATGGTTCAAAGCCTCTTTTACATTCTTAGGTTCTTCCTTTGAGACATAACACACATGGCTAATTTCCTTAGCTAGTTATTTCGTAGTTCTCACTACCTGATTCAGAGGGCAAATAATGACACTTTTTTATTGAGGGATGGGACTACGAGCAGCTCGAGAGCTGCCAACAGGGGCAAATGAGCTAGGATTCCGACATGTCAACTAAACCAGAATTGTTAAAAGTTGACAGGTCAACCGGTTTGCTAGAGGTTGACAGGTCAACCACTAGACCCAGACCTGGAGATTCTTCCTCAGACATAGGAGATAAAAGACCATCCTCATCTGATGCCATCTCAGTAAAGGCAGCAAAATCATTAATATTGACCTTGTGTAAAAGGTGCAAAGAACTCATGCTTGATCCCCATCTCCTCACAAAATTTCAGAAACTGAGAATTTTCAAACTCAAAGCCATGATCTGTTCTAATTCTAACAAGAGGCAGATGACTAGTCATCTTCTCTTTTGCAAAAGATGACATACATATTTAAACCTTTGAAATGTTTCAGATTTCTCATGCAAGAATGGGACCCAAGTGTACCTAAATATATTTATTGCCACCAATGGACAAGGTTTGAATGAGACCAACAAGGTCCATATGAACAAGTTCTAGACATACTTTGGTTTGAATGTGTTTGACCTTCTTGTGTGACACTTTAACTTGTTTGTCCAATTGACATCATTCACAAAACGTTGATTAGTTTTGTCAAGCTTTGGCAGACACTCTCTTTTGGACAATTTGTGCAAGTCTCTAAAGTTCACGTGTCCAAGTATTTGATGCCACAAGACATTAGTTTCATTCACTACCTTACTGCAAACCTCATCTTTGGCATCATCACTTCCATCGATGCAGTAGCAATTGTCTCTTGATCTTGTCACACTCACAATCTCATTACCTCCTTGTCCAACAATTTTGTAGCCATACTTGAAAAATCTAACTTCTACCACTCCATCATCACACCAATGAGATTGGATGTGAGACCCTCAACAAATCTAACATTTTTAAGCTCGGGTAGACTAGGAATGCACGCATTGCCTTTTCCCACTACTTGAGACTTGTGACCTCCCCCAAAAGTCACAGTGGCTCCATCAAAAGGACTAAGAGATGAGAAAACACAATTATCGCCAGACATATGTTTGGAACAGCCACTATCAAAGTACCAAGAGTTGGTGTTTGAAGCAGCAAAAGTATTTAGTACAACAAAACTTTTGGTTTGACCTTTTGCAACCCAAGTAGATTTAGGCACAATAGGTGAGGTCATTTTAAGAGAGACAAGTTTGGCAATCTTAGTTACTTCATTTAGCAAATGATCAACCTGATCTTGCAAAGATTTGGGATTCCTTCTAGACTTGGTAGACAATTTTCTAGTCTGTTTAATTTTGTACACATGACAGACTAGTCGAATATGACCAGTCAACCCACACCTGTGACATGTTGGAACAAACTTTAGGTTCTTGACTACCTATTGTACATCAAGAGGTGCAATGGATGGAATTTTAGACTTTACAAACCTAGTGGTAGCACTAGATGCACTAGAAACAAAATGAATAAATCCAAGACCATCTTTGTCCCCATGAAGTTTTCCTATATTCAACATTTTGTCAATTTTTGAGGCACCAATGGTCATAGATATAATCTGACTTTTTGCCTCATTCAATTCACTTATGAGCTATTTGTTTGAATTTAGGAAACCAATGTTGCTCTCCTTGAGTACATTTACTTGATTTTCTATATTTCTCCTAATTGACACAAGCTCAACAATTTCATTCTCTAGGGACTCAAATTTGTCACTCAACTCCTTTTTGGATTCTTTTAAAGTGAGAACTTCATGCTGGAGTTCATGATTATTTGCCTCAAGTTTGAGATTTTCCTCTTTCAAGGAAAAGGTCTATTTGAACAAGCAGTCGTATTTTCTACCTAAAGACTCGTATGACTGGTCATCTGAATCATAGACATAATCATCAGACAACAATTGCACAGAGGCAACGAATGCAATTTGTTGATCATCATCATCAGAGGATGATGAATCTACTTGAGACACATCCCTTTCACTCTCACTCTAGCTTACTTTCATGGCTCTGTCTTTTCCTTTGGAGTATTTTTTCTGGTTGTTTCCACAATCGGCAGCATAATGACTAATGCCTCCACATGAATTGCATTTGGCAAATTTCCTAAAGTCTTTAGTAAAGGGTTTGACATCCTTGTTCCACTCATTAGACCGATCAGCTAATGGTCTAAACTTTCTCTCACTGCCAGAGCTCTCCTTTCTTGCAAACTTCCCCTTATTCTTAAGGATTCTTTAAATTTTTTGACAAACAAGGCCATCTCATCCTCGAAAGCTGAGGATTTTTCTCCACCCTTCAGTGGGGAATCATGCACTCTTTAAGGAGCATATATAGTGACATGATGTTTGAAATGAGGCAGGGGCTAAGAAGATTTGAAATAAGGCAAGTGACAAAAATTCTTTGCTTGTAAAGTAGGAGCTGGAAGGATGTAACTTGGCTTGGTTTAGCATGAGAAACTTTGAAGTGCCTACGCTTGACTCCTTCTTCTTTTTTTACAAACTTGCTTGGCACGAAGCCTCCAAGTATTTTGGAGTTTGCGTGTGTAGTTTGCTTCAATTACATGAATGATGGATTTGCCTAAGCCCCCAGTCCTCGTACAAGATCTGGTTTTGCTTGAGAATGGAGATCTAAGACACAAACAAAAGAGCATGTGAGTAATCTATATCATGTTTGTTCTGCAAAGTAGATAGCCAACAAAAGGAAAAAAAAATGTTCTTATCTCTTTATTTTCTCTGGTTTATTGCTTCTGATTGGAGGTATTGGTGAAGATAACGGCCTAATCCCCAGTGAAGTCGCCAATTTATGTAGAGGTCTTTTTACAGCAACCTGACGAATGGGCTTGGGCTGCCGAAAAAGAGAAACAGGTAAAGCTGCCCCTGTCTGAGTTCAAGGATCAGGCCCCAAGAGTGTTTCAAAAGGGTAGCTGAGCCTTAGGCAACACTTCACCAATGAAATCAACTGTCGCTTATAGATAAATTCGTGGCTTGGCATGAGAAGCTTGTGGCATAAGAGCTGAGCAATCACGAGTTAGCATGACAAAGAGAAGGCTTGGGTTTCCTATGAGGAACAGAGGCTTGAAGTAATGATTTTGCGAGGATTTGTTGATGGGAGAGAGATGGAGAGAGAGAGAGAGAGAGAGACATATTTTATGGTGGATGAACAGGTGCTTTGGGTAATTTTTCAGCAGCTTGACGAAAGCTTCGTCAAGCTCTAAAATGGCTTGCCAGGGGAGAAAATGGGAAGCAATGGAAGAACGAAGCTTGAAATCGAAAGGTTCTAGAGATGAGAAATGATGCTTGCTCTCTATGGATGTGGGTTTTGAGAGAGAGAAATGAGGAAGATGGAAGAACAAAGCATGAAATCGAAGGGTTCTAGAGGGGATGCTTGCCTTCGATGAATTCTCATGGTTGCTGGGAGGCTTGCAGCAACCAAGGTGAGTTGTTTTTGCTGGGTAGGAAGTGGCTCCATTTATAGGCGTTGGAAACCTTAATTTTGTTAAGCCTCACTCCCCCTTTTCCTCACTTTCTTCCATTTATCTTGTTTGGTGAAATTTCCCTAGCCTAAACCCATAGGCACACAGCTTTTTGGGGTTCCAAGGTCCTCAGGCAGCTGGACTTCTCCATATGGGTGAGGAGCTACCCACGTTTGCTTCTTGTTTTATCACCAAAGCTTGAAGAGGAAAGCATGGGTAAGGGTGCTTGGTCAAAAAGGTGATCAGCACATGGGTTTGCTTGGTTTTGGTGGTTTAGCTATGATCTGGTTTTAAAGAGATGCACTACGTTGGATATTTTATAAGGTGCTGGGCTATTTTGTTTCCAGCGGCTTATGAGTTTGCTCAAGTTTCTGGAAACATCTTATTTGATCAAGGTGCTGGATATTTTGGCTGATGTGGGATTTTTCCAAGTGTTTGCAAGCCATTAGATATTTTCCTAAGCTATTGGGCCACTCCTTCTCTCTCAGACTTACCCATATGTTTGGGCTCAAGAAATGGGCTCGAGTTTTGGTGCTCCCAAGCAGCCCAAAACTTCCACTTCTTGGCCCATCAATGGGCCTCGTGAATGCTCGTAACCATCCATACCACAACCCGCTCAACAAGCCCCAGGCATTCATGTGGCTTGGGCCCACTTAAGCTTGTAGCGTGACGTGTTGCTTATTTGCTTAGCGTGGCATGTGTGCAAGCGCATCAACTTTCGCGTGCCCAAATCGGGCCTCTTCTTGGTAAGGTATTACATTGGGTCGAGAATATATTTGAGCCTAGCCTTGAATTTTTTGGGCCTCAACAAAAGCAAATGAGAAGAGAAACAATGGAAACAAGCGCCAGGGGCCTGCTTAAGACCATAAAGAGAGCAACGTAAACGACTTACATGATCAAGGTATATGGGATCAACACAGCCAATGGGCTGATGCATATAAATCTCCTCATCAAGATAACCATGTAAAAAGGCATTCTAAACATCCAACTGACAAACTGGCCAACTAAACTGCACAGAAATAGCCAAGTTAAGGCGAATAGTAGAATGATTAACAACATGACTAAATGTTTCATCATAGTCAAAGGTTCGGCTGCTGATGAAAGTCATTAGTCACCAAGCAAGCCTTATAGCGCTAAGGAGTGCCATTAGAATTCTATTTGACACGAAAAAAACACTTGTTCAGCAACATATTCATAGCAGGAGTACGAATGACTAAAGTCCAAGTCCCGAAAAGAAGGAGAGCATTAAACTCATCTGCGATGGCAAGATGCCACTCCTTATGTTTATTAGCCTGTGAAAAAGATGTAGACTCAATAGTATCATCAGTAGAGGATAAAACCAACACATGATGAGCATGAGTAGGCAATGTAAGGGTGAATTTGTAAAACTTTCGTAAGTTTGGGTATCTGAATGTAGTAGGGTCTTCAAAAGTCATGAAACTGTAATGACCCTATATAGCTTGGGGGTTTTACGTAGTTGATCCAAAGAAAAACCGCAAGAGAATAGTTTTAATATTTAGTTAAACTAGGAAATTATATTTTTTTACGGAGGATGGATGACCAAAGATAGTTGTTTTCTGGCCCAACCTTATAAATATATATTGTCGTTCTCTGTGTCATTCTATAGTAAGGGCCTTATATATGGCCCTTAGGTGAGGTCATATCTATTAATTATTGGATCAGACTAACCAATTTAATTTTAACGACTAACCAATTTGATCCAATGATTAAAGATATAGGACATCACCTAATAGCCATATATAAGGCCCTCACTATAGATTTCTTAGTCTTTCTCCGGTGAATTGTATGAAACAATCTATAAGATATTTTAAGGGCCCTATCTAACGAATAAGAGAAAGAAAGAAAAAGCCCAAAAGGCAATCAACAAGGCAAACAAACCTTTCTGGGCCGAGCCTTAGAAACTCTGAATTAATAGAAACATTCAATCATTTCTTTTGCTAGACCATATAATCAATTTTGCTATAGTTTTTGGGTCATGAAATTCCTTCATATTGAGAAAGAGTAATGCTACACTTATCACATTTTTATCTCACATTTCTATCCCATATAATGTGGCATGTCCAAATTATGTCACATCAATTAAATCAATGAAGTGTATTTTAATTAAGACAATTAGACAAATAAATACTAGAATAAATTATAAAAGAAAAGAAAACATTAAATAATTTTAATTGATGCGGTTGTCCACCTCAACTATCACATAAGATGGTATAAGAATGTGATATACAAATGTGGTAAGAGTAGCATTATTCATTGAGAAATAAAACCCAATCATGATTAGGGGTGGGCATTGGAACCGCAAAACCGTAAAATCGAATCAAATCAATCCCAAAAAAATCGTGTTGACTGGAAAAGTCAAAAACTGAGACAAATCCAAACTGAACCGGTTGAAACCAGTTATGGTTCCAATTTTCCATCCGAAGGAACTGGTCCAATAAAATTATTTTATTTTATATTTTATATATAGTTTAACATGTTTTTTATTGGTTGTCTAAAAAGTAAAGGATAAACAATAAAGAATACAAAAAAGAGGAAACAGGGCGAGAAGAGAAAAGCAAAGGAAAAAATATAAAGAATACAAAAAAGAGGAGAGAGAACATTGGTACAATCAATTCTATACTATTTTAATGCCCAACTTGGAAACCATTGAGCAGAGAGACATGATTGAAAAGCAAGTTGGGTGGGAATTCATGGTGTTGATGTCTTGGGCAGAGAGAAGAGAACGGCTCTTTTTTATTTTTTTTATGAAATCTTTCAAACTTTTTGTTTTGTTTATTCCTCTCAGTTCTCTCTCTTCTCTAAGTATTCTCTCACTTCTCTCTCTCATTCTTTCTTTCCTCTCTCTTCTTGCTCGCTGATTCTTTCTTCCTCTCTTCTTACTCCGATTCTTTCTTTTATCTCCTCTCATCTCATTAATTCTTTCTTTCCTCTATTCTTTCTCATTGATTATTTCTTCCTCTCTTTCTATTTTTTTTTTTCATTTTTTTATTTCTTACTAGATCTTTATTTCTTCTTCTCTTTTCCCCTCTCCTCTTTGTCTGATATCTTTTTTTGTTTCTTACTCTCCTTTCGTGCATCGATTGGATCTGTTTGCTATATAGTTTTTTTGGTATCTTGTAAGATTCAGATATGGTTTTCTTGTAAAGAATGCTTGGTTGATAGGTTTTGTTGTATTGTCAATAGTAGAGTACAAGCAAAATATATACTACCAATATTACAAAATCTCTGTAGCGTGATCCCAAATCCTAGGGATTGATTTGGATCTGTCTACCTATATCAAGTAACTACTCTATGTATGGTTATAATTAACATATTACAATAATAACATATTTGTATGGATTTGGCGATTCACATTGCTTAGTGTAAAAATGTCAGTTAGGCTAAAGAGCCAATTCAGAGCTTGAAAAACCGGAACTGAACCGGACCTAAACTGGTCCGGGTTGGTTCGGTTTTCTTTGGCATTTTTGTTAAAATCCGAATTAGACCGGACTCATGAACAGTATTAGTTTCGGTTTTAATTTTGCCTGAGAACCGGTCCAACCAGACCGTGCCCAGGCCTAATCATGATGGATGATACAATCCTTTTAAATTCGACACTCCAAAACTTAAATCATATGCTTTGGCCCTATATTTGTGTGGAAATGTTATAATGAGGAGTTAAAGTGAGGAGGTTATTTAAGCATGTCAAATCTCACCATCAACAAATGTAAAGAAATCATGGGACTTAAATATTTTAAATGTTTTGACGGTCGAATCGGTCTCCTCAAATAACCTCCTCACTTTAACTCCTCATTGTAGAAGCTCCCATATTTGTGTCTAAAATCATGCAGTCTTGGATTCCTAAAATTATCTTTCAAATATAAACACTAAACTTAAAGTACAATCATTTTGATCATTAAAGAGAAAAGGTAGGGGAAAAAAAGGATAATGATGATATAGAAGACTCTAAGTCTCTCAAAGGGACAAAATGAGAAATAAAAAATAGAAATTTCTTGCTCATTGACTTAGAAGTGGTAAAATTAGAAGATTTCAGTGACAAAAGGGTCAGTTACAAAAAGATGAATTGCAGAAATGGGTTATGAAAACTTTGATATCAGAAAAATCCATAATATCCATGAATAGTGTAATGGAATTTCATGATCATTTCATTTTTGCATTTTTACTTTTTAAAGGTTAGTTTTGTTAAAGTTGAAAGATGATCCCTTGTAATTTGCCTAGGATGAACATCATTTTATTTGTACAGAACCTTAACACACACGCATTGACACTGCATCCCCACCTGCTCATTCTCATCCTTGTCGGATAAAAGTGAAAAAAGAAACCAAAAGAAAAATGTAGCACACAAGATGCTTCACCAAACAAATGCAAAATGGCTGCGTGGTTTGGTAGTTTTTTCAGTCAAAGACTCAAAAGGAATAGGTAATCAAACCCACCCTCTCTCTCTCTCTCTCATAAACTAGTTTAGGTATATTTGGGCTGGTGACCAACTGATGCCACAGAGCATGCAAGCTGCAGGGGGGGATGAGTTGGGGAGGCAGCCTTGTGGATAAAGGTAAAGCTCCAATGATGCAGGTCAATTATAAGAAAAGAAAAGAAAAAAAAAAAAAAAAAAAAAAAAAAAAAAAAAAAGGTGACTAATTACTCACTAGTCACGTTGTAAGCAGGTTAATTGGGCCTTAATTATCTTCTTTCAATGCCATATTGCCATTCTTCAACTGCAGCTGTGGCTAAAGATGGGAGCTGGTTGATCGGGAAGCCAACACTTCAGAACAAGATTGCTTCAGTTTTAACATCACAATAACTGAAGGGGTCCTTTGTAGCAGTGTTTATCTAAATGGTGTACATATTGATGATGGTTGTCATGTCGACGGTTGAAACTAGTGTAACACCCCATGATACAACCGGTGGAATGCTAACCAAGATATCTGAAGCCGATTGTGAAACTCGGAATCGATGTATAAATTGTAAATATTTGAGGGCCTTGAGTGGAGAATTGACAGGTAACCTTCCTGATAACTGGCTTGGAACCGCAATCCAGTTTTCCAAAAAATGAATTACGATCGCTCTAACAGAGGAGGGAGAGAGAGATGGAGACAGGGAGCAATAAAACGGAAATAGGAAAGCTTTCTCCTAGCTAACAGAGGTGTCGAAAGTCTGCATTTGGATAACACCAATAAAAGCATTTGGAGAAGACGCTCAACCCAGCAAGATCAGAAAACTGATTGTTAGACTGTCTAACTTAGACGTTAGAATAAAATTTCAGATTCTACGACATGCCGATGAGACTCATTGTTTATGTATGTACGGATAGAAAATACATTTGTACTATTATTAACATATGGTCTATATGTTCTTTTTGGTCATTTTATATTAAGGTAAATTAATAATTCAATAATAGTTTGGTAGTAAGATGTGCTTAGTTAATTTTAGAGTTCATTTAGCAGCACTCAAAAAAAAAAGGAGAATTTTAGGAGGTGTTTGGTATCCTATTCAAAAAGGGAACTAAAAAACTTTGATTTTTATTAAAAACAAGGAGTTCTTAAATCTATTTTTAAGATTCAAAAGTTTTTTTGGTATGCAACTTGAAAACTGTTTTCAAATATTAAAAATTTGAGAACTTGTGAGTTATTAGAAAAAAAAAACTGGAAAAACATATATTTTTTGTTTTTAATAATTGTGGTGTTTTTTAGTTGTTCTTGAGTTTGAGTTTTTAAAAATAGGGCTACCAAACAGGTTTTCTTTGTTTTGGACTCAATTGGGAGACTTTAGAAAAACACAAAGGAGAGAGAAATTTTGTAAAAAAATCCAAAATGGACAAAATTGCCCTTATTTATTTTTGGATTTCCTAAGGAATTCTTTACATTTGCATGTCTTTGATTTGAAAGTTGAGAGGTTTTTCTGTCTTTTTTGAAAAAGCTTTGGCTTTTTCCAAAAGTGAAAAAAAATTTTTGGCTAAAACCTAAATTTACTTTTTGGTGTTTTTGAGTTTAAAAAGTTGAATTCAAGTTGAATACCAAACAAGCCCTTAGTTACACCCTTTAAGATTTGGCATAATTACAATCAGACTCAGACCATACAGGTTTCATTTATCACAGTCACACCCCGTCTGTTAGAATGTTTAACATTTTTAATATTTAGTTAAAATAGGAAATTTTGTTTTTTGTTTTTTGTTTTTTTTTTTTTTTTTTTTTTTGACGGATGGAGGACTGAAGATAGTGGCTTTCTGGGCCCCATCTAACGCTTAGGCCTTATAAATATATAGTGTCTTTCTCCAGTGAATGGTATGAAACAATCTATAAGACATTTAAAGGGCCCTATCTAACGAAAAAGAGAAAGAAAGAAGAAGCCCAAAAGGCAATCTTGATGGATTCAACCATTTCTTTTGCCGGACCATATAGTTTTTGGGTCATGAAATTCATTCAGATTGAGAAATAAAAACCCAATCATGACGACACTCCAAAACTTAAATCATATGCTTAGGCCCTATACTTGTGTCTAAAATCATGCAGTCTTGGATTTCTAAAATTATCTTTCAAATATAAACGCTAAACCATGAATTCTTCAACTCAAATCGACCCCCTTTCGGACTTAAAACAAGAACAATGACACTAATCAAATAAGAAAAAATAACAAAATTATCTTCCAGTTACATGCCCATAAGAGGAAGGAAAAACATGTACGCTAGTGGTCTACGGTTAGGGACGGATAGAGTAGACTAAATTTATCTTACATACAAACATATTAAGAAAATAGCAAAATTCGACGAAACGAGTGAATTTCACTGATAAAAACAAATACACCTAATTGGGAGGAAAGAGACATAATAAGCCAACAAAATGAAGATGTGAAAAAGAGAAAAAGAAAAAGCAGCTGGAAAAACAGATGCATGTAAGAACCAGAGATGAGTCAATACATTGAACCTTAGTAGAGTATTAATCAACACAGTCAACACATTTTTCTAATGTAACGCTGAATTTTGTATTCAATGATAACCAAAATATTGTGTGCTTGGATTTTTATGGCACGCAATATGCGATAAATAAATAAATAAAATGAGAAGAACAAAAGTAGTAGCGGCTGGGTCCTGGGTTTGATGAGAAAGCGCCCATAGATGATAGACCCACCCCCACCCAACCAACAGCGGTATTGCATAAACAGCCTCCTAAAATTTAGGAGTTAAAATTGTGACGGAGCGGAGAGAAAAATAAAAATAAAAATAAAATCAGGTGACGTTTTTCCACGTAACGCGGGGTGGACTCTGACATTCTGAAACAATTGACGTGGTCGTCACGCGCTGTTCTCGTGGCGTCCATGTGTGTTTTTGAAGCCCGTTTGCATTTGCATGGATGCCACATTTTCCATCTTTTCCTCTCCGTCCTACACGTGTTCTTGTGTTTCAGAACCCACGGCTTTTTCCTCCACCTTCTCGTGTGTTCCGTTTGCTTTTCCGTATAGACTAGAGTATTACTGTATGAGGGGTAAAATAGTAATCTACATTTCTTGTCCTTAGTGTTTTTTTCTTTTGGCTGAGTTATCTCTTATCTTCTTTTGGGCCATGGCCCATGGTTATCCTCTGCTGTTAATAGTTAATGTGGACTTTTTACTTAAGAATAATTACTTCAAAAATTAATAAATGTTTGCCGAAATTAGAAAAGAGAAGATGGGAAACTCACGCACACGGTTATCATAATGGTTCAACTCGATCCGAACATCACTCACAATAAACACCTAAATCATTATTCAAGATTGAATACTAGATCAAGGCCAAAGGCCATTAATGAGAATATAACTTAGGAGGAAAAGAATATAGAAATTAAGAATGAGATTGTTTATAGGTAGAGCCACAACTACTACATCTACGTATTACTGTTGAACATGAGGCGCCCACAGACTCAAGTCCCTTGATGGAATCATTGTCTAATAAAACAAAAAAGAAAAACTAGGGGAATTGGGAGAGTGAGTGGTATTGAGCATCTTGACAATTTTGACCACTGGATTGAAAACAAAGAGAGAAGAAGCTTCCCAAAAACCAGGAGCTCAATTGTGACACCAAATTCGGGAAATTTGGAAATAGGCATGTTCTTTTTCATTTTCATTTCGACGACCATCCCACATGGCTGATTGGACAGGCAGCCAATTGATTCCTCCCTCCCTCCCTCCCTCCCTCCCTCCCTCTGCCACGCGCTCTCTCCTCACATCTCATCTCTATTCCTGACCTGTGCATGGAGGGCACATTTTCACCATCCCTTCTGCTTGCCCTACACGTATATCACAGTCTGCTTCAGAATCAGAACGAGGAAGAAGAAGACCCTTCGGTTTGGTGCCTGTTCCTTTGCCTGTGCCTATCAGGATAATATCGAATTTTTAAATACTTAGATACGCTTTAAATCTGATGGGAAATAAATAATAAACAAAAACAACATCGTATAACAAAAGTCACATCACTTCAAGACCTTGTTTGGTTGTTGTAATTCTTGTTAGTGTTCATCTGAACCCACCAAGTTGGATCAAAAGATTAGATGCCAAACTTATATTCATATTTAAATAATGCACTGAGGTCTTTGTCTTCCAACTTCTCAGCGTCAGGCAATTAAATTAATTACATTGTTAATTAAGAGAAGAATAAACTTTCCGCCTTTCCGTGGAAAACACAATCAACCACGTGCCCTCTTTTTTTATTTTTACCTTCGCCTACATATTCTCCATCTTGTAGCATACTGCAAATTACATAAAATATGGCTGTAATTAGCGCCACTTAATTTGCAATAACATGTTCAGAGAAATTGATAAATCACGTAGGAAAGTACAAAACCTCAGATCAAACAAAAAAAAAAAATTCTTGCAACTTGCATGAACATCGCCTTTCACGCTACGTATACTGTATAAAAGCTTGACTCACATTTGGGTTCAAACTTCAAAGAGAAGTTTAATACATATGAATAGGATTCATACCTGGTCGAATCCAGAATCCAGGGACTTGAACCCATGACTTCTTCTAAAAAAATATTTATTCTATATTACTATATTAGTGGATTTCATCCTATGCAAGAAAGCCAACTTAAATTAAACTAATGCAAATGTTCGATTAGTTGTTCCTATTTACAATCGTACATGAAAACTTACTTAATTAATCAATGTGGTTGCGCGTCCATCATTACAAGGAATATTGTTAATTATTTACTAAGCAAACCATCATTAAAAGAAAACGGGACGCTCCAAATCTTGTGTACAAATTCACATGAACCCTGAACTAACTAATGTGAATTAATATATGATATTACAACTTGTTTTTCATTTATTTGGGAAAGATGTATATATGATAATGCAAGTTGTGACTAATCAAACACGACATGCGCAAGCTGTTCACCTTTAGATGCCTAGTGCTGGTACTTAATCTTTGATTAATATTTTTTTTTATACAAGCTATAAATTACTCTAAATTAATTCAATTTACAGGAAATGAGACTCAAATTTAAGTATAAAGGGATAGATTCACTGTCATGATTAACTGACCTAACTTATAATGCGGAAAAAACGAACTACTTAATATTCTATAAACCTTAATTAATCAAGCAGTTTGTGGACAGAAATAACGCTTGAACTTTTCCATCGATCGACTAAAAATGGGGAAAAAGAAAAGAAAAAGAAAAAGATACTCAATTAATAATCATAACATGCGTCTTAATGAATGAATTAATGGTTTGGTTTAAAGTGCAAAACATTTTTTTAATGCGACGAAGATTATTTTCCAATTTAGGAGGGTACCTCGTAGCCACCAACTTTATCCTTTCCCCATTGTTTTCAACGAAATGAATGAGAGTAGGCACAACACAGCTGCACAGGACACAGATTTTGTGAAAGGTGGTAATGGTATTTGGTGCCTCCTAAAAACGGGGAGCTGAGTGAGCTCCTAGATAGGTGCAACGGTGTCGTTTTGCCCCCGTGATATAATGAAGTGTCCATGACCCACGACTTTGGAGCCTCTCCTCGTGCATGAAACTGATCTACCACCTTTCTCTTCAACCACTTGTCTGTCCTCGGTTTTACAGAAGATTCACCAAGCCCTTTCTTTCTCCAATTAAAAATTCAAATATTCTGCTGATCAACATTATGCCCTTTAATTAATTAATTAATTAATTAATTAATTGTCGCATGTGGTAGGAAGCTGGAATTCATTTGTTTCCAAGTCCTTCTAGCCGCCCACTTATCGCATACATTTGGTGAGGAATTAGGAGGGACAAAATATAAATAGAGATAATTATATATTAAATTTACACACATTACACAAATATCAAAGTTTGAACCCGTACTATTGCAAAACCACCTCGGTATTTTTTTTCTTCTTTGAACTAACTTATTTGGAGTAGATATGATTATTAATATTTAGCCAATGCATGCTCTAATGTGGTTTATCTAATTTAATTACTCACAAACCAATATATAGGCAAGAAACTGGATTATATTATATAGGGGATGCTAACAACCTTCTCTCCAACCTTCTATCAATAAAGAAATTAATGTTTCAAACATGACCTAATAATCTCATAGATCCAAATTTGATTCAATCCAAAACATGAATTCGATATTGATTGAATTGAGAGCTGTCCATTTCTTAGTATCGGATATACCCAAAACAAAAAACGAACAAAACCAGCGTGTGAAAAGGTTGGTGTAGCTTTTCCATTTTTCACCTCCTTTAAAAAAAAATAAAACAAAAAACGAAATGGAGTTACGTGGGGAGTGGTGTTTGGATGCAGGTATGGCATAAACTAATCAAGTTGAGCGTCCTGTCTTATAGGATAAGCATGAATTTTGTAATTTATAAAAGAAAACGAAAAAAGGAGATAGAAAATGAGTGTTGTGTGAGTGAGAACGTAGAAGACCCTCCAAAACCGTTGGCGAATGGGTCACGTAGCGCGCCCACAGTCCCGTACCAAAACCAGAAACCGGTACGCTGTTTTCTACTTCACCCGGTTTTTATTTCCGAAACCAGTACGACCTCCCGAAAACCAGGAGCTCTTTTCCAGCCTTTTTCTACTCCTTCAATTTTTACTTTTTTAATTTTAATCCGAAAAAACATCAAATCGACTTCCTTGGGCCCCACTCCACTCATATGTGGCGATTCGACCGCACTCTGACACCTCACCGTGCCTGCCACGCGCCGCTCTCTTCTTTCCTCTATTTTTGTACCTATTTGCATGCCTCTTCCCCACCACCTGTCCATCTTTTTTGGCCTTCATCCTCTCAAATGACCTTTATACCCTCACCCCTTTGTCCCACCCCGATGGTAAAAATAACAAGAGAACCAAAGTTGTTTCTCACCAAGGACACTCATCCCAACAAGGGCTGTGCTCCCCCACCCCAATGAGAACATCCAAGGAGTCCCATTAATTGGGAGTTCGCGTCACGCGCTGAGACCGAGAATTGTGGAGGAAATTGGGAGTTTGATTAAAATAATGAAAATGGAATAAAATAGAGTAAATTGTTGTTCAAGTTCAAGAGAGAGAGAGATAGATAGATAGATAGGAGGATAGGAGGATAGGAGGAGAGAGAGAAGGCCAACCCTCCTTGAATGTGGAAACCAGTGTCCTTCCCTTTGTAGAAAAATAAAATAAATAAAAAACAACTGCGTCTCCCCAGTGGGCAGACCACCTGGTTAAACCCAGCAGCGCTTCCTATTCTCTCCCCTCTCCCACTTAAATACCTCACCTTTCTCTCCCAATCGAAAAACCCAAAACCATTTCTCTCTCAAACCAAAAACCCAACAAGAAAAATCCCATCTTTATTCTCTCTCTGCTCTTTCAAGATCGGTCTTTTGTGTTTAGAACAACAAGTAGAAGAAGCGAAAATGCGGATGAGTTGTAATGGATGCCGAATACTCCGCAAAGGCTGCAGTGAGAATTGTAGCATCAGGCCTTGCTTGCAGTGGATTAAGAGCCCCGAGTCCCAAGCAAACGCCACCGTTTTCCTCGCCAAGTTCTACGGCCGCGCCGGCCTCATGAACCTCATCAACGCCGGCCCCGAACACCTCCGTCCTGGTCAGTATTTTTCTCTTGTGCATTTTCTCGCATTCTCTTTTCCCGAGAAACAAACAGAAACTGGAGCTAACGGTTTTTTTTCTTTTTGTTGTTACAGCCATCTTTCGATCATTGTTATACGAGGCATGCGGGCGGATTGTGAACCCCATTTACGGGTCGGTCGGGTTGCTGTGGTCCGGAAGCTGGCAGCTCTGCCAAGCCGCCGTAGAAGCCGTGCTGAAGGGCCAGCCGATCACGTCGATTACATCTGAAGCTGCCGCTGATGGACATGGCCCACCTCTCAAGGCCTACGACATTCGCCACGTGTCCAAGGACGAGAACTCGGCCGCGTCGAACGAGCCGAAGCAGGCTAAGACTCGGTACCGGTTCAAGAGGTCCGTCGTCAAGCCCAAGCCCAGCAAGGTCGGGTCTGGGTCGGGCTCCGGAGCGGACGACTCGGCCAAACCGAGCTGCGCGGGGTGCTGTGCGGACGAGTTCAACCGGTCGACGAGTCACGAGTCGTCGCTGAGTCACCAGTCCGAGGCGGCCGCCAACGTGGACGGCGAAAGCAAGGAAACGGAGAGCATGGTTTCGTCCGAAACGGCTGAGGCTGAGCTGTTATTTCGACCGGAGCCGGAGTCGGCTCGGAAGCGGAGCGAGCCGGTTCAGGAAGGAGAGTTGGCTCTGGAGCTAACGCTGGGGCTGGAACCGCAGTCACGTGCGCACCACGTGGTTCCGGTGAAGAAGAGGAGGATCGATGCTTATGGGTTAGGCGGTAGGTCCTCAGCTGACGACGGCGGGTGTAAAATGGAGCTGGGGCTTGATTTAGTGGCTTGAGCGGTGAAAGAAAAACGGTTCAGTTTTGACGGCTCAGATCAGCTCTTTTGTTGGCATTGAAGAGATCAAGACTCTTGGTTTTTTGTTTTTAATTTACTCGAGTTGTTCTTAGCTTTTAAGTTTTGTTTTTTTTATTACTCTTTTACCCCTTTGTGGAGCGAGATGAGATGTACAAATGTGGTTGAAATTTGCACATACAGGAACCCGGTAAAATCAACAGAGGGACAAAATTCTGCTGTTTCTCATCTTATTTTACTTCTCTTCAAAACAGACGTTTCGATTCTATCCAACAGAGACGTTTCGGTTTCAACCGAAAAAGGACGGTTTTGCAGACATTAGCTAGGCCCAGTAGTAACGCCGTGTCGTTTCCTTGCGCATTGGACGCATTGCCTTGCGCATGCAAACAGGTCCAAATGCGACGTCGTATCGACTTCCAATTACTGTTTGTTCTCATACGATCTTTTAATCATCCATGGATAAGGATTTGATTATTAAATTCACCCCAGTGTTGGTTCGGTTTGTTTTATAGTTTTAAACATGTCTTGGAGTCTAGAATGCGACATGTTTTGTGTGGGGTTGTTCTTGTTCATTGGAACATAGTGGCTACACACATGAAATTGATGTGAAAACTGAGAGGAATGCTTATTGGAATTAATGTGAAACCTGGTCCACTCTGCACAATAAATATAAATATGAGGAGGTTGCAACAAATCCATGTAGATATTTATGTTGTGTACTTGAAATTTTTTGTCCGAAGAGGCTTGTAGCTAAAGCGATATCGTTTTTGTGTAAAAGAAAAGGTCTTTGGACTAGGTTAGGCCCACTGAAAGTAAAATTTTCTAGCAGATTAGCCCAGCTAAGCTAGAGTTATTAATCCTACCATATATCATTATATAAGAACAAACTGTTCTAGGGGCAGTGGCTAAAAGAAAGAAAATTAACTAGAGATCCTCAATAATAGAAATGTGAAACTGAATTGAAAGAATACAAAGCTGTAGTGATCCTTTTCATACACCTACACAGTGCAGACTTGCCTTTGTGCTCAGCTAAGCTAAAGTTGCCGGTTGCTGCAACGAGGCTTACTTTGCAGTCTCTCTTTCTTGAGTGCCATGAATTTAGCTGCTATATCATCATAGTCGGGCAATTTGGGGTGAACATGAGTGGGATATTGGAAGGCATCCGAAAAGGATCGTTGGAAGTCATCTTTGTGATTGTCCTTTGCTCTTTCCGGTGGCATAGTCACGGCTCTGATATAAGGAGGCACCATTTCTTTTCTTGCGCTCCAAGAACTAACCACATTTGGAGAGGTGGAACTATACGAGGCACGCCTGCATTGAATACTTGATTCCAATTCCTCCACGGTTTCTCTGAGCGCTTTGTTTCGCATATTTGGTTGGTGGTGGTCTGGATATGTGAAAACATTGTACACCATAGCTTCATTGCCACAGCTCCTCCTCCTCATTGGTTCCTGGGGCACATCAGGCCATTCCATTCCCTTGTTCAATTGTACTTCACGGCCATGAGTTGAAACTCCCACCCTAGTTGTAATTCCTCTCTTTTGCTTCCATGGCAGAACATCACAAGCAACATTGTTGCCATTGCCAGTGCAAAAGTAACATGGATGTTCAAGGCTGCAGCCACAGCTTAGTCTCTTTCCATCACACCCACACTTGCATGACAAAATGTTAGCTCCCATTTTCATGTGACAAGGTTGCTTCAGACACTTCTTTGCAGAATATGAACTTTCAATTTCCCCCACCAGAGTTTTCTTCTGCTGCTTTCTGCCATAGTAACTTAAACATTCATTATCTTTCAAGCATTGGTTTTCCTGACACACTGATCTCTTCCGCGGCCTTTTCCCACTTCCCTTCCAACTTCTCCTGGAGCTTTTTGACTCTGAACTCTCACTCCATGTTTCATAACAATCCACATAACTAAGATCACAACTGCTTTCAAGATTCTCCCTCTTGGGTTCGATAGCTTTGAACTTGAAAATTCTTTGGTCCTGGGAGTCTCCATCTCTTCTTGCTGTAAATGATTGAACTTCTTCTATGTCATCCATGTAAATCACTATATCTCCGTCTCTTGTCGTGCTGCCAACAGTACTGCTCTGACTTTCTTCAGTGCCCACAGTAGACATACTTGGAGAATCAACTTCAGCACAATTCTCTTCAATCTGTGGCTTATCATGCATTAAAGACTCTGATATAGTTGGGCCAACTTGCATAGCTAATGAAGAACCAGCAGAAGTACTAGATACATTAGAATCAACATCTACGACTTCTCGTTCTATCTCCTCCACATTTACAATTTGCAATTCAGATCTTTCAGTTCTTTCATTATATGTCTGAACATCTGTATCAAGTACTCTATGTCCGCTAATTTCTTTCACCTAAGGTTCACAAAACAAAGGACTTAGAGTTTAAGTTCAGTAAACTTGTCTAACTATGTTGATAGAAGTATGCACTTACCTTTTGTTGCCATTCAGAATAGTACTCAATTGCTAAAACCTCTGGTTTGATGCAGTAATTCCTGGCTATTTCATTGACCAATCTTTGCTTCATATCATCTGTCACTGACTTTAGGGAGAGTTTCTCAATCACCTGTGATTTCAGATTTTGTTAGTTCTCCTATTCATGCATCACTCGAAGAGCCCTTATGAAATAAGCAGAAACATCCCTTAAAATAGTCTGCAAATTGTAATAACTTGACAACCTGATGGTTCACAAGATTCCCAGGGAATAGTTCAAGAGCAGTCACTGCAAATTTCTGCCCATATCGTTCACCAAAGAGCTTCCTGATCACCCTAAGCTCAGGGAGATCCCCACATCTTGCAGAAGCATATATAAGACTCGAAACTGCTTCGTTTATGTCATTTGGACAGTCCCTGGAACCACCAAATTACAGAAGAATACTATCATTTAAAATCACAGTAAGGGAAAACAAAAAAGACTAGGAAAGAAAAAAATCAGATCATTAGATGGGGATGCAAAGTGGTTGGAAATTCAAGGCATACTTGTGTCTGCGGATGTAAGGAAGATGGATGAGGATGAATTCACAGAAATTGTCCAACAATTCATACACTGCCACTATGCATTCATCTTTGATTATCTGCCCAACCTGAACAAAACAAAAATGAAGTCAAGATTAAACACAAAACTGAGACCGAAAATAAATTATGGGTTTAGTATGAAAAGCACAAAAACAAAAACTAGAGAAATTAATGAGAAAAAAACAGATCAAAACAATCCTAAAAATTACAGATAAGTACTTGGCATCATCCATTTATTTCCTGGTAACACTTTTAACCTCTAAACTTTATCACCAAAACGTGCTTGGGGGAAACCCAGATTCCATATCAGCAAAATTTGAACTAACCCCAGAACAGAATTCACGAGTGATTGAAAAAAGAAGAAAACAGAGGAGATGTCATGGGGATCTTGATTTGACATAAGGGTAATAAATGAATTCCATCACGGGGTTTTACCCTGTTGAAGGCTTTGTCTTCGTGGCCATGTTTGATCAGCTCCGCCACGTCTTCGCGCAATTGCCTCACAATTGTCTGCCTCTTGTTCTTCAGCAACTTGAGCCGGCACTGGACCTGTTTGATCAGCCTCTTGCTGCAACAATAAGACCATGCACATGCAGAACAAGCAACTACAATTGGTTCCCAATAAAAACAACCCAACCAAAAAAAATAATTCTGAACTTTCATATCTGAGTACCATTTTGAAGCCTTTCGCCACCCGAACAAGATGTCGAACATGTTGGGTTGTCTCTGTTTTATCTGTTTCAAAGGTAAAAAGAAGAGTATGGTACGAGGAACACCAGCTTAATTTGCAGCTAAAGCTTGAGCAATGGAACAGAGAGAAAGACAGACCTTTTTAGTTTGTGAGAGTTGATGAAAGACGGAGGATAAAGGTGAAAGACAGAAACAAGCAGGCAGCAGAACTAGTAACCAACATGACAGTTGGGTTCACTTTAGAGGGTGTTGTTGGTGTTGCCTATTTAGGAGGAGTGGGTTTGAAAAGGTTGAAATAGAGAGGAGAGAGAGAAAGAGTGGGAGAGAGAGAGAGGCACAAGACAGTTCTTTCATTGTCGGTCTCCTGGAAAATCTGCTCCCACTACCACTAGAAAGTCGTTTTGGGACACTTGTGAGGCCACTATGGAAGCCACATTATAAGAGCAGTGTACATGGGGCTGGAAATTCTTGCAAAGCTCCGTTTCTTTGTGATCTTGGTAATTGTGTGTCTTCAGACCCAAAAAAGGATAATCATTTTGATCATTGAAGAGACAATCCAGGGGAAAAAAGGGGATAATGATGATATAATTGAAGACTCAGAGTCTCAAAGGGACAAAATGAGAAATAAAAAATAGAAATTTCCTGCTCATTGACTTAGAAGTGGTAAAATTAGAAGATTTCAGTGGCAAAAGGGTCAGTTATGAAAAGATGAATTGCAGAAATGGGTTACGAAAACTTTGATATCAGAAAAATCCATAATATCCATGAATAGTGTAATGGAATTTCATTCATTCCATTTTTGCTTTTTTTCTTTTTTACTTTTTAAAGGTTAGTTTTGTTAAAGTTGAAAGATAATGGTTGAGTTAAATTAGGGGTCTCTTTTGGATCACCAGAAGTGACCACCCTTGTAATTTGCCTAAGATGAACATCATTTTATTTGTACAGAACCTTAACACACACGCATTGACACTGCATCCTCACCTGCTCATTCTCATCCTTGTCGGATAAAAGTGAAAAAAGAAACCAAAAGAAAAATGTAGCACACAAGATGCTTCACCAAACAAATGCAAAATGGCTGCGTGGTTTGGTAGTTTTTTCAGTCAAAGACTCAAAAGGAATAGGTAATCAAACCCACCCTCTCTCTCTCTCTCTCTCTCTCTCTCTCTCTCTCTCTCTCTCTCATAAACTAGTTTAGGTATATTTGGGCTGGTGACCAACTGATGCCACAGAGCATGCAAGCTGCAGGGGGGGATGAGTTGGGGAGGCAGCCTTGTGGATAAAGGTAAAGCTCCAATGATGCAGGTCAATTATAAGAAGAAAAGAAAAAGGAAAAAAAAAGGTGACTTGCTGACTCTCACAACTTTCTTTGATAATGTTTCTTTTGTGCTAATAATTACTCACCAGTGCACGCTGCACAGTGGCGGAACCATCATCCAATATTTCTTATTTAAGCTCGGGAATGTTAATTTTCTCCATCCATATTATTGAATGTAAACTTTAGAAAGTGTTTAAGCAGGTTAATTGGGCCTTAATTATCTTCTTTCAATGCCATATTGCCATTCTTGTGACCCATGGGAACGAAATCAGTCTCTCTCACTAGAAAATATAGTAGGTGTGTGTTATCAAGAAGAGTTATGACCTGTGGTGTGGGCAACCAAAGGATCAAGAAAAGGTTCAATTAAAATAAATTCTTTAATTAAAGAAAATGGAGAGATATGCCCTTTAGAGATGCCAAGAAAGAAGTAAATAAAGAAAAGGTAACAAGAAATTCCCCTGTAGACTCTTTCTTTTCTGTCGCCAGGTTTCTATCTTAATTAGGAAAAAAAAAGAACAATTCACTGAATTACTTTACAATAGAATGATATAGGATTTGTTTCAACTTAAAAAACATATGATTTGTTTTTATGTCAGAGTTTCTTCCATCCAGCGTGATTATTAGTAGATGAGTCATTTGTGACTAGTGGCTTTTTTGGTTGAATTATAAATACAATCTTAAAAGAGAAAGCATATGTATTGTAAAATAAAAATTGGAAAAGAATAAAGAATAAAGAATAAAAAATGGCACACCCACTTCCTCCTCGATCTGTTTGTAAAATTTTTAATGGGTTTATTTTTGAAAGCCCAACTTAAGACCTTGTAGAAGTAATCCTGTCAAGGAGCTGGCCCTAATGGAAGTTCTACTTCCCTAATGATTCAAGCTTCTTCCTACCTGCATTACAAATCTACAAGATATTTTGAGAGAATTTTGTATCACAAGTAGAGAGAGCCAAGGAACAATTAACGTGTTCTTATCTTAAAACTGAAGAAGAATGTCAAATTCTGTTCCACGTATTAATGGAATTTGACGAGCTCATCCATGTTCTTTGTTTGGAAGTAATTGATGGCAGCTTTAACCTCCACGATGGAGTTTGAAGGTTTCTCAACAACATCTTAAACTGAAGAACATAAAATTTCCGTAGTTGGGATGCAACTATCAATCGAATAACAGTTCTTGTACAAAAGTAAATACACCAAATAATGTGCAAACAAAATCACATATGTACTGTACCATTTATAATTTCGTGCTCGAAAAAAAATTGCTAAAGTAAGAGACACAATAATTTTGTGCATTACATTTGGAAGGAAAAAAAATGAAGAAATTTGTTTGTGTAAGAACAACACATTAATTAACCCTGCCATTGAAATTCCCTCTGCAGAAATTAAGCAGCTAGCTAGCTAGAATATAGCTAACATAATGCTCAACTTCCCACCTCGTATAACATTGGGGTTTTCATCAATGTTTGAACTTATATGAAAAATCAACGTCATATTTTGTGTCTGAAATCCCTACTTTCTTATCTGGTTGGGACAAATTATTGACGACCATGGAGCAGTTGACATAAATCCCCATTGGATCTCTCAACACGTGCATATTTCCCATCGCTGCATTTAGAGGTACCCTGACCGCAACAGTCAAGGGGATCCTATCACTCTTCATTTTCTCCATGAGTGACTCTCCCAAGGAGCCTCCAAAGTCACTCCCTTTCAAGTCTCCTTTGAGGTCTACATTAATCATGGTCGTGTTCTTTGTGGGTTGAGTAAAATCTGGTACATTCCCAGAGCAAAGCTTCTTCCCCGAATACAAGAGGGTTACACTGCTGCCCTTCCCATATATGATGGAGATTTGCTTGTTAGGGTTCTCAGCTTTTACCGTGATCACAAAATGCGCGTTGAGGTTGAAATCAGGGGTGAGATTGAATGCCTTGACAGAGAAGTCGTTAATTTTGTACTCGGGCACGCGCGGATTAATTATGATGAAGCTGATGACCACGGCTGCGATGATCACCACTAGGGTTATGAAAAAGCAACAATAGAAACAACAATAGCACCTCAAGCAAGTATTTTTGCGGCGCCCGTTGGGGCGGTATTGGCCATTGAACCGGGGAGGATTGCGACCATGGGGTCCTGGATAGTGGCCGGGGGCACCCTGATCTTGAAGCATCACGTATGGGGGCGGTGGAGGGTGATTAGGGCCAGAGTGCATAGTATATGATAATATTTAATGGTATGACTCCTTAAGGTAGTGATTTAAATTGAATTGAGTACGCACGTACTTAACCCTTCAATTACTTAATCCATATGCATATGTTGTACTTATAAGTATAAGAAGATCGAAGAAGAAAGAGGGGCACTTGATCTTTCTTCTTCTTCTTCTTCAATCTAATGATTATCAGCTGGATTATGAAGTTGGAGGCGAACGTAAATGTGCCAAGGAAGGGGTGGTGGGATTTTTTGTTGGGATATATGGTGATTTCTATTGGTTAAGGACTTTGTTACATTTTTTGTGGTGTGTGGATATCGTCAAACATTGACAGTGCCTTGTATTGTAATTGTGCGTCAAACCGATTTTTTTGGGTTCAAACAATTATATCTTTAGTTTCCTCATTTTTCTATTTTAGGCTCAAAGTACCACTAAATTTACTGCCTTCGCTGTAATGAATCCAAATTAATAGAGAATTACATAAATCAAATTGATCACCTTATTATCCATAAATAACGAGTTCTGATGAATTCCTAACTTGCTACTTATAATTAACACTTCATCAATAGCTCGAAAAACAGTTTTTACAAGGAATCCGATAATTCTTCAAAGTTATAACTTTAGTTGTAAAGAGTATATATTTACCCATGCAATCAATGTCTACTTTTTTAGCTTATATAGTATCAATTCCTACGAGGCGTTGGAGAGGAGGCATGGATGGCCAAACGACAATTACAAGATCGGAAACCTCCAATTCGGAAGAACGACGACACTAGCTTCGCCACAACCGTCTTAACCTTACGAGCCACCTTGTTGAGCTTCATACACCTTGAGCGTTGAGATTTTTTGGGTGACTCAAACTTGTAGGAGTTGAGAAATATCTGCCGCTTTTGCTTGGCTCTGTCTTCATTATTTCTCAATGGAACATGTGCCACTTTCTTACCCTTAAACGACATTGATCTCCTCCGCCGAACATCACGCCTGCTTGCACTTCTCATCACTCGATCCAGCGGCTCATAACCGTCGAACCGCCGGCTCAAACTGGCGGTGGCGCCACGGACTAGACCGTTCATAGCTTTGCTTATAATTTGAGCACACACTGATGATGAGATTTATAAATAAAGCTGGAGAAGAGTTTTGGGTTGTTGTGGTAGTTCAGTTGCTAACTTATATGCAAATATCAAGCAGAGAATTTTATTTTTGGTTCTACACGTTTTCTTAATTGTTTGAATGAGACTTTTGAAGTAGCCGTTGACTGCTATTTCATTCTTTTCCTTTTTTCTTTCTTGGCTGGCGCCACCACCCTCTAGCAAGCCAATTGTAATGTTTGAATAGCAAGTCAAATATTGCTCAACAACCACCAGGAAGATTCATTAATATTTATTTCTACTACTACCACATAATTACACGTGGAATGGGGGTTTCGATAATAATTTTGGATTTTTCACAAGGTGGAAAATATAAAGCATAAGCATTAGCTTATGGCCTAAGTAAAAGGAGGTTAACCAATTAACTATAAGAACATCTCCAACCGATTTGTTAAATGACAAGTGGCACTGTGGCATGTCAAATAGTCACAAATCGCAATTGAAGTCTTTTGAGAGAGTATTGTTATTCATCACTTTAATTCAAGGTGTATCCTCCTCATCATTCTTCTCAACACTTGGCACGTATTCATATGCATAAAATGGTGGTTTTTTTGGAGGTCCAACCAAACCTTCAATGCTGACAAGGAAAAAAAGACGAGAGCAAAGACCTAGAGTAATTTTGTTTTTGGGTGAACTCGATTACCTGGTAATCAGGTAGTTCTCACTATTGACCTTTGACCAAGAAGTAGTTGGATTTTTTAATTTAAGTAGTCAGCATATGTTAGAATTCGATGATTTTCAAGCAAAATATTTTAGTCTTTATCTAGAAGAGCCAATATATGTACCTTTGTGTTGTCCTTGTTTTTTATTTTGAATTTTTGGAAGCCCCAAGGAAAAGCAATATAATAAACGATCCCTGTCATTAAAAAAAAAATTGTAGATCGGTAATATATATGATATTTTCGTGTTCAATGTCGATACAATTGGCTAAATTTGACTCAGAGTGAGTATGTCCAAGCGTTAGTGATAATATTGCAATTGATTTTAAAAATCCTTAGCCCTTTTTCACGAGGACTGCTTTAAAAAGTCTTAGTAAAAGAAAAAGAAGGGAATTAAAAATAGTGTTAATAGAAGGGAATTAAAAGAAAAAGAAGCGTAATGAATGTTATATCTTCTCAATTCTCAAATGTATCACTTTTTTTTTCTTTTTTTCTTTATTAATACAAGCGATATTGGAGAAGGAGGGAATTGAACTTAGGACCTCAAATACATAAATAAATGCTCTTAACAACTTAAGTTACAAGTCCCTTACTTCCCATGTAGCACTTTATCAACTAAACTTGAGCAAAAGGGCCACCAAATACCAAAAGCTATATATGCATATCTACACACATAATTTAATAGGGTCAAGCTCAGTCCCGACCTTGCCCAGGGGCAGTCAGAGCGACTGCCCTGGGCCCATTATTCAAGGGGGCCCCAAATTTTTATTATTATAATAAGTGTTATATTATATTATTATAAATTGATTTAATATTTTTCCATAATTTTTAGGAATAGGATATTGAGATGAATATGAAATGTTGGAACAAAGGATCCATGACGAGAGTTTTAAAAGAAATTCTTTGATATTGGCTTGACTTTTATTCTTGAAATTCTTTGACTCACTGGTATGGTATCCATAATTGGACATTTGTTTTCATTATTTAGGAATATGGACGACATTGCTCAAAGTCTAAAAATATTTTCGAATAAATACTTTCTCAAAAAACCCAATGCTTAGTTGATAAAACAAGAAGTATACTAGTATTAGTGATTAATGTGTGCAGGGCACACTTTAGATTTTCGCCTTGGGCCTTTGAAAACTCAGGACCAGCCCTGGTCAAGCTGCTGCAGTCGGCCTTTTAGGCTTTTAGGTTGATTCTTCTATAAGGTTTGGCAAGACTTGTACAGGTCAATGCATGTTCCAAATGAATTTTTATGGCTAGTGATACATTGGCACTTGCCAGTAAACATCAAACAAAGTGGCTTCACATTTGAGATGGTCCATGAAGGACCATAGATCCTCCTAGCTTCTTAAGTTCACCAAATACATAGCAGCTATCTAGATTCTAGCGCATATTATTAATGGCAGTCACAACAGACCCTCAGTTACCAAATTTATTACCTTGAGCCTTCAATTTTTTTAACTTTTATTTTTAATTTTCTGTAGAATACATTAATTAATGTAACTTGCATTAATGGGTATGTATAATGTATGTGAGCAAAGGTCTGAGTCAGAGTAGTTCACGTAAAAGAAGCACCATTTTAATTCAGTAAATTCTTGAGCCTAGCCATATCACCCTTCTTCCATGGAACCCAACAAAAGCAAAGCTTGAGTCCTGTGACTATCTGTGACTGTGAGCATGCAATCCTGTGTCTTTCATGTGACCTTCTCTTGTCATACCACTTACTCCTGTGATTTGCTTCAATACTTTCTTCTTGGTCCTGGCTTCTATAAATATTCATCTGCTTCAACCTTTTCTTTCCACCATTTTCTCAATCACTCAAGACCTTCTCTAGATTTTGCATAAGTTTAGTCACTAAACAAAAGAGAAAAAAAAAATTCAAGAAAAATCCATGAAGGGTTCATTTTGGGTAGCTGCAATTATGGTTGTTCTCCTTTTATTTCCAAATTCCATGTCTGCTCGGCATATAGCTCGGCCTCACTCACGTATAAATACTCTATCAAAATTGTTGGTTGTGATTAAATTGTAATTATCGTTAAACATTTCTCTAATTTTCCTTTTCTGTTGATTAATTTTGATGCAGGTCATGGGCGCCATCTGAAGTCTTCAGTGTTAATACCAAAAAGCACAATTAGAGAGGGTGCAGTGGAAGAAAGAAGGCCAATTAGTTATAAGAGAATTAGGGGGCCAGATACACTCCAAGTGGCAGGGTCGAGCTTGCCAGATTGTTCCCATGCTTGTGGATCTTGCTCACCATGTAGGCTTGTGATGGTGAGCTTTCTCTGCGCATCAATCGCAGAGTCTGAGACATGTCCCATGGCTTACAAGTGCATGTGCCATAACAAGTCTTATCCTGTTCCTTAGTTCATGCTCATATGATTCAAATGTCAACTAATTTTTATGTCAATTTTAGTCTAACATAGTGTCCCCAGTCTTCTTTTTGGACCCTACTCCAGTTTCTTAGCTAGGGAAAGATTGCTCCTGTTTGTAATCAGAGAGTTTGTTACTGATGATGGTTAATGTTATGAAATTACCAGGACCTGGAATTTCCTTTTGATGTTTATTGGTTTCAAATTTGTTTGAAAAAAGCGCCTTTAGTTTCTTCAGTTTTTATGTAACAAGTTACAAAGTTATCTAAGTCGCGCACATTTTAAACACTAAAAATTCTATCTCGTTGACACATTATGACTTCGAGTGACGACTTCAAGTAACAAATAACAACCCTTAAAATGATCATGCGTATTTGTTAAACCTCACAATGAGGTGATGTGATCCACAAACATTTACAAATCATGATTAGAAATTTTTTTAAGATTTTCTCATTAGAAACACATTGTTTGTACATTGTACCATACGTAAAATTTGCAAGTTAGGAAATAGATCCAAAGAGGATTCCAAAAATGATTTGTTAAACGAGTCATGCTAGCAGTAAGCCAATTGGAATAACAATATTTTCGCACGTGCGTGGCCACAAGGAGCAGACCACCAAGGTTAAAAAAGAAGCAACCAAACCGATAGCTAGCATCTAGGCTGGTTTGCAGGAAATTGACTGGTTTCAGTGCCATTGACGGATTGAGACAAAACAACCCCTATAGACACCATTTCTGGATGCAAAGTTTTTCATAAAAAAAAAAAAAAAAAAAAAAAAAAAATGCCATCCTGCTTCCTCTTCTCTCTGTATCAGCCCTGCTCCCACCACCACTTTCTTCAAGTGGGCCCCGTCGTGACACCATCATCACCAACAACACCACCACCGCCAACATGTCTCCTCAGATGCCATAGCAGGTATTTTTGTCTATGTCCCTATGTCTCTCTCTCTCTCTCTCTCTCTCTCTCTCTCTCTCTCTCTCTCTATAGCTTTGTATGTTGCAATGTTATATTTGTCTTGTATGTCAATGCTATGCGTGCAGAGGTACCCACCTCACCTTTTCATCAAAGTTTCAATCTTTCTATATATTGCGTATCTTTTCCATCATAAATTATGCAAAAAAAGCCCTTTAATTGAGCCATTAATCTTTTCCCTTTAGAAAGTTCCCATCTTCATAGCTTCTGGGCACCCCTGTATTTATACCAATATGCCATTCCTTGACTTTCTCGGCCTTTATTTAAAGTAAATTGGGTAGACAAAGAAAAGTTCAATAATCGTGAGGTTGAATTATAGGAGAAGACTGAAGAGCATGAGTTGGGTGCAATCATTTGCCACCCATATTTCTTCAAATTCCTTTTTGTTTTTTGCCTTTTTGCTTTCGGTTAAAAAGGGTGAAAGATTCTCTCTCCCTCTCTCCCTCTCTGGATTTTGCCCCCCCTCATGAGATTAAGGAAGCACAGGCAATGCTTTCCTTCTTGCTCTTCCCATCACAGAGTAAACTATCCATCCCATCTCTTTGTTGTTTGTATGGAAGATTAATGTAGATCAATGCTGGTGGTGATTTACAGCCCCTTAGGATTGCTCACTGGTTAATAGTCTGTATTTTCATATTCTGAAGTGAAATTATCATCCTTTGATTCAATTTTCTAATTGATGATCTTTTGCTTATTGATATGCAAGCCTTCTAATGACTCATGACAGCCTTGTTGGTAATCAGAATCCATAGTTTGTCTGTCTGCTGCTTTGTTTTTCTTTATCAAGCGTGTACATCAACCAAAAGTTTTTATTTTGTGTTGCGTTTGCCACATTTCTTAACAAGTTAAAGTAATTCTTTTTTGTTTGTGTGCTCTACATGCTCTGTAGCTTCTAAACGTTTCATGTTACGACACTTGAGTGAATGAGATCTATCCATGAATTCAAAACCTTTGCTATGCTATATTGTGTTATGCAACGATTTATAAGTACTGAAATGCCTTTTTGAATATCAAATGTAGGTTGATGAGGATGAAATTTATCGTAGACATAAGAAACGCGATGGGGAGTTGGAATGGCCACATGATTCAACTCATGTCAAATCGCAGTTAGCTCAATGTTTTAGTGAGTAGAGTTGATTTTTTTTTCTCCAATTCAATCCTTCTTTGGTTCCACACCCACTCTCTCTCTCTCTCTCTCTCTCTCTCTCTCTCTCTCTCTCTCAAGTTTTCAATAGAATACTCTTAATTTTCTTTTTATTATGTAACGGAATTTCCATATTTCTTTAATTCGTACTTTTCATTGTCATACGTGATGAACTGCTCATCCAATTTCTACTAGTACTACTTAATAGAAACAAGATGGTATTGGTTAAAGAAATTTATTTCTTGGTAACTGACTGACACTTCTGCATAGCATAACACTTTTTCACTTCCTCCTTTGTCTTGAAATAACATAGATAGTTGGGTTGAACCTTCATTGTTTCATATTGAGGTCTCTTGAGGAGACCTTGTACGTCATTACCACAAGTTTGGTATTTTACAATGAACTTAAAGGTCATGGGAAATGTGATTGTTAGATATAGCAATATCTTCATGGTGGAGTGAATACTAGTGGCTCTATTTGGAATTTGGATTGATTCCTGGATTGGCAGTTTTAAGTTAGCAGAGGAACAGTGTGTCTCATGGATTTTTTTTCTCTCACTAATTATGTCGACAAAATTTACTGGGAAATGAGGAAGAAAATTTCACTAACAGTGTGTCTCATAGGACGCCTTTAGTTCCTGGACATCTTTCATCTGTTATATTGTATGCATTTTGAGCGTGAAGAAAATCTCTTAAAACATAATAGGTCTTGTATGTACTGGTACCACTGCTACACTGACCATGTTCTTGTTAAACTACCAAAAATTTGTAATAAAATGTGCATTTATGATCCTATACCACTCTGTACACAAACTCTCATATTTCACTAACAAGTGTTTAATGGTTGCAGTTAATGCTATGGTTGGACCACGATCATGGACAGGACTGTTTACCCGCTCAAGCAACAAACGAAATGAGAAGCATGGTGACTACTCTTTGAGTCCTCTTCAGGTATATAGTTGAAGCGAGTAGTGGTTTTTGTTTCCAGTGTTTTGCTAACATTTGCTTCTGATGTTGAGTTTGTCAATGAATGCAAGCTTGCATCTCTTACTTCCCATCTACTTAGACTACTTAACTATATGAGAAACTGCCATAGTGTCTGAATAGTATAATGTGTTGATTCTGGGCATTCATGTGGTTTATTCAAGTTGGTATTTTTTCAGTCGTAATTATCATCTTGATGTCATCATAGACAATATTTCTGATAGATGATACCAGACTTAGTATTTAGGAACTTTCTTGGAATTACTAAAGACTTAAACATGCACTTCTAGCTTTGGTTGATTTTTAAAGTTCCTGAAATGATTTTCTTCACTGTTATCCGTTTGATGGACTTCCAATATAATTTTCAATTTCTAAACAGGAACAGAGACTTTTGAGGCTTCAAGCACGATTACAAGTTCCTTTTGATGAGAATCGCCCTGATCATCAAGTATATTCTTCATGCTGGTGCTAAATCAGTTTTTTTTTCTCACTTTGTATCCACTGTTATCCAGGTTTAATTTGGTTTAATTGAGCTATGTTTAAATTTGATGACAATTCATCGGTTATTTCGTTATCTGTAATCTGAGTCTGATAGGGGTTATCACTACTAGGGCTTACTAATAAATCTTAGCTGCTGAGGAACAACTTGCTATCACGACTACACCATTTGAATTTTCAATTTAATTTTTTCATGTTGAATCTTCAATAGAAGTGCATAATTTTCAGCTCTTACGTTATTTACCATTCTGCTTCGCCCTCCCCCTTTTTATTAAGTGTTTGGTGCTATATCATTGGCTAGATTATGTTATTCTATATGAACTTCAGGAAGCCTTGAAAGCATTGTGGCGTGCTGCCTTTCCAGATGTTGCTCTGCAAGGTTTAATTTCTGAGCAATGGAAAGAGATGGGGTGGCAAGGTTCTAACCCTTCTACTGACTTTAGGTACAATTCTGTCTAATTGAATTATAGTTTGTTTCATGATTTTCATGAATGTAGAAAGGACTTTGCTAAAAGGAAATGTTAGTAGGATAGTTTGTTCTACAGTTCTCTTATAGTAAAATGCTCTCTTCAGGGGTTGCGGTTTTATCTCCCTAGAGAACTTGCTGTTTTTCGCCAGGACTTATCCGGTATGCCTTCTATCCTGTTGTGCGGGTCCTGCAAATAATCATATTTTCCTTTTCTGGCTCCCCCTCCAAGCCCTTGTGTTTTACCTTCCTAATTTCTGAAGTGCACAAAAAATGAGTTAATACTAATTTTATAAAATCCAAAATGAAGGTGTCTTTCCGTAGGTTATTGTTCAAGGAAGATGGGAAGCGAGCAACTTGGGAATACCCTTTTGCTGTTGCTGGAATAAACATATCATTTATGCTGATTAAAATGCTGGATCTTTGCTCAGGTTTGTAAAGAAGTTTAAATATGTAGACCATGAAGCTTATCCTATCATGTTTAGTTTTCTATCATATTTAAGAAAACAGAATCACCTTTATTTTTACATCAACTTGAAATCATCTTCTTTCTTCAAACGTTTGAAATGATTGCATTATCTTTTTCTTGAGGATCTGTCCCAACACCGAGTTCAGAAAAATTAATCTGGGATTTTAAGGATAACTTAGATTTGTTTCAATATCGCTATCATTTGTTACACAAGTTTTATAAATGAAAACAACGAATCTTAATTATTCCTGAATCTTCCTTGTCTGCTGATCTACTTTGCAGCAAAACCAAGGTGTCTTCCAGGAATAAATTTCGTGAGATTATTAGGAGGTAAATGTACATCTCAAACAAGGTTATGCTCAAATGTCTTTTTTGGGTTACAATGCTCAACTGCCTTTAAGAATTGGAAAACTGCAAAAAAAACTGCGCTGGTTTCTGATATTTAACCTCCTGGATTATGATTTTCATGCAGAAGATGAAGCCGCTTTTGATGTACTATACTGTATAGCTTTTGAAATGGTTGATGCTCAGTGGCTTGCAATGCATGCGTCCTACATGCAGTTTAATGTAATTCTCTCTCTATCTCTTTAATTCACAACTCCAAGTGAAATTAGGTCAAATTGGTTTGTTTCTCTGCATGAGGTCTCCAAATCACGAAATCACAATAGAACCCTTAATTTGCTGCTTTCAATCGTTCAGGATGTTCTACAAGCAACAAGGACGCAGCTGGAAAGAGAGCTGTCTTTAGAAGATACTCAAAGAATACATGATTTACCAGCTTACAATCTTTTGTACCAGTAGCTAGCTTTTTGGTTTGTACAAATTCCATTAGAATATTACTCGGACTTAGCATGTTCCAATGAATTAAAACATTTCCGCTATATATCACGGCTGTCCATAAAACAGGGGAAAGATCTTTCGCATGATTTCACTTGCATTGGATACATTCGGGATTTATAATGTGCCAAATTGAAGAGCTCATAAGAATTCGTAAAAGCATGTGGTGATATTAATACATCGAAACTTTTTGAGAGTAAAGAAGTTTAAAATGCTGATTAAAATGCTTGATTTTTGTTCAGGTTTGTAAAGAGTTTTTTTGGTTCTTTGAGAGTAAAGAAGTTTAAATATGCAGACCATGTTTAGCTTATCCTATCATGTTTATTTTTCTGTCATATTTAAGTAAACAGAATCACCTTTATTCTTACACATGGGGTGGCACCCAGAGCCGGTCCATTGATTTTGGAGGCCCCTGTGCAAATATGGATGTCGAGGCCCTATATATACAAGTAGGAAAAAAAAATCCATATAGAAATAAAAATTTTTGACACGGGAAGAATACATTCGGAAAGAGTTTCCCAGAAAAATTTCTTTAGTCACCCTTCCAAATCACAGAGCTGATAAATTGATTTTCCAATTTCAATGCTTGGTGAATTCTCATGTGAATAAGGGAGGGAGAAAATAATTGTGATTTTGGGGAAAGGGCTAAAGCTTGGGTTTTTACAATCCAAAATTTGATGGAAGAGGGTGATACACTAGTATTGAAGAGAAATTGCTTTATTTTGATGGAGGAGAGTGAGAAATACTTACTGAAAGAGAAAAGAATATTAGAATGGTTTTGTAACTTGAGAGTTGGGAAGAGGAAAACATAGGTTTCAAACCATAATAAATAAATAAAAAGAAGAGTTGCAGCGTGAGAGTTGGGAAGAGGAAAATGAATTAAATTAGGGCATCTACTCTCTAAGTCGTAGAATTTGTTGATAATTAATATTCAATTCAATTTGGTTTTGGTGCCTTGCATGTGGTGTTGTGGGATGATATTTCATATTTCATTTTTATTTTCATGTTTTAGTTAATTTAATGGGTTGACTTGGAAAAATTTGGAGGCCCTTAAATTTTGGGGGCCCTGTGCAGTCGCACACCCCATAGGCCGCCTCCACCACCCCCAAAAAGCCAACCTAATATATTATTCAACCTCCCCCTCCCTAGGGGATGACCAAAAAAAAAATGATTGCATTATCTTTTCTTGTGGATTTGTCTCAACACCGAGTCCAAAAGAATTAATATGGGATTTTAAGGATAACTTATATTTGTTTCAATATCTATATCATTTATTACGTAAGGTTTTTAATACCAACTAATGTGACACATGATATAACAGTCATCGTCACTTGCCACTTGCCACATCATTTGTCTTAAATCATGTACGTGCGTAGTATTGGAATTACAAACAAAAAATGATACTGTATGTTGGCATATCCAAGTATGTTCGCCTTAGCCTAAAAAACTTAAGGAAAAAAAAAGGCCCGTGGTAGGTTGGCCCGTCAAGTCTCTCTAAGTCTGGACCAATGGGTAGGCTTGAGCTAAGGCTTTTGATTGTTTGGGCCCAGCCCAAAAAATAAAAAAGAACAAAGCCTGGCTCAAACTCAAAAAATTTGGACTTGCCCGACCAAGTGACAAACCCTAATGCAACATGCCTGAGTGAGCTATGGGATCATTTCCACTAACCGGGTCATCTTCTAGTTTTTCAACATTTATACGAATATCAAGAATCATAGTAGCATGTGGTACGTGTATACCTATCAAGTTATAAACAAAACAACAGAACATCTGCCAAATCAATACGTTGAGGTAAGATTTTTATGTTACTATGCAATGATGTATGTCTAATGAGCACATAACCATTATGTAGGGCGCACAAATTCAAATAAGTTTCACTTTTATTAGAGATATGACATATAACGTGATACAATATAATATGGCTTATGGTATTTTTCATAATGAAATTTAAGCAATAGTTCAAATTGCTGTATTTATCAATGCACCAAAAGTCATGTATTTGATATCTCGTTTAGTGGCTCGTTCCGGCCCTATATGATTTAAGATCATGGGCTCATGTCGTATTTAATGAAATTTTTAAAAAGACGGGCTTGTCCCGGCCTATTTATTAAGTGGATCGGCCCGAGTATGGCCTAAAGCCGCAATGGACATGCCCGACGCAGCTTGACTTCTTTGACACCTCTAAGCTTGACTCGTTTGACACCTCTAAACTAGACAAATAATTGAGAAGCTACAAACAACTTAATTACATTATATAAGCAAGATATAATATTATTATATAATATAAGCACTCATATGGGCCCATGTTACACAAAAAATGAGTTAAAAGACAATCAATTAACCATTTGATTGGGTTTACAAAATATGAGACATTGAGATATGACTTTAAATAATCAAAAGAAAAGAGAATGTAGTCCTAACTGTCATATAAGGGGCATTCCACTTAAGAATTCAGAACGCGTTGTAGCGTATATATTATAATTGTTAAGAAGCTTAAGATTAGCAATTACGCTAGTAGCAGGGACAACTGTAACTGCTGCCATGTTCAATCTGGCAATCAAGCATGTGTATGTATATGTTAAAACTTAAAACAAGCAAGAAAAAGAAAATCAAAGAAATTAATATGAGTTGGGGCATTATTCGTATGACAGGTTTTGCTTGTGATCACTATATCTGCATCTAGATGTGAACGTGCGAGAGACAAAAATTAAACAAAGGGCGCTCCAATGGTTGACCAGGAACCTCGTATTACATGTAGCTCTCTCTACAGTAGTAATAAGACAAATGTTTTTTTCCCATTGCCATTGCCTCATTGCTGGGAGTTGTATCAATTATTTAAGAAGGTGCATGAAATATAGAAGTGTTGCCATTGCCTCATTGCGTGCGTCTCATGCCCATATTCAATTCAACGATTACTGTTTCTGTTTTTCAAAGTTCCATTCTATTCATGTAACAAAGTTAGTCATAGGAAAGGAAGGAAATATATATGTCACTCTGTAAAGGAAGAAAGATTTTTCTTTTCTTTCTCTTATTCGAAGCATCTCTCGGAAGGTATCTTCATTTCCATGTTGCACCTCAAACTCATCATGCCATTTGTTCCAGAATTCTACATCAGATCGTGGATCCAAAAACTGTGATGCAAATATATATACTCCCCGAGCACGATCAATTTCTCCCAAGCTCTTCTCAACCTCAGCATACTTCAAACACATAGTCTTCACATCTTTGTCTGGAAGACCGAATTCTATTACTTGCTCATATATCCCCCTTGTTTTGGGGATGCCAAGTATCTCCACAGCACGGGCAATGTAGATTTCATACATGCTCAATTTCTCATGTTTTGGAACAGCCTTAGTTGCTTCATCATAGACCTTCATAGCGCACTTTGCTAGACCATAATCCTCCTACAGCTTTGCAAATTGAAGATACAAAGGTTTCTCTGCATCAGCAGGCGCCTGAAATACCATGTTCAGGTTAGAATCACAATAAAATAATGATGTAAAAAGGCAACATTCTAGCATGTTGAACTCAAACCTAAAAAGTTTTTCAAAATTGTGAAGCGCACGCGCACACACACACTAATACACATCAGTCAGCAGAGTGATTGATACATATAACATCTGCAAACCATAAGGAGAAATCTGGACATGCAAAAAAATACAGGATCTAGCAAGTCAGGCTAAAGGTAGGTTATCATGTTGATTAAAGTTAAGTAATTTCTGTCAATGAGGTATAGCTCAGTTGGTTGAGCTCTTCCACCTCCACCCATGTAGGCAAAAGTTCAAAATTCCTAGGCACCCAATGATTTTGGTATGTTATGAACCTAAGACCTACGACGTTTTCTCATAACTGAAATCATGGAAATAGCACAGAGGAAGGTCCTTGCACACTTCAGAAGCAGCTTGGCTTATAATAATCAGGGTATCCCATTCATCCCAAGACAGAGCAATAGAAATTATCACATTTGGTCTTTTATGTTTTTGGTATTTTGAATGCTTTATCATTCTTTGCCTATTCAAGCATTTCTATTGACTAACAATCAGATTTTGTTAGTCTTTGGGTCATATGAAATTCATTCCGCTTGAGAAATGAAAACCCAATGATAATTAATACAAATCTGACAGTGACACTCCAAACTAAATCTTATCTATAGGCCTAAAAACGATGTGTTATTGATGCCAACAAGTTATATAACTTCGCACTTAGTGGTTAGAATGAATTCACGTATTCTAAATATTTCTGACTGTCGATCTTATGTCATGTCTAAAATCAAGTAGTGTATTGAATTTACATACAAACAATGCCATTGTCTCTTCTTTGCATAATTCGTAAAACTTCCAAAACAAAATGTATACATCAAAATAGAATTTGAAACACCTACATTGTCTTTTCTTTACATGAAACATAAAAACTTCTTAAAAGTGGTAAAGACACAGATGGAACATCATATGATATCAGAAGATCACAAATAAAAATAAAAATTAAAACAGAAGATAAAAATCACATAGCAATAAGGATCCGAGAAACTTCCATTTTTGTTGGGAAATATAATCATAATGTTGGAACGAAGATTACGTTACACTATTATCAAGCTAAGCCCTTTGGGTCGAGCCTTAGAAACTTTGAGTTAATATAGAATGATGTTGTTTGACCCAAAAAAAAAGGGAGAATGCTGTTGTTGATGCCCAGAAGTTATATAATATTAGCCTTAGTGGTTAGGATATGGATTCATATTCTACAGTCGATCTTATCTTTATGTCTTAAATCATGTACCTAGTAATGGAATTACATATAAAAAACCATACTGTCTTCTGTTTTTGTCTTCTTCTTTTTTTGTTAAAAGACTGAAACATTATAGTAGAAATCACAAGATATTGTCTTTTCTTTACATAATTCATAAAAAATTCAAACAAAAATGTACGCATCAAACAAAGTTAATTATAAGGATGGTTTTTATTTAAACGAAATAGATATATATAGAAACACACACGTACATTGTCTTTTCGTTACATGTTTCATAAAAACTTATTAAAAGTGTGACAAAGCCAAAAACGAACATCATAAGACAAACATCTCACCGCATAATCAGGATTTTATTCCCCGACTTTGCATTTCTTGTCAAATATTCCTCTTCCATAGGTAAACATAAAAATGTCAAGAAAGATGGGGAATTGCATCCACACAAACGAGCTGATTGGAATGCTAGCAAGCAAAATGATTGGAATAAATACCCATGATTCTCCCTCAAGCATAAAAAAAAGAGTTGAAGAAAAAGCAACCATCATGGTGCCGATAGATTAAAAAAGGGTGAAAAGGCCTAATATCATTTTTGTGGGCAAAGACCTGTAGAAATCGTATTCTGCATAGCGTGACGTAATAATTCTCAAGAATATCATCACTGATGTCGTTGACGAAAAGAGTGATATAGAATCTGAAATTATAAAAACCCTAAATAACTTCTTTGTTAAGAAGATGGGAAAACCTGTATCTTGATTGCTTCCACCAGGAACTGTAAATACAGCAGCAAACATAATGGTAATAATGAGGGCACCTACGACTGTGCAAGAAGTTGCTATCCCTTTCATCGAATCTTCTCCTTCCTTCACCAATTCTTTGTGGTTCTTAGTGAATACTTCTCGTCCTGTCATTCTCTCATTATTATTTTTAATTTCTAAGAACGAGGGGGGTAAAATACTCTCCACCTCCTACATTTCATTAAGAAAACTCACATCACATATATAGCCTATAGATATATGTAACAAAGTAATTGTCTAAGGTTACGTATATGTAATAAAGTGAGAAAATCTGACCTTGAACCATTGTAGCTCTCTTTGCATTTGCAAAGCTGCACCTTGAATATGATTAAGATGTGTAGATAAACTCCCGGCTGCATGTAGGATGGTATTGTTAAAGTCATCTGCACACGTTAAGATAGCATTTCTATCATATTCACTGAGCCCATATATAAGATTAAAAACTTTTTCTTGACGACATTCAACGGCATAAAGAAATATTGATCTGCTTTTTTCATCCATCTTCATTAGTACGATTCTTGGATTCGCCTTACACATCTCCTTAATAAACTCCACTTGTCCTCCTTCTACAGCTTGGAGGATTGCCTTTCGCACGAAGGCATTTTGCATTGGGTCAAGATTTGTACGTTTTACCACGTCACACATGAGCAGTAGAATTTGAAGAATTCGGTCATGGCCCAATCTCATTTCATGCAAGTCAAGGATTCCTAGGTTAACAGTGAAAACAATATTAATCTACAACGTGTTACAAAAGTGAGAATTAAACCAAGAATCAATAATGTGGATGGATGTAGCTAGCATACCTAACCGTTTGAGAAGATTCTTGACAACTCCTTGAAAGAAACCCATAACTGCATTGCGAAATCCGAAGACGTTGGCAAAACAAAAACATACAAAAATGTGTACGTGTATGATGAACACTTTACATGAGCTTTTTTATATATAAAATATAAAAAAGGATGCAATATTGAAAACCAAAATAAAAAACCAAGAAGAAAATGTTTTGTATAAAAAAATAAAAAAATGTTTTGTATGATGAACACTTTGAACACAGTGTACGTACTTGAGGAAATGAGATCCCTTCGATTTATTTTGTCATCTTCTAGTTCTTCAAAATTTACACAAACATCAGAGTTGATAGGAACAAGTTGAGGTTGTTGTACTTGTATATCTAAAGAGAAAGCAACACAATCCAATCAATACATTTTCCTACTTGTCTGAAGTAGTATTATTCTAGATCTATTTCTATATAATGATATATATATATATATATATATATTTGTGTGAGTGTGTGAAGACACTGTCTTGTGAACAATGAAAGCTAATGAACATGCAGACTTGCACTCCTTCACATATACATAATAAATCTAATGAAATCTAATGAATATATATATAGAGAAAAAATAGAAAGCTCTTGTAAGGTTCATTTCGTATTAATGTAATTAATATATGCTTTTTTTTCAGTCTCAATTCGATTATCCTTACAATACAAAATAAATCAAATCAGACACATATATTTAATTGGTACATCTCACTATATATATAACTTTAACATAAAAAATTTAGTTTGATACTACGAAGAGAAGAAAGACAAGAGAAAAGAGAAGAGAATACAAAATACTAACTGTTATAGATCCAGCGTTGCCAAAATCTGAGGGAAACCGTACTTGGAAATGCTGAACGCAAATCAACCAGTGTATTTAGAGGAGAGCACCCGAAGTAAATTTCAGTAAGGGCCAATTTTGGGCAATGCTGAAGTAAATCCCATCCAATAATATCTATAGTATAGTTGGTTCATCATATAAGCAGCCACAAATCAACATATACTATAATTGGTTATTTTTATATATATATATATATATATATATATTTGAAAATGATGTCAAAATTACCAAATTTATTTCTCTGGAAAAAGCAATGGGAAATAAGTTCAGCTCCTTCGCGGCCATTGTTCTCTTGAGTCAAAACATGGATTGGAGTGCGAGAATAGAGAAAGCGAGCAATTTTCCAGTTGCCCAAAACACAAGCGTATAAAACTGGAGTCAGAGCGCCTGCGTGGGTCGTAAAACGCTTGGTAACTAAATTCTCGTTCTTTTTAACCATGCTGGCAACTATTGGGGCCATTCCTCTTATCAAAGCATAGAAAAAAGCTGTGAAACCATCGCCATCTTCAATTTCCAAGTCCTCTCCTGTCATCAGCTTCAACAACTCTTCCACAATGTGTAACTGCTTCCACTCGATTGCCTCGTGAAGAGCTGTCCCACCGTTTGATGAACCTCTATGTGTTAGTGACTCGGGGTGTCGATCAATGTACTCCTTTGCAGCATTCCAATCACCAGACTTCAAACTTTCGTACAAAGAACCATGATTCACATTCACAACGCTCTCATCATTATTATTATGCCTTCCTGTTTAAATAAATATATCAAAACATATTTCTATAAAATATTACACATTTCTGTATTACTCAATAATTTCTCCCACATACAACAACAAATAAACTTGACAAGAATATAAATGAAAAAACACCACCCCAGTAATTGCCTAGATATACATACTCTAAAACTAAAGAGAAAAATAATGCTACACCATCAATAACAAAATCAACTTCCGATTTTTGAATTAAAAAAGAAGAAAACATAAAATCCAGTATGAGTATATATATATACCTTCTTCAGGAGACGGCCTTAGCATTTCAGCCAACATATCCCAGGCAGTTGCCATGTTCAATCTGAGGAGCTAGAACTAGCTTGTAAATTCCCATATATATATATATATATATATATGTGTGTGTGTGTGTTAAAACAAGCAATAAAAAGAAAATCAAAGAAATTAATATAACAAATATTAATGTTAAAACAAGCAATACTCACATATTGAGTTGGGGCAATCTTCAAACATTGAAAGTCTGAACTCCCACTATGCATGTGCGCAAAGACTAGGCAAACAAACTCCCCTTCTGATTTATAGATAACACATAAACAAAGGGCGCTCCAATGGTTGACCAGGAACCTCGTATTATCTACAGTAGTAATAAGACAAATAATTTTTTATTTATTATTTAAAGGAAAATAATGACATATAATCATTTTAAATTTTAAATTATGAAATGCTAATGTGGATAAAAGTCAAAGCGTTTGGCACAATTATGGAACTTTTCAATATTTAATTTTTCCCATTGCATTATTGCTGGGAGTTGTATGAATTATTTAACAAGTATTATGTTGAGGCATGAAATATAAAAGTGTCGAGTGCGTCTCGTGCCCATATTCAATTCAAGAAATATATGTTGAGGCAAAAACCCATTGGCGGATTTATGATGAGCAGATTGAATGGCATCGTCACAGTAACAGTCAATGGATTGTGAATGGTTGGGTTCAAGATCGACGATGGGACTGATTGGTGATGGCGGCATCGTGATGGTGACACTGTATAATAGCAGCGGTGATGGCGTTGATGCGGTGATGAAAGAAGGTGTTGCGGGACTCAGCCTAAATTAGAAAATTAAGTTGATAAAAAATAAATCAAGAAGTTAAAATAGATGAGTTGGCAAGTGGCATGGACTGCCATATCATGTGCCACATCAGTTGGTATTAAAATGTTGGTAAACTAGTCGGTGCCCATAGCATATAAATGAAATGAATCTTAATTTTCTTGAATCTTCCTTGTCTGCTGATTTACTTTGCAGCAAAACCAAGGTGTCTTCCAGTTCCTGGAATAAATTTCGTGAGATTATTAGGAGGTAAATGTACATCTCAAACAAGGTCATGCTCAAATGTCTTTTTTCGGTTACAATGCTCAACCGCAAGAATTAGAGAACTGCTGAAAAACTCCGCGGATGTCTGATATTAACCTCCTGAATTATGAATTGCATGCGGAAGATGAAGCCGCTTTCGATGTACTATACTGTATAGCTTTTGAAATGGTTGATGCTCAGTGGCTTGCAATGCATGCATCCTACATGCAGTAAATCTCTCTCTCTCTCTCTCTCTCTCTCTCTCTCTCTCTCAATGATTTCTATTTTCTGTTTCTTTTCTTCTAATGTGTTTCACAATAGAATTTAGAATTTATGAGGCTAATCTTTTTCTCCAAATCCCCAACCCTTAATTTGTTGCTTTCAATCTTTTAGGATGTTCTACAGGCAACAAGGACACGACTGGAGAGAGAGCTGTCTTCAGAAGATACTCAAAGAATACATTATTTACCAGCTTACAACCTATTGTACCTGTAGCTAGCTTTTTGTGTTTGTACAAAATCCATTAGAATATTACTCGAACTAGGAACATCTTCCAATGTATTAAAACATTTCCGCTAATATAATGGCTGTCCACAAAGGAAGATCTTTCTCATGATTTCAATTGCATCCCCATACATTCGGGATTTAAAATGTGACAAAATTGAAGAGCTCGTAAGAATTGTTAAAAGCATGTGGTGATATTGATACATCGAAACCTTTTCATGTTTGTTAGTGTGAGCATTGCCTTTGACTGGTTGCTAGACATGCATTGCACCTTTTTATTGATCTAATCGAGATGACATCGATTTGAGCATCCACAATTATTTGGATTAAAAAGACTACTTAACGATTTATGAAAATAAATAAATAAATTTTTTAAAAATGTAGCCAATAAAGATTACTAGCAGTTTCATCGCATCTTAAGATTGTATGCATATGCGTTAACAAGTCTAACTCAATGAAAAAGGATGTTGACTTGCAGTGGTCTTAAGTTTGAATCTCCATGACACTTTGACTGTGTGTATGAAAAACCCAACCAATTAATGATTTCTATTTTCTGCTTAGACTATCACTTGTATTAAAAACAAAATAAAAATCTATCGATATGCATCTACCAACCAATCAATCCAAGATTTGGATCTAGCAATTGATTTCTTACATCATAAATAGTAATTTGTCGGCTGCTTAGTGCTTAGTGTCAATTGTTTAGTACCTGCTCCAACAATTGAGTATAGATTTAACCAAAAAGTTTGGACATTAGTGTGGTATGTTACTATGCTTCCCTTCTTTATATAACCCATGTTATAGGCTTATAGCTTATGCTTTGTTTGTGAGAACTCTAGAGAATCAAAATGGAAGAAACAGAGGCTGAGGCAATGCTTAGAGGTCAAGCAGATATATGGAAGTACATGTTTGGGTTTGCAGATTCCATGGCCTTGAAATGTGCTGTGGAGCTACGCATAGCTGATATAATACACTCTCATGCTCCTACTGATCATATGATCACTTTGTCCCAAATAGCCTCACACTTAGTAGCACCTTCTCCAGACATCACATGCCTCACACGCATCATGAGACTTCTCGTCCGCCGAAAGATCTTCGCCGTTCATCACCCATCCGAAGGGGGAGAACCCGTCTACGGGTTGACCTACTCATCACGATGGCTGCTACATGACTCGGAGATGAGCCTAGCTCCAATTCTTGTGATGCAGAATCACCCCTCCCTAATGGCGCCATGGCACTATTTCAGCCTATGTGTCAAAGAAGGAGGGCCTTGGGCCTTCAAGAAGGCGCATGGGCTTGAGATTTGGGACTTTGCCTCTGAAAATCCAGGGTTCAACAAATTGTTCAACGATGGCATGGCCTGCACGGCTAGGATTGTGATGAAGGCAATACTCACAGAATATGGACACGGGTTTGATGGGGTGGGGTCCTTGGTGGATGTAGGCGGTGGGACCGGAAGTGCAGTGGCTGATATTGTGCAGGCCTACCCTAACATCAGGGGTTTCAATTTTGATCTGCCACATGTTGTTGCCACAGCACCAGCGTACCATGGAGTGTCACATGTTGGAGGTGACATGTTTGAGGACCATATTCCAAATGCTGATGCTGTTTTCATGAAGGTATGTCATGAAAAAAAAAATGTATGAGAAAGAAGCTAGGGTTTATTGGCTTATTATAACTAACTTTTGATTGAGATTATGCAGTGGATTATGCATGATTGGAATGACTGTGATTGCATCAAGATTTTGAAGAACTGTCGAAAAGCAATACCAGAGAGAGGTGGGAAGATCATGATCGTTGATATAGTTCTAGAGCCAAGTGGTGATGGGGTGCTGGACGACACACGATTGGTGTTTGATCTAGTGATGATTGCACACACGTCAGGTGGAATGGAGAGGACTGAGAATGAATGGGAGAAGATATTGAAAGAAGGAGGTTTCGCTCGCTACAAAATCATCAAAATTCCAGCTCTGTTATCCATTATTGAGGCCTACCCTGTGTGATTTAAAATTTAAATCACAGTGTGAAGTGTTAGTTATTAATAATATGGCACTGGCAGCTTATATTTGTGACGTGATCTTATCCAACCTTGTTTTCAAGTTATAATGTCAATGATTTGTTTCAATTATAATGTCACCGGATGAATATTTCTGGCATTTTCTTTTTTCAAATCGGGACTGTAGTTTAGCAACAAAAAAAAACTTTTTGGTTTTTGTCAATAATATTTTATTGATAGTGAGGATGTAACACGTTCAAAAAATAATAAATAAATTAAAAACAGGATTGATCCCTAGAGGATTAGGCAAGCCTCTACACATAAAGATTTGGTCATCAATCTAACTAAGTAGCCTACTCTCCTTCGGCATAGCCATAAAAAATAACCTTTCCCTTAATAAAGCACTCCCCTGGTCCCACTAGGGTCTCAATAGCAAAACCCCACTAGTTACAATCCTCAAACAAAAAACATCAATAATGATTAATGAAATCTGAAGGATCCTCAAACCAAATGGAAAGGCCTCCGCAGTGAACCACAAATTTTGCAAGACAATGGGCCATGTCATTCGCAATACGACGAATATGACGATGGGTCATGTCCTGTTTCTTGAGAAAGCAAAATTTTGGTATCCTCCACAACTAAACCAATGACAAAATGATCCAATAATAGAAAGCCTAATCAATGTGATGATATGAAGAACATCATTCTAAAAAATAACATTAGTCAATCCCCTTTTCACCTAAAAAATAGCACCTAACCTACCAACCAACGCCTCTTAACGAAGAAATATGAAATCTCTTTTTATTGCTCACGTTTGCATATCCATACCAAATCAAGTGTATACCTACTAGTTGTCCTTATGCTCGTCTATAAAATTGAAACGGAATTTTTTATTGTCCACTAACCATTATATAGATACATTAAGATTCTCTTCAATCTAATGGGAAATTGAAGAATATGACAGTATTGCCATATCAGATTGTGATACTCCAATTTAAAATTTGCTATTAGTCATTTTTGAAAACAAGTAAAGTTTTTTTGCAGCTGGACAAGAAACTCAATTATTATATTTTGAAATTGTTTATGCCTAAAATTGGTTCAACAGAAGATGTCCTCTACGAGATCGAGGTTGAGCAATTCTTCTGGACTAGGTCAGCATGACCAACCAAGTCGTTCTCCAAAACCTATAAAACAAGGGAGCTTCAGTGGGTGATATTGGTGTGGTGCCGACCAAGGACCCTCTGATGCTTAAGTTAGTCGAGTGTTTGATAATAAATTGCACAATAGGTTCTAGTGCTTAGAATTGCATACCTTTCACGGAGGATGGCCTTAGCCTTTTATATCATCTCAGACGACCTATGTTTACACCATAATCAACCGAGCATATCCAGCCTAAAAAATACTAGCACCAAGGTAGACACGCCTTCTCCCCTGCCGAAGGAAGACACTCTTCCGAGGTGCCAGACACCTGCCAAAGCTCCCGACTGCCAAAGCTCCCAACTGCCGAACTTAATCTCCAAGACACGTGTCACCACCACAGCAACTTGCACAAAGTCCTACATCGAAACTTTGTGCAAATCTCTCATTTTCACTTCCTTATAAATATGGAACAGTACCCAAATAAAAATGATAACTACTTTCTTACCTTTACTGTTACTCTACCAAATTTACCACTCATAGCTGACTTAAGCATTGGAGAGCCTTCGGCCGGTACCATACCGGTGTCCGAAGCTTGACGACTACTTCTCCTACTTTGTCTTCTGCAGGCTCTTCCCTTACCGAAGGTCCTCACCTTCTCTCCTGCTGAAGACTATTCATTTCTCTCTAAGTTGACCTCCCAAAAAGAGCATTAACAACCTAATTCTTTTATGTCAATACTCCTTATTCACATTATTAGATCATGGAATCTGATTGTCAATATCCTAATGTGAATCATTCCTTTTATATGATTATCCTGGTAAGATTTGAAGACTTCTTCTTTTAAGTCTTATCCATTACTATGCGCATAGATTTGACTTGGAGTATTCTATCTTCTTTACTGAGAGTAGAGATTCCTTGTTGTACATTCATTTGCTTACATGACTCTATTGAGAATCTTGATGAGCACCTTTAAGATATGTCTAATTCAGCATGATCATATAGTGCCCTCAAAGATTAACAACATAGTCACAAAACATCTATGATGCCTCATGTCTAAGGATCAGTTTGCACCATTGCAATTTATGAGTTCCAGCTTGACATGTGAGTAAAGACTTCCATGCTGTAACTCATGTGTTGGATCGTGTTCAGTGTATTTGTTCTTCTATTAGCACCTACACACATATCGATGTGTCTCCACACTTAATGAATTGAGACCTTACCATTCCCTACATATAGAGACGATACTGTGTGTACTGGTTTTTGTGGAATATTGACGCCCAATTAATATTCCTATTACCAGGAACATATTCAGGATTTAGGGATGATGAGAAGTCTCCATGTATGCAATCTCATTACATAGCTCTCATATCCACTTGTGTATTTCTTGGACTATGGTTGTTCTACATATTAAAAGATAATATATGATGATTAATGTATTAAACAACCTTTCTTGCCCATTGATAACATAATGTCTTTTATCAAAGATGTCCTTAATTCTAACTATTACATAATTAGTTGACTTTAAGGGCATATTTCTAACACAAAATCCAATGAAGTCTCATTTAGATGCAGTGTGGCGAATATTGAGGTACGTGAAGAGTACAATTGACTATAGTCTGTTGTACAAGAAAGGTAAAGATTGCAAGCTAGTTGGTTATTGCGATGCTGACTATGCCGAAGATCACAACACTCGTCGATCAACTACTAGGTACGTGTTTAATTTTGGTTTAGGAACAATTTCTTGGTGTAGCAAGGGCCATCCGACAATATCTTTATCAACCACGGAAGCAGAGTACATGGCAACAACAATGGCAGCTCAAGAGATCACGTGGCTGACACAATTGATGAATGATCTACATCAATTGGTAGATTATTCAGTGTCGTTATATAGTGACAATTAATCGGCAATTCGTTTGGCTAAAAATCCAGTCTTTCACAACCAAACATGTGGAGATACATTACCATTTTATCATAGAGAAGGTTCTACAAGAAGAGACTGAGATGAGACACATTGGTACAGATGATCAAGTTGTGAACTTGTTCACAAAAGGATTGAGCATCAGCAAGTTTGAAAAGTTAAGGGGGAGTGTTAAAAATCAACATAAGCACATCACTTAACTCAGCCCAAGGAAAATAAAGCCTAACCCATGGAAAATAGTCAACACTTAAAGTATATAATTTAGAAAAAAGGTAAATTACTCAAATGGTCCTCAAATTTGTACCCGATTTACATTTTATTCCCTAAACTAACTTATTCGTTCAAATGGTCCATAAACTCTTTATTAATCGGCACTTTGGTCATACCGTTACATTCTGTCAATGTTGCCATCAAATATAGGGGTAAAATGATCCAGTTAAATAAAATAGTAGATAAATTAAAAACTTAAAAAACTTAAATAAAATAAAAAAAAACTATTTCCCAACTCTCAGCCCCCAACCCCTAACTCGATATCACCATTGCCCCAGCGCCCCCATCTTTTCTTCCTCACAACCCACCCTATCTTCCCTCCCTCCGTGTACAACCTTGAAAACAAGAGTTAAAAGAAATAGAGAGACAAAGTGAGAGAGAGCTTGAATTGAATGAATTTTCAGGCCTTCTTCGTCAACAATCGCAGAATAAATTTCAAGGCTTTTAGAGCTTGCTTTCTGTTATGGGGATAGAGGAAGAACAAATTCGTAGGGAGATGATGGGTTTTGTGGGTCTGGGTTCGTGGGGGCTAGGGTTTTGGGTTGTGGGTTTGTGGGGTTGGAGGTGGTGGTTCTTGGTTTAGTTTGCAGGTTTAATTACAATAGTTGTGCGAATTTATTTGTAGATTTGTTAATATAACAGTGGGAGCATATATTTTCATCTCCAATCAGGGCACGCCACGTGGAAAAGAAGATTATCTCTTAAATTAATTAATTAAACCAATTTATCTGACCAATTAATTAATTGGGATAAATATCTTAATTAATGGGATATTATCTTTATTTAATAAGATAATACCATTAATTTAGATATTATCCTAATAAAGAAAAGATAATATCATTAATTCATATATTATCTTCATAAAAAGAGATAATATCATTTAATTCAAATATTATCTTCAATAAAGAGAAGATAATATCATTAAATCAGATATTATCTAAGTCCGACTCGATCCCTACGAATTTGGGTAGAGAATAAACTCAGCATATTCTCTACGAAACCCTAGCCCCGAGGCTCCTATAAATAGACGACCTCATTCATCATTCAAGGTTCATCTAAACCTACTCCTAAACCCGAGAAAAATACTTGAAGCTCTCTCTCCCTCTCCACTCTCCATATTTTCTCCACACGGCTCCGGCCGCCCAGTTCACACCCTACATAAACTCCGTACCCTTTGCTTAGCTATTGTTTTTCTACAAACACTCGAACTAACTTAGGCATTGGAGGGCCTTTGGCCAACACCCCCCGGGTGTGGTCTGTTTACTCCAATCTTTTTATAGGAATCAAGGAAGAGAGAGAAGGAAGATCGAAGGTTGAATGATCTAGGAGCGAATATTCTCCCGTGAGATTATTTGCACAAACAATAACCATGGATGGAGAGAGAGAGAGAGAGAGGAGAGAGAGAGAGAGAGAGGATGGAGAGAGAGAGAGAGAGAGAGATGAGGGGGGAGGGCATCACAGTTGTGAGGGCATCACCTCAGCTTCGATGGCTGCAATATCTCATAGTTACATGATGGAGGTTTGAATCGCAGAGGGGGCTAGGTGACAGAGGGGGTCGCAAGGGGAAGGAGAAAGAAAGGGAAGGATCGGGAGTGGGTTACTTTTTGTTTTTAATTAATTTTAAAATTAAAGAAAATTTTGTATTATTTAATTTTTAATAATCTATTTTTATTTTTTAGTTGTCAAAAGTCTTATTTACCCCCCACAAATGTAGCATGTGCTGCTCACATGAATAAATTTAACAGAAAATGTAACGGTAGGACCAAAGTCCCGATTAATAAAGAGTTGATGGACCATTTGAACGAATAATTTAGTTTATGGACCAAAATGTAAATCGAGTACAAATTTGAGGACAATTTGAGTAATTTATCCTTTAGAAAAATCTAGAAGCGAGAAGAAGAGATTCCACCGACAATGCAGAGCTAAAGGTTGCATGCATAGTAGTCTAGAAAAGTCTTCAACAGTATCTTAAATAATTATTGGTCATCATAATTATCTACTACTCATTTGTTTTTCATTAAAAAAAATAGGGAGAGAAATTATGAGTAGAGTACCCTCAAAGAAACCAACATCTTATCTTATATATCTTGTTTGGTTTTAAAACTGCATTTTATATTTATTTGTCAGAAAGTTAAAACCAAGAAATTAGGATGATAGGAACTGATGGCTTGAGTTTGATAGATGGTAGCACATGGGGCTACTACTAGCAGCCACAAGAAACCCTTCACTTAACAACATAGAACAATAAATTGCACACTTGCTCAAGTCAAGATTTGGGCCGGTCTTCTATTTCAACTACCTCTATTTTGGCTTCTGAGAGTAGTTAGGTTACGTCACAAATTCGAAGGTGAGATGGTCTAAGTGGAAAGTTCATTTAGTTTGGTTTAGAAAAAAGTTTAGTATTGCACCTGAATGGTTGTTATGTTATACTTACTCCATTAAATTATAAAAATTCATATCTTTAAAATAAAAATACAAGAAAATCAAATAAAAAACCAAAAAAAATAATATAATATAAAATAAAGTTTGGGGGAGTAAAAATCGGGATAGAGGGGGTGATAGAGAGTTTAATTTTAATTTTTTTAGTTTTTAAATTTTTTATTCATATTTGAATCAATTTAATACAAAAATATCATTTTGCCCCTGCATTTATCAGAAAAAGTTAACAACATTGATTGAAGGACCATTTGTCCTAACTAAAGTGAAGTTAAAGGACCACGAGAACGATTTTGGAAATTGAGGACTCAAATGCAAATCAGGTCCAAATTCAAAGAATAATAAAACGATTAATCCCTTAAAGGCATGTTTGGTATGCCTCACTGGACTGGACTGTGCTATATAATACTTAAAACCCATGTTTGGTAAAGAAGGAGATTAAGTGGGATTGTATAGTCTATCAGTGTAAAAAAAACCCCGGACTCGCTTGTCTAACATAGCGATGCCGAAATGTGGTTCGCAAAATAGCGAGAGCGCTATTTTGAACACGCGAGTCCAAACTGCTTGAATCAAAACCCCACCACCACAGTTCCAATCGAAACTTGCTGATGAGTCTCAATTAGCTCTAGTTGCCGCTCCAAGTTGGCTTGGGCTAGTCAAAAGGCAGATTGATATATAGACATAAACTCAGGAAACCAACAAAACCAAAAAGTTCAATATCCAATAATATGATTGAACCATTGGCCAAATTGAAAGGGAAGGAGGAAAAGCTTTCCTGGTGGAATTCAAGAGACAGAGAAAGAGCTCAAATCAATGAGTTGGCTCTGTCATCTAGCAAGTCTCTGCCAATAAAGACCTCCAACAATAGAAGGGGATGAGGAAGCAGATCTAGCTAGCCTAAAGGCCAGTTGAAAGACCCTAAATCAAAACTAGGGAGGCCGAGGAAGCAAGCTTCCTTATTTTTTCTGTAGCAAGGAGATGTAGGTTTTGGGTTAGTCTAGAGAAATAGGTGGTTTCGAGAGATAAAGGAAGAAAAAGTGTTTTTGAATGGTTTGGGGTGTTGGAAAAAGAGAGGTTTTTTTTTTTGGGTGGTCGGTAGGAGGTTTCAAGAGAGAAGAAAAAAAAATTTGAATGAAATTGGAAGGAAAAAAGAAGAAGAAAATGATAACAAAAGAAAAAAAATAAGAGAGAAAGAAAGAAAATAAGAAGAAAAGGCTGGAAAAAAAAACTGAAAACAGAAAAAGAGAGAAATTAATAACATAATTATTTTTTAGTCCGACACAACGCCAAATATAGGTCTTCACTATTTTTACAATCCAGCTATTTAGTCTAACGCAACACCAAACGTAGCTCAGTACTTAATCCAGCTTAGGCCAAACCGAACTAATCCAAGACAGTCCTAGGATTTAGTCAAGTCCATAACAGTCCGCCGTACCAAACGACCCCTAAATAATTATTGTAAGATCCAAAGTCTGAAAAGCAAGACAGCAGTACTGAAGCTTGGAGAATTGTCTGCCACACACTTGTGGCTAGGAATTTTGGTGAAGCCAAAGTCAGTGGAGAACAAAGTCGGTTATTGGAGAATAAGTAGGCTAAACATGCCTATAAATAGAAGATGTACTCCATTGTGTAAGTGTGTCAATAAGAAGAGTGAGCAATAAGCTATAGAGATAAGTAGTCCTTGTAAGAAGTGTGAGTGTTCTAGAGTTTGTTTCTAGAAGTGAGAAAGAGTGCTTGTAAGAATTGGTCTTTCTTTTGAGAGTTGTCTTATTGTAATATTTTGTGAGTTTAATACAAGTAAATTGTTTACTTATTTTGTCTCTAACAAGTCTATATTAGAGTTGTGTACTCTAATTTGCTCAACAGTTTTAACTATATAAACTAAGTTTTTTTTATATTAGTTCTTTGAAGAGAGAGATCATGGCAATGCTAGAAGTGAAGGAAGAGGAAGCCATACTACAAGGCCAAGTTGACATTTTGCGTTACACGTACAATTTTGTTGAGAGCATGGCCTTGAAGTGTGCTGTGGAGCTTGGCATTGCAGACATCATAAACTCTCATGGCCAAGGCCAACCCATCACCTTATCTCAAATTGCACCACAAATTGCCTCGCCTTCAACCGACCTTGATCTCCTCTCACGTCTCATGAGATTTTTGGTCCACATGAACCTCTTCGAGGCAACCATTGATCCAAAAACAGGTGACGCCCTCTACGGCCTCACAAGTTCATCCAAGTGGCTTTTGAGCAATGAGGAGCAAAGCCTGGCCCCTCTAGTGCTCATGGCCAATCAACCCCATCACTTAGCCTCCTGGCATTACCTAAGCCAATGCATAAAGGAAGGTGGATGTGGGTTCCAGAAAGCAAATGGGTTTAGCTTATATGATATCCCAAGTGAGAAATCTGAATTGGGAAATTACTTCAAAGAGGGTATGGCATGCACGTCTAGAATTGTCATGAAAGCAATCTTGTCGACTTATAAACAAGGGTTTGATGGCGTGGGATTGATTGTTGATGTTGGAGGAGGTCTAGGCACGGCTGTGGCTGAGATTGTGAAGGCTCATCCACATATAAGAGGTATCAATTTTGACCTAGCAGACGTGGTGGCTAGGGCACCAAAGTACCCTGGTGTGATCCACGTGGGTGGTGACATGTTTGATGTAATTCCTAAGGCTGATACCATTTTCATGAAGGTAAGATCCATGCATTACATGCCCAAAAATGTTATTTTGTTAAGACTTTGAACGTGAATCTTTAGTCATTTAAATGTGTACCGGAATGTTAGATTTATAGTCTGAGAGTCATAATAAGTTTGGTGAGAAGTATGCACTAAAACTAACTCGTGACACTCTAATTTGTGATTCAGTGGATACTGCACAATTGGAATGATGAGAAATGCATTAAAATTCTGAAGAATTGTCGCAAAGCTATCCCTGAGAAAATTGGGAAGTTGGTTATAGTAGATGGGGTTCTTCTTCCAGATAATGGACTGTGGGACTCTTTTGTTCAAAGGTACGACCTGACGATGATGGTACAAACAATAAATGGGAAGGAGAGAAGTGAAGTTGAATGGAAGAAGCTTCTGAGGGAAGGAGGATTTGGTCGCTATAAGATCATCAAAATCCCAAGCTTTCTATCAATCATAGAAGCTTACCCTGAATGAATTGCATCAATGTTGTTTTGTTTTTATCAAGTGCTTCTCAATAAGCAGCTCAAGTGCTTAATTATCATGTAATAAGGCTCTACTTGGAATGTCAAAGTTCAGTTGTAGAGGATTTAAAAACTTTCTTAGTTCTCCCTCGTTGTCCTGGGTGCAGATCAAATTGAAGGGTGCAAATGGAAGCCCAAAATAAGGTTTTGTTATACGGATAAACGAACAAAGTGTCGGCATAAGTTGTCACAACCATCCAAAAAACCTCGTGTGTCTTGAAGGGAATCATATATATTCTTCTTCCAAAACAGTAAAAGTCAAAAAGAGAAAAGATTAACATCCAAGGCAAGAACATATTCTCATGAAGACAAATGACAGTTACAAAAACAAGATAAACAAATTTCAATTATAAAATGATAACTATGTGTCTCTCTGGGTGTGTGTGTGTGTGAGAGAGAGAGAGGAGGAGGAATCATTAAAGGGAGATATCGATTTTAATATTCAAGGTCTAAAGTTTTGATTACTCTTATGTTTAATCCATCTTGTTGAGGAGAAAGAGGGCAAGCAGATAGGACACAAATCAAACCGAAAGAACGAGAAAAATAGAAAACCACAAAGTAAGGTTTATGAACTAAAATAATTGGTTTATAAGTTAAGGTTATTTTTTACTGGACTAGATCCGAGAAAATTTAATTATGTATTTCCAGACCATACAAGAGGAACAAATTTCAGACAGTCATGGTTATTATGTTTTTTTGATCAAGTCATGGTTATTATGTTGATCCGATACATATAACTTTCACATGTGAGGTCAAGATCGTGATGAGGGCTTTCTTATCAGTGTATAAAGATGAGCTCTATTGTATTGAAATCATTGTTGAATGTGGGAGGTGGGGCCGGAGAGGTTATAGGCGAGATCATGAAATCAAATCCTGGCCACACACCAAAGGTATCAACTTTGATTTGTCACATGTCATGGTGTATATGCGCGATGGAAATTTATAAGACGAACTCAGACCATTTTCAGGCGAAACCTAACCAGTTTTACTCAGTTGGATTGGACTGTTCTGTGTTTCCTTCTTCTTGTGTATTATTATTTCGTTTCCAACTGACAACGAAATTGTAGAGCACAAAATCGTAGCAAAATAGTGTGGTGAAAAGTGAGTATCGTTCCGCAAAAACTAAGACTAATTAACTGAGTACTGATTATGATTAATCCTAAACTTTATCTGGATGTTCGAATGGTGAGGCTTTGATTTGAATTACGTAAGTAACTAACAAGAATGAACTAACATAAACAATAATAAAATTCGGCAAACACTGATGGTATGAGAATTAGAGTTCCGATTTCACCATAGTCAATTCTACCTTATTCCTGTAGCCAATTAATCCTAATTATTATCCATGTTAATGGTAAATTTCCCTTAATTATTTAATATAACATGTCTGTCTATACCAAAAGTATACCTACAACCGTCCCACTCTATGCCTAGATGAAGAACTAAGAAGTAGAAACCCATTAAGTTCTATGGAAATTTATGGAAACCATACAAGCCTCAATTAACCTTTCAGTTCACTCAAGTAACCTGTGATATCAATTACTAGATGCAAAATCCTGAGTTGGATATTCCTATTGTCAACTCAAGCATCAAATCAATTAAGTGGTGATCAAGCACTCAAAGCATAAAGAACGGTAAAAGATACTTAACATGGAAAATAATATCAAATTAACATAAACACATAAATAAGGTATTCATGGCTAGGCTACATCGTAGCCCTAGCAAAAAGGAAATTAGAACATGATAAACTTATTGAGAATCACAGAGTGGTTGATGGCAGCGGCAGATCCAGGAATTTTTCAGCAGATGTGCAATTTTCAAAAGCTAACAGCTCCCCAAAAAAAAAAATCTAAACATCCTTATAATTTAAACAATACTAATGTTATTCAAATTATCAATTAAATAAATAAATAAAAATTAATTATACCTCGAATAACGTGTCACGTAGCCTCTTTATCCTCGAGTTTGCTAATAAGAAAAAAAAATTATTAAAAAAAGAATAAACAAAATTGGTGTTTGCTCAAGAAAAAAAAATCATTCGACTTACTTTGGATTGGCGTTCTCAAGAAAAAAAAATGCAGGATTCTTGTGATGCACACACACTTTGATGAAATTGGGTGATGTTGTTGGTCTTTTATAAAGAGAATTCCCAATTCTACTTAATTAAGGAATTCCCAACTCTATTTATTAAGGAATTCTCAAAACCCAATTGTATAAAGAGAACTTTTAATTAAAACCCAATTAAGTAAGGAAATAGAAGCCCTTTTTTTCAAAAGCCCACAAAAAGCCCATGTCAGTTTCCCTTTGTTTCCTTTTTTTTTAATTTCAAAACCCTGGTCCAAAACGACGTCGTTTTGGCCAGGTTTTTCAACAACAAAAAAAGACAACGCATATTAAACAGCCTGGTACAAAACGACGTCGTTTTGGCCAGGCTTCGTAAATAAAAAAAAAAAAAAAAACCAAGTCGCGCGCGCGCGCTGCGCGCAGCACCCCAGCGGTGGTTTGCGCATTTCATCAAGCACGTTGTGTGCATCGCTGGTCTGAAGCAGAGGTGCAACTCCATCGTCTGTAATGGCTATTTCCGGCGACCGGAGGTGCAAGCGCACCTCCTTGCGCCTACACAGATCCGCCACTAGTTGATGGTAGACATGAAGATGTACTCAAAAACTCCCAAAAAGCTCCAAGGTGGCCGGCGGTAGCAGGACTTCTCTCCGCAAGAATTGGGTATTTTCGGGTAGTGAAAAGTATGGATCCCCTCTATGAGGCCAGCCCTATGCTATTTATAATACACAAATCCTTAATCTAGTTACAATCAAATACTACCAAAAATAGGTTTCCCAATATCTCTTTGATTGCTTCTCCAAATTCCACAAGGATTTTACCAAACTTCCTCCTTTAAGCTTTGACCGGTTGATTGCCTTCTAAGAAATATCTTCTTTGTCTCCAATTAATCCTTGTTGTACATCTTAATGGTTTTTTAGTCCAATTTGACAACTTTTCGTCCAATTCCTCTAATTAGGGACCAACTACAATAATTCTCACAAAATCCATTAAATCCAACAATTTAATCCAAGAAAATCAATAAATAAATAAGCAAAAAAGGCATAAAATATATGTAAAACATGGACTTATCACCAACCCATAAAACAATAAAAATATACCAGCATGTTAGCTTATCTTGGTTATGATGCAAATCCATTCTTGACTAAGTATAATTGAAAATACACAATTCAGACTAAGTTAGGCATTATATCTAATCCCTACAAAGTTTTTTTATTAGTTGTTTGAAGAGAGAGATCATGGCAATCAGGGGCGATCCTACCCTAAGGGCAGGGTAGGTAGCCGCCTATTCCATTTTTGCCAAACCAAAAATTACCCAATATCCAATACAATTAAATTTCTTTTGCCTACTCAAACTCAACCTACCAAGGGTGATCCTACCCTAAGGATAGGGTAGGCAACCGCCTACTCCATTTTTTGCCAAATCAAAAATTACCCAATATGCAATATAATTAAATTTCTTCTACCTACTCAAACCCAACCTACCAAGGGCAATCCTACCCTAACGACAGGGTAGGCAGCCGCCTACTTCATTTTTGTCAAACCAAAAATTACCCAATACAATCAAATTTCTTCTGCCTACTCAAACCCAACCCACTCAAATTTTTCCCTTTAACAAAAACAATAGCCTTGCCCACTCAAACTTTCTCCTTTAACAAAAACAATAAAAAGCAATATAAGCATGTGAAAGTTGTATGGACATTTTTTTCAATGTTGACTAACATTGTGAATTTTGTTAGTGCTTTTGCTAAGCCCCGTAATGAGTTAAATTTAATTCGAAAAGTTGAACTCAAAGAGTTGTTGGATTTTAGGGAACTTGAGACAAGTAGAGGCTCATTACGTCCCCCCTGACTAGGTGTATCTTTTTATTTTTATGAATAAAATTCACTCGTACCGTCGAGTTTTTAAGGTAAGTTTCGCCTACTTGACTTTTGAATCCTGGATCCGCCACTGATAGCAATGCTAAAAGTGAAGGAAGAGGAAGCCATAGTACAAATACTACAAGACCAAGTTGACATTTTGCGTTAGACGTACAACTTTGTTGAAAGCACGGCCTTGAAGTGTGCTGTGGAGCTTGGCATTGCAGACATCATAAACTCTCATGGCCAAGACCTTGTCTCAAATTGCAGCACAAATCGCCTCACCTTCAATATCTCCTCTCACGTCTCATGAGATTTTTCCAATCTACAATAACCCCTTCCCAATTTTCTCAGAGATAGCTTCGCGACAATTCTTCAGAATTTTAATGCATTTCTCATTATTCCAATTGTGCAGTATCCACTGAATCAAAGGTTCGACCTAACGATGATGACACAAACCATAAGTGGGAAGGAGATAAGTGAGGTTGAATGGAAGAAGCTGCTGAGGGTGCATTGATCAAATTGATGGGTGCAATAGGAATCTCAAAATAAGGTTTTATTCAACCATTGCTGGGCTGTGCTCAACCCACCAAGCTGCAGGCTAAAAGCCCTGTAAGGCCTCCCTCAATTGGGTGTTTTATGATTTTCACAAGTCCAAAATAGAAGCTGTTCATCAATCACCATCGTTTGCCAAAACTAGTGTTTTCAAAAGTATGCCTTTGCTCGCGCCGGAGCGCGCGTCGGCGCGAGGCGGGAGGAAAACGCCCGAGGCGGTCGGCTGTTTCGCGAGTTGCACGTTTAGCGCTGGGAAGGCGTTGCAAGACGTGAGAAGGCGGAGCAAGGCGTGAGAAGGCGTTGCAGATCTGGAAACGACTCGATCTGGAAGAAATTGAAAGTCTGCAAATTTTCTGCGAGGAAGACGACTTTTTTTTTTTTTTTTTTTTTTTTTTTTTTTTTAATTTGTAAACGACGTCGTTTTGGTTGCAGTGTTTTAAAAACAATCTTATAATGAAACGACGTCGTTTCACTTGGAGGGTGTTGAAAAATAAAAATTAATATCTTTCTTAAGTCCAACCGGCTGTATCTTTCTTAATATCATTTTAAAAACAACCTTTATTGTAATAGGCAAGAATTAATATCTTTCTTATTCTTTCCTAACTCCAACCGGCTGTAGCTTTTGTACTTACCTTCTTTTTTCTTTTTTTTTCTTTCTTTCTCTAAATTAATATATTAACACATGGACTTTATATATATTGTATAGTACGTGTACAACCCTAATTTCTACCCTTACCAAATAACTCCATCAATTTCAAGAATTCTCTTCATTTTGAATAAATATATATTGAATAAATATTTTATGTTTTGGGATTGATTATTATGTTTTGAATGACAATTAGTACTTATATTTGATTATATTTAAAAGATTGTTATGGTTGAATAAGAATTAGTTGTACAATTTAATCGTATTGTATTATTCATAAACTTTTCTTATTAAAATAACTTAATGTTCAAAAGGCTTACGCCTCAATGCTTCAAGGCTTAAGCCTTGCATAGCGCTACTAAAAACGCCTCGCCTTTGAAAACATTGGACAAAACACAACTTTAGAGTAATGTCTACTTGACAAAATCAACAGCCATCTTATGGAAACCAATTATTTACTAGCTTTCAACTTATACGTACGATACACAAATGAACAAATTTGATCTAAGAGCATAATATTTATATTCGATTTGCCAAAGAAACAAATTTGATTCCATGTGCAAAATTGAGAAAGTTCTTAGTTATACTTGAACATGTACTATACATGAAAAATATAATATAATTTGTACTTGGAATCATTAATATTAGTAGGTGATACCGTGATGATATCGAACTTTGAACATATTTGCACTCGAGATACTCATAAAACACAACAATTTCTTTTCTTTTTTTATTATAGAAAAAGGGATAGTGATTTATTGATAAAAATAGAAAAAAAGTACAGAGCAGTCATAGTAACAAATATGAGTACAATATCTCTAGTGACCAAACACAAATATAATTTGGTTTAATCCGAAGAGAATTACGCATAAACATAAAAAGCCTTAAAACTCTGATTCGGCAGACAAAAGCACTCATACTCAGACTTGCAATACAGATCCACTGTGCAACAGCAGAAATGGAAAATCCGTATCAAAAAGTCGAAAAGTAAAATATAAACTTCAACAAACTCCTAAAGAGTTTTTTAGAATTATTAGACTACAACAAACAAAGAAACAAGAACACCACTCCACGTCCTCTCCGACAAACCGAAAAGACTTGTAGCGCCATACCTGCTAAACCCATAGTGCCGCACAGGCAAAACCCAATCCAACACAAACCGTCAACTTTCATTTTTGTAGCTCCAAATCCAGAACTGTAGAAAAACCTTATGTGCGTGGACCAAGCAGAAACTACATCATGGTGACTACAGTGATTTGCAGTGACTGCTTCAACAACACAACAAAACAAAAGAAGCTGGGTCGACAACTACCACAACCCATCCATCCCAGAGACAACAGAATCAAGTAAAAGATCCAACAACAACCTAAATCCACCAAGAACCTACAACAAAAACACACAAAACAAATTCCAAGATCCAAACAAATCTAGGCAAGAGGATCCAAGATCCAAATGGATCTCAACTCCAAAAGTCTCCCTAAAAATGAGGGAGGGAAGACTGGAGGAGGGAGAGAGAGTTAGAGAAACGACAATGGAGAGAGAGGAGAGGGAAAAAAGGGGGCGTGGAGAACCCACCGATCCCCAAAGGAGGCTGCAACTGCTGTTAGTCTCTAGGGTTTTTACTCTCTACAAACTCGAGAGAGAAGAGAATATTGTATAACAGTGCGTATCTTTTAAAAAATTACCGAAACACAACAAATTCTTTAAAACTAGAGAAGTTGTCACTTGCGAAACTTAAATTGTCAAATAAATGCTCAATTTGTTAGAATATGAATTTGATCCACACATTTAAACGTGCGAAAATAGTAGTTTAGATGTGGTTATATTACAAGTTTAATGTCTCGTTGAAAGGAGAGAAGTTCTTAGCATGGCATGTGGCAAGCTATTATAATGTCAAATGGATCATCAAATTTAGTGAAGTGAACATCCCAAGTGCAATACAGCAAATCCATCCATGATCAATGTCTGTCGAACCAAAACAAAGCCCCAATGGAGAATGCCCATGCGTAGTGCAATTTGATGTTTGTTGGTAGTTGGGCTCCAAAGTCCTTGTATATTTATTTCAGTTCACAACACAACACAAAACTACAAATATATATATATATATATATATGCATGGTTAGTGGTTGCACTTTTAAGATCAATGACGTTCTTTGTCTAGATAAGATGGTGAAGTTTGGAATTTTCCACTTTGTCAACCAAAAACCTAATAAGTGGATCACATAGTCGGTTGCACTAAAAAAAGAGCCCTCCTCCTCTTAGTCAATGGGATTGTCTTAGAAACCACTAACATTGTACATGTGCCATGTACAATACAATAAATAATTTCATAAATCTGAATTTGGGTTGATGAAATGGAAGCGTGGGTTCATTGTCCAATTTTTTATATTTTATGATTTAGGTCTTGTGCATTATTGGATGGCATGGGGATATAAAGAGATAAGCAATGGAGCACTAGCTAATGGCATTCAAAACACTTAAACCCTAAATAGTTCCTCCTAGCTAGAGCTTGAGTAAATTAGTATATTATTTTAAATCTATTAATATGGGGATAGGCCAGTTGATCAAAATATTGTATCCGCTCCATTGAATCTGAGTTGAATTTCTCACTCTGTACAATTATTTTTTTTTTTTAATGAAAAATAAAAAAGTTGTATGACAAATTAAAGGTGAATTGCATTTGGCTTTTAGGACACTAATAAAGCTATAACCCTCCTGCTTCCCACTAGAGACTTGGACATCCAAGAGAAAGAGAGTTCTTCTAGGCTTGTAGCCAGCCAAACATTCTTTTCACACGGTAAGCTAGTTAGAATGTTTTGGTCTCAATGCCTTTAGGCAATAGCTACCACAATTCCTGCCGCACCATTCTCAGGTCTGGTCCTATCCTATAGGCTTATATCTATCTCAAAAAGCATGACAGAAAAATGCCACTAGCTCTTTGGATTATATTTATTTATGTCCTAAAACGTTTGTTAATAGCATTATTATATTAAAAAAAATCATTAATTAAATACCTAATACTTAATATAAATTCACCTTGCTGATCTAATTCCAACCCCCAAACAACTCCCAAAATTGTGGTCAACTTTGTTGTATGGTAATCACAACCCTGACCAAAAGAAAATGAATGATTCAATTTTCCACAAATTGACAGGGTGAGATCAAACATTTTATTGCGCCTTGATGATGACTCTTTAACCCAAATATTAAATTAAATATCATGGAGGAACCAATCGACTAAAAACAACACCTTGATGACCTATCGGGTGTTCAATGGCCGCGAGCACATAGGATGACGGAAACACCGCAAGTGAAGGCAACCTTTTCAAGGCCAGAAAGTGTCATGGACCCCACTTCTCTAGTTTTGTAACTCAGATTATCCACAAATCCCCATATGAGCATTATTAGTTTCTACTTCTAAGACTCTGCCATTTGTACTTTTTCTTTTCCCACAGAGAGAGAGAGACCAAGACTAGTGTGCCAACCAATATGTGGTCATGGACTCATGAGAAATGATCACATATTTGGCACATTTGTAGAAAAAGAAAATTAAAAATTATATATAAAAATAAAAATAAAAGTTGCAGGACCAGGACTAGAAGGCATTTTCCTAATCTCCCATAGGTTTTTTTTTATATATAAAATGGTCAAGGGAATATAATTTACAGAAAGCACTATTATAAACTCATAATTCAAGCGCCTCTCTCTAACCTCACCCATCTCTCCCTACTAACTAAATACAAAAGGCCCAACAAAAGGAGTCAAAGTCATCACATATCCTCTACTTATCTCATACATGGGGATGAACACTAAAACACCCTATCAATAACCAATTACGTGCGTCACGAAGAAGAAATCAACCACAAAATCCTCAAGACTTGTAGCCAATTTACTCCAAAACAAGGGTCAACAAAAACCAAATTATCCAAAGTGAGGATTTTAGCGTGGTCAATCACTTTCGAGTTTTTTTCTTCTTCTTCTTTTTCTCTTTCAAAAGTAGTGGCACTGGCCACCACGCCGAATGGCCGTGAAGTAGTTGTAGTCGTGGTGCTGGACCCTAAGTTGCTTTAGCCATGAATCAGCCACGCTCAATAGTGACATGAGCCTTTCTTGGTCCCTTCCACAATTGCCTGAGACCCACACATTCCCTTGCATCTTGTAAGTGGCCAAGCCAAATGGAGGGAGAGAGATGCTGTCCCCTTTCTTTCGCTTTCTTTGTTCATCGCTCTCCATATCGTCCTCGAGGTCCATGTCTACACAGAAAGCATCATGTAGTGTTAGTTCAATATTGTGCATATAGCTTTCTGAGAATTTAGATATTTAAGGTGAAAATGGCATGAACATAGAAACAAACAAAGTGAAATGGACTGAGAGAATACCTTGAAAAGAAGATGAAAGGGTGTGGTAAGTGAGGAAGGACGTGGACAGATCCTTTATTGTCCTTCCCATGGGAATGTGATAAATTGGGTACCTGAAAATAATCACATTGACAATGTTAAAAATAAATATGAATTTCTATTAATAAGGGAACATGCTAATGTGTGTAATTAGTCATTTGTTGGGTATTACAAGCAGTAATTATTCTCTACAAAGCATAATTAAAGCTGATGTGGGACTGATTTTCCTAAGTGTTGCACACTCTGCGCTATGAAGCAACAAAATGAAAAGGTTGAGAAGCATGCTTTTTTTTTGGTCGAAAGAGAAGCATGCTTTACTACTCTGCTTCAATGTAGTTATTTATTTGGGTGTCATGTGTTCAGGCGTGCATGGGGGGAGAGAGAGAGAGAGAGAGAGAGAGAGAGAGAGAGATACCAAGCAACAGCCATCCAACTAGCTGGTGATAGATCAACACTCCTCAATGACATCAAGCCAGGGTATCTTTGAGCTAATGTATTGATCTGAAAGTGTAGAACGAACAAAGTGTCAATCAAATCCATATGCTTTTATTATACGGATAGTAAAACGGAACCTGAGAAGCGAATCAGCATTAGTTTTCACAACCATCCAAAAAAATATTCATGTCTTGAAGGGAATCATACATTCTTCTTCCAAAACAGTAAAAGTCAAAAAGAGAAAAGAACATTCAAGGCAAGAACATATTCTCATGAAGACAAATGATAGTTAAAATACAAGAACATATTCTCAAGACAAATGAGAGAGAGAGAGAGAGAGAGAGAGAGAGAGAGGAGGAATAATCATTAAAGGGACATATCAATTTTAATATTTAGGGTCTAAAGTTTAGATACCTAACAAACAGGAGAAAGTAGTCAGATGACTATAACAAATCCATTAATGTTTTGATTACTCTTATGTTTAATCCATCTTGTTAAGGAGAAAAAGGGTAAGCAGATAAGACACAAATCAAACCGAAAGAATGAGAAAAATAGAAAGCTACAAAGTAAGGTTTATGAACTAAAAAAAGGGTACCTTATCCATGAGAGGAACTCTTCCATAGGGAGTTGATCTCTCAAAATACTCGAAATATAGGTGCCCTAATCTATCATTCACATGCCAGAGATTGTCTTGCTCAAACCCACCATCTTCTGAGGAGCATCCATCCCATCTCCATTTATCACTTTCACTCTCAAAACTACATGAATCACTAAACGAATCCCTTGTCTCACAGTCACCCGATTCGGCCTCTTCCCTGAAAAACTTATTTAAATGTGATTTTGCCATTGCAGGTGTTTAAGAAACACAGATACCTAATTCAATTGTAAATTATATAAAGTTGGAATAAGTAAACCATATCAGAAGAGCATGTATTACCAAATCAATGTTGTCCAACTAACCAATATCTGAATCTAAGCATTTCAATGGTACAGCACATCCAAAAACACCACCAGATACACAATAGCCACACAGATAACAAACTCGAACACGATGCTTTCGAACAAGAAAAAAAACTTGAATGATGCCATATTGGTTTTGAGCCAATCAAAACCAGCATTTTACAAATTTGATCACCCCAACAATTAGATTACCAAACCAAGCAGGCACAGCTACTACAAATGTAATTCAACCTCAGATATAAGTAAAACCCACAGGGAGAATTGCATGTGTGAAAACTGAAATTGATACCTGAAGCTATTCACAGATGAATTGCTGGTGAAAATTTGAATAGCAGAGAGATAAGGCACATAGTACTGCACAAGGGTCTCGCCGCTGTCCAAGGCAATAGGAACTCCAGCACCATATGCACTCCATTCATCATAACAATTCCAGAGATCACTCAATGTGAAATACTCAACCTTTTCTCTCTCCCATGGGTGCCATATACGGTTGAGGTTCCTAATCTCAGACTGCAGCACGATCATCAATACCAACATGTTCAAGAAAACAAAATCAGCATGCAATTTGATGAAAAATCAATCATTTACAAACAACCCAGAAACAGAAAAAGGGAGAAAATTGCAAACCTTGGGTAGGAATTGGGATTGGAGCACTGGTGTTGTACAATGGAGGAAGCACTCAAGGTTTGATTGCATTGACCCTTTGTCCAAAATCATATTTTTTTTATCTGTGATTCTTTTAAAAAAGAGAGAGAGAGATGGAGAGAGAGATAGAGAGGGGGAGGGGGGGAGAGAGCGAACTTGGAGATTTTCGCTCACCCTGAATCAGAGAGAGAGAGAGAGAAACAAAAACAAAAAAGATTTCTCTCACCCCAACCCGAAAAACAGAGCGAACCTTATAAAAACAGAAAGAGAAAAACAGAGGAGAGAGAGAGAGAGGGAGAGAGAGAGAGAGAGAGAGAGAAATGGGAAAGGGAGAGACTGATTGTCGGAATTTGATTTCCCTAGAAAACAGAGAGACAAAGAAAATGGCAAAAATGCGAAATGGGCCTACGAAAGACTTCTATTTTTTGACGTTTCGACAGAAAAATTCACGGGCAACTCTAAGTACTAAGTCTTCTCACCTCTGTTATTTTTTCACAGAGAGTCTTCGCTGGCAATGCTATCAATTCCCAACTGATTTCCGTTCTCCCCAGAATTTAAATTCCGGCCAATTCTCCAGACACGGACAGAGAAAACAAACTCAATTCTCTACACTTGTTTCTTGGTTTTTCTAATTCCTGACTCTCTTTTTTTTCTTCCTTTCACTAACCTTAAAGAAAACTCAAGCCGGTTCTGGTTTGGTAGATTTTCAAGATACGGACTTGTCCTTGATCAAGTCACGACAATTCAACGTTAACCCTTCAAGCTGAATCAAACCCACCAGAAAACCCACGAAATTCCAAGAAAGAAACAAGCTTTCCCCGAGAATTTCGAAGGAAAAGAAATTCGGTGAAAATGAGAGAAGTTTTGAAAAGAGTTTTCTGAGTGAGAGATTGATGGGTTTTTCCTGTGGTAGTTTTCGAGATGTATGCACAAACAAGGTAACAAAGGAGACGTTTTGCAACAGAAATATGAAGGAAAAAAAAATGGAAGTAACTTTCCCGGAAAAGCAGAGCAAGCAAGGCAAAAACAACCAGAGAGAGAGAGAGAGGAAAATATCAGAACGACCCAGTTGAGCTTTATGTTCTAGAAAGAGCCATTTTGCAGAGATAAAAAGCAGCGAAAAGATGGAGAGATTTTGGGATACCAACAAATAATTAAGGCATCAAAATACCAGATTTATCATTTAAGAGTCTCATCTGTCTCAATCAAGGTCCCTCCCTCTAAAAGATAACCATACGAATTTTCTTTTCTGTTTGCTTCTATCCTTTTTATTTTCCTATTTAAGATTTAATCCAATACATGGCAGCTGAAGATTTATCTCTGTAGGACTTGGTCTCCATGGCTTGCTCGGTAAGTGAGCATGATCATCTTTCAACTCTTCATATTTTTCTTTTCAACACTGCAATTTCCAAATAAATAAATAAAAATTGATACGAAGGAGGATCAAAAAATAATATGTTTTTAACTGAAACTCTTTTAAACTTATTTCTCTCTAACTTCGGTGTTGGGGATTTGCGTTTTTTTTAGTACAAGCTATTAAGGGAAAGGGTTTCCACAAATATTCATTGGATTTACGTTTTATTTATTACGAAATACAATATATTTGCGTTTTCTTATATAACCCAAAAGTTGGTTGTCGTCGAGAATCGGGACTTTAATTTTGTAATTTCGATTGCTTTGAAGATTAAAAATATTGTATGTTTCAGCTTTTTTTTCTTTTTATTATTTCCTATTACATGCGCAATATAACCAATTATAGGAGGAACTAAATTTGTGATCTCATCTTTACATTCTTATACTTGAAAAAGAGATTTCATCAAATCCAAACAACCATTTCTTCTTTTCACAGCTTTCTAAATTATTGACTCAAAGATTAACTATTATTTTATCTTTTTTTAGTAAGAAAGTACAATAATGTTATCATTCCACCTTATAATTGCATGGACAATAGTATTTTTTTCCTTCTTTGCTTGTCCTCATTTGTAACAACTACTAAATTTGCTAACCAAATTTGTACCCAATGAATTGGTATGATATTCCCTGGCCCCTGACATAATAAAAACAAATAAACCAATCTATTCCATCCTATTATGATTTTATAATTCTTCTACTCATATTTAATCGTTGTTTTGATAACAACGCGTGATTTTCATTTAAAATGTGAAGAAAGTGCCGAGAAAATTTCAATTTTAGGGCTCGGAGAGCATGACTTTGAAGATGAACCATACCTACTTCATTTTAATTATTTTGTTAATTACTATTTTTGTTCCACAGCTGTGGGACATTAACTATTTAATTATTTTCTACAAAATATGATATATATATATATATATATATATATCCATAGCTACAAGGCAAGGAAAGGTTCGTGAAGAAGAAGGAAAGCTTGGCATTTGGCAACCGCGTGGACGTAACAACAGGAACACTGTCACAAAATACGTAAAATACGACGACGTAGAATGCCTGCAGAAGCAATTAGCTTTGAGTATTTATTTATTTCTTCTCTTCTTTTTTTGAGTCCACAATTATATTGAACAGTCTGAACACGGGGATAGACATCCAGTACGGCAGGGCCCAGGGTAGCGTTGATGAGGGAGTAAGGTGATGTGATGCTGAAATTTTGGAGTGGGTCCCGGTGGGCCCTCCACTTTGACCAGTAGATTTGCTAGGATCGCGTTGATAAGTCTGACAGTAATGTGTAAGAATATGTAGATATCAGATCCGTCCAAAATTATGGAGATGACAACGCAGGAGATTAAGACATTTCCCACCCTTAAAATCTTAGTTTAGAGGCAAGTTTTCTGGGGCTTGATGCGTCATTTGGCAGCACGTTTCATGCTTTTCTAATTTTCCCTTTCAATTCAAGTAACCTATTATTGCCTCGCCACCTCATCTTTCTTCTCCCTTTCTCAAACTCATTCTCATCCACCAATGAATTCTATGATCGAAATTCTTTTATTTTTAAGGACAAAAATTTAAGACAGTTTCAGCAATAAGTAAATTACATTGAAATTTATTTAGCAATTTAATTAATACAGCGATAATTTAGTGTTTATCTAAAACCTGTGTTTTATTCATATTATAACATGACTAAATAAGTATATTCTCAATCTGCATTCGGGTTCGAATCTTTCTACCGATAATTTAGATTAGATTATTGCAAAATGATAACGAGAAAGTACAAGAAGATGATACTGAGGAGAACGCTAACTATTTTATTAGTATTATCAACCCGAACAAAAATCCAATGGGTCATCATGCCATATAGAGCCTCAAGGACTAAGAGACAAAATCCAAATAAAAAAATTTGAAGAACTAAAAAAGAAAATTACTGTTTTTTTTTTCCTTCTGCACAACTCTGTTACTGAACAAGACGTGCAATAATATTTTTGGTGGTCACTAAAGAAGAAAATGACACTAGGGACCGATGTGAAACTCTGAATGGTAGCAGTGCTACATGTCGTTTGCTGGCAAGATTGTATGTATGTATGTGACCTGGGTTTAATTTCAGTGCATCTTCTATCTATCCAAACTTCAAAAGGGCCCCCACCTGAGGGACCCATCTGCAACATATTTTTCTGCATATTTAATTTGACGCACTCTTTCCACCTACATATATGATCATGATAAGAATCTGAAAAACAAACGAAGCCAACTTGCCCCACCCCTATGCATCTGCTGTCTGCTAGCACTTGAAAGTTTTGCCAAACTGTTTGAAACTCACAAATAATTAACAAAATAAAGTGCTGCCTATGTATATAACAACCCTAGCTACCCGCTGCAAGCTTTTAGCTCAATCACTGGCTAAAGGAAGAGATCTAGAGCCTAGAGGAAGTCAATTTCAGAAGACTCAAAACCCTAAGCCTACACTATATACATCAATATAGGACCTGTTTGGTTTGCTTCTTTGAGTATGATTAGCCTAAGAGTTTATTTGTTTTCATGTGATCGGTTTTGAAAGTTGGATATGTGTAACTAGCTATGTTGCTAAAAGCTGTGAATAGAGGTGCAAGTTGGATTAGAAAATTTGATTTTGATTGCTTTCATTTTGAACGTCCAAATCAATTCCCACAACTTGTGAATTTTTCTAAGAGTTAAAGAAAGAACCATTTTTCACTTAGATTTTTTTGTCTCTTCCAGGAAGAGCTTGTATTAATTTGACATGCCAATTGGAAAAGTCTTCAATTTGTTTCGTTTGGAATGTCTCAAATTTAAATTCTTAATTCCCCAGTTCAAGAAAGAAGAGTTTTAATAATCTCTACTTGGTAATGACATGTTCATTCCTCCGACAAAAAAGAAAAAAGCCGTGATATAACTTCATTGCATTGTACATGTGCATTAGATAGGTGCATGCCACATCTAACCCAAGATTTCCTAACAAACAAATCCGCACATTAATGAATATATGGAAAACAAAGTGCTATAATTACGATGCTACCGCAATCGTTTTCCATATTGTGACTGAAAGTCAGACTACGTAAGACTAACACGTGTGCATCTGACTTTTGTTCCATCTTTTTAATAATATTTTTTTTAATTTTTATTTATTGGTTTCGAAATTCCAAAATTATGCCGAAGGAAAGAGAAGAAGGAGCAACAAGGAATGAATGATAGGCCAAAGGTTTCATATTGTTTTAATTCTTTTTTTCAAATTTTATTTCTTTAGAAATTATATAAATAAATGTATGAATAAAATGTAATATAATATTAGATCAGTCGCGGTCAGCAAATAACAAGTAGGGTTTCTTTTTCAAGGCCCATGCATTAAAGTTGATTTGGTTAAGTAGTGAGCTAGCTGCTCGTTGGGAGTTGGGAAAACAAATCCTCCATTCATTAAATTTGTGTAGTGTATTATGTATATTCAACCGTTTCTGGTTGAAACTTACATCGGTGTTTGGTATAGTTGACTTCCTTAGTTCGTTAGAAGACGCTTTTAGTCATTTCAGAAGCACTTTTAAATAAAATTTTACTATATTTAGATGTTATTGAAAATTATTATTACTAGTACAAATCACTATTTCAATTTTTTTTACTTATATATTGTACTCATATTTTTGTGGTTTAGTTTTGCCATAAAACAAAAATGTATAAGTGTGCTCCAATTGTCTGCATGTACTAATTTTCAACTCCTATCACCTTCCAAAAATATAAATTTAAAAAAAAAAACGAAAACTCCTATGAAAATAGTCAATCAACCAAATTGTACAAATAAATAACCGAAAAATATAGGCCTACTTTTACCCATGATTGAAGGCATAGGGCAATTTGGGGGTGCTTAGCTTAGAAATTTAAAGCATTAAATCCCATAAAAGGTCACAAAATGTATAAGTGTACTCCAATTGTGTGCATATACTAATTTTCAACTCCTGTCACAATCCAATAAATAAAATAAAAATGATATAAAATTTTCTATGAAATTCACATTTGATTAATTAAGGGCCCGTTTGATAACCATTTCAATTTTAGTTTTTTGTTTTCATTTTTTGTGTTGGAGTATAAAGGAAAAAGAGGAAGAATGAGAGTGGAGATTGGATTGAGAGGGAAGAGATGAGAGGAGAGGATGAGAGGGCGGAGTAACAAAAGTGTAAACAAAAACTAAAAACTAATTAAAATTGTTTTCACTTTTGTTACTCCCTCATTCCATCCTCCCGTCTCAATCTCTTCCGCACTCTCATTTTCCTTTATACTCTAACACAAACGAATGAAAAATGAAAACTAAAAACTAAAATTAAAATGGTTATCAAACGGACCCTAAGGTAAGTGACCTAGTACTATAGGAAGGTAAATAGTCAAACAACCAAATTGTACAAATAAATAATCGAAAAATATTGTCCTACTTTTACCCATGATTGAAGGCATAGGGCAATTTTGGGGTGCTTAGCTTAGAAATTTAAAGCATTAAATCCCATAAAAGGTCACAAAATATATAAGTGTACTACAATTGTGTGCATGTACTAATTTTCAACTCCTATCACAATCCAATAAATAAAATAAAAATGATATTTTATATTTTCTATGAAATTCATGTTTGATTAATTAAGGGTCGTCTAATAACCATTTCAATTTTAATTTTTTGTTTTCATTTTTTGTGCTAGAGTATAAAGGAAAAAGAGGGAGAATGAGAGTAGAGATGGGATTGAGAGGGAAGAGATGAGAGGAGAGGATGGGAGGGAGGAGTAACAAAAGTGTAAACAAAAACTAAAAACTAATTAAAATTGGTTTTACTTTTGTTACTCCCTCATTCCATCCTCCCGTCTCAGTCTATTCCGCACTCTCATTTTCCTTTATACTCTAACACAAACGAATGAAAAATGAAAACTAAAAACTAAAATTAAAATTGTTATCAAACGGACCCTAAGGTAAGTGACCTAGTACTATAAGAAGGTAAATAGTCAAAAAACCAAATTGTGCAAATAAATAATCGAAAAATATTGTCCTACTTTTACCCATGATTGAAGGCATAGGGCAATTTTGGGGTGCTTAGCTTAGAAATTTAAAGCATTAAATCCCATAAAAGGTCACAAAATATATAAGTGTACTCCAATTGTGTGCATGTACTAATTTTCAACTCCTATCACAATCCAATAAATAAAATAAAAATGATATGAAATTTTCTATGAAACTCATGTTTGATTAATTAAGGGCCTGTTTGATAACTATTTCAATTTTAATTTGTTGTTTTTATTTTTTGTGCTGGAGTATAAAGGAAAAAGAGGGAGAATGAGAGTGGAGATGGGATTGAGAAGGAATAGATGAGAGGAGAGGATGAGAGGGATGAGTAACAAAAGTGTAAACAAAAACTAAAAACTAATTAAAATTGTTTTCACTTTTGTTACTCCCTCATTCCATCCTCCTGTCTCAGTCTCTTCCGCACTCTCATTTTCCTTTATACTCTAACGCAAACGAATGAAAAATGAAAACTAAAAACTAAAATTAAAATGGTTATCAAATGGACCCTAAGGTAAGTGACCTAGTACTATAAGAAGGCAAATAGTCAAACAACCAAATTTTACAAATAAATAATCAAAAAATATTGTCCTACTTTTACCCTTGATTGAAGGCATAGGGCAATTTTGGGGTGCTTAGCTTTGAAATTTAAAGCATTAAATCCTATAAAAGGTCACAAAATATATAAGTGTACTCCAATTGTGTGCATGTACTAATTTTCAACTCCTATCACAATCCAATAAATAAAATAAAAATGTTATGAAATTTTCTATGAAATTCGTTTGATTAATTAAGGGCCCGTTTGATAACCATTTCAATTTTAATTTTTTGTTTTCATTTTTTGTGTTGGAGTAAGGAAAAAGAGGGAGAATGAGAGTGGAGATGAGATTGAGAAGGAAGAGATGAGAAGAGAGGATGGGAGGGAGGAGTAACAAAAGTGTAAACAAAAACTAAAAACTAATTAAAATTGTTTTCACTTTTGTTACTCCCTCATTCCATCCTCCCCTCTCATCCTCTTTCTCAGTCTCTTCCGCACTCTCATTTTCCTTTATATTCTAAGACAAACAAATAAAAAATAAAAACTAAAATTGAAATGGTTATTGAACGGACCCTAAGGTAAGTGACCTAGTACTATAGGAAGGTAAATAGTCAAACAACCATATTGTACAAATAAATAATCGAAAAATATTGTCCTACTTTTATCCATGATTGAAGGCATAGGGCAATTTTGGAGTACTTGGCTTTGAAATTGAAAGCATTGAATCCCATAAAAGGTCACAAATGTGGTGTCCTTTCAACTATACTGGGTGATTAGAGGTAATGTCTGCTTAGTTATGTGATAAATTAAATTACATTATAAATATCTTTAACAGCGATAGAACTAGGTGTTAAATGAAATAAAGAAGAAGAAAAAAAACTCCTAGTAAGTTAACTCGATTTCACGAGTAGATTATGAAATCGTTTCCTTTCTCTTAAATTCAAATAATAAATTTATAACAACTGATTTGTGAAGAAATTACAGAAAACAAATTTAATTTGTTTTGCACTTCTGCTTCTTACGTTTTTGAAACTGTTCAATTCCAGCTATAAAACGTGAACGTAAACTATAAAACCAAACTCTTGCGTTTACTGAGCTCTTGGGACTAGTCAGGTGGTGAGGGAAGTTTTTTTTTTTAAAAAGAAAAGAAAAAAAGGTCAAGTGTAGGATAATTATTGTTTAATCCCAGACACTGATAAAATTACCATATGCTTCTGTTTTTTTAATACAAGCGATAGTCTAAATTATAGACATTTGTGTCAGTCAATGCCCTTTTTCACTAGATTAAACCCGATTGGCTTTTATCTAATATATAGTACTTCAAAAAAACATTTATTATATGTGTTTTTTTTATACGAGAAAGAAATTACAAGACAAAGCACATCGGGTAAGAGTGCCCAAAGTGGTCAAAATAAAAGGGGGAACAGACCAATAACAGCAAACCAAACTCCCATAAAATTTGAGAGAACAGCTCGTGCCCCAGCTTCGCAACCGCATCGGCCGTGAAGTTAGCCAAATGTCTTGAATTATCTGAAGGATACTCCAAGGGGGGTAGCTTTTTTGAGAATGCTAATAAGAGACATGTGTAATTTATTTACATATGCTCGTTGGATTTGCCTCCTATATTAACCGTTGGATTTGCATCAAAAGTTTAGACCATGGGAAGAAAGAGACACTAGAAGAAGATAGAAGAGGAAGTAAAAACAAATAAAAATGGGGGGCTTTTCTCTTTTGTTTTTTTGTCGTTGTCCATTTTGAACTCCAAAACCTGTACTCTCACTCTTGAAGAATATGCTTTCAACTCACGGTTTTATGCCGGTGTAGTTTAAGCATGAATACTTTTCTCAACACCCGTCAACTTCGCCTAAGTTCCAAACTCCGGGTCCATGAGACTGTTCTCAAAGAAAATTTCCACAAAAGAATATCTTGTTGCCGCGATTCAAGGGAAATTGGGAAGCTTAAAAATATTCGTGGGGAAGACGGAAAAATAAAAGGAAATTGGAGATGGTGCCTTAATTGACTCCACACTTTAAGTATTTCTTATCTTTATCCCGAAATTAAAATGGGAAATAACCAATTGAATGATTCTTTTGTTATGTGCTATTTTTTGGGTTGCCAACGAGTGTTTTGAGGCATTTGTCTTGTTTTTATTTTATTTTTAAGGAACTTTCCTAGATGGAGCATTTGCTGCAAACAACTACACTAGTGGGTCATTTACAGGTATTTATCTTGTCATTGTATTGAATGTCAACAAAACACATTTAAAGACGTAATAGTGGTTAAGAGCAATTATCCATGTACCCGAGGTTTTATGTTCGATTACCCCCTCCTCCAATATCGCTTATAGACCAAAAAAATATAACCTAATGCAACGTGCGTGAGAGAGAAGAAGGTGGGTATGTTGGGTCATTGTAGCATCTAGTGGGCTTGGGTGGATGGACCCGAGAGTGTCCCTATTATCTTAAATCCCACCGAAGTTTAGTCCTTTCCAAATCTATCCCTCCCCCACTGGGGTCAAATACATAAAACCATTTAAGCATCCCTTCCTAATTTTCCCTTAAATTCCTCAAACTAGCCATGCAGTCCAAGTAATTGTCAAAGTTGGATAAGTCCAAAATAGTCTAGTCCCACCCCCTTTAAGCATTTCTTAATTGTCAAATTTGTGAAATGAGTATGTGCCCATAGTTTAAACATGTGCCCATAGTTTTTGGAATGTATCAAATGGGTTTGTATATTTTGTAATTATGTGCATGGACTAACGAAACCGTTAGGCTATAATGCAATGCGTGAAGCTGACTATACGCAGGCGGCCTCTGGTGTTTGATGAAGTAAAAGTCTATGTAGAAGTCAATTAGGGTTTATCTAATCTAAATTTCTATATTCACATAAACCATGGATCTGGTCCAGAATATTAGGTCTTTATCTTTAACTTCATCTGCCTGCTCTCTTAGTTCCGTGAAGCTAAAGGAAGCAAGAGCATCAACACGATTCTATCACTTGGGTACAAGGAATTGTTTGACTCTTAAGAAAGTTATGACACGTGTTGTGTTGTGAGTAAAGTTAACTATTGAATAAATATTGGATTATGTTGATTAATTCTTTAGTGTGATCAAAATACAATTATGATATGTTTAACGGTTTCGATTTCGTGCTGTTAATTAATTGAGACTCGGCTTAATGTGCATGGCCATGTTGAATTTACAATACGAAGACTAGAAGCTAAGCAAATTGTTAACAATGAGAGACCACCAAACCTAATTACTTCCCTTAATTGACTAGTCAACAGTCTCTTTGAGAGAGAGAGAGAGAGAGAGAGAGAGAGAGAGAACGTCACCAAATTGCTTGTGGTCGAGGATAGATAGCCCATGCCAGCAAACAAATTGCTTCTTCACTATCACTACAATGTTCTCTTTTAAGTGCAATATGCCCTTTGAGTAAAACTATTGCTTTCAGTCTTTGTTAAGGCCCAATAATTATACCCAATTAAGTAGTAACCATCTTCTTACTATTCATATATATAGATTAGCCGCCCATATGCAAGTATGTATTGTTTAATTTGTGCACTTCACCTAACCATACACACCCTAAGAAATTTCTCTACCGCAACCACTATGCTTGAAGCTTTCCACCCCAAAGGTTGCGTCTAAATATTCGTTGACTTCTCTGTAAGTCTTACCAAATATTTGCAACAGAATGGAGACATGTTCTTACAAGTTACGCCCTTTTGTTTGTCCAACAATAAAAGGAGAAAAAAAAAGGGTACGAAATTGAATTGCATTTTGGGCCTTTCTGCTAAAGGTGCTGAACATTTTGAGCAATAGCCCCAATAACGGGCCCCTTAGGATATACTGAGAGATGGCCATGTATGTTGGACAAATATGAGGCCCAAAACCGAACAATTTGCAAACCAAATTCACAACATACTGAACCGTTGTATTTTGACGGTGTGCGTGTGAGAAAACATTCTCCCCTTTTATTTATATAAATTTTATCAACCTCTTTTTTTGTTGAATCTTTCCAAGCCATGACATACAATGCACCTAACTTTTCAGCGCAGTGAGATAGCAATGAGCATTTTTCAGCTACGAAAGTTACATAAACTGAGCAATGTGTAACAGGGGTTTTCATGATGAGGATATGAATGTGGTAAATGTATCAAACTGGGTTTTCATGATGATAAAAACCCCGCCATTAATCTCACTCTGTAACCTCATAATTAACAAACAAAATGTTTAAATGCAACAGTTCAAAATACTAATTATATTAATAATACCCAAAAAAAATGCTCCTCTCTCCATGAGTACTGATCAATAATCCTTTTTTGCCTTTTGTTTTTGAAGTTACCTGCCTCTTAATAAGGCCTTCTCTGCAGTTTCCACCTCTTCCAAAATCCTTGCCTTTCTCTTTGCCGGAAGTGGAGCTGTTGGTCCAAAACTAACATAATGCCCTGACACTGCATTGATTGCCGAATACATGTCTCTGAAAGAGGCCCTGCTAAGCAGAGTCTTCTCCCGCCTGTACTTAGCCACCCAAGAATTTGATGTCTCTCTGAGCTCAGCCACAGCAGAAGCCACATTGGGATCGTTCCTGTCCATGTTAATGGTGTTTCTCACCTTGTTGATCACCTCCTCTGTTTCCTTAACGTACTCTTCATCAGAAGCCGCAAGTGCTGATGGTGTCAGTGGGAAGAGCCATGCTGGTGACGACAGACTTGCTGCCGCCGCCGCCGCGAAAGATAAGAATTCACGGCGGCGGGGTTGTGGGATTGTGGTTGTGGTAGAGGCGGTGGTGGTGGATTTGGTGGCCTTGATTGGAGGGAGGGATTTGAGTTTAGAGGTGGGAGTTAGGAGTGTGGGTGAGGCCATGGTTTGTAAGTTGGGGGAGTGGAGGGAGAGAGGATTGGGAGGAGAGAGAGTTTTGTGTTTGTAGGAGTAGAGCAGTAATTGGGTTTGTGCCACGTGTGCTTATCACCTTATCTTAGTTTCTGGTCTTATGGATGAGAGGTGACCCAATGAGATCTTAGATATAGATCTGCTTGGGGTATGTGTGTGTTCTTAATTAGGTTCAAGCTACTCGAAGCTTGCGAGGCCTTTGACTGGCTGCATTTAAAACAGCAAAACTAAGAGCACAAAATTTTATGGAAGGACAACAATCTTGGTTTGGAGACTTGGGAGCATGAAGAAACTAAAGAACAACCCAAAAGGAAGCTACAAAAGCTTTGGGCCTAAATGAACTTAAATGTCCTTGGGGAAAAAAGACCTCAGGCTATAAGCCTATATTGGTAATAAACTTGGGCCCAAAGAGAAATTTAATCCTTCGGATAATTCATCATCCATGTAATGTTTCAATCCATTTTAATAGAGTTTTTTTTCTCAAAAAAATACAAGCAATAGTCTAAACTACAAGGAAAATGGGAATTTCTCGGACACACTACCAATGTGTCATGATTCAAACCTGAAACCGCTTATTTGCAAATCCCCATTGGCATTCGTTTTAATAATTTGAGATTCCTAAGTTCTATAACTTGTACGACAAAAAAGAGTTCTCTAACTTGTAAAATCCAAGTTGTAATTTCAGACCAAATCCAGATTCCTTTGTTTGAGCTGGTGGTCTGCCAACTCTGTCCATGCTGTCCTTGTTTATTCAGACTGCTATGGTAGCTTTGTTCAGGAACTTGGATGGTTACTTTTCTCCTATTACACAACATGATATTCAAATCCTTTGTTCTCATAGCTAGTCTGGTATGCCTCCCCATTTGCTGGTAAACTGTGCTTATTGTTTAGTTTATATGAAAAAATATATATACACATTTATATTCAAATACAAGTTCTCCAAATCCAAATTCAAATTCATCTCTAAGGTCATGTTTAGTGACTAAGATTGGATTGGATTGGATTGGATTGGATTGGGAGGTATAATTGGAAATGATAAATATCTTTTATTGGCACTATTGTCCCGAGTTTGTATTATGGCTCCCGCATCTTGGGTTCAAGATCAAAGAGGTTGGAGTAGTGGGATTATGTATCCCACTTTTTTTGTAAGATAAATTATCATACAAAAATGCACATAATATAATTACGGTAGAGTTATCATTTATCCTATCTACATTCAATTTTTAGCATCGAATATGGTATTGGATTAAGCTAATCCAATTCTACTACTTATCCTACCCACCAAACGAGGCCTAAATCCCTCAGTCCAAGAAAAAGCTTTTTAGAGAACAGCATTCTACTCTCATAGCACAAAAGGGAAATTACAGCCCCTGTTTTGTTCCTCAAATGATTCATTTCACTGGCAGTGCTTGCCTAATTTTACTTTTCAACTTTATTTACAACTCAACCTCGGGTTTAGTTCCAATATATTTTTATATGGTATAGTTTGCATATCATATATGAACCCCACTCAGTTTTTATCTTTATTTTTAAAAAAATATAATTTGGGTGCAAAAAGGTTTTGGGGTACATACTTGTTACTTCATAAAGAAGCCAAGGGTAACATTTGTGCTCCCCCTTTTCATCATTCTATCTTGTACCCATCCATACATTTAAAAAGGAAGGTGTCCCCAACTTTTTGACTAAAAATACAAAGTAATCAATGTAAAATTCCATATAAATATATATATATATATATTTCTCTTCCTTTTTTTTGTCATTAAATTCCATTTTGAAAACATAAAAAGAATCCGAAGGAATTGTGTGTAAATGAATATTAAGGGTGGTAATTACCAATTAGAGCATCAAATGAGAATTATTATAATATTTTGTATGGTCATTCCGTATGGTTATGATCCTTAATCATGACTAAATAATCATTTGTCATTAAAAAAATAATTATGTGTGGACAATAAAATTCAGTAGACAGGTAGAACATAACAAAGTTGTCATTTAGAATTGTTTTTAGGATATTTGTTGTAAAGATAAAGAGCAGCAGTAAAGCCATGACTTGAAAGTTTGTGGAAAGTATACATAAATAAATATATTTTAATTCTTTCTAATTCTGATAAATTATGAAACAACAGGAAGAAGGGAAAAGAAAATGGATTCAATTTCAATTTGGACTGATGCATTGGATTTCCCAAATAAACAAATATAGCAAAAAGGCTAAAGGAAAGCATAAAAAGTTTGAACATATCCATGACTTTTTTTTTTTTTGAAGGATGAAATTTCATTACGAAAACTCACCCAAAAGCGAATGGCACAAATACAACAATCTAAGCAATCTAGTTAGAAAGCACAAATCTAATTCGCAATATCAGATAAACATGAGCAACAGACTGCCCCAAATGATAATATCAATAGATAAACAAAATTAAAATTGACAAAAACAACACAACAACACGGCAGCAAAAACCCCAGAAAAACATAAACACCACCAAACTGCAAGCATAAACCAACAACCCTCAAAACAACCCCAAGGCAAAACAAACAGAACCATGAAACAGGAGGGAGTTCTTTTAATTTAAGAAAATAAATTAAATTATAAACCTATATTCATTCAACATTTTCATCAATATTATTTTCGTATTTTTGATACAGAAACAAATGTAAACCCATGTTGATTGGTCAATACCTTCTGAATATAGATTATCAGAAAAGAAAAAAAGAAAAAAAAGAAAAAAAAGAAAAAAAATCTTTTGAATTTAGAGACATGACCTGATTTTCAGAATAAAGCTGGAGTGTGAATTCAGTCATGTCCCATGTGAATGTAACGTGTTCCTATCATTTATCAAAGAAAACAAAATTTTATGATAATTTTCTTAAATATGTGGTGGTACATTTTTGAAAAACATGTAGAGGTATTTACGACTGAACATTACACAAACGGTATATGAAAATGTATATCAGTACATTTTGATATTATTTTTGTACAGAAAATGAAAATAAATGAGAAAAAAAGGCCAATTACTTTTGAGCTGGGTTGCCCTTTAGTCCTTTTTCAGTCCCACATGATCTAGGTCTAGAGCAGTTCCAGCTCTTCACAATTAAGGGGCACAAAATTTGGTTGGGTCACAGACTCACAAATCCAGAGGGTCTCTCTCTCTCTCTCTCTCTCACATTTCTCTTCAATGCTTGCCTTGCAACTTGCATATTGACACATGTAACTGCAAGGTCTGTATGGAATATGTTATATGCAAGTTTTACCGTTAATAAGGATTGAATTCAAAACCTAAGCGAAGATTTTATGCGTGATAAAAGTTCATTTAATCATACATAAAATTAAGAACCGTAAATCAACACCTTAAGTGGGTCACAAACTCACAATAATGGTTTAGGTACCATCATTTTCAAAAATTATGCTTATCCTATCTTCAGCATCATATTGAGACAACTGTATAAGGAGTTTAAGTAATGGACAAGTTTGGTAGAAAGCCTAATCTCATGCCATGATTTGGGTTTAGGAGAACCCTAAAAAGCTTTCAAGTAATCTGTCAGACTGTCACCCTTTTAAAAGTTTTTTAGTTGGGTTGCTTTCATATTTGCCAATTTGCCATTGCCTAGGCCCATCTCTTCCCTCCCTCCCATTTAAATCATACCATTGATCTTTTATAAAAAGAGATAAAAATAAAGAGAAAATAAATAAAGGAAAAAGAAGGTCGACAGCAAAGCTAACACGGATCGGAGCAGGAGAGGAGAGGAGAGGAGAGTTGGCAAGTTGTCAACTTTTTGTTTACTTTGAGTTGAGGGCGGGACATTCAGCCACGTCACGTGTCCCGAGTTTGTGTCAGTTTGGCGTGCTTTTCTGTCTTTTAATTTCGAGCGGCACCAGTTTCTGGTTTCAAGTTTTCACTCTTCATCTTCACTCCAAAATGATGGTCAGTAAGTCATGTAATTCTGTTTTTTTTTCTTTCTTTTTTCCCCCTACTGTTGGTAAGTAGTGCATATGAGCCTGAATGACAATACAATACTAAACAACGAGGACTTATTTTTAGCAACCGGGATTAGTTTAGTTGGCTAAAATAGTAAGTTCATTCTTTTGCATTAAAGTTCGAATCATTCTCATTTTAAATTTAAATTAGATTAATTTAAAATAATTTATTCTATCTTTCATGTTCAAAAAATAACTTATTAGCAAATCAAATATGCGTATGCGTGATTTATAACATTTGATACATTATGAGTGTCGTATGATTACCTAAACGAGCAATTAGTTATAACACAACTCAGGAACAATGAATATATGAAAGGGAAAGAAACATGTTCCTAAACGCATACTAGGACCTGGTCCAATTGAAGTGACAAACAGTCTAGAAATGTAATTTCGATCTTTAGGTAGGAAAATGAGAAGAAAAGGAAAGAAAGGGAAAGAAAATGGGATGAGGATTGGACGCGCCATAAGTTGAGTGTAATGAACAGTGTAAGTTGCATCATGAGATTGATTTTTCAATCATTTTTTCAACCGGGAGGTGCACGGCTACTCCACAGTAACTGCTCTCTCTCTCTCTCTCTAGTTTCTACTCTGTCCTGCCCTGCTTTTGCAATTAATGCACCACCCTCCCTCCCCTCCACCATATTAATATCTCTCTTTCTGCCCTCTTCTGTTTCCTTCACTCTGATCCCAAAGCTCAAATCTTGCCATAGAAAATTGCAGAAGAAGGTAATGGATCCTATGTACTCAATGAACACTTCATACCCTTTTCTTAAAGTTTCTACTTTTGCTCCAATTTTTAGTGCTTTGTTTGTTACAGTACTAAGTTCTTTGATCAATGATGCTCTTCTTTGTTTGTGTTTTCTTTCTTTTTCTTTATCTATTGAACTCTTGGATTGTTGCACTCTTGATTTGAGTTGAACTTACTAGTGATTTAGAGTTACAAACACAGAGCAATGGAAGATCTGTGTGTACAACTTCTCTATCTCTCCACACACTAATCTTTTACTTTATCTTTTGAGTTTGGAGTTCAGTTGGGTAGCTGGGAAAACTCAGAGAGAGAGAGAGAGAGTTAAACATCCTACATTTCATGTTTTCTGCCGCTTTTCTTTGTAAAGATTGAAAATTTCAGCTTAACTAGCCTGGTGTAGCAGGCTCAGTCAAGTTAATGTCTCTGTCTACTCAGGTCTCACTCAAAAAAGTTTTCAGATTTCTAGTTTAACTAAAATCATTCTCTTTTCCTGCATTTTTCTAGCAACTTAACAGAAAATTTGATGATTGTTTGTTATTTGTTTTTTACTTTTTGTTTGCTCTTTTTGATGATCCTGTAATATTTTAGAGATCTTTTCTGCTCAAAAGTTGTAGTCTTTCTTTGGCGTTTTCTCAGTAACCAAACATGGTTTAATCCTGTTTATACTTTTTTTTTCTTTGTATGATAAATACGTAATTTTTACATGATTATGTTTTTGACCAAAAAAAAATCATTCCTTTCGTCTTTTTCCTGCTTTTCCGATTTGCTTTATCTCTTCTCGGATTTCTCTCTAGTGGGAAAGCAACAGTTTCGTACAAATTTCATTATTGCTTTTTACCCTCCGTCTTTCTCTCTCTCTCTCCGAAACAGTTCGTTGACCGAACTCTATGATCTGTTTGGTTACTGTGAAAGCGGATAAAAAAAAAGGAAGAAAAATATTCTACATAACATTCCAAGCTGTCAAGAGTATGTCTTTCTGGGTTTCTTAAGATTCCTGTACCGTGTCTTTGTGAGCAACCTAATCAAAATTGGGTTTCTCTGAGTTTGTTTTGTTCGTGCTACTGGTTTCTAGTTAAGCTGAGGAGAAGGCAAGATTTTGGAAAGTCTCATTCTTGTTCTCGTTTTTGCATCTCTTTGCGCTACTTGTTGGGCTGTGTCTTTGGAAATTCCTTTCGCCGTAGTTTTGTTTTGTTTTGCTTTATTAAGAATTACATGGGTTTTAGGTGACATGTATTTATTTTTCGTAAATGATTGAATGATGGTGGGTTCGGCATAGGAGGAAAAGACAATGAGAAATTCATAGTTAATCCCCTTGATTTTTTGGGTCTGAATCTCGCAGTCACTGAATACAGGGCAGATTTTCTGTTTTTTTCTGTCTCCATTGGCTTCTATTTTGTAAGGTCTTTATGTGACTCGAATTGCTGAAAATCTTACCACTTGGTTTGTATCACTGTGAGTCCTCATGAAGGGCAAAGGATCAGGACAGCCTTTTTAAGTATATTCTATTCCTTGTTCACATGGAATTGTTTTTCTAATGCATTTCAGCTTCTTTACATGCAGCCATTTTTGCTTTCTGTGTAACCAAAGACTAAACAATTCATTAACTAATGTCTTCTCGTTTTCCTCAGCTGGTTTTGCTATCGAACCACGGAATACATTTGACCAAGATAAAATGACCTCATTTTTCTATATGGACTTGTAAAGTGGCCTGTGGTTTGATGTGTTGGAATCTTTGGTATTTGGATAGTCTATTGCTCGGTTGACCATTTGAGCAAACTCAGAATTTCATGTGAGCTCTGTTTGGCAAAAGGAGGAATTTTATCCTTTACTACGTCAGATGTCTTCTTTGTGGAGCTGAGCAGATGGGGGCTTGCGTTTCGACTAGTAGTCGGAGTACTCGTAGTAGCAGGAGCAATGGAGAGACAGTTGCTCACTCGTTCTTGGGGATTGGATTTTGTGGGCAAAAGAGAACGAAGAAGACATTCTCAGACCATGTATATACTCTCCAGAATTTACACTCCATTCCCAACCGCATTTTTACTAATGGAAAGAGCCGAGCTTCTTGCATATTCACACAGCAAGGTCGCAAAGGCATAAACCAGGATGCTATGGTTGTGTGGGAAGTAAGTTTCTTCTGCACAGTGGGAATAATATTTGAACATGTTGGTAGGTTAATTTCTGAACTCTTGATTTTATTTTCATTTGAAGGATTTCATGTCAGAAGATGCGATATTTTGTGGCGTGTTTGATGGCCATGGTCCACATGGTCATCTTGTTGCACGCAAAGTGAGGGATGCATTGCCAGTAAAGCTGCTATCCTTTTTGCATTCTTATCAATCAAGGTTAAATGGGTCCAGTAAAACATGTTTCAAAGGGAACCTAAAGAGATCAGATGGTGGAGATTCTGAGAAGGATGCTTCAGCTGAGGAAAAATTAAATGTAACATGGAGAGAGGCTTTCCTGAAGTCATACAAGGCCATGGACAAGGAGCTGAGGTCCCATCCTAATTTGGACTGCTTCTGCAGTGGTAGCACTGCTGTCACTCTAGTCAAACAGGTACGGCAGCAAGCACCTTCTATGCTCTTCTTTATTTTCCATTTAGTTTGCTTTGTTATTTATTGATCCTCTTTACAGGGGTCAAATCTTTTCATGGGTTATATTGGGGATTCCCGAGCAATCCTGGGATCAAAGGACAGTAGTGATTCCATGGTGGCAATCCAATTAACTGTTGATTTAAAGCCTGATCTGCCAAGTATGAGTGATGTTATTATCGTTTTTTCAACAATGTTTTGGCTGCCTGCTTGTTGTATGAACCTTACTTGGTTGATGCTTTGTAAATGTCATAGGGGAAGCTGAAAGAATTAAACGGTGCAAGGGTAGGGTATTTGCTTTGCAAGATGAGCCTGAAGTGTCTCGAGTATGGTTGCCGTTTGATGATGCCCCTGGGTTAGCAATGGCTCGAGCCTTTGGTGATTTCTGTTTAAAGGATTATGGAGTGATCTCTATACCAGAGTTCTCACACCGGATACTTACTGAGAGAGATCAGTTCATCGTTCTTGCCTCAGATGGGGTAAAACTTTCAGCTTTGAAAACCTCATTTTTTTATTAGCTGATCCCGTATGGACTGTGTCTTATAAACTGCAAAGTAAATTACTTAAAAAAGTAACATAATAATCATACAACAACCAGGAACCAACTATGAAGTGATCGAACTACAAACAATTTGGTCACATTATAATCACCAAACATGATAGTGGAATAGACGATAGATCTCATGAGATGTAAATACCAGTAAGAAAGTCCTGAGCATCTGGATTCATAAAACATCAGTGACAAACGAGTGCTAATATCTGGCATGATCTGGCTACTTGAATGTATACTTTATAGTTAAATGAGGGCTGCATTGTCTCCTATACCTTCCACACAAGCAGGCCATGAAAATGGGAAGTTTGCTCTGCTTATTAATGTCCTGTTTCTCTGTTGGTCCAATGGGAACTCTAAGCCCCTCAGAGTTATACAGAAACCCAGGCAAACAAGAGATAGCATGATTGACATTTCAATGACTGCTGCATAGCTAGTGGTGGCACTTGGCTATTGATATATTGAATCACTCAAATTTTTCCAGTCAGCAGTTTTTAACTCCATGAATTTTTTAGGATATAGTGATATGTATGTTTATGTTTTGTTGAATTCCTCCATTAAATTTTTTTTCCCTCTTTTCTTTTTATTATATTTGTGAAATGTCCATAAGAAGTAGAACTGGGTCTTTTACATGCAAATTTGTTACATTCTTTCAGAGAATATGATTTTTCTTAGAGATGAATGGGTCTCTCTTTAGGGAAACTTCGATGGGGAACCCGAAAAATATTATAACTTATAACCTTGTTGCCTTTACTTTTAGGCTCTGCGAGTTGTAAGAAAGCGTAAAGAGGTATTAGATGTTAAAGAATTTGAACTTGTAAATGTTACAGGTTTGGGATGTCTTAAGCAATGAAGAGGTTGTTGAGATAGTGTCCTCATCCCCGAGCCGGGCATCAGCAGCAAGGATTGTGGTTGACTCAGCTGCTCGTGAATGGAAACTCAAATACCCGACTTCAAAGATGGATGACTGTGCAGTCGTTTGTTTGTTTTTGGATGGGAAAATGGACTCTGAATCTGATTATGAGGAACAAGGCTTTTCATCTGCAACACTTCAGAGCAATCACTCCGGAAATGCAGTTGAATCAGATGATGGCCAGAAGTCAGAGCCATCTCTGCAGAGGAATTTCACAGTAAGATCATCTGATGAAAGTGATACTTATGGACGACTACCGGTTGAGATTGAAGGGAATGAAGAAACAATGGCAGCTGAAGACCAGAACTGGTCAGGTTTGGAAGGTGTCACGCGTGTGAACTCCCTTGTTCAACTTCCAAGATTTTCAGAGGAAAGGCATTAGATTTTGTGATTCAAGTATAAATGAAATGGGCTAGCGTTTGTTGTACTATGGGATATTTTTTTGCCTCTTTAAAATCCAAACGAAAGATAATCTTTCTGGATTGCCATTTCCTCAGCATTTTGTTGGAGGAAAAAAATCACGGAACAATTCTCTTCAGGTAACTGAGGCAATTTAGCTGTCTTTCTAAGTTTTATGTACATTGTTTAGTCAAGCTCCAATTTAGTCACACCCGACGCTTTACCAAGTTGAATAGTCTACTAAAGCTGTTGCTGCCTAGAACAAGATACGCATCCAGAATGAAGCTATATAATTGTAGGTTAGACGAAACAATTTTCAGACAATGTGAAGTTAATTGTGAACAAGAGTTAGCTTGAACTATATTAGGGAGGCTCGAACGAGGGTTTATCATGGAGGGGTTTTTTTAATGTAAAGTTATTATTGGACTGCTGGATTGAAACCCCTCATTGAAGCTCCCAAACTATATCCAGCGGTATTCGGTGGGCTGAAGATGGATAATTGGTAAAGGAAAACTACTGGTACCAGAAACACATTTTTTTCCTCTCTCTAAATGGATGGCTTTAACTCTGTGGATTTAAGTGGTAAGAAAAACAAAAAACAAAAAAACGAGAAACAACGAGAGCCAATAAAATGGCAGGTGAACAATAAGGCAGTGGAAATTGGAATGTGGAACCCATATTAAATAACTTGTTCCAAACCAGAAAGCAAATAAGAAAAAAGTACTCGTGCAAAATATGGAATGAAGCCATAAATTTGAGAATCTACATTGCAGGCACCTTTATAGCTGGAAGTGCACTTCCTTTAAAGTTGGCAGCAGTAAAATAATTAGCATTCACAATAAGATCTTCTCCACAAGAGCTTAGGTGACCAAATAGTAAAGAAGATGAAGGCCCAGAAAAAAAACACCAGAAATTAATAGTGAACTACTTTCATTCACATTCACAGAGGAATGTGCTGACACAGCCGCACATCGAACAAACCAGTAGAGCATATAATGCCTGCATTAATGGCCGCAAGAGTTGCTAGTGCATATAGGTAGATTTTAATAGATATGAAGTACACGCCAAGACAAGACCCCACTGTCTTTTTTATCCTTCAAGTGCATCAAAATTATCGAACTAGAAGAAACCAACTCATCACTCTCTTGTTTTTTTGCCTCTCTCTCCATGCACGTATGCATTTGGATATCTCTTCTCTGTCTATCCATGGCTTCTAGAGGCGCACAGTCTCTTAACTCACCGCCAAATGTTCACCCAACTTGATAAAAATCCTCAACTATAAGAAGAGCCCTTCTTTTCCTACATTCTCCATCACCAAACCAACTTCAGCAAGAGCTATCTTCTCCTCTCCTGCTCTCTCTCTCTCTCTCTCTCTCTCCTCTCTCTCTCTCTCTCTCTCTCTCTCTCTCTCTCTCCGTTTTCTCTGATAATGGCTGACAAAACCCGTTCTTCATTTCTGCCTCTCATCTCCCTTCTTGTTGTCCTTCTTGCAATAACAGGGCAAGCAGTTGCAGGACGAAGTGTCCCAACCAAAGATGACAAGAAACAACCTGAGTGGTTTATTGGCCATGATGGCAGCTATCTCATTCCAGGCATTGGGCGTGTGATATTCCCACCACTGCATAATGTTGTACCTCAGACTCCATTCCCCGACAACGGCAGCACCGGCAGCACCGGTGGAAGTGGAAGTGGAGGAGCGCCAAGTACTGGTCATGACTATGTTCCCGGTGGCGACGATACATTCGTCCCAAACCCTGGTTATGAGGTTCCAAACCCTGGCAATGGTGCTGGTACCCCACCAACCCCATTGAGTCCCTGAATTTGTTTGAGCATGAGGAGCTTTGAATAAGTATGCTAGATCATGATCTGTATCATTCAACTAGCTAGTGTGCTAGATTTATGTATTTCTGTTCTTCTGTCTTTGGTTTTGTTTGGGCTAAGAGAGCTAGATGGGTGTGTATCTCACTTGGCATTGCAGTGAGAGACCAGGGCTGTGCTTTTTGGCTTTGAAATAAAGCAGCTTTTGTTAAAGTGCTTTCGTTGTTTAATTAGAATCAGTGAAGTATCAGTAGCGTTTATTTCAGTAATTGCTTTTCTGTGCACTCTTTAGCCATGTTTTGTGTGTGCTCTGCATCTGCATCTTCAGTTTCATTTTACATAGCAGGTGTCAGGTGTAGACATATAAAGGTGGACCTGATAGAAGAAGCAACTAGACCTAATCTTAAAACAAAAACGACATTAATTCGAATGGGCTGTTTGATTGATTTCAGGTTTGCTATTTGCCTATTAATTTGTCGGGCATTACAATGCTATTAGTCGATATCAAGGTTTCTCAATAAAGTCTAAGCTTGCAAAATTGCATCAAATTAATTCATGGATGGTTAGGTATGCCATCAATGAAGATTATATACGCCCCACTTCTTAAGTTCAACTTGGCATGAAAGCAATTGACATACACCATCCTGATCTGAAGAAGAAAAAGAAAGGCATAACATTCATATATGAATAGTACATGATACCAATTCGTAGAGATTAACATTCATATTACCCAGAATTACAGGCCATAAAAAGCAATTGTTTCTAAATCACATTTGATCAAAAGGGCACATGATTTTTCAATACCAAGAAAACGTCACGAATTTGAGATCGCAGAATCTGAATCTGACCAAGTCAATGCCCTGTTAGGCCTTCAAGCTTGCACTTGTACCTGTCACATAATCCCAGATTTGTCATTAAAGAAAAGAGCTGCAAAGACATGAACAACTTGTAGACACAGGTAAAAACTCATGCTCTCTCCGGAATGAGTCACCTCAAGATGTCTAAAATATTATGAACTCCTAAACTGAAACCTTCACATACTTTAAGTTAGCACCATAAGCAATGTTAATTTTATTGATTGCACGTTACGAATTTTCGACAACATTCTACTGGAAATTCAGAAGCAAAACAAACACCGGTTAAGATATAGCAACAATCCAATTGACTGAAAACATTGATTAATTTATTGGTTGCAATTTCCTGGAAGTTAATTGTAATCCTAGCAATGTAATGAGGGAAGCGAAGCGACCAGTAGAAAGAACTGGTCTGTAGGGCCAGCTCCTCTATTTGAATAGCTCACATGAATCTATCAATCTGAATTTCTGTGTCTTCAGGAAATCTAAGAACTGTCAATTTCAATATTTACTTGGATTCATAGCAACATGTGCATATAACCTCAATACATCTACCCGCAATAAACTCACTACCACCACAAATTCATTTTAGGGTTGGCTAACCTTCATTGTCCCATGCATTCAATTCAAGGACCTACTCATTCCTCTACAGAAATCTAAAACAATAATATTCCATTGAAATACAAATTCTTAATACACAAAGAGCCTAATCCATATATTCATATACATGTAGCACAAGTCTATTAAAAAAAATATACATGTAGCATAATTAAGCTATGTATTAGCTTCTCACTCAATTGATTATCAGAAAAAATTTCAAACCCAAATCAAGGAAAAAACTGATTGGACCCACAAAAATCAACAAAGAACATTACATCAATTGCATTTAAAAAAAACAAAAAAAAAAACCCCATCAAGGAAATGGAGAAGAGGGAGGTGGAGGGTCAACCTGATTGAAAAGAATGTCAGTCTCTAGAGTGACAAGGAATCGGATGTGGTGCCGAGTACAATCTTGAAGATGATGAAGCAGAGGAACGCAAAGAAGATCGAGAGGAAAACGTAATCCACGAAGACGAAGAACTCGGTTGAGCCATGGTTCCTCTTCTTTTTCTGCTTTACGATGTTGTTGCCATTTGAATCTTGGTGCACTTCTTCCACTTTCGCCATTGTTGTTTGAAGCCCAGTTGCAGGTGGTTTTGGATCTAAAGGGGGTTCCAGGATCCAGGTGCAACAGATATTTCAGATCTGGGGCTCGATGTGTAGTTTCCTGAAATTTCCAGCCTGAGGACGTTGGTTATCGGCCGTTGAATCCCGCGCGCTTTGGAATTGTTCTGAGGTCACGTGCCATACATGTGATATGCAACAAAGTAAATGGGCCTTTTTTTAAATTATGACTAAGTATATGGGCTTTCAAGGATTATGTACACATAAATTTTTTAATAAAATATATAGGGTGATGGATCATAATGGATTGAACCAAACTCGAGTGTACTTGGGCGAAGCAATGTTGTCGTCCTGGTCAATTGGGCTGATTCACGTATATGGAAGAAAAATCCAATTAAAAAACTCATTATAAAACAATGCCACATATTTGTTACATCAGAACAAACAAAGGTGGCTCCAAATGATTTTGACTTATATCATACTTCAAACAAGATTAGATCAACTAGTTACAAAGCTGTATCAAGTACAAGTATACAGTCTCTACAAAGCTGTAACAAGAGTTGCAGCAGCTATTCCGATAATTATACACAACTAAAACCATCCTGAAGATCGTATTCAATTTGAGAATAAATATAGAACACATACGATGCTAGAATTCTTTGTAACGTATACGTTTGGTCAGGGCAACCAAGAAATTCCCGCCTTCCATTAGAAGCTTACTTAACTCATTCCGCTTCCGATTAGATGGTGGTCTGCACAGCCAATGAATGATTATCTCCCCTTTCTATGTATTGAGTGTTTGGCTTCAAAAAACTTATAGAGCAGAAATGGTGGTTACAGTGTTGAAGGTAGAAAACCGCCTCTCAGTACCATGTTTTCCAAATAATTTAGTCCTGCTTACAACAAAATAACAGAATTATGAATTTATTAGTTTTATTTACTTTTCATTGGACCCAAAATTCAGCGGGTTACCCTTAGGCATCTTGGAACATGTATTGAAATTCTCAAATAGGCTCTACGGTAACGGTGCTAACATGGCATACCTTAGGAGAACTGCTTGACGAAGATGCAGAATCTGCTCCAGATGATGCCTCAGATATACTGGACTCTGACTTCTCATTTGAATAACTATACAGAGAAAATTTCCAACAGTGAGAGAAGATTAAGACACCTCTACATTAATACTTTGCAACCTTATCATGTGTAATAAGCATCTAAAAAGATAAGAACAAAAAGGAGGCATTAAAAAAATGACCGTCTACTCTACCAGGGGAGGGGTACACAGAAATTCTTGCCATATAAAAGAAACTAAGATCAGAGGCTTACGTTGAGAGAATAGTAACCCAAATAAGCTCCACGCAGTCCACCCAAAGAAGCCTTTGTTCAACAGGGATCAGCCCATAGGTAACCAGATGAGCAAATGGCCAGAGTTTCCATCCTGCCTGTCATGCCAGTCACAGATATAAGTAGTTCAAAATTTAAAATACACCAACTAACCTATATTGGCTAAAAACTTAAACCGTAACAAGCATTTCGATAAAATATCAGAATTATAAGAATTGCTACTATGATTTTAATTGCTAGCCTCCTAATGTACATTATAATCTGAAAAATGATATTCACTTTTTTCATTTCCCCCCTTGATCCTCATATATGCCTTTTCAGGTATCATGTTAAGCTCTGCTGGTATGACCATATGAGTACAAGTGAAAGAAACAATTCCTACTTTCAGTAGACCACATTAGCTCAAACTTCAAACCTCCTTTTCTGTACTTTACTGGCATATTGAAGTTTTGTATGTCTGTTACTGTTATATTTATTAATAAACTCAGCAGCATAGAAACAAAACAAGCTATGATAACTGGGTTTGAATCAGATATAAGGTCAACACTAACATAACCTCAACTGTTTTTACAGAAATCTAACTCTATCTGATTCAAAAGACACTCTTGTAATCCAGTCAGAATAATCAAAATTAGATAACAAAAACAATAAAAGACATTTAAAACTGATAATAAAGATTTAGAAGAGTTTCTTACTGTCAGCATAGGCCAAAATGTAGCCTTCAGTTCATCAAAAATCTTGGTTGGGGACTCTAAACGCAAGAACCCCAAAACCACAAAATAGATGCTGTTCCAAATTGCCGCCCACACTGTTTGGTCAAAGGCTATTTTAGCAGGGACCACCCACCAATCCTCCAAAGGAAAAAGAGCCTGGAAACCGTAGTCAATATTTCAGCCATTCATAGAAATCAATCAAACAAGCCAGAGATAAGCACCAGAATCATCACCTCACAAATTGGTAGTAATAATGAGAAAGGGATCCGTGGAAAGTAAACCCAACAAGGCCTGATCTGAACATGCGTTTCCGGTCAAATTCGAGAAGAGGCTTCCCTTCATAACACTGCATATACAATGGGAACAACTTAGAAACAACAAAAAGAAGTCATGACTGAGGTGAGATGAACTTTATCTAATGTAGTTGGAAGATAGACCTACCTGGGCAATCCAATCTCCTAGAGTATAGACAACCCCACTTATCATCATTTTGGCTAAAACAGGATTTGCTTTGAGAGCTTGTTCATATGCAATCCAATTATGTTCAGGTACATATCTTAGTATCTCATAAAGGGTCCACCCCTGAAACATGCCTCAAAAATTAGCTTTGACATGCAAAATATTCTCATTCAATAAGGAGGAAAGAACTCAGTTTTGGTTCAGCTCATCATTCTACTAAAAGAAGTTCCAAATCAAGCAGAAACTTAACCGAGTATAGGTTAAGTATTATTATTAATGATCAACTAATTCCAGAAAGAAAGATGAGAACTTCAAGCTAATCATCAACAAATAAAGACATACCCATCTCAAAGCTCAAAGTACAAAAGGAAAATAAACTTGGCCGAGTATAGCTTAGACATAAATTCTGCAGCTTTTTGAGCATCAAAACCCATGAAATCAGACGTACAGAACCACTACCATAAATTTTAAAAAAAAATCGTAATAAACAAAGAACAGAAACTAATATATGTATGAGATCACGTACATGCCAATAATCATGGTCAATCGTGAGCAACTTAGAGACCGCAAAGGTCCCAAATCCCAGAACAATTAAGGCATTAATAGCTCTACTGGTCAGCTTATCCAAATCATCCCCCTCTCCTCTGCCTTCAGAATAAGCTGATGATGATGAAACAGCCTCAAATTCTTCAGACCCATTAACCAATAAGCTGCTATCTTGGTCCTCTGCATGTTTTTCCTTCAATGGAACCACCTCTCTGTCCTCTGTGACCGACCCAACAGTCGAGTTTCGTTTTTTCCGGGTCGGGAAGCCCAATAGCCTTGATGGGTCGGGCTTGCTGAAGGTTTGCGTACAGAAGAGTGAAAGAAAGTTGGGTTTCTGAGATTGAGCAGCGAAAGAGGAGCTTGCTGGTGAAGGGAGCTTATGAGCTGCGATTATGTTAAGAGTAGCCATTTGGGGGTTAACAGAGATTTTCAGAGGAATTGAGAAATTGAGAAATTCAATATAAATAACGAGCAAATATTACGTCTGAACTATTCGATCCTTTGAATTAAACACATGAATCTCGATTTTTCCGTGGAAGAGAGAAAACGATCGTGCTTGCCTTCTTTACCATACATCGTACATGCTTCTACAGTTGTGCCACCGAAACTGTGTATGTGTTTTTCGGCTGTGTTTGACTCTTTATTTTCTTATTCAAAGTTTTGGCCAAATTAATTGTTATACCATTATCATAAAAAACAAAAGAAAAAAAAGAACTGTCACACTCTTTGGATTTAGATTATTTTTTATTAATTTAATGCAGACATATGTACAAGATTAGCAAAAGATCCTAAATGAAAAACTACAACTTATTTTATGAGTTAGCTAGCACTTTCTAGCTAGCTAGTTAGAAACAGACACTACAAAATTCATGGAAAGCGGCTGCAATCTTCAGGGCCAAAACGCAATGTCTTTTGGTTGAGATCATATATGGAAACGGTGATGTGTTAGCTGGTATGCACCTATGACTGTCTCATCACTTTCTGAAGACATTGCCAAGCAAAAGTACTCTCGCTTGGAGGGTTCATCGCTTGTATCCACATAAAACGCAGCTTGAGGCTGCAGCAGAAGATCAGCACCACTCAGATGGAATGTGATTGTTGGAAGATTGTTAAATCCTTGACTCACTTGTGCCATGAATGCGCCTAGACTCACTTGTGCCATGAATGCAGAGCCCTTTTGATAATCAACGTTTGCACGAACAAGAATTAAAATTGGCCTGCAGTCATTCATTTCTTAAGCGTTTGATGAGAGATTTGAATAGGACAATGAGTTTTTGAGTTATCTGCGCTTGTGTGAGGTCAGGTTGGTAGAAGGGTCGAGGGGTGACTCTATTAAACCCGATTAGGTAATTAATTAATCGTTTCTTTTTAGAACAAAGCCTCTGAAACATTCCCCCCCCGAAAAAAAAGGAATAAAATATTGAATTCTCAAATTGATTTACTGACTAGGAGGGTACTTTTGGGGGGGGGGGGGAGGAAGAAGAGGGGGGGGGGGGGGGGGGGGGGGGGGGGGGGGGGAGAACCAAAAAAAAAGAGGTAGGTGGCTAGGGAAAATAGTACCGCCGCACGGCTACACCTTGATCGGGTACTTTTTCCCAAAATATTGTAGCCGTCCGGCTATACCTGGGCATGTTTTTTTAAAAGGAAAAAATTAGCATGTGGCCGCCAGTCGCTAGGCGGGTCCCGATTTTTTAATTTATAAATATTATAGCCGCACGGCTCTACGTTAGTAATTTTGTTTTTTTCAAAATAGTATAGCCGGACGACTTATATCCTTTTTAAAAATAAAAAATAAAAAATCTTTCTGATTTTCCTTTATCGATAAGAGTAGTTTATGGCCTTATCAATTGCTACTAGACAATTACTTGAGCCTCTATTGTCCCCTTCGATTTAAATAAATAAATAAATGAAAGGTATAGCCGCGCGGCTATACTACAGTATTTCTTTTTTTGTTTTAAATAGTGCAGCCGCACGGCTATACTGTTTCTGACACGTGGGTGGCCTTTCTTGATCTGGTGCTTTTCCAAAATAGTATAGCCGCTGGTTTAGAAAAAAAACACGACGGCGTCAGGCTAGAGGACTCCTTTTAAACCGGGTTCTTTCACTCGGTTTCAGAGTTCAGAATCGTAGAAGGAGGAGAAGAAGTCTACCCTTGCCTTTTTGTATAGCTGCACGGCTATACTCTAAATATAGCCGATTTTCCTTTTTTTTTTAATTTAAAAAAAGTAAAAAATAAAAAATCTCCCTGATTTTCCTTTATTGATAAGAGTAGTTTATGACCTTATCAATTATTATTGAGCCATTACTTGAGTCTCTATTGTCCCTTTTAACTTGTTTACTTTGATAGAGTTTTATCGATATAAATTTTTTTAGCATTTTAACATTTAATACTCGTATTATATGCATATGAACGTATTTTTTTAATAACATATCCGTTTTTTGTACACATCTTGGGCTATCTGATTTAAATTAAACTCGATTAGGTAATTAAGTTATTGTTTATTTGAATTACTTTTAGATCAAAGGCTTTGAAACATTCCCACAAAAAAAGTAGAAAAAAATATTGAATTCTCAAATTGATTTACCGTGAATTTCTCTATCTTTAATATTTGCTTTGAATATGTTGAAACTGGCCAATTCAATATCAATAAAGTATAAACTAATGCAGCTAGGAGTGTAGTTTTGAATTTTTATTATAAATAAAACATATAGCTGTACGGCTATACCACGGTATATATATATATATATATATTTTAAGTACAGCCGCCCGGCTATACTGTTTTTGACACATGGATGGCCTTTTTTGAACGAGTATTTTTCAACAAAGTATAGCCGCGCAGCTAAAAAAAAAGTATTATACTCGTTCGGCTATATTTTTTTTTTTTTTTTTTTTTTTTTTTTTTTTTTTATAAATTAGCGATTGTGCGTATACCTGTTTTCCAACCGTTTGTTGCTTTTTTTAAAATTTATAAATAGCATAGTCGCGCAGCTATACTCTCGTAACTTTTTTTTTTTTCAAAAATAGTGTAGCCGCCTGGCTATACTATATATATACATATTCAGTCCCCTTCTATTGATGGATCTCTCAATTAATTTATTTGAGGGACATCCTTTAGGATCCCCTATGATTTTTTATTTTTTTATTTTTTAACGATCTAAACCATCTATTTTTTAAGTTTACATTCATATATCGTCCTTGCAAAAAATTAGACAAATTGGAAGCCATTTGAATATCCAACTGTGTCATACAGAATCAATGAACACGGTGCTTCAAGAAAATACTAAAATTTCAATAATTCAATTTAGTGGTAAAATGATATCGGATTCAAGTGATTTTTTTTGTAGAGATGATTTTTGAATGAGTATCTACAAAATAAACTATTTGGATTAGTGAAATACAATACGAAGTTGGCCCTAAAAGGCTATCCCTCAAATAAGCTTATTTGATTCATCCATCAACTGAAGCTCCCTGTATTTATCCTTTAAAAAAAGAAAAAAAACGCAGCTATACTTGTTTTCACTCATGGGCGCCTAATCTCTAGGCTATACTGGGGTATTTTTTAAATAAATAAAAAATAGTATAGCCAAGTGGGTTTTTTGGGGATTTCTTTTAATTTTTATATATAATAAATAGTATATGCTAGCGGCTATACTCTTTATATATACTGGGATCTGTTTAAGAAAAATAAAAATTCACGATTTTCTTTTATCGGTAATAGTAGTTTAGAGCATTATCCATTACTATTATGTCATTACCTGAATCTCTATTGTCCCCTTTGATTTTTTTACTTTCCTTGAGTTATTACCCATATAAAGAATTTAGCATTTTCATGTTTAATACTCGTATTATACATGTATGCACTTATTTTTAAATAATACATCCGTGTTTTCTGTACACGCCTTAAACCCGAATAATTAATTAATTATCTGAATGTTTGCGTTTGACCTCATCTGATAACCATTGGAACAAGTATCAACCACTCTGTTTAAACACAAGCCTTAAGATAAACACACTAATTTTGCCAAAAATCAAAGACCGAGTGCTAGGACTTTGATTTAGATAGTTGTATCATTGTTGAGCAAACACCTACAGAACTACAAGCGCTGTATAAGGGTGAAATTCCATTTCAAGGACATTGCAATTATGCAAGCCTTTATCTGCAAGAATAGTCTGTTTTTAATTTACTACCATATTTAATTTCATTATTCTACTTGTTGTTTAATTTAATCGTTTAATTAAATTATTAGAATAATACTAATTGTTGTTCCTCCAACAATTTTCACTCGAGAGAACGAGTTTGATTTACTGTAAAATTTCTCTCTCTTCAATATCTGCTTTAGATATGTTGAAACTAGCAAATTAATATCTATAAAATATAAACTAATGCAACTAGGAGGGTCATTTTATTTATTTATATTTAATAAAAGGTATAGCCACGCGTCTATACCTTTTAAATATAATATATTTAAATAGTATATCCGCACGGCTATACTATGATATTTCTTTTTTTAATTAGTAGTATAGCCGCGTGGCGATATGTTTTTGACACGTGGGGTCCTCGTTTGTTTAAATACTAAATAGAATAGCCGTCCGGCTATACTCACGGGTATTTTCCAAAATAGTATAGCCGCGCGGCTATACGCTTGCTATTTTAAAAAAAAATAGTATAGCCGCTCGGCTTTACCATTTTTAAAATGAAATAGTATAGCAGATCCCATTTGGTGATTTGGACGCACAATATTAACGTTGGAATCGTTCTGCTTGACCTGCAATCCTTTGCCTAAGTATTCGGCATGCGCTTTGGATAGGAGAATTAGATTTTGAGTTCTTTGTGCTTGTGTGAGGTTGAGTTGATAGTAGAGGGGTGATTCTGGGGAATCGCGGTGGATGAGCTTAATGGTCAACCCTTGTTTTGCAATGGTGACTCTTGGTAGCAAAAGAGTTGCTGATAGAAAGAGACAAAGAAATATGACCGTGTTGGCCATGGAAATTCCAATTGTATGTATGTTGAGCTATCTTTTACTTGTGAAACTTAAAGACTGGTCAGATGGTATACATCCAGGGGAAAAGGAACTTAAAGATGGTTTATTAATGGAAAAATAAGTCTTTAATTTACAACACAGAGATTTGATAGTTAAGTCTTAATTACACTCTCAAGTCTATTCCAGATAAACCTTCTAAACACAAAATCTGGTCATTGCACATAATGTTCAAAACAAGTATGAAAATCTAATTTAATTATAATTTCTAGATGTCGTCTTTTGTGATTTGCAAAGAAAATTTTCTCCTACACGGTTCACCCTGCAACAGGTCCTCTGCCATTTTTTTGGATTGATCAACATTCCCGTGGGCACTTATATTTGTCTTAGAAAGTGAAACTATATATATAGCCTTTATAATCAGATGTATTGCTCTTCATTTGAGATAAACTATGGCCATGTGAATGGAGCACAAATTCATGGATTTCGGGCACAATCTGCAGGGCCAAAATTCAATGTCTTTCTATTAGCTTCATATGTGTATCACCCAAGTAAAACGCACCCTGAGGCTGCACCGCAAGATCCGCGTTGCTAAAATGGAATGTGATTGTTGGAAGATTGTTAAACCCTCCTCTTGTTGTTGTTCTTTGGTAGCACAAATTGAAAAATCTTTGTCTATGAATCTGAAACACGCTAGCCATCCTGGAGAAGTAGTTCACAAGTGCTCGTTCCAACATTTCGTAGGCTGGTCTAACAAGAAATGTATAAGCAGTTTCTGTGTCTATTATAGTCCCAACGCGACCAGATGTCCTTTGGACGTAGTTGGCTGGGATTGTTAGACGCGAACCAGCAATACTAATGTCTTGCAAGATCACAAAGTAAGGATTAAGTGTACCATATTGTAACAAGACCGTCTGAGGTAAATCTGTTCTGCTTTGTATGTCTGTACCAAATCAAAGATATGTGTCATGTGTATGATTGTTATTGTGCGTTGGTTGGAGGCAATTTGAGAACTTGGCTTGTGCTATAGGGCCTAATTGGTTGACAAGGGAATGAGATGACCATCCCAAGCCTAATATGCCAGCAACATTACCACCCCCAGTGCCATAACTGTCCATTTTGATCTGATTAATACCACACTTAAAAACTACATTTCGAGAAGTTGAATTTGAATCGAAATTAAAGGTTTCTGATGCAAGGTAGCCTTCGGATGTAGCACCATCGTCGTACTGCACAAGGTAGGAGCAAAAATTTCCCATGCGTCTTCCGGGAAAGCAAAGGCGGTGGTGATTACAAACAAGTTTTATAAGAAAGGGATTCCAAAGAGGGGAAAAGGGGTTGTCTTTGGTAAAAGCAGTGGTGTCCTGGATTTCTACACTCTTGGCATTGGATCCATATAATGCCACTCCCCGTGTCCACGTCAAGGAAGTAAGAAATCGGGGGTGTCCTCCTGAATGTGCCTATGCTCACTTGTGCCATGTAGATAGAGTCTTTTTGATAATCAATTTTTGCACGCACAACATTAGCATTGGAATTATTGATGTACTTGGAATGCAAGTCTTTCGTTAGGCGCATGGCGTGAGCTTTGGATAGGAGAACGAGTTTTTGAGTTCTGTGTGACTGTGTGAGGTTGGGTTGGTAGAGGGGTGATTCTGGGGAATCGCAGTGGATGAGCTGAATGCTCAATCCAGGGTTTGCCATGGTGATTCTTGATAGCAACAGAGTTGATGACAGAATGTAGAGACAGAGAAATGTGACTATGTTGGCCATTGCAATTGTTGAGTAATGTTATGTGAAACTTCCAGAAAATAAAACTTAAGGATCCATAATTTATAATGTGGACTGTAAGGCTTGAACACACAGCAGAGATTAGGAAGTTAATGCATGATTACATGCTTATCAAGTCTAGGCGATTTGAGCTCTTTTTTAGGCTTCAAAAGTAAAGCTTCATCTCGAAAGCAACCTTTCTAATTTAACAAAACATTAATCCCCAAGTTATTGTCTTGGAAAGTGACACTATATCTATCTAGATAGCCTCCATTTAAGATCAAATCTGGTTCTGGTTACTGCACACAATATTTCGGATTTGAAGTTCCTTTATCATCCTTCTGGATGCCATCTTTCTTTATCATACCACGGTAATTTTTCTTTTTCAAAATTAGTATAGCCGCGCGGCTATACGCTAGTAACTTTATTTTTTTTCCCAGAATAGTATGGCCGTATATATATCCTTTAAAAAAATAAAAAAAATTCTCTGATTTTCTTTTATCGATAAGAGTAGTTTATAACATTATCCATTACTATTAGGTCATTACTCGAGTCTCTATTGTACCTTTTGATTTGTTTATTTTGCCAGAGTTATTACCCATATAAAAAATTTAACATTTTAACATTTAAGACTCGTATTATACACGTACATATGTATTTTAATAATCTATGAAAGTCCACTCTGTGAAATTATATTATAAACACACTTAAAGGAAGCTTTAGATATACCAGCTGCCACATATAAGAAGCTAACAAATAACTTCTACATTTCTAATTGTTTTGATTAAGTAGTATGAGTTTATTTCTTTGGTTGTTAGTGTGAGTTTTGTTATGGTTAATTAATATAGGTTCAGTCTTTTTAAAAAAAATTGGAAATCTTTGCATGTTGACCCCACTAATTCTGCTCCTCCCTTCAAGTCTTGTAAGTTGTTGAAATTAATGCATATTTGTAGAAAAATCTAGAAGCTTGAAGAAAAGGAATGTTGGCTAACACAACTAAAGTTTGAAGAATGTTCCAGAAAAACCAAGAAAAGCATGCAGCAAGGAATTGTGGAGAAGTTTCTAGGCAAAGCCACATACATGTGGCTGGAGCAAATGCCCAAGTCGGTGAACAAGGGCTAAGTCGGCAATGGTGCCTATAAATAGGCATGCTTATTCTCATACAAAGGGGAGTCTAACAAAGAACTCCCAAACTATTAGGGAGCTACAAGCTACCCAACCCAAGTCATATGGGGAGTCATCTAATAGAACTCCCAATCTATGTGGGAGCACAAAAGCTACCCAAACTAAGGGAGCCAAGGGCTACCTAATGCTAACTATGTTGAGAGCCAATAAGCTCATTAATCTAAGTGTAAGGGCCAAATAGCCCAAACTAATCTAAGTGAAGGGCCAAATAGCCCAAACATATCAAACCAAGTGTTGTGGCCAATAAGCTAATATGCTAAGTGAAGAAGGCCAATTAGCCTACACTAAGCCATGTACTATTCACCTCCTCAATTAATAAAATCACTTTGTTGTTTCCCCCTTTCAATTCTAACATAAGTAAGGTAAATTTAACCCACTCCAATTTGAAATCCTGAATCCGTTGCTACCAAACAAAGAAGCAAGCGAAAGATATGTATAAGAATCTATGAAAGTCCACTTTTCAAAATTATTTTATATATAAGGTGGAAGGCTCCACTCTACCAAATTATATCATACAAACACACTGAGACTTAGTGCATACATAAAAGATAGCGTTCGATATACCAGCGGCCACATATAAAAAAGCTAATAGATGTAAGCTTTGGGCTTTGAAAAGGTTGTATAAATAGTTGGGTTTCTCATCTGAAGTGATAAGATTCTAGAGTAAGGCCTGGTCACTAACTCTTTCCTTGAGTTCCCTTGGACTTTGATAGCACAAGTGCTCTTTAAAAACCCATTACAGGGCTTAGAAGAGCTGTAATGGGATTTTCCATGGCTAGCCAAACTTTTTTCCTTCTTCAAACCAAGAGTGCTTTGAAAAGAGTTGGGTGGCATAAATGATCCTGGCACATCCTCCACTCTCAAGGGATCAAAAATTGCTTTGTTGATGTCAGCAAGCAACTCTGTTGGGGAGTCAAATGCATTTGTAGAATTGAAAAACATCTGAAATGATTTGAGGCAGTGAAGGTGAAGTCGTTTGCATGCCTCTGGCATTTCATTACTACTCAGAGCCAGTTCTAGAAACTCTTTCTTCTTTTCATCCAATGTCTTCTGTATAATTGCTATTGATTCTTCAACCCCCAAATTTGGATTTTCCTTCATGTATAGCAGAACAAGGTTTGGCTTTCCCTCCTCTTGCTCCTTCTGCAATTATACCATTAACAAATGAAAATTAAGAGATTACTAAACATAATGACAATTAATTAAGAATTTGGTCATTAAATATGTACCTGGTAGCTTCTAATTTCATTCAAAAGCCTAGTTAAAAGCATAAGTGAATTTGTAAGTGGCTGCCTTTTCTTGAGGATGTCTATTTCTGGAGGTGGATTAAGCAGAAAAGCAGCCGGAAGAAGAATAGTATGTGAAGCAATAGAGGTTGCGGCCACTTGGAGGTACTCAACTGTTGATGGGGCATGCCCATTTCTGCTCCACTCTGCTTCCTTTGACCAGCTTGCAATGGTTTGGCACCACTAAGATTCATTTGGTAAAAAGTTAAAAATAAGTTACAAGCTTTTTTTACCTTAATGCTACGCAGAAGTGTAAGAAAATATTGTCAGCTGAAATTTAAGAGTAAAGTCTTACTAGTTCCTGGAGATATGCCTTTATGTCATATCCATTTTTATTGAAGAATTGCCCAGAAATGTCATCAACAAGGTCTTTGAGAGCATTGAATATAGTTTTGCCATGTCCAGTCAGGCCTTTTGGCTCCCATCTGATTTTATATGATGTATCAAAATTAGTTAGTAAATTACTTTGACAAAGTATTTTTGAATGCGAGAATTATATTATATATAACTTCGTAGGTGTTCGTAATTCACCACATAATAGTTACTTGTGAGACAAACTTTAACATTACTGTACCTGTTGACGGCATTGGCAAGAGCTTCCAATTCATCCGTTGAACCTTCCCTATCAAAAAAATCATCAGCAACTGTAACAAGAATTGCACTCTTCACAACTGCCAGCCGTACATCTGAAAGGGAAGAGTTTGATGCGGTTGAAGCAACTGCAAAATGGCAGTATGTGGTTTTCTGTCGAGCAAATCCCATGTCAGCAAGACCCATTTCCTTTGACCACCTGCATATGATTTTTCACCACACACAAAAGAAAAGTGTTTTCATTTTACATGACTGAATAAAATAAAATAAATAAATAACACAATTAGGAGTACCTTTCTAACTCCTTTAATTCATTTCTGAATATGGACTGTCTTAGTGTATAATTCTCAATGGCAAGTTGTAGCAGCGTGGCATTGCTTTGAGATGATAATCTGCGGGAAATAATTAGGGAGTTTCACTAAAACACCCAAAATGGGGCTGAAATTATAAAAAAACCCAACACCCAAAACACTTTATAAACACACCCAAACCCATCATTACACACACTCAAAACCCATTTATAAACACACCCAAAAATATACAATTGTTGATTTTATGGTTGATTTTGGGTGTGTTTCTATGTTTAAATAGTGCTTGGGTTTTTTTATAAATACATGTCTAGGATTGAGTTTATTTATAAATTTGTAAAATAATTAATCAAACGAGTTAATCAGGTAATTAACAGCAACTGATCTGATTGTGAAAATTTGACTGCCTTTCTTCTAGTTTGAATATAGTATTAGTAATTACCTATAGGATAAGGCATTTGCTGTCCCTGGACCAAGACTTTCTTCCCTCTCAATGCACCTCCTGTGCTCTAGATGATCCAAACGAGCAAGCCATGGAATACTAAGTTCATGCTTAATCTACACAATATCCAACAAATTAAGGAGATGATTAAGAAACTAATTAGAATTATCAAGTATGCTAAAGAAAATTCACATATTATATAAATATCTTTCACATATGATTAAATAAAAAGATTAAAATTTTAAATGAATAATAATGGCCTAACTTTTTACAATATTTTTTTTTATTCATAAATTTTGTCGAATAATACATGTATATATTTTGTTGTTATATTTTTTCGTTTATTATAAAATTTATTTGGGCTAATGACAAAACATCTCCTAAATGTTTGGGGTCATTCTCAATATGGGCATCGGGGTTTCAATTTCATCAATTTACATCCTAACATTTTAAGATTTGATCAATTTACACATTCTGTTAATTTGACTGTCTAGTCATCTGTTAAACTAATGACGTGGCAAGTGAGGTATCCACTTTTGTGCTGATGTGTCAATAAAAATAATAAAAAAACATCCTTAAAATAATAAAACATTAATATTCTTTTAAAAAACTAATATCTAGGGGCGTTTTATCATTAGCCCAATTTATAGTTTATGTTTACCTGGCCTTGCAAATTAGTCATACTAATAGGTCGGACCAAATTCATACAATCTTTCATTGTTTCCTTTTCTAGTATTCTTCTTGAGAATGCCCTGGCATCCTTAAGCTGGTTTTCTCCTGTAAAAGTAACATCAGTTGCCCTGTATACATTATACATGGCACTCAAAAAACGCTCATGATGCTCTTCTATGTAAGCCATTATATCTTCATCCCCGAGGAACCTGCAGAAATTTCCTGCAAAAGTAATTGCAACGCAAATTAATATTTAATCAACAAAGTTTATGTTAATTTTCAAAGAGAATGACCATCGGCCTACGGGTGGGATTTTAAAATGATAGGCCTCGGTGATATTAGTAGTGGAACAATTCATTATATGTTATATTTTATTTGATCAAGTTTTTGATGTGAGACTTTATATTCTTCAACATGCCTCTTCACGTGGGACCACCACAGAGTAGGCCACACGTGCAGTGAAGTCCACATCGTAGTCTATGGAGTTTTGTCACAAAAAGGTCTCGGTGATATTAGTTGTGAAACCACTCATTATATATTATATTTATTTTGTCAAATTTCCAATGTGATGAGACTTTAGATTCTTCAACAGTTTAATATGCAATTCAATTAATAAACATATATGTAATTATCATTGATCCTTACGAGGAGAAACTCTATAACCATGTAGTCTTAGAAGTCGAAATGCGAGGGAATGTTTATACAGTTGTAGTGGCATCGCATTCTTTGCCATACTCTTCGGTTCTTCGCAGCTGATGTAACTTCTGCTTTTAGACAAAAATAAATTTATCAACCAGGATAATTATATGCACATGTTAAATATCTATATATAAATATGATTAATTAATGTTGAATATTAGGGCTGGCAGTAACCTGTAAACTTGGGCCAGCAAACTTGTAATCTCCTCCTTGAAATGCTCTGCCAACCCCAGCGTCTCAATCTGGTTAATTAGAAGAATCTTTACAAGGTCTTCATCCAAGGGGTAGACCGCAGGAACTGTAAACGTTCCAAAATTGTCCTACTATGTTAGCCCATGTAGTTTTTTTATTTTTAATAAAAGCGATACCGGGGAGCGAAACTTGAACACATAACCTCATGTACATGAAAAACTATTTTCAACCACTTGATATAGAAGCCAAGCCTATTGTTGTGAGCTCATTTGGTTCATTTGTCATTGAGTGACGTATATGTGAACTCACATGCAAGTAGGACAACAATGACATCATATAAGACAAAATATAAAAAGAAAACTACGTACCTCCATAACCACATGTTTGGACAATAGAATTCAATTTGACCAAAAACTCCTTGTTTCCTGTCTTCATGAAAGCATGTGCAATGGCTGATGGGGATTGGATTAACCCGTCTTCATGATATTTTGACATGAGTGCTGGATAATACTGTTGCTGACCACAACCAGACACCCACCTGCACCAAATTAAGTCTATTATAAGTGTACTACCTATAAAAAATAAAGTGAAATTAAAATTTAAAACTACCTGCACGTTTGCAATATTTCTTGTCTCTTTAGGAAGACTTGTTCTACCAGCCCATTGGAAAAGTAAACATGTAAGCCTTTGGTCTCTGCAAGTTCAATCATTGCTGGGAAAACTATTGCAAACCACTCAGGAGAAGAACCATTCTGCTCTTCCAAGAGCCTCTCTGTGTTTCCATGGATGAATGCCAACCCTAAACATACATATATACACACTCGAGTCAACAAACACAACAAAGCAAAGTTTGCAGCAATTAGTTATGCGCAAAATTGGTTACTTTCTTTTTAAAGTCCGGTTCTCTTGATTTAAGCTACTGAAATAGTGTAATGTTCGTTGCAGATAATTCATTGGTAATAGAAATAATCCAATAATGTGTAAAGAACCAGACTTTATTAGAAAACGGACGTCCAGATTAAAGAAAAACTATGTGTACCTTTTTGAATGGCATCGTGACCAACATTCCATGTGGTAAGTGCAACAATGCAAGCAAGAGTTGAAGTGAGGCACTCTAAAGTGGGATGAGCAATATTGTCACCCCAGAAGCCTCCTCTGTTTTGGTGTTGGAGCACCCAATCCAAGCACCCCTGAAACAATGGTTGATCTGATTGTTGAGGGTTGGGAACCATTGAGAGCCAAGCAGTGTCGTAAGGAGAAGGAGGCACAAGAGAATAAACATCAAATTCTGATGACGCGAAGAGATCTTGTTTAACCTTCATTAAAAGATTCTTAACTAGAGATTCTTGCGAATCCATGCAAAATATATATTTTTAATTCAGAGTACGCACTACTCAAGCAGTCACACGCATACTACTTTTTTCCTTTTCTTAGTATTTTTTGTGTAGATTCTCGCATAATCTGTGTGCTATTTATATATAATCAGTTTAACTCAAGCCATTAGGTATTTCAACATGTGTGCATTTCCATAAGTGCCCTTTTGTAGGACAAAATCAATTTCTACTGTGTCGAGTACTGGTATGAATGAATTGCGGGCCGCTTTTGTAGTTTGGGACCAAATAATCGTGCCCTGTGTCCAAAATCCAGACTACATTAATAATGTGGGTTTCCACGAAAGTATATATACGTTGGGCAAGTGCTGGTATAATTTATTAAGGTAATGAACTCAAGGCTAGTTACATTATGGAAGCATGCATGCACTTCATTAATTATAAGGATAACACCCGGAATTCTAATCGTCTTTTGCTTCTTTTTCTCCGTGTTTACACTTGAAAATTCTAAGAAATTAACATATCGATACATGTTGGATGTAGAATTAATTTTGAAGTTTGTCAATCTGGTGGACCTGATCTGGCCGCAATTTGACGCTTCACTTTTCCTCCTCTATTTCTTCGAAGTTGTTCCAATTTAGTTATTCGAAAATTATATTGTCATGTAGTAAGGACCATATATGAGACATTTTCTCTCAGCCACATAATAAATAATACGTCACATATGCCGCTTTGTTTGAGAATTACAAAGATGACTGAGGACTAGGTAGGGTAGCCGGCCGACATTTATGAATTTCTCAACCTGCTAACACAGAGACTTGAGAGGTACCTACGTAGACCAGACATAGTAAGTCAAGTTCAAGAGTTGTAGAGAGGGTCACCGCTATTTTCACGACATTGTTGATTTGCATGCTTGAAGCCAAACATTTGAACATGTTAAATTTGGAAAGTACAAACAATTAAGGCTTTTGTTGGTGTGGGTGTCCCTAATTCACCAATATTAATTCTAAAAAAACTGGTGACGTATTTATATTGAAGGTGCGATTGTCATACTCAAATTTGATGCACCGCTGGAAAAATAATAGTACTCTGCGGATGAGACATTATTGTACCAAGTGATAGACAACTCATAGCTGCTCAGCCTCCCTAAAGCTTATCTTGTATCATTATCTATCTCGCGTGTAAACTCATTGTAATTATCTTGACGGTGTTGTGTTCTTATCTGGACTCTTGTCCTCGTCATCTGATGTACCTTTGATTCAATATAAATAAATGCAATACCGCTGCCACTGTTTCTGTGTGGCAATTCTAGTTGTGTTTTGAGCAATCTTGTTTGAAACTTATTTAGAACCCTGACATGGTTTTTCCGGAGCTGCAGATTGTAACCCAAGTAATGGCAAGGATGGCTTGAATATTTTGCAGCATAGGTTTTGTAGTAATTAAGACAAATTAATTAATTAATCTTGGTATCCCACCCCTCGAGTTTTCTTTAGAAGAGAGACAAATTCTCCTACACGTTTCACCTTGCAACATGTCCTCTGTCATCTTTAACTTTCACATACATCACAACGTCTCAATGATAAGAGAAGGAAAAGTTTTAAGATCAATAGTCACACACATATGCATGTTGAAGGCAAGAGAGGTTGAATTTTTCTTCGATAATTTTATTCATTTCCTTCTGTATTCTGATTGTAATTCCTTATGGTTGCTAGCACTCTAGCTAGCTAACTAGGTAGCAAGACATGACAATAACAATTCATGAATTTCAAATGCAATCTTCGTCTCCAAAACGCAATGTCTTTCTGTTAAGATCAAATATGAAACGATGATTTGTTTGCTGGTATACACCTATGAGGCTTTCGCGTTGGGAAAGCCCTGAGGATATCATTGCCAAGCAAAAATACTCTTTTCGGCTCTGATCGAGACCCACAGAAAACGCACTCGGAGGCTGCAGCATAAGATCAGCACCACCCAAATGGAATGTGATAGTTGCAAGATTGTTATATCCTTGTCTTCTTCATGCCGGTCTTTGGTAGCACAAATTGAAAAGTCTCGGTGTCAGCATGATCTCGTGAGGCCAGGAATCCAAGAGAAGTAGTTCACCAGTGCTCGCTCCATGATTTCGTACGGTGGTCGAACAATCCAGAAGAAAGTACCTCTTGATGGTCAACTGTTGAACGCAGAACATTAACATTGGATAGTAGGAGAATGAGTTTTTGAGTACTTTCTGCTTGTGTGAGGTTGGGCTCGTAGACTGGTGATTCTGGGAAATCGCGGTGGATGAGCTTAATCCCCAAGTTATTGTCTTAAAAAGTGACACTATATCTATCTAGATAGCCTCCATTCCAGACAAGTTTTGAAATTCCTTTATTGTTAAGAAGGTCAATGATTTCCTAATGTTCACAGGATGGATCTGGAAACAAATATGTAATTATGTGCTGTAGAATATTTCTTTCCCTATTGTAATTTAGATTCCTAGAATAGCTTAGCATCATTATAGGAAATCTCTTGTATAAAATTACACCCTTTGACTCAATGAAAATCATTCAGGCAAATATCTTTCTTCCCTATTTTACATGGTATCAGAGCAGGAAGACAAACCCTAGCTCTCTCTTTTTTTGCCGTCTCAATTTTTATTTTCTTTGCCATTGCTTCTCATCATGGAGCGCGAGCAATTTCTCTCTGATCTCCAGTTTCAACAGATATTATCTATTATTAACAATAAAGGGGCAAATCAATCCTCCAATCCTAAGGCCAATGCTGCTGGTACTTCTTCAAATTTGTCACAAGCACCGTTGCGCCTCCGTCGATTAATCCTCGATAGTGGTGCAACCGATCATATTACTTCTTCTCCAAATTTGCTTGTCAACAGTCGTCAGAACACTATTTTACCGCCAGTTATTATGCCCAGTGGAGAACAGGCTCCAATCACATCTACTGGAACTTTACCTTTGAACTCTGTTATTTCTTTGAAAAATGTGCTTGGTGTGCCATCTTTCAAGGTGGATTTGATGTCTGTGAGTCAAGTTACAAGAAGTCTCAATTGTTCTGTAACCTTTTTTCCCTCTTGGTGTATTTTGCAGGACTTGACGACGAAGACGACGATTGGTTTGGGTAAACAACGAGACGGACTTTATTACTTGGTCGCATTGGCGTCAGCAACACCGAGCCCTAAATTCAGATCCTCCGCTGCCATTGCTAGCCATCCATCTTGTTCTCATGTCACCTCCTCCACTGACTTGTGGCACCGCCGATTAGGGCATCTATCTTCCTCTAGATTAGATTTTATGGCAAAAAATTTGCTCAATTTTCCTTTCAAATCCAATAATCCTTGTGATGTTTGTGCACTTGCAAAACAATGTCGACTTCCTTTTTCTGCTAGTTCAATTTCGTCTGTTAGACCGTTTGAGTTAATTCACTGTGATATTTGGGGCCCCTACAAAATTCCTTCTTTTTCTGGTGCTAAATATTTTTTGACAATTGTGGATGATTATTCTCGTTTCACATGGGTATTCTTTATGCAGCACAAAAGTGAAACACAACATTTACTTACAAATTTTTTCTCCTTTGTCAAAACTCAATTTGCTGCATCCATTGCTAATATTCGAGTTGATAATGGGGGGGAATTCTCTTCTATGAAAGCTTTTTTTCAACAAAATGGCACTACTTACCAACACTCTTGTGTCTATACACCCCAACAAAATGGGGTTGTAGAGCGCAAACATCGTCATATCCTTGAGTCAGCCTGTGCCCTTCGCTTTCAAGCCCATCTCCCTTTGCGTTTTTGGGCAGAATGTGTTCTCACCGCTGTACATTTGATTAATCGTTTGCCCACACCACTTCTTTCCCAACAAACTCCTTTTGAACGCCTTTATGGCAAGATCCCTTCCTATTCCCATCTTAAGGTTTTCGGGTGTCTTGCCTATGCTACTGATGTGCATGTCCCTCATAAGTTCGCTCCTAGAGCCAAACGTTGTGTTTTCCTTGGTTACCCGATCGGTCAAAAAGCCTACAAGCTCTATGACCTTACCACTCATAAATTTTTCACTAGTCGTGACATTGTTTTTCATGAAACTATTTTTCCCTATGCGTCCCTTCCATCCATTCCAACACCTCTAGCCCCCGTCCTTCCTCATTTTGTGTCTGACCCTCCTATTTCTGACTCATTCCCTACGACCTTCACAGCACCATTAGGACCGGTCCATCCCGTCCCTCCCTTAGCAATGACCCAACCCGATTCTCCTTCTGCGTCTCCGCATCCAGCCACCTCCACTTTTGATCAACCCATTCCTATCAGCGTCGTTCAGCCCCCTCCCATCCCTCCATTAGAAATGACCCAGCCAGCTTCTCCTTCTGCGTCTCCGCATCCAGCCACCTCCACTTTTGATCAACCCATTCCTGCCAGCGTCGTTCAGCCCCCTCCCGTACCAGTTTTACGACGTTCTCAACGACATCACAGTCCTCCACGTGCTTTACGTGATTATGTTTGCAACCAAGTAACGTCTCCCAAACCGTCGCCGTCTTCTTCGTCTGGTTCCACCAAAAGTACAAGGTATCCTCTTTGTAACTTTCTCTCTTACCATCGTTACTCACCACAGCATCATTCTTTTGTTGCTACTATTAGTCAGGATGTTGAGCCCAGCTCTTATACCGAAGCAGCTTCCCATTCACACTGGCAGGACGCCATGCAATCTGAATTGGCAGCTTTAGAGGCCAATCACACTTGGTCCCTCACTCCTCTCCCTCATGGCAAGAAACCCATTGGATGTCGCTGGGTTTATAAAATCAAACGTCACTCAGATGGCACCATAGAGCGTTATAAAGCTCGTTTGGTGGCCAAGGGTTACACACAGTTGGAAGGTATCGATTATCATGACACTTTTTCTCCCACTGCTAAAATGATTACTATTCGTTGTTTATTGGCTCTGGCAGCTGCTCAGGATTGGTCCCTTCACCAATTAGATGTCAACAATGCTTTCCTTCATGGTGATCTCCATGAAGAAATTTATATGTCTCCACCTCCTGGTCTTCAGCGACAGGGGGAGAACTTGGTGTGTCGCCTCAACAAGTCGTTGTATGGTTTAAAGCAAGCTTCTCGTCAATGGTTTGCCAAGTTCTCAACAGCTGTTCAAGCTGCCGGATATGTTCAGTCCAAAGCGGACTACTCGTTATTCACATGTCGGAATGGAAAGTCCTTTACCGCTCTGTTGATATATGTTGACGATATTCTTATTATGGGTAATGATCTCAAGGCTATATCCACTCTTAAGCAATTTTTGCATAGTCGTTTCCGAATTAAAGATTTGGGGGATTTGAAATATTTTCTGGGCATTAAAGTCTCTCGATCAAAGAAAGGTATTTCTATTTCACAACGGAAATACACTTTGGAAATTTTGAAGGATGGTGGAATTTTGGGTGCTAAACCTGTGAACTTTCCCATGGAGCAAAACATAAAGCTCTCTGACACAGGTGAATTGCTTAGAGATCCATCTCAATATAGGCGACTTGTGGGACGCCTAATTTATTTAACTATTACTCGGCCTGATATCATGTATTCGGTACATGTATTAAGCCGATTCATGCATGCACCACGTAGACCACATATGGAAGCTGCCTTGCGTGTGTTGCGTTATTTGAAAAGTGCTCCAGGACAGGGTTTGTTTTTCTCTTCTCAAAATGATTTATCTCTGCGAGCTTTTTGTGACTCGGATTGGGCTGGTTGTCCAATGACTCGTAGATCCACTACAGGTTATTGTGTTTTTTTTAGGATCTTCACTTGTTTCTTGGCGAACAAAGAGGCAGAAAACAGTGTCACTCTCTTTAGCAGAAGCCGAATATAGAGCCATGACAGGTACATGCTGTGAGTTGTCTTGGTTACGTTCATTATTGAAGGATTTACGAATATTGCATCTGAAACCGGCATTGCTACATTGTGATAACAAAGCAGCCTTACATATAGCAGCCAATCCCGTTTTCCATGAGAGAACCAGGCATATAGAAATGGACTGCCACTTTATTCGGGACAAAATACAGGATGGTTCGGTTGTAACCAAGTTTGTTACTTCGGCAAATCAGCTTGCGGATGTATTCACTAAACCGTTGGGAAAGGAACCCTTTTCTACCATGATTCGCAAGTTGGGAGTTCTCGACATTCACTCTCCAACTTGAGGGGGAGTGTTAAGAAGGTCAATGATTTCCTAATGTTCACAGGATGGATCTGGAAACAAATATGTAATTATGTGCTGTAGAATATTTCTTTTCCTATTGTAATTTAGATTCCTAGAATAGCTTAGCATCATTATAGGAAATCTCTTGTATAAAGTTACACCCTCTGACTCAATGAAAATCATTCAGGCAAATATCTTTCTTCCCTATTTTACATTTATCAATTATCATCTTCCTTGAAGAAAAAGATTAGTTGGGTTTGTCATCTTAACTGATAAGATTATTCTAGAGTAAGGCTTGGCCGCTAGGTCTTTCCTTGAGTTTCCTAGCGCAGGTGCTGTAATGGTATTTGTCAATCTGGTGGACCTCCGGCCGCAAATTTGATGCTTCATTTTCCTCCCCTGGTTTCGTCGAAGTTGTTCCAATATAATTTTTAGTTTAGATGATTGTCATGGAGTAAGGACCTCAATTGATTTGATTGAAAAACGACCATGCATGTGCCGTTTTGTTTGAGAATTATAAAGAGGGTAGCTGGCCGACATTTATAAATATCTCAACCAGCTTACACACAACTATTCAGTGATAGCTTTGGCTTCTTGACGACCACACAACGTGCAACATGATATGATACTGTTGAGACTTGAGAGGTACGTACGAAGACGAAGACCAGACACTCAACTTTTGGTACAGGGCCACCACTATTTTCACGACATTGATGTTTTGCATGCATAAAGCCAAACATTAAATTTGGAAAATAAGAAGAAAGGATTTTTTTGGCCTCGGGTTAGAAATTCACCAATATGTCTTTTATTTATTAGTATTATATTCCAAAAAACTTTTAACTACAATGCACGTTTGGTTGTTGGATTTTTTCCTATGTATATGTTTTTTGCCAAAACGTTTTGTTTTGCCTTTTATTTTTATTTTTATGTATTTATATATATATATATATATATATATTCTTGCCAAAACGTTTGATTGTACAAGTTTTGTAGTTAAAAATAAATAAATGAAAGTAGGGCAGCCGCTTATAGTCCCAACTTAATCACAAGTTTAGCAGGTGTGACGTTTTATACAAAAGGTCTCGATGCTATTAATAGTGGAACCACTCATTATATATTGTAATTTATTTAGTCAAGTTTAAAATGTGGGACTTTACATTCTTCAACACGTCCCCTCACGTACGTAGTTAGCGACAGGTGGAGCCAATTCCACATCATAGTCAAATATTCAAGCCAAACACATGAACACCACGTATTGGATAAGGGGTAAGGATAAACAAGCAAGCCCAACACGTGAACACCACGTATTGGGTAAAGGCCTAGAAATTCTTGCCCAGTCAATCAACCTACTCTGATACCATGTTAAATTGGTGATTGTATTGAGAAGAATAATTCTTGATTATCTTGATAGAGCCAAAAAGGCTAAGTATACATACAAGGTTTACAAGCTTTGCAAGGAAAACTAGGTTACTTGGAGGCTACCTCTGAATCAATTACAATCAATATACACAAGGAAACTAAATTAACTTTTCCTAATTCTTAACAAAAGAAGGCACGCAAAGAACCCTATCAACAGACAAATTGGGACCAAGGGAAGAAGAACCAAGGCCATTGATTTTTGCATCAAACCCTAGAATTCAGAGGCGTGCATAATCCACAAGGAGGCGCTATATGTTCGGTGGCTCCACTATCAAGTATCCAAGGGGTGGTAGATGATGAAGTCGTGGTGGCGCAAAATGGAGGTGTTTTACCTATAAAATTAACATGAGATTTACCATCACAAAGGAAGGATTTTAGTTGGGTGAATTCTTCATCAGTTGTGAATTTGAGACACTCATTTGTAGGATTTGCAGCTGCATGAGGCTTCTTTGAGCGATTGGGAGGCTTGCCATATTTGCCATGAAGCTTATGCCAAGGTGGAAAATCATTCAGGTTCAAATTTTCTGTGTATGTATATGTGTATAGTGTATATAATTATTCAAATGACAAGTTAAGAGTTTTACACATGAATCATGTGTGACGTGATGTGAAGCCAAACAGTTGAAGATATGAAAAATGCGTACAAAAATATGTTAGGTAATTATATTTACAGTATTAGGTAGATTATGTCTATATAAAAAATAAGTACAAGTAAATTATTTATATTTATAATGTTAAGTAATCAAATATACGTTAGGTCCCTTAAACATAAAATATTCGAAGTAATAAGTCTATTTGAAAAATATGCAATAATCTTCAAACAAAATACGTTTAAATATAATGAGGGAAATTGTGGGACTGGAGCAAGCCTTGGCTCTCAAGAAATCAGATTTATGCAGCAGTTCATAAGTAAGCATACTTAGTTTGAGACAAGAATAAACCCTCAGAAGACCTCGTAACTTCAAGCCCAAGAAAATAATGTAGGGCCTAAATCTTCGTAACATCCCACATCGACCAATGGAGAGGGGGTGATGTGCCTTATATGTACATACCCACCTCCATCTAGCACAAGGCCTTTTGGGAGCTCACTGGCTTCGGAGTCATGGGACTCTGAAGTTAAGTGAGTTGGGGCCAGAGCAATCCCAGGATGGATGACCTACTGGAAAGTTGCTCATGAGTTCCCATAAACAAAACCGTAAGGGCAAAGAATTGGGCCCAAAGCAGACAATATCGTGCTACGACCGAACCGATCCCGGTATGTGACAATTTGGTATCAGAGCCACTCTGCCGTGTGGTGCGAGTATGCCGACGAGGACGTCGGGCTCCTAAGGGAGGTGGATTGTAACATCTCACATCGACCAACGGAGAGGAGGTGATGTGCCTTATATGTACATGCCCACCTCCATCTAGCACGAGGCCTTTTGGGAGCTCACTGGCTTCGGAGTCATGGGAACTCCGAAGTTAAGCGACTTGGGGCCAAAGCAATCTCAAGATGGGTGACCTACTGGGAAGTTGCTCGTGAGTTCCCAAAAACAAAACCGTGAGGGCAGAGAAGGGGGCCCAAAACGAACAATATCGTTCTACGGCCGAGCCGATCCCGAGATGTGAGAATCTTTGACATGAAACAAAGAACCAATCTAAGCAATAACCTCTTGACATAGAATTGATGAACTCCCCGGGTTCAAGTCGGATTCAAAACAAGTTAGACGGTGGTCCCTTTTTGTGTGTTATATAGCTCTCATGGTTACTTGTTTGGCCCCTGTAATGGCTCTCATGGTGGCTTGGTGAATATTTTTAGGCAAATCTTTATTATTATTTTCCAAAGTTTTTATAGGTTTCTCGAAAAGAGAAAAGAAAAAAGACTTGATTTAGAATCAGAATTGGTTAACCTTCTATTATTCATTCTTGTTCATTTGCTTCATGAAAATCCTCCATCCAACCTCAAAAACCAACCCAATATGAGGCTTCTCTCCATAGACAGTGGCCCTTTTTCTTATAGAAGGGAAGGAAGGTAGTGGTGGCTGGCTCTATATATATTTGCATGGGATGGATGGGTCACTCATAAATAATTATAGTTTAAATTGGTATGTTTATTGATATATATACTACATATAGAGTGAATACAAATAGGAAATATACACAAATTAGGTAACTATAATAAACTACAATAATTACATAATTATATTCCTAATAGGACTAATTGATTTACGCCAATACTCCCCTTCAAGTTGGTGTGTAAATATCGGTAATGCCCAACTTATTAAATGAGTCTTTTGAAATGATATGAGTCAACTTCATCTAAGATCTTTATTATTCTTTTTTTCTCCGAAACTTTCAGTTTGGTTGTGACTCTCCTATATGTATATGGGAACTCAGAACCAAATTAAAAATCAATTTCTACTGTGTCGAGTAGTGGTATGAATGGCTGGCAACTTTTGGAGTTCGACCAAATACTCGTGTATGCCCTCAATTGTATGAGGTACTTCTGGTCCGGTCCAGTCCAGAGTCAGACCACATTAATATTGTGGGTTTTCCACGAAATGTCTGGGCAAGTGCTGGGATAGTTTAAGGTAATGAAATCAAGGCTAGTTACACTATGGAAGCATGTATGCATGCATTTCATTATTTATAAGGATAACACCTGGAATTCTAATTGTCTTTTGATTCTTTTTCTCAATGTTTACACATTAAAATTCTTTGTTGGATGTAGAGTTTCTTTATCTGGACTTAAAAATTTTAAGTTTGTTAATCTGGTGTACCCACCTGATCCGGCCGCAAATCTGATGCTTCATTTCTGTATTCAAATGAGAAGTCAGGGTCTTCTATATATGAATTCGACCAGAGGGCCAGAGGGCCCAAAACATTTATGAATTTCTGTATTCAAGCTTGCCGGCCGACATATATGAATTTCTCAACCTGCTTTACACACAGTTATTCTGATAGCTTCTTGACCACCACACAACGTGCAACGTAATTTTATGGCCCAAAACATGGTATTGTCGAGAGGTAGACCAGACACATTCAAGAGTGGTAGGGTGTCACGACATTGATGTTTTGCATTATAACATGAATTTTATTTATTATTATTGATCATATTATAACATGTACAAAGAGATGATATGATCACACTCAAATTTCTATGACATTTAGAATAACATATATTCTAAATGTGTGTACTATATTTTTTGTGGCCAAAATAACATTTAGTGAATTAGAATAACATATATTCTAAATGTGCGTACTAAATTTTTTGTGGCCAAAATAAAATCTATACGGGAAACAAACATCGTATATGTCTAGTAGGACCAGAATATATGTGTTTATACTGAAGGATTGGCAGCTATCAAGGTTAACTATATAAACGCAACATGATAATGACCAAGTTAAGCAACCTTTTTCTTTTTCTTTTTTGAGGACATTTCTCTATTAAAAGTGGCGATAACATTATTAAACTCACACATACTACACAAATGGTAGGATTCAAACCCATAACCTTTACTACACTACATATCCTAATGGATCCTTTTCACGTATCATACAGCCACCTAATGCAAATCAATCAACATCCAATTACAACTGGAATATAGGAAATGATGATTTTGAAAGTTTTTCTTCCAAGATAACTCTACTTTGATCTTCCATTAATGGCCGCAAGACTGAGGTCATGCATGATATAAGCATATGCATATGATCTAAAATGTACGTACGTGTAGATGACTTACATATTAATCGTTTCAATAAAGTCAATGGTGCTTTATTTCAATCTAAATTAGTTTTCTCTGAATACAACAAATCCATAAGAACAATTAATCTTATTTGTGTGAAGCTTTTACGTTCTGAATTGTACACTTCCAAAATGGTCCATCCATCATTATGACCTCAACAACCACAAGTTGTGCTTTGTTTGTTTTGCCAAGACCCATGCGAAGACTTGGAATACCAAATTTGGAGTTATGCTAAAAGAAATCCGAAGTCAATACAGAACTCAAAGAAATGCAACACAAAAGAAATAAAGTCGCTATAGCCATAAAACTTATTGGGGCATCTCCCATCATAGTCCCTAAATGAGGCTCTAAAAATGGTGAATAAAGCCTCATTTAGAGCTCCGATGAAATATTTTGGACTCTAAAGGTATATCTTTTCCTCTATGGGGGCTCTACATTTGGATTTTTATGGTGTAATTTGATTTATGTGAATTATTTATTTATTTATTTATTTATTTATTAACATTTCAACAACACAATAATCAAGTTTACACGAGATTTCGAAACGATAAAAATGTATATTATTTTAAAAAATTAGCATTTTAACATTTAATACTTGTATTTAATGTATTATACACATACGTATGTATTTTAATAATCTATAAAAGTCCACTTGTAAAACCCCACATTTTTTAAATATGTATATTAATATTTCATAAAATTAATTATTTATAATTATTAGTTTTCAAAACTATATATATATTAATTCGTTATATGGTAAGCTACGTGAATCTTGTTATAGCCTATCAAACCTCATTGTATGAATTTAACTATAGCAATTCATTTAATATTTATGCTATACACACAAAAGCTTTTAGAAAGGTATTAATGCTTACTAAGCTTTCTCTTAAGTGACGTGTTGCATTAGGGAGACTTCAAAAACCAATTGAAGCATGAGGTGATATGTTTTGAGATGAGGTGTAAGAATTAGATGTTCTCATATATATAAATGTATTTGGCAAGTGCTCACTAAGCACTCTCCGGAAGCCAACACCTAAGACTAAATGGAGTGGCAGTTTTATCTTCAAGCCACCAATTTAGTCTATAAATCATAGGTTGTAGTCTAGAGATCCCTAGGTTAGTTAGGTGGCATAATGTTAAAGCTTCATCCATTAATGTTTTGCCGACTCTAACCTACAATATATAGTTCTAACTAATAGTTATTGAATCATAGGTTCTTCAAAGTTGTGTGAGTTTCTTAAAAATTCGAGAGTGAAAACTAAGTGTGATAAGATTTTGGAAAAGCTCAACTGGGAAGTGTACAATAGCTTTGGATTTGAGGTAGGGGTTTTTCTTGGGGAGGTTTTGCATACATTGATTTAATTAAATATTGTAAATGCTATATTATGCTTAGTAATATTATTTGATTATTATTGTAAATACTATATTATGCTTGGTTATTTCATTTGATTGTTATCCTTGAGATTGGGTATATATGTATTGTCAATTATCATTATAATTTGATGAATACTGACATATTCATTTGTTGTCGGTGGTGGTTGGAATTTTTTTGGGTTGATAAAGAAATTATGGAAAAGAGGATAATGAGAAGAATCTTTTGTGTAGTTGAGTCTAACCATTGTAGGGACCAAGTTCAGGCGAGCCCGTGTGCACAGTAGATTAGGAAATCGGCGGTATAATTGTCGATTGGGTGATTTGGGCTTGGAGATCAATGGTGTAGACAAGATGACTAGCAAACGGGGGAATTATGGGGTAACTGAGACGGATGTTAGTTTATATAATGGGGCATTCGGAATCACAGTGGTAAAATGCATGGTATGGGATATGCAGATTTGTTTGCCCTATTATATAAATTAACGAGTTGGGTAGAAATGAAGTTCATTCATGCATTGCATAAATTGTACATTATAATTCTCACTAATCACATAAGACATAGGACCCCTACTGAGCATGTAATACTCACCCCTTATTGAATCTATTGCAGGCTTTGAATCTGAAGTTTAGATTTTGCTGAGGAAACAAGAAGAACGGATTATGGATAGTTTTGAGTGTTTTGCTGAAAGTTTGTTACTTTCTTATTATTTTGCTTGTAATAGTACAATGTAAATTACTTTAACTTAAATGGAAGTTTATGTTCAATCTTCATGTTTCTTGATATTTAAGTTTTTAGTTTTAATTTTTCTTTTACCTCACATTCCTCAAATAAAAAAAAAAAAAATTGTGACACCACTCTATGAACCATTATAATTATAAACACACTTAAGGGAAGCTTTAGATATACAAGCTGCCACGTATATAAGAAGCTAACAAATAACTTCTGCATTTCTAATTGTTTTGATTAAGTAGTATGAGTTTATTTCTTTGGTTGGTTAGTGTGAGTTTTTGTTATGGCTAATTAATATAGGTTCTGTCTTTTAAAAAAAAATTGGAAATCTTCGCACGTCGAACCTCTCTAATTCTACTTCTCCCTTCAAGGCTTCCTTTTTGCTATCAAAAAACAAAGGTCACTAAGTCTTTCCTTGAGTTCCCTTGAACTTTGATAGCACAACCGTGATCACCACCATATACGCCACCGCTGCCACAAGAAGAGCGAGGTCCAGGAGAACCAAGAGAGGAGATCTGTAGACTGTGGATATGGGGGAGCAAGCCACCATGCATCATACTCAAGCGATCTATAAAATAGTTGTCAAAATTGACCATACATTTACAGAGCCCACAAGTGCAGATTCAAGTGTTAGATCTGAGAATGAGTTGTTGGAGTAAAATAGTTGTAGCAATCCAGTGGCAAACCAAGTAACTTTTAGGGGTAGAGGACTTTTGGTTTTGAGATTTGATGGGGCAGAGACACGGGTCGACGGAAGAGTGGAGGGATGAGAGAAAAGGGAGATGAGGGAGATGCAAGGGATGTAGAGGATCTCTGGGTCAACATTTGAAAAAGCAGAGAAAAGGCTTTTGAAAGGGAAACACATAAAGTAAAGAAAGGAAGCCACATGAAAGGGAGCTTTAGATGTAAACTTTGGGCTTTGAAAAAGTTGTACAAATAATTGGGTTTCTCATCTTTACTGATAAGATTCTAGAATAAGGCTTGGTCACCAAGTCTTTCCTTGAGTTCCCTTGGACTTTGATAGCACAAATGCTCTCAAAAATCCCATTACAGGGCTTAGAAGAGCTGTAATGGGATTTGCCATGGATAGCCAAACTATTATCCTTCTTCAAACCAAGAGTGCCTTGCATAGAGTTGAGTGGCATAAATGATCCTTGCACATCTTCCACTCTCAAGGGATCAAAAATTGCTTTGTTGATGTCAGCAAGCAACTCCGTTGGGGAGTCAAATGCATTTGTAGAATTGAAAAACATCTGAAATGCTTTGAGGCAGTGAAGGTGAAGTTGTTTGCATGCTTCTGGCATTTCATTACTACTCAGAGCCAGTTCTAGAAACTCTTTCTTCTTTTCATCCAATGTCTTCTGTACAATTGCTATTGATTCTTCAACCCCCAAATTTGGATTTTCCTTCATGTGTAGCAGAACGAGGTTTGGCTTTCCCTCCTCTTGCTCCCTCTGCAATTATATCATTAGCCAACTGAAAATTGAAACATATTGACAATTAATTAAGAATTTAGTCATTAAATTAATATGCACCTGGTAGCTTCTAATGTCATTCAAAAGCCTTGTCAAAAGCATAAGTGAATTTGTAAGTGGCTGCCTTTGAGGGCACTTGAGGATGTCTATTTCTGGAGGTGGATTCAGCAGAAAAGCAGCTGGAAGAAGAATGGTCTGTGAAGCAATAGAGCTTGTGGCCACTTGGAGGTACTCAACTGTTGATGGGGCATGCCCATTTCGGCTCCACTCTGCTTCCTTTAACCAGCTTGCAATTGTTTGGCACCACTAAGATTCATTTGGTAAAAAGTTAAAAATAAGTAACAAACTTTTTGGCTCCCATCTGATTTTATGTGATATATCAACTTTAGTTAGTATAACTTCATAGGCATTCGTAATTCACCTCATAACAAGAATCATTGTGAGACGAACTTTATATAATCGTGGTTGTGGTATACAAGAATCATTGTTTAACATTACAGTACCTGTTGACGGCATTGGCAAGAGCTTCCAATTCATCCATTGAACCTTCCCTATCAAAAAAATCATCAGCGACTGTAACAAGAGTTGCACACTTCACAACTGCCAGCCGTACATCTGAAAGGGAAGAGTTTGATGCGGTTGAAGCAACTGCAAAATGGCAGTACGTGGTTTTCTGTCGAGCAAATCCCATATCAGCAAGACCCATTTCCTTTGACCACCTGCATATGATTTTTCACCACACACAAAAGAAAAGTGTTTTCATTTTACATGACTGAATAAAATAAAATAAATAAAACAATTAGGAGAGTAAGTACGTACCTTTCTAACTCCTTTAATTCATTTCTGAATATGGACTGTCTTAGTGTATAATTCTCAATGGCAAGTTGTAGCAGCGTGGCATTGCTTTGAGATGACAATCTGCGGGAAATAATTAATCAAACGAGTTAATCAGGTAATTAACAGCAACTGATCTGATTGTGAAAATTTGACTGCCTTTCTTCTAATTACCTATAGGATAAGGCATTTTCTGTCCATGGACCAAGACTTTCTTCCCTCTCAATGCACCTCCTGTGCTCTAGATGATCCAAACGAGCAAGCCATGGAATACTAAGTTCATGCTTAATCTACACAATATCCAACAAATTAAGGAGCTGATTAAGTAACTAATTAGAATTATCAAGTATGCTAAAGCAAATTCCCGTATTATATAAATATTTTTCATATATTATTAAATAAAAAAGATTAAAATTTTAAATGAATAATAATGGCCTAACTTTTTACAATATTTTTTTTATTCATAAATTTTGTCGAATAATACAGGTATATATTTTGTTGTTAGTTTTTTTTCGTTTATTGTAAAATTTATTTGGGCTAATGACAAAACACCCCTTAAATGTTTGGGTTCATTATCAATTTGGGCAACGGGGTTTCAATTTCATCAATTTACATCTCAACATTTTAAAATTCGATCAATTTACACATTCCGTTAATCTAACCGTTTAGTCTTCTGTTAAATTAATGACATGGCAAGTGAGGGACCCATTTTTGTGCTAATTTGTCAATAAAAATAATTAAAAAAATCCTTAAAATAATAAAACAATAATATTCTTTTAAAAAACTAATATCTAGGGGTCGTTAGCCCAATTTATAGTTTATGTTTACCTGGCATTGCAAATTAGTCATACTAATAGGTCGGACCAAATTCATACAATCCTTCATTGTTTCCCTTTCTAGTATTCTTCTTGAGAATGCCCTGGCATCCTCAAGCTGATTTTCTCCTGTAAAAGTAACATCAGTTGCCCTGTATACATTATACATGGCACTCAAAAAAAGCTCATGATGCTCTTCTATGTAAGCTACTATATCTTCATCCCCGAGGAACCTGCAAAAGTAATTGCAACGCAAATTAATATTTAATCAACAAAGTTTATGTTAAATTTCAAAGAGACGGACCATCTGACAGGACCCGCCCCGAATTTCCCGGAACCCGAGACGAACCCTGCGGAGACCCCGACATCACACCCACGCCGGGTTTACTCCTTAAAACTATGTCCTCTTTTACCAGAGAGGATTTAGGGCACGAGACTTTCTACCGAAATTTCGGCAGAGTCTCCCCTGTAAATTGAACATTCCCCAAAATTTCCACCTGCATAAAACTCATTTTATAACCCAACCAGCAGCACGCACAATATAATCTCATGCAATTTACATAAACGGCCTCCGGCCTACAAATGATTCTCCAAATCTATCTATGCACACCTTCACTCACTCAGTCCGCCGGACAAGCCTCAATTCAACCAAGTTTCGGGACCAACCACGAGGTCCGCATCATACTCGATAAAACCACCTAAGTGGTGTCTAGGTCGTGGCTGCACCTAGGCGCTATCCCAGGCTGCCTACGTACCCTACTAAGGGATCAAGCCACACGTAGCTCTTTCCTATCAATCAAGGCTCCTAATATCAAACAAACCATTTCATCCATACAAATTCATACATTCTACCATCACAACACACAAACACCATCACATAGTTCCCCTCATACGACGGGATGCACCCGGCCTCGTATAGGGTCTGTCTACACGCCGACTAATCCAAAGACGCGTGCGACCTCACACTGGACCTGGCTACATTCTCACCAGCCATCTTACCATCATATCTCCCACTCATACATCGGGACGCACCCGGCCACGTACGGGGTCTGTCAACACGCCGGCTAATCCAAAGACGCGTGCGACCTCACACTGGGCCTGGCTACATTCTCACCAGCCATCTTACCATCATATCTCCCACTCATACGTCGGGACGCACCCGGCCACGTACGGGGTCTGTCAACACGCCGGCTAATCCAAAGACGCGTGCGACCTCACACTGGGCCTGGCTACATTCTCACCAGCCATCTTACCATCATATCTCCCACTCATACGTCGGGACGCACCCGGCCACGTACGGGGTCTGTCAACACGCCGGCTAATCCAAAGACGCGTGCGACCTCACACTGGGCCTGGCTACATTCTCACCAGCCATCTTACCATCATATCTCCCACTCATACGTCGGGACGCACCCGGCCACGTACGGGGTCTGTCAACACGCCGGCTAATCCAAAGACGCGTGCGACCTCACACTGGGCCTGGCTACATTCTCACCAGCCCTCACATCATATCTCCCACTCATACGTCGGGACGCACCTGGCCACGTACGGGGTCTGTCAACACGCCGGCTAATCCAAAGACGCGTGCGACCTCACACTGGGCCTGGCTACATTCTCACCAGCCATCTTACCATCATATCTCCCACTCATACGTCGGGACGCACCCGGCCACGTACGGGGTCTGTCAACACGCCGGCTAATCCAAAGACGCGTGCGACCTCACACTGGGCCTGGCTACATTCTCACCAGCCATCTTACTGTCACTTATAATCACAATATGAGGGGTACGTGGGGTAGTGCGTATAGCACTGTAAACTAATATTCAATCTCCTTATATATCATTATACATCCACACAATCAATTAAATATATCATACAATAACATCAACCAATAAAACATTCCATAAACTCCCACCATTTAAATTCACCAATTTATATCCTAAACCCATAATATCCATTTTACTCAACAACGCTCAAGACCTGTCACTAAGGTCATTCTAACCCTCAAATAAAGGTAAGACTATCTCGGAAGTCTCACGGTCAACCTAGGGTCAAACGGGCCTGCGGGGCCCACAACCTCCAAATTTCGATCCGATAGTTCCTAGAGGTTCTACAAGCTCTAGGACACATGTCCTGCAAGTTTGGTCCAGATCGGACGGTCGGATTGCTCACGATCGCACAATCGGACGGTTACTTAAACCCTAACCCCAGGGTTGGCATTTCCGGAGTATCCGGGACTCCGTTTTACGATCCGTCGAATCCTACACGATCCTGGTAATACCTAGATCAACATATTATAATATCAGGACCATCCAACGGTCCAAACCCAGCGAACCCGGAAAACACGCGATATGCGATATCCGTTCGGGACTCTAACAATATCCAAATTGAGATCCGAGCACACCTACGCGCTCATGACAACCTGAGGATCACATTGGGACAAAAATGCCCCTCAGCTACAGTGCCCACGCGCCGCCCACGCGCCGGCAGTGCGTGGGTGTCCAAAGCGATAACCCATCGCCGGAAAAACCACAAATCACGGCTCAAGACTCCTACCCTGGGTAAAACACCTAATTTGGAGTCACTTTTGTTCTTGGACGTACCCCAAAAACTGACCGGAAGTGGCCGGAATCTCCCCTCGAAATCCGGCCGAAATCCAATTCGTAAATCGAGTTGTCTACGCTACAAATCGATCAATTCCTACCCAACCATCAGCTAGATCACGGAAAATAAGTAAGAAAGCATACCTTGATCGCAAGATTTGGTGGCCGGAATCGCCGGAACGAGCTCCGGAAAATCTGGGTAAAAACCGGCCGTTTTTCTGCAATTTCCGGCGATATCACTGCCGGCTGACATCGGAGAATGGGTGGGGTAGGACGGCGGAGTCAGGCCGGTCATTTTGGGACCGGTCCCGACCCGAGTGGTGGCCGGATGAATGAACGGCCGGCCAAAACGTGGCCGGCTGCGGTGGCGTCGCGAACCAGAGGAGAGAGAGAGGGACGCGCGGGAGAGAGAGAGTGTGTGAGAGACGGGGGCAATTCCGTCTTTTAACCAAAATCCCACTTCAAAATATTTACGATTATGCCACTGAGCTTCATTTGATCATATCTCTCCCGTTACAACTCCGATTCGAGCCCACTACGTGTCTACGAACTCATCTCGCCGTGCTCTACGCAATGGTACATCCGGAATTCCCAAATTCCTTCCGGGTAAGAAAATGACTAAAATACCCATATCCCACGGGTAAATTCTCAATTCCACTTAAATAAATTAAAACATGGGATAAATTTGGGGTCGGGGTGTTACACCATCGGTCCACTACTAGCAACATCGATATTATTCCCAACTTAACTACTTACAAAGCCGACTACATGTGAAATTTTAAAATAAAATGCCTCAGTGATATTAGTAGTGGAATAATTCATTATATGTTATATTTTATTTGATCAAGTTTTCGATGTGGGACTTTATATTCTCCAACATGCCCTCTCAAATAGGACCACCACAGAGTGGATCACACGTGCAGTGAAGTCCACATTGGAGTCAATCATTCAAACCCAACACATGAATATCATGTATTAGGTAAGAGTAAACATTCAAGCCCAAAACGTGAGCACCACGTGTTTGGTATAGGGTAAGGGTAAACAACCAGTAATTCAGGTGTAGTCAATCAACCTGCTCTGATACCGGGGAGGCTATAATGAGGAGTTTAAAGGCTATTTGAGGAGGTTAATCTCACCATCAAGAAATGTAAAGAAATCATGGGACTTAAACATTTTAAATGTTTTGATGGTGGGATTGGCCTCCTCAAATAGCCTCCTCACTTTAAACTCCTCATTGTAGCCTCTCCCTCTCTGATACTATGTTAAATTTCAGAGAGACGGGCCATCAGCCCATTATTAGCAACACCGATATTGTCCCTAAGTTAACCACCTACAAAGCCCAGTAAGTATGAGGTTTTGTCACAAAAAGGTCTTGGTGATATTAGTTGTGAAACCACTCATTATATATTATATTTATTTTGTCAAATTTCCAATGTGTGGTGGGACTTTAGATTCTTCAATAGTTTAATATGCAATTCAATTAATAAACATATATGTACTTATCATTGATCCTTACGTGGAGAAACTCTATAACCATGAAGTCTTAGAAGTCGAAATGCGAGGGAATGTTTATACAGTTGTATTGGCATCGCAATCTTTGCCATACGCTTCGGTTCTTCGCAGCTGATGTAACTTCTACTTTTAGACAAAAATAATTAATCAACCAGATTAATTATATGCACTTGTTAAATATCTATATATAAATATGATTAATTAATGTTGAATATTAGGGCTGGCAGTAACCTGTAAACTTGGGCCATAAAACTTGTAATCTCCTCCATGAAATGCTCTGCCAACCCCAGCGTCTCAATCTGGTTAATTAGAAGAATCTTTACAAGGTCTTCATCCAAGGGGTAGACCGCAGGAACTGTAAACATACCAAAATTGTCATACTATGTTAGCCCATGCAGTTATTTTAATTTTAATAAAAGCGATACCGGGGAGCAGAACTTGAACACATGACCTCATGTACATGAAAACTATTTCAACCACTTGATATACAAGCCAAGCCTATTGTTGTTAGCTCATTTGGTTAATTTGTCATTTGATATATGAACTCACTAAGTAATGACATCATATAATACAAAATATAAAAAGAAAACTACGTACCTCCATAACCACATGTTTGGACAATAGAATTCAATTTGACCAAAAACTCCTTGTTTCCTGTCTTCATGAAAGCATGTGCAGTGGCTGATGGGGATTGGATTAACCCGTCTTCAAGATATTTTAACATGAGTGCTGGATAATTCTGTTGCTGACCACAACCAGACACCCAGCTGCACCAAATTAAGTCTATTATAAGTGTACTACCTATAAAAAATAAAGTGAAATTAAAATATAAAACTACCTGCGCGTTTGTAATATTTCTTGTCTCTTTAGGAAGACTTGTTCTACCAGCCCATTAGAAAAGTAAACATGTAAGCCTTTGGTTTCTGCAAGTTCAATCATTGCTGGGAAAACTATTGCAAACCAATCAGGAAAAGAACCATTCTGCTCTTCCAAGAGCTTCTCTGTGTTTCCATGGATGAATGCCAACCCTAAACATATATATATACACAGTCGAGTCAACAAACACAACAAAGCAAAGTTTGCAGCAATTAGTTATGCGCAAAATTGGTTACTTTCTTTTTAAAGTCTGGTCCTCTTGATTAAAGCTACTGAAAGAGTGTAATGTTTGGTAATTGAAACAGTCCAATAATGATTAGAGAACCGGATTTTAATAGAATCCCAACGTCCAGATTAGAGAAAAACTATATATACACACATATATATATGTGTGTGTATGTGCGCGCGCGCGTGTACCTTTCTGAATGGCATCGTGGCCGACATTCCATGTAGTAAGTGCAACAATGCAAGCAAGAGTTGAAGTGAGGCACTCTATGGTGGGATGAGCAATATTGTCACCGCAGAAACCTCCTCTGTTTTGGTGTTGGAGCACCCAATCCAAGCACCCCTGAAACAATGGTTGATCTGATTGTTGAGGGTTGGGAACCATTGAGAGCCAAGCAGTGTCATAAGGAGAAGGAGGCACAAAAGAATAAACATCAAATTCTGATGACGCTAAGAGATCTTGTTTAACCTTCATTAGAAGATTCTTAACTAGAGATTTTTGCGAATCCATTGAAAATCGACCATATGTCTATCTTCTCCCTTTTTATCAACCTGCTAGCACACAATTATTCTGAGCTTCTGTATGAAAAATAGATACAAGAATACCTTAGGTAAATTATATTTACAGAATTAGGTAGATTAAGTCTATATGAAAAATAAATACAACAATACATTAGGTAAATTATTTATATTTACAATGTTAAGTCATCAAATATACATTAGGTAAATATACGTTAGGTCCCTCAAACATAAAATATTCGAAGTAAGTCTATTTGAAAAATAAGCGTAAATAATCTTCAAACAAAAACACAGGGAGCAAGAACAATTAATACGTAAGTGGTCAAATTTGCAATAAATTCCACTAAATACGTTTAAATATAGTGAGGGGAATTTTAGGAGGAAAGAAATCATCACAGTAAAATGAGAAAAACCAACACTTAATACACCACACATAACATGTTAAACTGTAATTAAGGGTACTTTTGGAATCTGAAATGTACAATAAATCATATTTTAAATTTGATTATGTAACTTGTTGATTTAGATCCTATAGTCATCAGATTTTACTTATAAAAATTGGGTTTTATTTATAGAAAAATAAAATGATGAGATGCATGTAAGAAAAAATTAGTTTGAAAGGGAAAAAACCAAATTGATTATATTTATTAATATTATGCTGTAAAAAAACTCATAGCGGATCTATATTATAACATGACAATGCGGATCCAGGATTCTCAGGTCATAGGGTCACAGTGTAAAAGTGTCGAAATTTTTTAGGCTAAACTGCTAAGGCATTTTGTAGAACAAATGAGTCATTTTTTATCCCTTTTTTTTTAAAAAATAATAATAAAAAAAAAAAAAAAAAAACAAAAAAAACACACACACACACACTAATACTCTACCATGAACCCCAACCTACCCTAGAAACCCTCTGTCTAATAAGCGAAGAAGAAGTTTTTTTTTTTTTTTTTTTTTTTTTTTTTTTTTTTTTTTTTTTTTTTATGGAGATTATTTATTTATAGATTATCACTTAAAATTTAAAATTTTGAGCTATCTTTTCTTCCTTTTCTTTCTATGTCTTTTACAAATAATTGTTTCCTACGAATCACTTTTAATTTCCAAATAAAAATCTCAATAATCACATCAACACATAATAAAGCTAGAAACAATAATAATAAATCAACTTTTTAGAGCAATAATTTAATTAAAGGATCAAGGAACAATAAGACCTGGATTTGTGTGCTTGCTTGCTTAATGAAATGAACATATTTTCAATTACCAAAAAAGAAATGAACATATTTTTGAGTTAGAGACTTAGACCAGCCCGTTTGACCCAAAAAAAAATACTTGGACATTGGCCTACTTTTCTTTATTTTATTTTATTTTTGTTTTTCGTTGCTACAACTACAAGCCCATCACTTTGTGCTTAGTGCTGCGTCAGTATCTGGCCTACCACTGTTTATTTTTTAAGTTTTTTGTTGCAGCAAAGGCTGCTTTCTCCGCTGCGTGCTTCCACTTCTCTTCTACAAAGTTGTTTCTTTTTCTGCGCGCAGGCCTTTCTGGCCTTTCCTCAAGCATTTTGTGTGCATTTGAGGTCGTCACATGGGGTCGTCTCTGACCTCCACAGGCTGTCCACAGCCACATTTTCGGCCATCTCATGGGGTCATGTGACCGGGTAACCCCCCTAGATGGAAGAAGATTTTCTTTGAAAACTAGTTTTGCCCTCTTGTCCCTGAATGGGTCCGCCCAGCATGAAGGTGCAATGGCCACACTCAAACTTGTATGACATCTAATGGATTATAATATGGACCACGTCTGTAGTACTGTACATATATCCAATAATTGTAGGTAGATAGCTACTTATCGTGACCCTGTCTGTCTAGTAGGAATAACAATGAGTTTGCACCATTAATAATGCACCGCAGGAATAACAATACTACTCTACGGATGAGTTTCCTCATCTTCAGGACTCCGTCATTCTGCACCAATGCATACAAAAAGAAGATTTGAGTATATATATACAAACAAAGCTGTTTTAAGTTTTTATAATGGTGTATTCGGGGTGTACTAAGGGTATTTTTGGTAGTTAAATAAGATGTACTTAGGAAATTTTACATTTTGATTTCAATATTATGGTGTACTTAGTTAATTTTAAGGTTCGTTTAGCAACACTCTTTAGATATTATCATTTTTTTAATTGAAATGGGTTGAATTAAAAAGGTTTTTTAGGTTTTAGACATAAAAAAAATTTCACTTTTGGAAAAAGCCAAAACTTTTTCAAAAAAGACAAAAAAAACCGCTCAACTTTCAAATCAAAGACATGCAAATGTATTGGATTTCTTAGGAAATCTAAAAATAAATAAGGGCATTTTTGTCCATTTTTGCTTCTTTTAAAATTTTTCTCTCTCCTTTTGCTTTTTCCAAAATGTGCACTCAAATCTTGCCCATATTCTCCAATGGAGACACCTACAGGGTGATTAGATAGCAAACATATATATAATGATTCAAAAAATATCAATGATATTACAGTTTTTATAATAATAAAAATATCTATTGCCAGAGTTCCTATTTGATTGATGCGATTTAGCATGTTAAGAGCAAATTAATAGATCTGAAATTAATGCGACATGGAATGGAATATATGTTACATTAAATTAAGAAATGAGTGAAGCTAGCTTTTCTTTTATTTCGTCTTCATCTGTAATTTGTGATTTAGGTTGGGTTTTTATGTTTAGTTAGGTGGGTCTCTTCATCTGTAATTTGTGATTTAGGTTGGGTTTTTACGTTTAGTTAGGTGGGTGTTTTAAGATTTCTTTCGGGCTTACTCTTCCTAAGGTCCCATTTGGTTTATGAAAAAGGAGGCTTACGAATGGTGAATATCTACACATGGTGGATGTTATGTTAGAGACAAGACGTATAACAATTAATCCTATTTGTGTGAAGCTTTTACGTTCTGAATTATACACTTCCAAAATGGTCCATATCCATCATCTTATTACCTCTACTGTTTCATCTACCTTGGGTTTGTCTTGCTTTGCCTTGTGTTGAGATCGCATGCATTGCCTTCCCAATTTCTTTCACTTATTCTCGCCCTTTACTTCTGGTAATTTCTCTGCCTCCTTTAACGTTCCTTTTCACTTGGATTGGGCTCCGATTTATCCTTTTCTTTAGTTAATTTCAATTTGGGAATCTTGGATCTCTTATTTTCTGATTTTAATTTCAATTTTTTAAAATCTTAAAAATAGTTTGGAGTTCAATACCAAAGAAGTTTTTTAGATCTTAAAATTAGTATTTGAAAACTCACATTTTAAAAAAGAATTATGTTTTTTGAGTCCAATTTTTTTAGTAGGATACCAAATATGACCTCAATTATTGAGCTTTTTTTTTCCTGAAACTTAAACCTTGACAGGATGGGTTATGTTCATGAAAAGAGATTGAAAGATGGGGTGAAATTTGTCTTTAGGACATTGTAATTCTTGCAAGCCTCAATTGCTAAAGTTGTCAATATTTCTATCTATTTGTGTTTGCTTATTTACATTAATTTCATGTAAATTTGTTATTGTATTTGATTATTACAATTTTGTTGAGAATTATTGTAATCTAAATTCATATTTTCTATTGTTTCATTTTTTTTTAATTTTTTTTTTTTTTAACAAAAGTTGAAAAGAAAGTTGAGGGAGATTGGCTACTTTCACCACCAATACAAGGGCTGACCCATAACTTTGAGCCAAAAGGACTTACGAGTGCCACCCAACTACCAACTGCCACCAGTATGGATTTATGTAAGATTTAGCATTGCAATAATTGATGTACTTGCACTATGCCAGAAATGACCTTTAGCAACAGATATATTGCCTATTTACCCATCCTATCGTGGTATTTGTGACATATGCCTATATACATTTCTATTGGATATGAGAATGAGTTTTTGAGTTGTGTGTGATTGTGTGAGGTTGGGTTGGTAGAGGGGTAATTTCTTGCCATTGTGATTCTTTATAGAAACAAAATTGATGATAGAATGTAGAGACATAGAAATGTGACTTTGTTGGCCATTGAAATTTTTGAGTAATGTTATGTGAAACTTGCAGCAAATAAAATTGAAGAATCCATAATTTATATTGCGGATTGTAAGGCTCAATCACAGCCAAGGGCGAATCCACGTATATGCTAGCATATGCTCTAGCACAATGCTGACTTTTGAGATTAGGCTTATTGTGTAGGCTCAATATAGACCAATCAAAGAAATCAGCCCGCCATGGACAAGAAATCAGCTGGCTGCAAGAAGAAAGAACAGAGAGATGTAGCAGACGAAGAGAGAAGAAAGAAAAGAAGAAGAGAGGAAGAAGGAAAAAGAATAGAGAGAGAGAAGAGGAAAATAGAATAAAAAAAAGAGATGGAGAGATTAAACAAATGGAAAGAAAGAGAGAAAGAGGAAATAGAATAAAAAAGAGGGGGAGATATGTGTTTCGATGGGATGTGTTTTTATTTTGTCAGGTGCACTACCCAATAAAAGGTGATGTTTTTATTTTATTTTTACTTCAATTCCTTCTAAATATTTGTTCTTTTTTTCTTTCTTTGTTTCCCTTAAATTTCTAAATATTTCAACAATATTATCAATAATTTCAACATTTTTTCTGTTTCAAATGTCGTATACTAACAAAAAGTTATAAATATGATGAAAAAAATATACTGAAAAAAGAGTGCTTGTAAAAATAAAAAATTGTAACAAACAAGGGCTTACCCAAAAAAAAAAATTTAGCCTACCCCTACAAATATTTCTGAGTCTGCCATTTATCAACGCAGAGATTAGGAAGTTAATGCATGATGACATGCTTACCAAGTCTAGGCGATTTCAGGTCTTTTCTTAGGCTTAAAAAAGCTTTTCATCTCGAAAGCAACCTTTATAATTTAACCAAACATTAATCCCAAGTTATTGTCTTGGAAAGTGACACTATATCTATCCATTTAAGACCAAATCTTGTTACTGCACATAATATCTTGGACAAGTTTTGAAATTCCTTTACCAATTATCATCTTCCTTTAAGAAAAAGAATAGTGGGAAAATCTGAAGAACCTAATTAGAGGTGATAAATTATAATGAATGCTACTAGAAAAAAGGAAGGAAGTAAGGGATATGTATATATATATTTAAACACACTTATGGTACCAGTGAGACTTAGGCTCCTTTTGGGATTGCTTTTTTGGCCAAAAACCTGCTTCACTTTAAAGTTAAGTAATTTAAGATGTTTGGTAAAAAGTAAAATATCTCGATTATTTTAAAAATAATGGCCTTTTGACAGCAACTTTTAAAAGAAAGCTATGCTTTTCAAAGCTGCTTTCAAAAGAAGCATAGATAAGCCTTTAATTAATTATTTAAATTCCCAAATACCATCATTAATTTTTAAAAATGACATCACCTTCTCCACCAGCACCACCACATCCTCCTCCGCCGCCACCACCACCACAACCACCACCTCCTCCTCTACCTCCATCACCACCACCACTACGCCGCCACTGTCGCCATCACCGCCATCTCCTCCTCCTCAAACTCTACCACCACCACCTCCACTTCCATAACTGTCATCACCACCACCACCACTACCACAACCACCTTCATCACCACCACCACCATCACCACTTTCACCACCACATGATTAGCCCATAACACTTTCAACATCATGTCTATTTTAGTCATTATTCACTGTTATAACAGTTTTATATTAAAATTTATCAAACAGTTTTGACACTGATTTTTGTACTAACAATACTTTAAAAATATTGTTTACCAAACATGGAGCTGCTTTACTTTACAGTTAATTATTTTCAAAGCATAACATAAGCAACTTTTTTTAAAAGTGATAGAAATCCCAAACTGGACCTTTGTGCATACATAAAAAGAAGCTCCTCTTTTTTCTTTTCTTTTTTGGTTGAAGGGAATGAGATTTCATTGCCAAATAAATATACAACTTACAAGGAAGCCCAAATACCAAAATCAGAAAATAGAAAAACAGGGGCTCCATAACAAAATAAACATCCAACCTAGAATACTAAAATAGCATGCCCAAAACAACAAAAGCCCAAAAATTACCAAAACTCTAAAATATAACCCTAAACGAAGCCAACCGTCATCACCACTAGATACGCCACCGTGCCACAAGAAGAATGAGGTCCAGGAGAACCAAGAAAGGAGATCTGTAGAGTGTGGATATGGGGGAGCAAGCCACCATGCATCATACTCAAGCGATCTATCAAGTAGTAGTCAAAATTGACCATAGATTTATATAGCCCACAAGTGCAGATCCAAGTGTTAGATTTGAGAATGAGTTGTTGGAGTAAAACAATTGTAGCAATCCAGTGGCAAACCAAGTAACTTTTAGGGTTAGAGGACTTTCGGTTTTGAGATTTGGTGGGGGAGAGACACGGGTCGATGGAGGAGTGGAGGGATGAGAGGAAAGAGAGATGAGGGAGATGCAAGGGATGTAGAACAAAGGGAATGGAAGTTCATAGGGAGAAGTAGTAGAGGATCTCTAGGTCAACATTTGAAAATGCAGAGAAAAGGCTTTTGAAAGGAAACACATAAAGTAAAGAAAGAACCCACACAAAAGGAAGCCACATAAAAGGAAGCTTTAGATGTAAGCTTTGGGCTTTGAAAAGGTTGTATAAATAATTGGGTTTCTCATCTTTACTGATAAGATTCTAGAATAAGGCTTGGTCACCAAGTCTTTCTTTGAGTTCCCTTGGACTTTGATAGCACAAGTGCTCTCAAAAATCCCATTACAGGGCTTAGAAGAGCTGTAATGGGATTTGCCATGGATAGCCAAACTTTTATCCTTATTCAAACCAAGAGTGCCTTGCATAGAGTTGAGTGGCATAAATGATCCTTGCACATCTTCCACTCTCAAGGGATCAAAAATTGCTTTATTGATGTCAGCAAGCAACTCCGTTGGGGAGTCAAATGCATTTGTAGAATTGAAAAACATCTGGAATGCTTTGAGGCAGTGAAGGTGAAGTTGTTTGCATGCTTCTGGCATTTCATTACTACTCAGAGCCAGTTCTAGAAACTCTTTCTTCTTTTCATCCAATGTCTTCTGTACAATTGCTATTGATTCTTCAACCCCCAAATTTGGATTTTCCTTCATGTGTAGCAGAACGAGGTTTGGCTTTCCCTCCTCTTGCTCCCTCTGCAATTATACCATTAGCCAACTGAAAATTGAAACATATTGACAATTAATTAAGAATTTAGTCATTAAATTAATATGCACCTGGTAGCTTCTAATGTCATTCAAAAGCCTTGTCAAAAGCATAAGTGAATTTGTAAGTGGCTGCCTTTGAGGGCACTTGAGGATGTCTATTTCTGGAGGTGGATTCAGCAGAAAAGCAGCTGGAAGAAGAATGGTCTGTGAAGCAATAGAGCTTGTGGCCACTTGGAGGTACTCAACTGTTGATGGGGCATGCCCATTTCGGCTCCACTCTGCTTCCTTTAACCAGCTTGCAATTGTTTGGCACCACTAAGATTCATTTGGTAAAAAGTTAAAAATAAGTAACAAACTTTTTTACTTTTTACCATAGATCTAATGCGTGTAAGAAAATTTTGTCAACTGAAGTTTGAAAGTAAAGTCTTACTAGATCCTGGAGATATGCCTTTATGTCATATCCATTTTTATTGAAGAATTGCCCAGAAATGTCATCAACAAGGTCTTTGAGAGCATTGAATATAGTTTTGCCATGTCCAGTCAGGCCTTTTGGCTCCCATCTGATTTTATATGATACCAACATTTAGATAATATTGACAAAATATTTTTGAACGCAAACTATATTTTATATAAAGTCGTACTCATAACACTACGCATACCGCATAACAGTGAGTGTTATAGCTAAAGTATACAAGAATCATTGTTTAACATTACATTGTACCTGTTGATGGCATTGGCAAGAGCATCCAATTCATCCATTGAACCTTCCCTGTCAAAAAAATCATCAGCAACTGTAACAAGAATTGCACCCTTCACAAGTGCCAGCCGTACATCTGAAAGGGAAGAGTTTGATGCGGTTGAAGCAACTGCAAAATGGCAGTACGTGGTTTTCTGTCGAGCAAATCCCATGTCCGCAAGACCCATGTCCTTTGACCACCTGCATTATTTTTCACCACACAAAAGGAAAAAAAAATGGTTTCACTTTTGATGACTGATTAAAATAAGATAAATAAAACAATTAGGAGAGTTTGTACCTTTCTAACTCCTTCAATTCATTTCTGAATACGGACTGTCTCAGTGTATAATTCTCAATGGCAAGTTGTAGCAAAGTGGCATTGCTTTGACATGATAGTAATCTGCAGGGAATAATTAATCAAGTAATTAACGGTAATTTATCTGATTGTGAAAATTTGACTGCCTTTAATCTAATTGTAGTATTACTAATTACCTATAAGATAAGGCATTTCCTGTCCATGGACCAAGAGTTTCTTTCCTCTCAATGCACCTCCTGTGCTCTAGATGATCCAACCGTGCAAGCCATGGGATACTAAGTTCATGCTTAATCTACACAAGGGAAATATGCAACAAATTAAGGAGCTGATTAAGTAACTGATTAAACTTATCATTAACAAATTTAAATGAACAATAATGGCCAAACTTTTACCATATGTTTTTAAAATTTTGTGAAAAACACGTGCGTATTTTTCTCGTCTCTTCGCAAATAATATAAAATATACCTGTTCTTGAAAATTAGTCATAGTAATAGGTCGGACCAAATTTGCAGAGTTTTTTATTGTTTCCTTTTCTAGTATTCTTCTTGAGAATGCCCTGGCATCCTTAAGCTGATTTTCTCCTATAAAAGTAACATCAGTTGCCCTGTGTACATTATACATGGCACTCAAAAAAACCTCATGATGCTCTTCTATATACGCCACTATATCTTCATCCTTGAGGAACCTGCAGAACTTCTCTGCATATAATTGCAAAAAACGTAAATTAATATTTAATTAAAAACGTCCAGTGTGCAATTCAATTAATAAAAAGGGCTAACGACAAAAGTCCCCTTAAAGGTTTAAGTTCATTCTCAATATGGCCCTAGAGTATACAGTAACTAATAAACATATATGTAATTAACATTGATCCTTACCAGGAGAAACTCTATAACCATGTAGTCTTAGAAGTCGAAATGCGAGAGAATGTGTATAGAGTTGTAGTGGCAACGCATGCTTTGCCATACTCTTTGGTTCTTCGCAGCTGATGTAACTTCTGCTTTGTCAATTAGAAAAAATAATTAATCAACCAGATTAATTAAATTTACATGTTAATTATCTTTATATATATATATATATATATATGCTTAATTAATGTTGAAGATTAGGGCTGGGTGTCACCTGTAAACTTGGCCCAGCAGACTTGTAAGCTCCTCCATTAAATGCTCTGCCAGCCCCAGCCTCTCAATCTGGTTAATTAGATGAATCTTTACAAGGTCTTCATCAAAGGGGTAGACCGTAGGAACTGTACACGTACCAAAATTGTTCTACTATGTTAGCTCATGTAGGTTTTTTTATTTTATTTTTATATATAAAGTAAAAGGCAGAGAATGGTGAAACATTCAAAATACCAGAAAATGTCCTTGGTTAATTCAAAAATTAAGAATTGAAAATATTAATTAAATGAGAATAATATTGTAAATTCACAAAATTTTTCATATTAAAAAAATCAAATTATAGGCCCTATTTTTATGAAACATAACTATCATACCATGTTATATTTTCTTAATTATAAAATAAATTTTAAAAAAAAGCCTATCGCATGCGTGGAAGTGCGTGCAGAGAGGCTAGTTTTTAATAAAACCGAAATTGGGGAGGGGGACTTGAACACATAACCTAGGTATATGAAAAACTGTGTTCAATCACTTGAGATACAAGCTTATTACTATTAACTCATTTGTCATTTAGGAAAAATTATTCTCAACTACTTGAAATACAAGCTCTCTTGCTATTTAGTTAATTTGTCATTATTTAATATATCAACACACGCATGCAACATCAGTAATATAGGTGACAAACTACGTAGGCCAACAATGACATCATGTAATACAAAATATTAAAAGAAAACTACGTACCTCCATAACCACATGTTTGGACAATAGAATTCAATTTCACCAAAAACTCCTTGTTTCCTGTCTTCATGAAGGCATATGCAATGGCTGATGGGGATTGGATTAACCCGTCCTCAAGATATTTTAACATGCTTGCTGGATAATACTGTTGCTGATCACAACCAGACACCCACCTTCCCAAAACAGAAAACTAGCTTAGATTAATTTTCATAATTGGGATATTAGGCCCGGCAGGAGAAAAACTTTGTTGTAACGAGAATAACATAATTTTGCTTTCCTCTATCAATCACGCTATACCACGTGAAAAAATTATCACGCATGTCATAGCGTTATTGGCCGGAATAGTCAAAAGAAAACATGCAAGAGTTGACACTTGACTGGATCGGTGGTGGGGCTTAGGAAATTGCACGGCAACATGTTGTTTGACTGAAGAGAAACTCTCATATAACCGGGATAGCACTTTTTGCTATCTCCGGCCAATAATGCAATGATATGTAGGATAACTTTTCTACGTGTCATTGCATTATTAACCAGAGATAGCACCATGTTACATGTAAGTTTTTTCGGTCTGACTGGCCAAATTAAGTCCATCATAAAGTGTACTTCGTATTAAACATAAAGAGAAATTAAAATTTAGAACTACCTCTGCGTTTTGAATATTTGTTGTCTCTCCAGGAAGACTTGTTCCACCAGCGCTGTTGACCCATTAGAAAAGTAAACATGTAGGCCCTTGGTTTCTGCAAGTTCAATCATTGCGGGGAAAACTATTGCAAACCACTCAAGAAAAGAACCGTTCTGCTCTTCCAAGAGCTTCTCTGTGTTTGCATGGATGAATGCCAACCCTAAACATGCATATACACAGTCGAGTCAACAAACACAACAAATTAAGAAAAGTTTGTAGCAATTAGTTATATGCAAATTGGGTATTTTTCATAATTGGTTACTTTCTTTTTAAAGTCTAGTTCTCTTGAATTAAGCTACTGAAATAGTGTAATGTTCGTTGCATGTAATGCAATAGTAATTGAAACAATCCAATAATGATTAGAGAAAATGAAAAGAACCGGACTTTAATAAAATCAGGACGTCCGGATTAGAGAAAAACTATATATATATATATATATATGCACGTACCTTTCTGGATGGCATCGTGGCCAACATTCCATGTGGTAAGTGCAACAATGCAAGCAAGAGTTGAAGTGAGGCACTCAATGGTGGGATGAGCAATATTCTCACCCCAGGAGCCTCCTCTGTTTTGGTGTTGGAGCACCCAATCCAAGCACCCCTGAAACAATGGTTGATCTGACTGTTGAGGGTTAGAAACCATTGAGAGCCAAGCAGTGTCATACGGAGAAGGAGGCACAAGAGAATAAACATCAACTTTTGATGACGCTAAGAGATCTTGTTTAACCTTCGTTACAAGATTCTTAACTGAAGATTCTTGCAAATCCATGCAAATTTCTATTTTTTATTATTATTTAGCGTACGTTAGTGTTCACCTCACACGTCTTTGATTATTTCTTTGTGTAGATTCGTATAATTTGTGTGGTATTTATAGACTTTAAGTCAAACCATTCAAAATGTGTATATATTTCCATAAATGTTTTTTAAATTTAAGGGTTCTTAGATGTAGGTCCGATTTGATCAAGATGTAATGGATGTATATGGTCGACATGCTGTTAGTTTTCAATTGCAATCCAATAACCTGCCTCGTCAAATAAGCAAATAGTATATCTACAATTTTGAAGTAATTTACAACATATGCCACTATTAGAAAATGGCAAGTCTTAAAAACACCTCCTAAAATTAAGGGGCCTCTTACAATCAAGTCTATGTGAAACAAATCTTTGGCAATTCATGCTTAACAAATTCAGCGTTTTTGTTATATACATATATACCTTCAAGGCATTAGTTTTTTTTTCTTAGGGTTTCCAAAGCAATGTTCATGTGCAAGTGCGAGTATACCTGTTGCGGAGGTGTGAATTTATTTTCCCGAGCTAGAATAGAGGGATTATGAATTTAAAGATCCATACCAGAGGTATTATATGAGTTTTAATTATCTGCAGTAGAGGTGGCTTGTGTGTTTAATTAGCTCGACTAGATGTAATTTATGGGTTCCATTACCTTGACTAGAGGTGTATCCATAAGTACATTACCTATTGGTAAGGTATGAAATTTCCAGAAACTCTAATTTAAAGAAGGTTAAAGTTTCAAACAGAGTTCTTGAAATCTCATAATTTACTCAAATTATAACTTATTTTTTACCTTGTTTTGGCTGATCTTAGATCTTTATTATTCCGTTTTTTCTCCGAAACTTTCAGTTTGATTATGAGGACTCTCCCATATGCATAAGGGAACTCAGAACCAAATTAAAAATCAATTTCTACTGTGTCGAGTAGTGGTATGAATGGCTGGCCACTTTTGGAGTTCGACCAAATACTCGTGAATGCCCTCAATTGTATTGAGGTACTTCTGGTCCCGTCCATTCCAGAGTCAGACCACATTAATATTGTGGGTTTCCACGAAATGTCTGGGCAAGTGCTGGGATAGTTTAAGGTAATGAAATCAAGGCTAGTTACACTATGGAAGCATGCATGCGTGCACTTCATTAATTATAATAAGGATAACACCTGGAATTCTAATTGTCTTTTGATTCTTTTTCTTAGTGTTTACACATGAAAATTCTTCGTGTTGGATGTAGAGTTTCTTTGTCTGGACTTAATAATTTAAAATTTTGTCGATTTGGTGGACCTGATCCAGCCGCAAATCTGATGCTTTCATTTCTATATTCAAATGACAATTCAGGATCTTCTGTCTCTAGCTAGATGCCCGAGGGCCAAGACAAGCTTGCAGACCGACATATATGAATTTCGTCGCAACCTGCTTACACAGTTGTTCTGATAGCTTCTTGACCACTACACAACGTTCAACACAATGTGCAACGTAATTTTATGGCCCAAAACATGGTATTGTTGAGAGGTAGACCAGACACATTCAAGACATTGATGTTTTGCATTATGACATGGATTTTATTTATTATTATTGATATTATACCGTAAAAAACTTGTGGTCCATTCATATCATAACATGTACATAGAGGTGATATGATCACACTCAAATTTCTATGACATTTAGTGAATTAGAATAATATATATATATATATATATATTCTAAATGTGTGTACTAGATTTTTTGTGGCCAAAATAAAAGCTATACGGGAAACAAACATCATATATGTCTAGTAGGACCAGAATATATGTGTATTTTCTGAAGGATTGGCATTTGCAGATTTCGGCAATCTAGCTGGCTATCTAGGTTAACTATATAAACGCAACAAGGTAATGACCAAGTTAAGCAACCTTTTCTTTTTCTTTTTTGAGGATCTTTTCCTATTAAGAGTGGCGATCAATAACATACTAAATTCATACACATTAATCTTTTCTGGAGGGAACATTCACTCCAAACTACTACACTACGTACACTAATAAATCCTTTGCAAGTAACCTTTGACCATATCGTCTAGAGCATGAATTCTCATTCTAATTTGTCAACGTACCGTCCCAAGTATATGTTCCATGTGCATTATGATTAATTGTGTACTTCACGTATCATACAGCCACCAAATGCAAATCAATCAACGTCCAATTACAACTGGAATATAGGAAATGATGATTTTGAAAGTTTTTCTTTATGATATAAGCATATATATATATATATATATATGCTCGCGTAGACTTGGTCCATCCATCATTATGACCTCAACAACGACAAGTCGTGCTTTGTTTGTTTTGCCAAGACCCATGCATGCGTAGACTTGGAATACCAAATTTGGAGTTATGCTCGCGGCGGCTGTAACAGCAAACGAAAATGCATGATCAATTAGCTCCTAGTCTATTGAAAGTTTAAGCTTATCTTATAGGCATAGGTCAGACCTTTTTTTTTCTTTTTTTTTCTTTTTTTCTTTTTTGTGGTCAGAAACAAGTTTCATTGATATAGAAACTCAGAGCCAGTACATAAGTGAACTCAAAAAAATAAGCTCAAAGAAATGCAACACAAAAGGAATAAAGCCACTATAGCCATAAAACTTATTAGGCATCCCCAATCATAGCCTCTAAATGAGGCTGTAACAAGGGCGGAGCTAGAATTGTAAAATTAGAGGGGCCGAAATAGAAAATACAAGTATATAAAACACCTAAGTATTCAATACTTACATGTTTAGAGCTAAATATTTTTAATGAAGTCATGTCTAATTTATTTTAGAGGAAATTTTAACTTAAAATTTAAGTTGTTTATTACAAATTCAATATATTATATATAACATAATAGAGGAGTGATAAAAATATGGAGGGGCCAGGGCCACTCCAGGTCTAGGAGTGGCTCCGCCACTGGCTATAAAAATAGTGGATATAGCCTCATTTAGAGCTCCGATGAAATTTTTTGGACTTTAAAGGTATCTTTTCCACAATAGTGTTGAGAGTATTTATCCCATATTGAAAAGTTAAGGGATCTAGCCTGGGTTTATAAGGAGTTGGGTTACTCCTCCCATTGCCAATTGGTTTCTAGGTGGAACCTCAACTTTCTTCATTGTATCAGAGCAATGCTTCACATGTTGAGTCCAACGACCACACGTGCTCCCACGTCACCCAATATGTGTTGTTCACGTGTTGGGGGGAGGTGGTTTGCCCCTCCTCCCCTCCCCTCCTCTTCCTCCTTATTCCTCCTTGAATCACACTTCTCTCCTTCTCGCCCTTTTTCCATTCTGGTGGGATGAAGACCATGGGCATGATTTCCTTTATCACCACCATCTTTACCCTACAGGTCCTGCTCCATATCGACCCAAAATCCATGGCTCATATGGATTCCTTCACCTCTCCTTTGATCTGGCCTCATCTTTGGTTTGTAGCTGTAAATTTTAAACACGTTTTGGCGTGTATTTATTGGAAGGTGTGTAGAGCTCTAGTTCAGGTGCTTGCACCACCTCCTTCTAGGTTCTTGGTTCTTTTCCTCCTGGTTGAGGAATGGGTTTTCTCATTCCTTTTTTGTTCGCTGCTGTCTTGGATGTATTGGTTGGGTTAATTATGGATCTATTAGTGAATCTCGGGTGGGGCTATGTTTTGAGGGATGTTTGGCTTGGTTTGCTAATCTACGAGTGTTTGGTTCTTCATGGTGGTGATTGGTGGTTTGTCCATTTACAGTTGTGGAGTTTCTCTTTGCTAGTGGCGGAGGCTTGGTGTTTCACTTTGGTTGTGGCGGCTAGGTTTGTTTTATTTTATTTATTTATGTATTTTATGTTTAATGTGGGCTTTATGTTGAATGTGGGTGTAATGCCTCTTTGTGGGCTATATGCCTTTATGTGGGCTAAATGACTTTTTGTTGGCTTTTGACATTTTAGTTTTTGGCTCGGGAATATGATCTTCATGCTATACTGTACTGGTTTTAGCTAGATTTGTTCATGTTTGTTTTTTGGCTGATGCTTTTGCGCAACTTTGTTTGTACTGTTCTATGCCCTTTTTGGAGTTTGCAATAAATTGCAATTTTGACAAACAGAAAAAAAAAAAAAAAACAAAAAACAAAGACCCCCATTAATGGAAAGGCTCTCTATCTACCTAGATGCCCGAGGGCCAAGACAAGCTTGCCGGCCGACATATATGAATTTCGCAACCTGCTTACACAGTTATTCTAATAGCTTCTTGACCACCACACAACGTGCAACGTAATTTTATGGCCCAAAACATGGTATTGTTGAGAGGTAGACCAGACACATTCAAGACATTGATGTTTTGCATTATGACATGGATTTTATTTATTATTATTGATATTATACCGTAAAAAACTTGTGGTCCATTCATATCATAACATGTACATAGAGGTGATATGATCACACTCAAATTTCTATGACATTTAGTGAATTAGAATAATATATATATATATATATATATTCTAAATGTGTGTACTAGATTTTTTGTGGCCAAAATAAAAGCTATACGGGAAACAAACATCATATATGTCTAGTAGGACCAGAATATATGTGTATTTTCTGAAGGATTGGCATTTGCAGATTTCGGCAATCTAGCTAGCTATATAGGTTAACTATATAAACGTAATATTTTTCTTTTTCTTTTTCTTTTTTGAGGACTTTTGCCTATTAAGAGTGGCGATAACATACTAAATTCACACACACTATACGAATGCTATGACTCGAACCCAGAACCTTTCTTGAAAAAGAATATTTACACCAAATTATTACACTACGTATACTAATGGATTCTTTGCAAGCAACCTTTGACCATATCGTACAGAGCATAAATTCTCATTCTAATTTGTCTTTTTTGACCTCCAACGTACCGTCCCAAGTGTGGTTCATGTGCATTATGATTAATGTGTACTTCACGTATCATACAGCCACCTAATGCAAACCAAACGACATCCAATTACAATTGGAATATAGGAAACGATGATTTTGAAAGTTTTCTTCGTTCGAGATAACTTTACTTTGATCTTCCATTATTGGCATTGCATGGTAGATTATATGATGGGCCGCAAACAATATATGCATCATCAGGTCTGGTCTTGAATTTTGGGTGGTCTTAGGCGATAAATTAAATGAGGCCTCTTCTCTCAGTATACAATTGCGAAAAAAAATAACAAATAAAATGATTTTATGTAGCGCGTAGAGCGCGTGAATAAAAGAGGTAGTATGCATTATAATAGGACATATCTCCATAATAAATAAATAAAATTCATATTAGATATTTAATATCATGAAGGAAACTACAAATTTACAAACCAACATTCCAGCAACTAATAATGGGAACATGTCCCTGAAATTGGTAATTTGTGTTCTCAAAAGATACATTAAAACTAAGTATTTGTTCAAAATACTAAATCTTTTCCCTTAAGATTGGCTTCTTGTTTCAGGCTTCATCACATGACTTTACGTGCAAAATCCTCTTCGTGGTTTGCAAAAAGAATCATACAACATAAGAAAAGTAACAAATGGTAGCACAAATGGACAAAGAAACAATAATAAGTAACAACATACATATTTCTGAAGACATAAAACTGAAAAAAAAAAAAAAAAAAGTAAATCATTTCTTCCATATTATTTTCATTTTCACTGAGATCACCAACCCCTTCATTAAGTAAATCATCAGCTGAATCTTCAATTGATGAACTAGTTTTTAAAAACTTATCAAGAGCTCCTTGAGTTTGAATCATTTTTTCTATTTTTCTCTTTTTATTTCTTTTTGCACTTCTAGATTCATGTTTTCTAACCATTTTTCTAGTGCAACTCTTAAGTTTAGAAAGTGAAAAAAAGACAACCAATAAACAAAACAAACACATCAAACACAACCAGTACAACAAACACAACCAATAAACTAAAGTGTTACCAAAAAAATAAAAATAAAATTAAGCAGCAGGCATATCTGAGACTGAGCTCATGCATGATATAAGCATATGCATATGATCTAAAATGTACGACGCGTAGATGACATATATATTAATCGTTTCAATAAAGTCAATGGTGCTTTATTTCAATCTAAATTAGTTTTCTCTGAATACAACAAATCCATAAGAGCAATTAATCTTATTTGTGTGAAGCTTTTACGTTCTGAATTGTACACTTCCAAAATGGTCAATCTATCATTATGACCTCAACAACGACAAGTCGTGCTTTGTTTGTTTTGCCAAGACCCATGCATGCGTAGACTTGGAATACCAAATTTGGAGTTATGCTCGCGGCGGCTGTAACAGCAAACAAAAATGCATGATCAATTAGCTCCTAGTCTATTGAAAGTTTAAGCTTCTCTTCTAGAAATAGGTCAAACCCTGATTTATTTTTATTTTATTTTTGTCAGAAACAAGTTTCATTGATATAGAAATTCAGAGCCAGTACATCAAAGTGAACTCAAAAAAATGAGCTCAAAAGGAATAAAGCCACTATAGCCATAAAACTTATTAGGGCATTTTCAATCATAGTCTCTAAATGAGGCTCTAAAAATGGTGGATAGAGTCTCATTTAGAGCTCCGATGAAATATTTTGGACTCTAAAGGTATCTTTTCCACAATGGGGGCTCTATATTTGGATTTTTATGGCGTAATTTGATTTATGGGAATTTTTTTTATATTAAAATTTTAATAACAAAATAATCAAATTTACACGAGATTCTGAAACGAAAAACACACATATTATTAAGACTTTGAAAGTAGAAACAAATGTGGTGAATGATATTGGTGGTGTGAAAATTTTCAAAAAAAGAGGTGCATTTTATATGGAAAATTGAATTGCTTAAATAATCAAAAAATAAAAAAAGAAAACTGATGTTGGTATATTGAATTTCTTAAAGTTGCCATTGGTTTTATTTTTATTTTTTTGGTCAGAACTAAAGTTCATTAGAAACGCACAAAAATACAACATAAAAATGAGAACCAACAAATTGAGCTCAACGTCAAAGCAAAAAGGCCAGAGGCCCAAATGCCCACAACAAGCCTAAAGCTCATAAAGACATTAAGCCCACCCACATAAGCCCAAACAAAAGGCCGAAATAGCTGACAAACCCTAAACAAAACTCAACTGAGTCGCCGCCGCCAACGCTTGAGACAACACCACTGGGACAAGTTAAGGGGATTGGCTGCCACAACCAAGGGGCACAAAGTGAAAAAAACGCACAACCTACAAATACCCTAAAATTCCACATATTACATAAACACAGACAAGAAAAAAGAAGCCACCACATGAAGCTCAACACCTCCCAAATCAAAACTGATAATGCACCAGAACAAACACAATAACCAAACAAACAACTACATAATAGAAGGAGGTGGTGCAGGCACCTGAGCAAGAGCAAGAGGTTGAACTCTACAAATCTTCTGAGTTGTACGCAAGAAGATGTGTTTCCGACTAGCCGAAACAACCACATGGTGAAGCCAAATCAATAATGAAAAGAAAAATTAAGTGGGAAAAGATAGGACCGAGATTAAAGAGAAGAGATTTGAATGGAGTGGGTAGGAAAGATAAAAGGAAAGGGATGGTGGAATTGACAACTGAATACAATGGATGAGAAATATAGAGATAGTTGGGGAATAAAGAAAGTCGGAGGCATAAAGCCTCAAAGTTCAAGTAGAGCTCGAGCAAAACACCCACACACAAAAAGGGTGAAGGGGGCCAATAGATCTTCACAAAGAGATCCACTGGAAACAGGCAGCATGTAGAAGGCAAGAGAAGAACCACTAGAGGAAGGGGAGGATGAAGGGACCTCCTTCCCCCTAAGTCGTGCAACGCATACTTAAATTTTATCTAAGGAAGTAGTTTATGAAACCCATTATAGGTTCACTAAGCTAAATGGGCAATCAACCTGGATTGTTGTTTGTGCATGCGCTTATGGGCGATTAGATGAAGCAACCTTTTTCCTTCCATGTGGGGCCCGCTTAGGCTTAAGGATCTCTATCCATATCCACATATTTGGAGACCTCTCCAACGAGGCTTCATCATTTAGAGCCCAAAATCAATGCCACTGGAGATGCCTTTTTGGGTCTTGGGCTATATAGTTGAGAGCCTCATGGTGGTTGCAAGAATTCTATAGTGAGAGCCTTATACATGGCCCTTAGGTGATGTCATATCTCTTAACTGTTAGATCAAATTGGTTAGTCATTGGATCAAATTGGTTTATTCTGATCCAACAGTTAAGAGATATAACCTCACATAGGAGTCATATATAAGGCCTACACTATAGAATGACTCATGGTGGTTGAGTCTCAAAATATAGACCTCATTGGGGATGGCCTTACATACATAAATCCTACTAAAGGCATAAAGCCTACCAAAGGCTAGGTAAATTCAAACCCTAACAGACTAATAACAGTGTTGTCAAAGTTGGGAAGCCAAGCACAGCACCATGGCCCAAATGGATGGGGAAAGCTGCCACCACACATGAAAATACAGCAGCAAAAACACCAAAAAAAGTCACAACCCATCAATTAGCCAGAAAAACCAAAAAACCCTTACAAAACATAAGCACAAAAACACAAAAGCAACCACACAATAATCACCAACTCCACCAAAATTGACATCGCCAAAACACCGAATCGAACACTGCAACCAAAGGAAGACACAACCCTCCAATAACAAAAGAATGAAAGGAGGTGGTCCAAGTACCTGAGCTAGAGCATAATTTAGATTTCTACACATATTCCAAGAGGCACGCGAGAAGTCGCGTTTAAGCCTGGTAGCAACGTCCGAAATGGAAGGCCAAGTGGAATTGGGGGAGAGAAATTTTGGCTAAGAAAAGGGAAAAGGGGATTTTGATAGCGGGAGAAGTGGTAAGGGGGATTAGGAAGGAAGAGCAGAGATTGAGATTTGGATATTTGGGGGAAATAAGGACAATACAATGAGGGATGGTTTTGTGGGAGATTGAGGAAAGGCATATAACAAGAGGCATCGAGCCTCAGAATTCAAGCAAAGCTATATCAAAAACCCACAAATGGAGGAGAAGAGACCACTAACAAATAGCTGTGGACTAAGAAAATAGGGAAAAGCCTACTGCACGCTCACACAATTTGGAGGATAGGGGAGGACGAGCAGTGATCTCCTCCCCTCCCAAAGGACATATGGCGCTGGGTTTTTTGTTTCTTTTGGTACGACTATAATCCATGATTTTCACTCAATACCAAGTAGTCCTTATTTGATGTCTTATTTTTTATTTTATTTTTTAAGTTTTCACTTATGTATATGTACGCATTTCGAGAGTTAAGGTCGTTGACTCCTGACTAGGTGTATGTTTTCTTGCTTATCAATGAATTCCTCGTACTATCGAGTTTTGTTTTGTGTAAAATTTGGGATGCATGTTATTCTTGAGAATGTAGTTAAAGATATCGAAGTAAATAATATAAGTATTTAACAGGTTGTATACAATTTGGGAAATGTCATAAAAATTAAAGTAAACTCAACCAAAATTTCAAGAGAAACTTTTCGATTCATAAAATTTACATAGAAGTTAGCCTACCTTATTTTTGAATCATGAGCCCGTACATATTCGTTTTCAAACCAAGGAAACCAACTAAATGAACAAATTGGGCCTTGGGTAACCCTTGTGTTGGAGTGAGGCCAGCAGGATTGGTTCCTTGTAAACCAATATGGTAATTGGGCTTATGCATAGCAGCACATTCACTTCCAGCACAGATTGTTTCCATAGGCGTTCTACAAATGCCCAAGTACTACATTTTTATTTCGTCTGTGAGATGAATATTTTTTTTTCTTTGGTCTGGAAGAGAAAAAAAAAAAGATGGTAATCAAAAAGAAAATAATGTCAGCTTAAAAACATGTAAAAAGAAAAAAAAAGGTCCCACCGAGATTTGAACTCGGGTTACTGGATTCAGAGTCCAATGTCCTAACCACTAGACCATGGGACCGTTGTGTTAAAATCATCCAAATTATAAAATATAACCAGTACCTTTTTAAGTCTTCATAAACCATTTCACCATTTTAGCTTCACTCTCGCTGAGCACACTCGCAAGCACCCAAAACCCTGATGAGAAGAACCCTACTGAGAGCTCCCTTTTCTTTCTCAGCAACCCATGTTCTTCCTCCGAGGCCTCCCCGTCCGTACATCCATGGCGACTCTTCATCAGAAGCCTCGAGTTTTCACTCCACGTCAAGTTTCAGCTCAAATCCCAGGTGGGTCTTCACCAACTCTCTTCCTCCTCCAGAATGGGTAGAGCCTTTCAATGATGTCTCTGATATAGTATCGAACCCACAAGACTTTGACCCATCTCCATGGGTTGCCCAAATTCTCAATCTTTTAGATGGGTCTCTGAATATGGAAGCCAATTTAGACTCTTATTGTCACACATTCTTGATTAAATTGTCTCCCAATTTTGTTGTATATGTGTTAAAGTCTGCTGAGCTTCGTGGAAAGCCCGAAACAGCTATGCGGTTTTTTGCTTGGGCTGGTAAGCAAAAGAAATATCATCATAAGCTTGAATGCTATGTGTCTTTGATTGACCTTTTATCTTCATCTGGTGATTTGGATCGTATTCGATATGTTCTTGCTGAACTTAAAGAAAAAAACTTTTTGATGAATTCTGCCGCTGCTAATTCTTTGATTAAGAGTTTTGGCTGTCTTGGAATGGTTGATGAGCTGTTGTGGGTTTGGCGTAGAATGAAGGAGAATGGGATTGAGCCTAGTTTGTATACATATAACTTTTTAGTGAATGGATTGGTAAATTCGATGTTTATTGAATCCGCTGAGCGGGTTTTTGAGGTTATGGAAGGTGGGAAAATTGTACCAGACGTTGTGACTTATAATACAATGATTAAAGGGTATTGTAAGGCAGGGAAAACCCAGAAAGCAATGGAGAAGTTCAGAGCTATGGAGGGGAGGAATGTGGAACCTGATAAGATTACTTATATGACTTTAATACAGGGGTGTTATTCAGAAGGAGATTTTGATTCATGTTTGGGTCTTTACCAAGAAATGGAAGAGAAAGGACTTGAAATTCCGCCTCACGCGTATAGTTTAGTTATCAATGGGCTTTGTAAAGGTGGGAAATGTATGGAAGGATATGCTGTTTTTGAAGATATGATTCAGAAGGGTTGTAAAGCAAATGTGGCAAACTATACAGCTTTGATCGATTCATATGCAAAATGTGGGAGCATTGAAGGGGCAATGAAGCTTTTTGAGAGAATGAAAAATGATGGGCTCAAACCAGATGTGGTAACTTACGGCGTTGTTGTCAATGGATTATGTAAGAGTGGGAGAGTGGAGGAGGCCATGGAGTATTTTCAGTTTTGTGAAGGCAGTGGGATGGCAGTTAATGCCATGCTGTATTCTAGTCTGATCGAGGGCCTTGGAAAAGCTGGGAGGCTTGATGAAGCTGAAAGGCTTTTCGAAAAGATGATTGAGAAGGGATGTCCACAGGATTCATATTGCTATAATTCCCTTATTGATGCCCTAGCTAAAGGTGGAAAAACTGATGAAGCATTAGCACTCTTTAAGAAAATGGAAGAGGAAGGTTGTGATCAGACAGTTTATACATACACAATACTCATCAGTGGACTGTTTAAGGAGCACAAAAATGAAGAGGCATTGAAGCTGTGGGATATGATGATCGATCAGGGCATCACACCAACTGCTGCTTCCTTCAGGGCTCTCTCAATTGGGCTTTGTCTCTCAGGAAAGGTAGCCAGAGCTTGCAAGATTTTGGATGAGCTAGCACCAATGGGTGTAATTCCTGAGACAGCTTTTGAAGATATGATCAATGTTTTGTGCAAAGCTGGCCGTTTCAAGGAAGCTTGCAAGTTGGCTGATGGGATTGTGGACAGAGGTAGGGAAATACCAGGACGAATTCGAACTGTTCTAATCAATGCTTTGAGGAAAGCAGGCAATGCAGATTTAGCTATGAAGTTGATGCATAGTAAGATCGGCATTGGGTATGACAGAATGGGTAGCATCAAAAGGCGAGTGAAGTTCCGAATTCTCTTTGACAGTTGAATCTTAGTGATGCTGTAGTTCTTAGAAATTATGTCTAGCTAATTCAAAGATGGCCTCTTGTATCGCAGAGTTGATGTTCACAATTCAATCCCTGTATATTACATCATTCAATTTATTGAAGAAACTTTCACATAAACGTTTTGGACCTTAAAAAAGTTGTCAAAGTCTCTATTGGCCCAGCTGGATGGCAGAAGAACCTAATCAGTTCGCTTTGGCCACATGGCATGTTGAATGTATATGTGATCTCTGTATCAGTACCTAGGTGTGGCTTTCCTCCTCTATATCAAGAGCAACTAATCATACATGAACTGAGATTTTCAAAAATATATGACTAGGTGGAGATATATTAATCGGAAATCTAAAGAAAACATTCTATTCAATGTCCAAAATGAGCATGTTTTATTATTTATTAAATAGAAAATGTTATTAAATAGACAGAAAGAGACAATAGATTTATTTTCCAGAATAATAAAATTGCAGAGAAAAGTTTTGACTAAACAGGGAAAGTAAAAAAACTTTAGAATCAGCAACTCAACTGAGCAATATTCAATATATTGTCTCTATTTGGTTCCTAATTTTTACATATTCTACGAGTGTGTATGACTAAGCACATTCATCTGTAATGATTTGCCAAATTAATTGCTTGTTGTGGTAGGCATTCCACCCACCTAGATATCATTAATCGAGTGTACTGCCAGACCTATTTATTGACATTACTGCAAAACTATCATTAGTTTGTACTGCAAGTTGCATATGTGATGAAGTTGTGAGATTTATTGCTCATGCAGGGAAAGGCCCATCCCCAAAGAAATAATGAATCTGTGTTCCCCTTTGAATGGCTGTCGAAATCAAAGCTACAGTATGGAATTTTGTAGTTATTTCATTTAGAGAATCTAGGTTGATGCTTTGATGAAGCTGGTATGAGGATGGGTCCCCGACACAGTAAGATGAAATAAGGGTGGAGATGCTTCAGTGTTGGGATAGGACAAAATCATGCACACCCTACTCATATCAACTGCTGTTTTCATCATTTGCAAAGATGCTTGTCTTTCTAAGCCTCTATCTTATGTGATTGTCCATTAATATTATTGTTTGAATGAGGTCCCTCAGTGACTTGATTTTTTGAGAATTCTGGTCATTTGGCTTAAGTCCTCAGTCAAATTTGGTTTTTCTGCTGCTGTCTTGCACCCATTGTTAAGTATAAACTGCTTGCTGAACTTGCAGCATTAGAACTTTGGAGTTTTAGAATGCAGGGGACTCAAATAATTGTTAATTTGTTTGTTGGTTATGAGTTGGCTAGTGTTAGATTTCTTGTGTAGAGTTGAAGTGATATTTCCGGAAATCTGGTCCAGAGCTTTAAATATCCTCTAGTGCTTTCTGAGATCAATTTTGGTCCAGGGTGAGATCAATTTTGGTCCAGGGTTTTTATATTTTCTGTAGAGCTGCTTTCTGAGATTAATTTTGGTCCAGGGTTTTCTGGTTGTCTTGAGATTGATTTCCACATTAATGTCATCATCTGTGATAAGTGCGACTTCATCGGTTTGCCAAAAAAAGCTTATCATGTCTATTGGGAAGATTTTGTTCAGGTTTTTCTTATTTGAGAAGATTTTGTTTCTTCTTCTTCTTCTTCTTCTTTGTTCTATTTTTCCATTTTCTCCACTTTCACTGCAATAGCCAACAGCTTTTATTTGCCACTGGGGTAATAAAAAGTTAGCAAGTACAACTGGAAATCTTTGCTCACACAACACAACAACACTAGCACCCCTTTTTCCCTTGGAACAAAATGAAGTATAAACTCTATGGTAGTGACTTCTCTGGACGCTAACAGACAAGAATTAAGGTACCGACGACTTGTTGCAAATTCAAATTTAAAAGAAATATAAAAAGGAAAAAAAAATATCAACGATCCAACTGTCGCCTTCTTCGTTACACTACCCTTGTCACGTTATTGACGTTGTGTTTCTAACTGTTGGTTCTCATACGTAATGTCCTTATATTATCAAGATAAGATTTGTTCATTCTTTAGCCCCGTTTGGTCGGCAGGTTATGGTATCGCAGAAACTAGTGGTAATTGAAGAACTTCTCTTCTTGTGACATTGGAAAATATCTAGCTTTCGGTTTCCTCCGGGGAGATTATATCAGTCTAAATCTAACAATCTTGAGACCAAAAAATATATATTTGTTTCGGAGTCATGTATTTGTTTCTGCAAGGTGCAACAAAGCTAAACATCATCTGTTAAATCATGAAGAAACTTTACATCAATAGAATTTATCAACTAATCAAAGTTGATTAGTGCCTTTTTAAAATCATTTGGATTTATGGAAAAAGCTGGTTTTTGACCCCTAAAATCTTATGTGAAACAGGTGGGAAAATTAGAAACCCCACAAGATCTGGAAAAAGATTTTGGCTTGTAAATGAGTGGCTCCTAAACTTAACACACACATGTTCGATTAATTTCATGAATAACGAAATGTTGATTTTGGCTGGGAAAAACTCTCAAGTAATTGTAATCATTATAGCTTTGGACATGGACTTAGATCAGATGAGATTTAAACAGTTGTGAGTAGCTACATCACTGATGGTGAAATGGAGAGAGTGAAGCTACAAATGGTCCTGGCACTGGACGCACGCATTTGGAAGGCAGGGGCCCCAGAGACAAGTAAAGCTTGTCTATGCACAACCACTTGTTAATTATCCAGCTAGGAAAGGATATTACATTAAGTGCCTACAAAATTATAGGGCGTGGTGTGGGTCTCTTCTGCAGAATATGCAGTGCACCAATGGTGTGAAATTAACCAGTGAGTTTATGAATAAAAAAAAACCAGTGGGTTTTGGGTGGTAAAGCATTCTTCTCCCTACACAAAATCTGGGTTTGATTTGATCAGTCTTTGCCAATTTGCACGCAATGAGGGGATAGTTTTTATCTAAGGCTGACTGGTCCGTAGAGATCCACAAGAGTTGGAAAACAAAATCTAACAACTATCTTGATAAAATACCTTGTTCTTTGATAACAAAAGAAATTACAAGTAATTAATTTTTCTTATATAGAAAAGGAGCTAAGAAAGAGACTCGAACTAATTTGATCGTGATTCATGAGGGAGTATAAGAATAAATACTCTAAACCACTATAACTATAAATTTGCTTGCAAGAGTTACATCTTGACTTAATAGTTATGAATATAGACTTTTGTGAGCTGTAATAAATAGGGAAATCGTGATTATGTATTTATAAGAAATGCTTAGGTCAGTCGCCACTCGATTGAGCAAGCACGCCATACATATGCGATATATATGCATAATCTGCCACAAATCATGAAGAATAAGAAAATTTAGGAGCATGAAAATTTCTGGAAATAAGAGGCCAAATATAGCTTCTTGAAGGAAGCTTGGTATCTTCTCGTCAAGCTTCAACCCTTTCTTTAAGTGAGCATAAATAGCAAGTAGATTTCCTCTTTGTGCATCTCCATCCCAAAGCGCCTTTGCTCTTGGAAAATGATATGATGTGTCTGCATCAGGCAAAACTCCCTCCAACTAAACGCCAATCTTTTCTTTCATGGCTCCAAATATACTTTCAGGCTACTAGCAAGAAAATGGGAAAGATGATTCTTCAAAAAAAGTGAAAACTAGTTCATTACCTTGTATTTCTTTTTTTTGTATAAATCTATGGATCAAGTCTTCAGTCTAACTTTGTTAGGAAGTAATTATCCCATACCAAAATTGTCATGGTAGGTTTGGTGTGTTTACCGAAGTAGTCATAGTAGGTTTGGTGTGTTTACCATTTTCTGTCTTTGACTTGATGAAGTGGTGTTCCTCTTATTGCCACATGTGCCTAAAATTTGGGTTCCTAAAAACTAGAATGAGATCATTGTCCACCTAAATTTCTGTACCTTGCCTTAGCAGTAGAAATAGGAAGGTGGGCAGAGGGGTCTTCCACCAAAAATGAGAGACGAGAGTATTTATGTATGAATGAGGCACTACTATATATCATAAAATCCTCTCAATTTTCAAAGGGTGGCTTAGTAATTGGAGGGAAAAATAGAGCATGATGCTGCTAGGCCAAGCTGTTAAAGCTGATTGGTTTTGGTCCTTTGGCAATCCTTGTCCCCATATCGTTTCAAAGAAGAATCTCTATCTCTCTCTCTCTCTCTCTCTCTCTCTCTCTCTCTCTCTCTCTCTCTCTCTCTCCTTCAAAAAAGGATGACACTACGTATGTCTTGTGGTCTACAAGGCATCGTACCATTCTAAGAAGAGTGAGGTTGTGCAACATTAGAAGGTTGGTTGAGCTTTTTAATAAACGACAAAGGCTAGCTCAAGATAGATTGCCATAATCCAAGAGAGAGATTTGAATTTTGTGCTGTGCTCTATATAAATCATATATATGCTAGAGAGAAACAAGAGCAGTCAGGACCCCCACTAACAATTGTACCAACTTTATTATTTTCTGCAGCCTCTCAGAATCTCTCCAATGGAACCAGCTGCGTGTACGAATAACCAGAGCAATGGCAACTATGGAGAAGACATCATTGGGTGGTTTGAAGATGTGACTGAGAAAGCTGGTTTGGTTCAAACACAGACACTCAGGGAGATACTTGAGCAAAACTGCAGTGTGGAATATCTCAGGCAATGGTTGGGGGACATCAAAATCCAAGAGGTAGATGGATTTGTATTGGAATCTCTCTACACTTCTTTGGTGCCCCTTGCTTCACATGCAGATTTAGAGCCTTATATTCACAGAATTGCAAATGGGGACACTGGCCCTATACTCACCCAACAACCTATGACCACTCTCTCCTTAAGGTAGGTTCCTTCATTAGGTTATGTGCTTTACATTATTCCTAGTTTTCGACCAAACTGAGTAAAATATAACTTGTTTGTGCTATCTTATGCCTGCTCGGAACATTTTTGCTGTTGTATTGAGTTCAAAGAAAAAATCCACCATTACCTCTGTTTTTTCAATTTGGCTTATCTTTCTCACTTTTTTGTTGGGTTTAATGTTCTTCTAGTTCTGGAACCACAGATGGGAGACAGAAGTACGTACCCTTTACGCGCCATAGCGCACAGACCACTCTTCAAATATTTAGGTTGGCTGCAGCTTACAGATCAAGGTTGGCTACTCTACAAATTTTTCATTGTTCTATTTTATGAATAACTATCTGAACTTCTGAATCTTTCATTTAATTTATATGAACCTATATCTTACGGCAATATTCCAATCTTTTATCATGAATACTTAGAAATTTCTTTAAGTGGCTCTTTAATTTTACTGAGCTTTCTTCCTCTTGATTGTAGAGTTTATCCAACAAGGGAAGGAGGGAGGATCCTGGAATTCATATACAGCAGCAGACAGTTCAAAACTAAGGGAGGATTAACAGCAGGAACAGCCACAACTCACTACTATGCCAGCCAAGAATTCAAGATCAAACAGGAAAAAACCAAGTCATTCACTTGCAGCCCAGAAGAAGTCATTGCAAGTGGTGACAGCAAACAATCAACATACTGCCATCTCCTTCTTGGCCTCTTCTTCTCTGATCAAGTAGAGTTCATAACCTCCACCTTTGCCTATAGCATAGTGCAGGCCTTCATCACTTTTGAAGAACTCTGGAAAGAGTTGTGCAAGGACATCAGAGATGGCACTCTAAGCAAAAGAATCAATCTACCGAAAGTGCGAAAAGTGGTCTTGGATACCATCTCCCCAAACCCAACATTGGCTTCAAAAATCGAAGCTAGTTGCAAGGGCTTGGAAGATTTGGATTGGTTTGGTCTAATTCCTAAGCTCTGGCCAAATGCCAAGTATGTGTATTCTATAATGACAGGATCAATGCAACCATATTTGAAAAAACTCAGACGCTTTGCAGGGGATGTGCCATTAGTTAGTGCAGAATATGGATCAACTGAGAGTTGGATTGGGGTGAATGTGGATCCTTGTTTGCCTCCAGAGGATGTGACTTTTGCTGTGGTACCAACTTTTTCTTACTTTGAGTTCATACCACTCCATAGACATAAGCAAGATTGCAATTTAGCCATTGATGATTTCATAGAAGATAAACCAGTCCCACTATCCCAAGTCATGGTTGGACAGCAATATGAGATAGTCCTCACTACTTTCACTGGTGAGTTGTCACTCTTGCTTTTCTCTTCTCTTTTCTCTTTTTCTCATGGATATCAATTTTTTAGCAAACATTTCTACATGAAGCATGTAACAGTCCCAAGGGTTCCGTTTTTGGCCGATTCAAGTGATAAGTGAGTTGGGTTTAGAACATCGTGAGACAGTTCGGTGTTTGAAGTTAATCTAATTTTACATATTAAACCCATGTTAAAGTGACTGTTTTTCTTAAGCATTTTAGCATCTTTACTAGGCCAGCTCAACTGGTTGCCCTGACATAAACGACTTTCATCAGTAGAACTTTGAATTGTACATGTCTATGCCCCATCACTATATTTTCCTGCAACAAACCAAGCCTCGATTCAATACAGACACGTGGACTGTTGATTATTTGCAGACCAGCAGCAATCTTGGAAAAATCTGATCATTTTCTCAAACTCATGGCCCACTAGTTACATTTTGGAAAAATTAGGTAGTCAGGATACGTGGATGAAACTAAGACCATAATATCATGGTCTCGAAAAGAGTATGCATGAGGATCTGTGTGATGTGTTGATCAATATTTGAGCTGTTGAAGTTGAAACATCACAAAATGAGGGAAATAAAAGCAAAATCTTGCTTTTGTTTTAATTTTAAATTTTAAAATAATGAATGTTTGTATAATGTTTTCAGGACTTTATAGGTACAGGTTAGGGGATGTGGTGGAAGTGGCTGGTTTCCACAATGGGACTCCAAAATTGAACTTTATATGCAGAAGAAAGCTTATATTGACAGTAAACATTGACAAAAACACAGAAAAGGACCTTCAGATAGTGGTAGAGAGAGGGTCTCAATTGCTGAGCAAGTCCAAAGCTGAACTGGTTGACTTTACAAGCCATGCTGATCTGCTAACTCAACCAGGCCACTACATCATATATTGGGAGATCAAAGGCGAAGTTGAAGAGAGGGTTCTTGGTGAATGTTGTAGAGAGATGGATGCATCATTTGTGGATCATGGCTATGTGGTCTCAAGGAGAAGCAATTCAATTGGGCCTCTGGAGCTGCGCATTGTGGAGAAAGGAACTTTCAAGAAAATTTTGGAACATTTCATAGTAAATGGTTCTGCTTTGAGCCAATTTAAGACCCCTAGGTGCACCAGCAACAAGGTGATCCTCAGTATTCTCAATCTATGCACAGTTAAAAGGGTTTACAGCACTGCATATGCTCATTAGCAACATAAGTTGCGTATGGCGGGTTAATTTCTTCCGAATTAGAGAGATCACATGTCAAAACCAAGACTTGCAGCTGCGCGCTATCAAATGTCGGACAGTTACAGAATAAGGCTTTGTTACATTGTTTCTCCTGCTTATATATCATGTCCTTGCCATTCCCTCATGCGTGGTGAATGCTCTAAACGGAGAACGAGAGAAACAATTGAAGATAAAATGGCATTGGCTGTGGCAACCCCATTTACATCCAAGGGATTGAAAGACTTGTTTCTAATAGAAATCTAAAACTTTAAGCATCCATCAGTCTTGTTTTTTTAAGTAAGATAAATGAGGACTGGCCTGGCCAGATCAGTTCTACTGTCCATCAATGATTAAGCTTTTCAATAAAAGACCTGTGCAGTTGAAAAATTCATCAACATTGGAAGAGCAAAACTCAGTTCAGGCTTCTCACATCCGCAGATTCTAGCAGCGTCTACATCTAGAGAATTGTAGTTCAATGAAGAGACGAATAGCTAATTTCAACTTTGTAAGAACCATAACCTGAGGTGGTTTGACGATTTCTTTTCCTACAAGCAATAGGAGACTTCTATCTTAGTCAATCTTGGACGTTGGTTGCCTTTACTTCACAAATCACAACTTTTTAAATTTAAAACATAAAATTATATCCAATTTATTATAGAATTTAAAGTTGCAATCTTCCACACAAAAACAAAAGCATGGAAATGTAATAACTTTGGAAGCTTTTCAGTTTCCACACTTGTTTGCGTGGCTAGACATAAACGCTTGGCCCAATAAAAGGTTCGTATATAATAATTCCAAACAAAAACTAGCCCAAGCAGGACTTGTATTCGACCCATAAAGCCTAGAGACTCCCTCCGTCTGTAGGCATTTCAACCTCCAACCATCTCTCTGTTTTCCCTCTGTTTTTTCTCTGTTTTTTCTCTCTGTTTTTTCTGCTTTTGTGCTCTACAATTCACTATGAAGTGAAGAAATGCACAACTGGGTTTCTCTCTTTTTCCTCACCATTTTTTCTGAGCTTAGTTGTTAATGACATAAAGGAAGAGAGGAGAGAGGTTTCTGCTGAGGTTTGGCTCTAAATGGGGGATGAAGACAATTGGGACGGCGGCATAGCTATGGCACCAGCCATGATGATGGCTGCACAAAATACAGAGAGAGAAGAAGAGCAGTGGAGGAATTTTAACAACTCAGTCAATGCAGTTTCCTTGGGTTTTGTTGCTACTGCCATTCTCATATCAATGTTTCTTGTTATGGCTATTTTTGAGAGATTTTTCAGGCCCAGATCATCACATCTGCCTTCAACTTCTCGAACCACTCGTTTCGATCTCCAGCAACAGATTGTCTACCAGAATCCCAAGCTTGATCACCACTCTCCCAAAGTAAGCTTCATTTAATTTCTCTTGTTCACTGCTGAACTTTTTTTACTTTCTTTTATGGGGGTGCAATTATAGCTAAGCTGATTCCAGTTTCACTGGATTTTGTTCAATATGAAAATGGGTTTGTCATTCTCCACCAAAAACAAAAGTAAAAACAAAAAATAGTGTCACTAACAGAAGAAAGAACATAACAGAACCCTGTTTTTATTTGTAGAATTTGTTGTTGTCTTCTCTTTAGCTAATTTGGGGGGTTAGTGGTTTTAATTTAAGTAACAATCTCATCAAGATGACAGTGAGTTATTTGGAGCTTCCATTTCTATATTGGGCTACATAGTTTATAGGATCTGCATTACTTGCAATCTTATTTGATTATTAATATCCCAAAACCCATGATTTTAAATCATGAAAATTTTATCGTATTTTCATCATTTCAAACCATTTCTCATTATTAATGTTTGTAATGCTTTGTTGACTGTTCTTAATTTGTTTTTTTAGGCAGACTATCAAGCAATAAGTAGAGTCTTTGACTCAATTATTGATAAAATTATGAGATTTATATACTGATCAAGTACTTGTTCTTCGACCAACTACTGCCATGAACCCTGATTTTAAGCATGGGAATGGCAAAACTTAGCCACATGGTGCAAGGACCTATGTTCACCATGTGATTGATGTTCCAAATGTTTATGCCTTGTATGATCTCCAAAAACAGGCATACCACCAACTCATTTGTTTCTTATGCATAATAAAACAAATTATGTTCGGGTGCCACGTGTCCGTACGACATTGAGTGATCGATGAATTGTGAATATATTTGATGTTTGATAGTTGAATTTGGTTTGTGAGAAGCCTTGATTTGAGGAGAGGGTTAAGTATTCTGCAGACAGCTTTAGTATTTTTAGAAGGTGTACAATTCACGCGAAGGAAATTTCTTATTGTTATTTGTTTACTTTTTGTTAACCCACTAGTGAAGGAGTGATTATCATATTCATATTCATGTTCTATTCTTGGATTGCAAGAATGATTAAGCAAAAGGGCTTGCTGTGCTGCATTTGAATCTTTAAAAGCCACCAACCACGCCAGAAAAGTGGCTTTCCTTGATTTGGATTTATTTGTAATTGCATGTTATTTGTGCTTTTGCGCTGTAAGGAAATTGAGTTGTAAGATAGTTTTGTATTGAATTTGTGCAGATGACAAGCTATGCCAAAGAAGTTTCTGTGGTGATGCCTGGAGAAGATATTCCTACTTTCATTGCACATCCTGCACCTGCACCATGCCCCAGAGAGCGCGCCGCGTGGCCTCTGCATCAACACAAGCCATGCCTCAACCCCTCCTCCTCAAGCTGAATTTCTAGTCATACCTAGAAATCAGCAGAATCATACCTAGTTTTCAACAAAAGTGCTTTTAGTTTCAGACATTATTAAAACTTGGGTTAGTTATTGACAATCACATTAGTGTTTTGAACCTAGGAAGGAAGCTAGTAACCAGAAAGACTCATCATCAGCACAAGGATATGTAAATTCCACTTATGTATATGTTTTCTTGGTAGCTCATTTCAATTCTATGTAACTTAAGTTTGTGGCTTTGTTAGCCTGCGGTGGATGAAAATCAAATAACCATCCACAAACTGGTCCTGCCAATCCAGCTAAAGTGACCTTACCTAAGTGTCATATATAAGGCCCTCGCTATAAAATAACTCACTCAAACAAGCTTGCTTGGTTTTTCACCTTCTAAAGCCCAAAAGAAATGTTAGAGAGTCGGCTAAAAACCCAGAAAAGATTACCACTAAACCTATACAATTGAAGGCTTTTATTTTTTATTTAAATACAAAAAATAGTCTAAATTATCAAAAATTAATATAATCTACGGAAAGATGAATTCAAACTTAGATGCTGCCCTAATCAACTAGTCTAATTTACGCCTCTCAACTTTTAAAGTTAAAAAAGAGAGATGGGAAAGACTACGTTGATTTACATTTACCAAACAAAAAAGAGGAAATTTCCTACCAAATCACCAAATGTTCCTGAGTACAGACCGTACGAGCAGAAACAAATTCTGGGGGACACTAGAAGCCTTTGTATTATTTGTATGCAAAACCAAGACCAAAACGAAAAAAGTTACACCAAAACCAATGAAAGGGAAAGAACTAAAAAGTCTTTGTCTTTCCCACCGCCCATCCCATTCCATTCCAAGAGAAGATACCGCCAATTCGAGGAGGAGGACCATTTCCAGTCCAGTACATATCCCTAGACGATTTGCAAATCTCAACTTTTTGAACAAAATATTTTGAAAAAATAAAGTAAGAAAGAAAGGAGAAGAACATTGTTTTGCAGCCACAACTCAGCAAGTCAGCTCCTGCTGCTGCTGCTGCAATCCAACACACAACAAAGAAAGATTGTTGGGTTTTAATTCACAATTAATCACAAGACAAAGTCCCAAAAACAAGGATGCTCAACACTAATTCACACAAAGATAAAGACACAACCCAATCCTGATGATGCCATATCCAGAGAATATATATACATCGTTTTTTTAAGCAAAAAAAATTTCCCATTTTTTCAAAAGCACTTCCCTTTTGCTATTTGAAGCTGCTCTAATCTATCTTATCAGCAAATGTTTATGCAGCAAAACAGCTCAATTCCACAATGCTTTCAAGAAAAGCCAAGAAAAACATTTCGCACAAAATGCAACCAGTAGTCTAAAAAAGCAGACTTAGACAAAGATGAAGCATTCTAACTCGAGGGACTCATTCCCCTGCTTCTGGGGTTTCGAAACGCCGTCGTTTGATGGTTCCGCCTCCTTTTTAATTTGTTTACCCTCACTCTCCACTGCTCCCTGCTGCGATGAACTGCCACAGGCAGCGGCTCGTCCAGTCACCTTCGCCGGGCTCCTTCCTACAGCTGCCCGACCAGCACCACCGGCCGTCCGAGTAGCTGGTGACCTCGACCGGGACGACACCGCATCACGCCTGACTCCGGTGGGGCCCGCGCCACGCTGCATGGTCCTCAGCTGACCCGATTCCCGCCCGCGAGACGACCTCGTTTCAGTCCGATTCCTCTTCCCCATTGGAGGATCCGGCCCCCTCGCAGGGAGCTTGACTCCTTTTTCTCTCCGGCCGGCGAGTTCGCCGGAGTAAGGACGCTTGCAGCGTGCCGTCGTTGAAGAAGGCCCACTCGCCCTGTCTCTGTTTCCCACGTCTCTCTTCCGCTTGCTCGTAGCTTCGTCTTCTCTGGCGTCTGTAATGGTGGTTGTGGTGGTGGTTGTTGACAATGAGAAGCTCTCGCTAACCCCACAAAGGTCTGAAGCCTGAGAAGGCTCCTCGGAGAGCTCCTTGGGCTGCTCTGCTTGGAGTTTCGGAGGAACATGGGTGAGCTCTGCCTGGAGATTCGGAGGAAAATGGGTGAGCTCTGCCTGGGGATTCGGAGGAAAATGGATGGGTTCTGCTTGGGGTTGCGGAGGAAAATCGGGAAGCTCTTCTTGGAATTTCGGAGGCAGATGGGTGATTTGGTCTAGGGATATTTTGGGGATTTGGGGTTTGGAGATGGGGGTTTCGGAGAGAACCTCCTTCACTGACTCTTCTTCAACAACCGGTGGAGGATGTGGAGGCGGTGGCGGCGTCGAGGCTCTGAGTTGGGTTTTCTGGATATGAGTCGGGTCGGGTTCCGTCACCGAAGATCTAGCGTGGAAGTGGCGGTTGTTGGGGCCATTTGGGTGGTGGTGAGGGTCTTGGTTTGGGGTCTTGGTGGTGCCGAGACAACAACCCATTTATGAGTTTTTATGGTTTGTGAAAGCAGGGATTATTTTCAGAGCGCTTTAGTGGAACTTGGTAGTGGCTAGCTAGTGAGTAAGTGAGGGAGGGTTGGGTGGGAAAGAAAGATTTAAAATTTAACGGTCATAAATGGGAGGGGAGAGAGAGAGTGACGGGCGCAGAGACACAGGTTTTAACCTTTAGGCTAAAAGACTATCTCCAAACAGCCAAGAGCTTTAGGGCAGAGATATTGATGATGGATTGATTGGTTTGGGCGTTCTGATGAGGATGAGGCCCTCTTCACTCTTCAGTTGCAAAAGCTTTATGCAGCAAAAGCCTCATTGCATTGCAGGTAATGCTGACGTGACATATACATATACATATATATATATATATATATTTGTGTACGGTATATTCACCTCTCTCTCACCACAGCACGCTCAATGAATGATTATGGTTTCTCAGAGACTTGAAAAGGGAACCCCAAACGGAGCAACAAAAACTTTTTAGGAGAAGGAATAGATAGATAGAAAACACAAAGGTTTCGTACGGGCAAAAATTTAGAAAAACAATGCCAAAAGCAAAAGATGCCCATGCGCCACCAACATATCAAATATGGTCCCCAGATGCTAGAGTCGCTGATCTTCAATATAAAACGAAAGGATAACATATGGGCGTGAAGAAGACTCTAGTAGGTCCAGTACTAAGTCCTACTACTAACTAGTAGGTAGGTGGTTCAGGCCTGACCGAGGGAGGAGGACCCGCAACCAGTCTGGCGAACCTTCCTAGGATCATTGCAAGCTACAACATAAAAGAAGAGAGATGGTTTTCAAGTAAACTTTTGCGACAAGACGAATGATTTTGGCATATGCTATAAAGCCATTGCCATCAAGTAGACCCAAACATGTGGGACTTATAAGCAATCATATATTATTAACTACACTGTGTAAAAGGATTGTATTGCAAGGCAGCTTCTTGCCATCCACATCAGTCGCTTCGTGTGTGTTTAGTGCCAAACGAGAATCAAAATAAAAAAGAGGAGCAGCATGTATAATGGATGTGGCATTGAAGAATAATCAATTATTCTTTCTATTAATAAGCTGATTAACAGCAGCAATCACAGTGATATAAGACCTCAATAGAGCAGCGGAGCAGAGTGGTGTCTGATAATTACAATGAATTGAGCATACAACTGGAAGATATCATAACAAGACCATGTATGCTTGGGCGCTCTATAATCATCACTTGTACAATACACAGAGTACGCCGATGGAAAAGAATACAGACCGACGCTTTGTCAAAAGACGACAAGGTAGGAAACAAACCCACTTATCATGAGACAGAAAGATGCGAAGAAGTGGCCCGATCTGATTCTATCATAGATTTGATGTAGAATTCACCGGCTTTGTATGACGACCTTACCATGGGACCAGAAGCCACATATCGAAATCCCTGTTACATTCAAAATAAACCGTTGATTGAACTGGTATAGATACAGACGATCATGTGATCATATGCTTGCTTCATAGAATGAGATGGTATTGTATCAATTCATATATTCACGACACTCAGTTGTGTAGTTGTCAAAATATTCATAACACGATTTTACCACATCCAGAGTAAACCAGGCTCGATACAGCTGTTACCTTGCCTGATCCCTGATCTGGTTTCCAGGTATAGGACCTGGGAGCAACCAAAGCTGCCTAACGTGCTTGTAACCAAATTTATATGTGAGGTGGGCCAGAAGATCATTTGTTTATAAGTTGTGCTCAAGCATGACATGAGAGAGCAACTAATTATACCAGTGCTCAAACATTTTTTTTTCTTCCAAACTACAAGAGAAAATGAGAAAACCTGTTTTGCAAAGAAACATCAAATAGCATAGCCAGCTTAGTTAAAATGATAAAAGCATACCATTTCCATGCCAAGAGCTCGATACTTCTCAAAAGCTTCAGGAGTAATGTATTCAGATACAGGCATATGGCGCTTCGAAGGACGCATGTATTGACCAAATGTCATCACATCAACACCTGCTGCTCTCACCTTCTCCATTGTCCTCACAACTTGATCAGGTGTTTCCCCACAACCTAACATTACTGAAGTCTTTGTAAGTGTTCCAGCAGGAGCATAATCTTTGGCCATCATTAGAACATCTAAAGATTGTTTAAAATTGGCACGATGATCCCGCACTGCCCTCTGAAGCTCTTCAACTGTCTCAATATTGTGAGCAAGAACATCTAATCCTGATGTTGCAACTTTCTCTACGCAGCTGGAGTCTCCCCGAAAATCAGGAACTACAAGACAACATGGCAAATCAACATCGCATATGGAAAACAAACAACAACGGAAAAGTCTAGACATAAAAGAACTGCAATCACATAATTTCCAGGTTTAACATCCGTTAGCTAGAATCTCTTAACCATTCATTTATACATACAAAACGCAATCTTTAGTCCACTCAACATAATGTTCTGAATTCTATACTGAGTTGATTTCTATCATCCTAATTTAAACACTATTATTAACACAAATTCATAATCCAAAAAAAATAAAATAAAAGATAAAAATCATACCCAAAGCCTCAATTAGCATACTGGGTTTCAGCGTCTTCAACTTTTGCACGGTCTCCGCAAAATGCCCACTCCCTTGATCAGGCAAATCGTCCCGGTCCACGCTAGTAATCACCACATAATCCAAACCCCATGACGCGATTGCCTCCGCCACATTCGACGGTTCATTGGGGTCAGGAGGAGGTGGAGTCTTCGAAGTCTTCACATTACAAAATCTACAAATTTTAACACACAACCAAAAACTCCCATCAAAACAAAAACCAAAAAAGCACAGCGACTAGCTCTCAAGCGCATTTCATCGAACAACTTGCCTGCAACCGCGGGTGCACGTGTCACCGAGAATCATGATCGTAGCGGTGGCGGTGCCGGTCTCGCCGCCGGACCAGCACTCACCGAGGTTGGGACACTTGGCCTCCTCGCACACCGTGTGGAGCTTCAATTCTCTGAGCTTCTTCTTGATCTGAGTGTACTTTTGGCCGCCGGGAATTGACTCCTTCATCCATTTTGGCTTGGGGAGAGGGTTCTTCTTGGTTCCAACTTCGACGGAGTATGGGCCTTCGCCTTCCACGAAGTCCGTCAGAATTGGAGACTCGGCGGCGAGGCGGGCCCGCAGGCCCGCCAGAGTCTGTGGGAATTGAGAGGAGGTTGTGGTGGTCGAGGGTGGGGTTTGGGTGGACGACGAGAAGGACCGCGTGGTCGATATTAGGGTTCGACCAACTAGGGTTGTGAACCGGGTCTGCATCTCTCGTCCGATGTGGGTCTTGCTATAATGTGATGAGCGATACGGAGAGATTCAGACGGTTCGAGGATGAGGAAGAAGGTGATGAGATTTGGTGGTTAGTTTGGTTGGCGCAGACAATTTTGGATCTGAAAACAATGGCCAATGTGTAACTCTATTAGGGCCTAATATTTTAGAGTAAATTGGGTTGGTTTGGGCCAATGGGGAGCCCAAAATATCAGAAACCCAGTAAGGCTAGCCTATGTTGAGCGGCTATCGAGGACCTGGGTTCTAATGAGGGGTCAACAATAGCTTTTCGGTCAATGAACTCCTCAACATTAGATGGCTATATTGAACCCTCAATATAGCAAATGGCGTCTAGCCTAGTGGAAATTTGCAAACCATAAGTCTTATGTTCAAATTCTCACGGCATTATAGTTGTGTAGATGTGTAAGAAGTCTCACTCCTTGATAATTTAGATTATCACTTATATTAGAAAGAAAAAATAAATAAAAGCTCTCTCATAAACCTTGATGTGCTAAAAATAACGCATATTTGTAATTACTTGAAATCAAGTAAATCATGAATTCGAGACAGATATTTTCATTTTCATTTTTACAAATTTATAAATAAACCCAATCCTAGACATGTATTTATAAAAAAACTCAAACACTATTTAAACATAGAAACACACCCAAAATCAACCCCAAAGTCAACTTTTTGGGTGTGTTTATAAATGGGTTTTGAGTGTGTGTAATGATGGGTTTTGGGTGTGTTTATATGTTTAAATAGTGTTTGGGTTTTTTTATAATTTCAACCCCCATTTTGGGTGTTATAGTAAAACTCCCTTTTATTTTTAGAGGAAGTAGTAAATTTGCATTAAAATTGTGAAATGTTATATATTCGAGCGAACAAACGTGGCCTCATTAAAACCTTGTCCAGGAAAATCCAGTGAAACAAAACTTGGAACGAAGAAAAAAGAGTGTCACACGCTCCATAAAGACAACAAACAAAAACTTATGACAACTCCATAATATCATAGTCAGCTTGAAGAAATACATTGATCCATGAAGGATCCTCTTCAAACTAAATGTCTATAGACACACTACCTAAAGCAAACTTAACAAGTCTATCAGCCACACAATGTGTGCAATGTAACCTACACCATAACACAAATAAGTGATGAATTTACACTCTAGGATATATGTTAGTATCACATGAGGGCGAATAGGCCTGCAACATCTCATTGTAACTTCTCAAGCCACAATGTGTGCAATGTAACCTACACTATAATGAAATACATTAATAAAAACCTCCTGGACGTAACCCGGTTCTCATTTCAATGGAGTTAGGTAAACAACATCAACCTCGTGGTCTTCTGTGCATGTGTGGTTGTATTGTTTATCTCTTGTTTGTCCAATTTTTTTTAAGACATCAAAAATGTAGTTTCAAAAAAAAAAAGAACATGTTATAATAACAGTAAATTAGTAACATCACGGTGACAATGTTACTCGGTAGGTTGGAGCTTAGGCTCTACGCGTTGATAAAAAAATGAGATATCTGAAAACAGAAAGTGTGCAAAAATATATTAAATTCAAGCGCGTCGATTTCCGATTGGGTGTTAATTGGCTTTCCCTTTTTGAAAATGACTCTCTTTTTGCAGCCAATAAGCTTGGGCATCATCCTTAAGTCGTCAACAAATAGCATCTATTCAAAGGTGCTGGGGCACCACCAAAGGTCCTACGTATAAATAATAGATACAAGGACAGAAGAAAGAAACAGCTTGTTGATATCTGTATATATCTTTAGGGATATATGTCCGTTAGATGTACATGACATGTATGCATTGATCAGACAGACCTGGAGAGAATTTGGACCAGTGCTTAGCTTATCATCCACTAAATTTTATATATCCTTATGAGTGTGACTTAACCAATTCTTATTATTGCCTAAGTTCAGTTACGAGGTTGCTTTCTCTGTCTTTCTCCTCCAAACTCCAAGTACCAGATCTGCCCATCCATTAATATTATCTAATTTCCTCCAAATTTATATCTCCTCCAGCCTTGTTCTTTATCTTTTTTTTAATTTTATAATTCTCTTCATTTTGCCAGTCACATGGATTAGGTTTAAATTAAGTTTAAAACTAATGACTGGCAATCCATGTGACAATACAATTGGGGATATTCCTTCACACTCATCTCATACAATGGTTTGATTCTTGCATCTTTCATTTTGTTTAATTAATGAGAAATAGATAATTCAAACTTAAGACATCGTTCGACGTTATAAAGATAATTAAATTAGATTAAGAGTTAGTTAGTATTTTATTTCTCTGTTAAATCGAATATTAACACGACTTGTAAGGAGTTTTGTAACTCAAGTGATTAAAATCATTTAACATTGCACCCAAAGTCTGATGATATTAAAGAGAACAAGTTTTGTTTTTTTTCCCCCCCTCTTTTTGAGACATCGGGTCCCTCATGTCTATATGTATTTTTCTCACACAAAATGATATTGAGATAAAAAAGAATCAATCACAATATACATCATGTGTGTAGTTAAATGCTCTTAACTATTTAAATTGCAGTATCAGTATAATTATCGCAGCTTGCCACATGATATAATCAGCAGCTAAATAAGATTATCTCTTCTTAGTTTTTAACTATAAATTGGTTTAAGTAGTACCAAAAGCAAGTAGCACACTGTTTTCAGTTGAGGTGGTGTCGCCGTGGCATTGCTTTGCAAAACTCATTTTTTTTTGGAGACAAAAGAGACACTACAATATAATACGAATGATGTGAAGTAAACGACGCAAGAAGTTGTAGTTTTCGGTCATTTTAGTCGGTGGCTCAACTGGCTGTTATCAGAGAGATTCCGCCGCGATGAATGACAGCTAAAGACCGCCTACCTTTTTCGAGATCCGATTTTTCCATTTTCTAATGACTTATGACTTTTTTTTTCTTTTCGTCCGTTGGAAACCGATAGAGATAATAGAAAAATTTTGCTTTTCTTTAAAGTCGCTTTTCCTCACCCTTAATTTTATTCCCCACACTCCACGTTATGACAAAAATTAACCTCCAACCCAAGTAACGCTCCTCATCCAAACAGGCTTTTAAACTCGTCCAATATATATATATATATATATATTATTTTATTTTTTTGAATTTTGGAAAGAGTCCAAAATTGTGACCGTTTTCATGAAACATTTTATTTTCGTGACTATAAATATTGAAAAATAAGGGAAAAAATATAAAAATATAAAACTATGTCCTCATAAATTGTGTGGGCTTTTAATTAGCTGGATAAAAAGCCCGTAACAATTATTCGACAGAACACGTGAAGCCCATGGAAAATCTGGAGGCTATTAATGACGTGTACTGTTTTTAGTGTAAACAAAATTTAATTTCCGACTTCGTCACGCTCACGCGGTATGCGTGAGCAGAGCTACCCATGCAAATACTCATCACTAATTTATTTGAATTTTTTATTATAAAAAATAGGGAGAAAAATATAGAACTAACATGCCAATGTTTTTCAAAGTTCATTCATTCCAAACTTCAAATAAATTATTTTTCGTAAACATAAAATTTTCCTATGTTACTAAAGAGAATGTTTTTCAAAACTATGTATGTTTGATTCTTCCTATATTATATTTTTAGTGTGTTTATTGTTTGTTCTTTACGTGTAAATTTTAAATTAGTTATTTTATTGTCTAAAGCATGTGTGCCTTACTTTGCCGATTAGGTTTTGGTTCAATTCCCTCCTATTCTTTTTCTCTCCTTTACACATTTTAGTTCATCCAAACAAAGCAACTTTAATGGTTTATGTTTGAGTTGAAAATGCCAATACACAATGAAAGATTTCAAACTAACTAAAAGAACATCCAAAAGAAAATTGTATATTTTATGCTAACATTATGGGCCCGCATTTCACAAAAATAATGTGAAATTTGTACATTTTTGTGTATTTCACGTAAATTTAATGAAGATCATATGCGCTCACAAACTTAAAATTTATTTTTATGTAAACAAACTGATTAACCTTTTTCCCGATTGAACGGAGGGGCTAGTATCCAAACAAAAACAAATTAGCAAAGTGAGACCATATTTATCATCATGGAGAGAACATAAAATGGCTATTAGGAGGGCTCATTTAGGTAACTGATTAATCTGGATTACATATTTTATCCATTAAATATGAGTCAGAAAAAATAAAAGCGAAGTCAATGATTTTTTTATATATAATTGTGGTGATATTACAAGATAAAATTATAAATCTCCGAAAAAGGAAATAAAACCGACGCGCGCGCCATAACGAGCGTGGGCTTTATGCTCAACCTTTCATACGAAGAGATATGTATGACTTACGCGCACGCAGATACATTGTTCCTGAGTTGAAGTTTAGAGAGAGAAAGAGAGATAGTGGTGTGAGAGAGAAAGAGAGAGAAGAGTTTCAGAGCTTCACAGCACCTCCTTCTCCCCTCCTTCCTCACTGTACCTTTCTACATTTTCCTCTGCCTTTTTCCAACTTTTTCTTTTCTTCCAAGGCTAAAAAGGATTAATATTGGTAATTGTTAATTCGAATTATGATGTAATAATTCTGTTTAAGTGCCTCACTTACATTGCTTACTTCATTTGAATCTTAGCCCTTAAGTTCCTTTTTTTTTTCCTGTTAAATTCTACATTGAAACAATTCACTACTTTATCCACAAAGCTCTCTGCATTTTTCCTCACTGCTGCTTCTTGCTTCATTTACTTCAATTTCCTTCAGCATTTGCTTAATTCTTTTCTCTCTCCACTTTCTCTGTAAGTTCAGGCCATTGTTTTTACACGAATCATTTAGCTGTGTATATGTGTGTGTGAAATTATGATATTGTTTATCTGTGAGTTTTGGCAAGTGGGTTTGCTAACTTTTTTGTGGCCAGTTAGGATCACGAGGGCTGCTTTCTGTTTGGATATCAATATTTTATTTTAATTATGTGATTTTTGTTTTTGGTTTATTTTTCAGATTGGAGGATGATTTGTGAGTGATTGCTTATGAAAAAGGGAATTGAGAAGTAAACTTCAGCTTGGGATCAATGGGTAGGAAGAGATCTGTGTTAGAGTACAAGAACTTGAAGATCCATGGACAGGTTTCATTGGGGTTGATATTGATCTGCTTGGCTCAAGTTTCTCTTGGAGCCACTAGTCCTACTGATGGTAAGCCTCTTCCCATTTTTATTTGATGGCCATTCTTCAGCATTAAAATTCTTATGTGGGAAAATGAGTGGGTGTTCAAGTTCTAAATCTTGGTATTATTGTTATGACTGGATTTCTCAGATAATCAAAACTCATTATTCTGTTGTTTCTGTGTATAACTTTGTGTATGTCTTTTTTTTCCCCTACTTATTTCAAAGAAAAGAAAATCTTTTGATAATGTGATTCGGCGGCGGCGGCGGCGGCGTCTTCGTTTTCAGCAATTGAATGCTTTATTCTAGTGTAATTGTGTGTGCAAACATGTTTCCTTGACTAGTTTTAAATTTTTATAGTTAATTGGAGCTACAAACACTTATTATCTGCGCTTACTTCTGGTTTGGTCAGTTGCTGCAATTAACAACTTACATGCTGCACTTGGCACGCCTGTTCTTCCTGGGTGGACTTCAGCTGGAGGAGACCCATGTGGTGAAACATGGCAAGGCGTTCAGTGTAACGATTCTGTAATATTGGGAATGTATGTTAGTCTCTTTCTTCGACTTTTGTTGACAGGTCGTTCTCAACATGTTAATTTTCAGCTGTCTCATGATTATAATGATTTTATAGAGTTCTTAATGGCGCTAATTTGGGAGGACAACTGGGTGAAAACTTAGGAATGTTTGCTTCAATACAGGCAATGTAAGTTGTACTCTCTCTCTGGTGGAACTTTATGTGTGTGTGTGTGTGTAATGTTGTTTTATTATATCTTTTGCTCCAAATTATATCTTGATTCAGTGTCATTAAAATCCTTTAGTCTTCATTTTAAGAGATAACAGGCAAATTAGGAAGATATGCATGAAGGGGTGGTTGTGAGTGGATTTAGGTTTGGTTAGTATGTATGTAGGGGCTTTTTGTGCATGCAAAATGGGTTTTACTTTAATCTTTGTGCTTGTAAGTTTTTGTTTTTGTTTTACTCTTAAGTTGTTATCTTTGGATGATAGTGTGGGGCCCATGGACATTATACACTAGCTTTTATCCAGAATGCTCATTAGGATGATAGTTTTGCATTTGCAAAGGTGACTTGTTTAGTCTGTGTGTGCTCGAGGGTAGAATGCAAAATGTTGGGGAAAGATCTAGGACTAGCTTTCCTCATATTATGATGTCTTGCATTTCTTCATATATAAGTTTTTTCTTTTTGAAATTTTGATACGTTTGTGGATAATTGACATTGGTGTTTATGTGCAGAGATCTAAGCAACAACCATATTGGGGGAAGTATTCCATCCAATTTACCTGTTAGCTTGCGAAACTTGTATGTTCAACCCTCTTATGAAATTATAATTTTTTACTGCATATATCAAATATTAGCCTGATACTGCTGATTATTTCCTATCTATTATGCTCATGTATGCAAAACATATGATAGTCTATACCTTTGGCAGTTTTCTTTCAGCTAACCAATTCACTGGAAGCATCCCAGATTCTCTTGCTTCGTTGGCTGAACTCACAGACATGTAAGTCATTTTCTTGCTTTTGGTACAGCAGCTCTCAGTTTTTTATAGGATTGTTTCTAAGATAAGCTATTTTGCCAATCAGGTCTCTTAACAATAATCTTTTAACTGGAGAAATACCAGATTCCTTTCAGAGCATCACAGGGTTGATCAATTTGTAGGTTCTTATTCTGAACTTTTCAGGCTTATATTTCCCAGTTTTACTTTTGTATGCTTTTCAGGCTTATACACACATTTAACCTTTGCAGAGATTTGTCCAGTAACAATTTGAGCGGGCAACTGCCACCCTCTCTAAAAAGCCTAGTATCTCTGACCACTCTGTGAGTATCTTGTCTAAGTAAGCCTTGTTTATTATGCATCTTTTGTGTCGATGAATAGAGCTAACTCCTCTATTGGCAGACATTTGCAGAACAATCAGCTGTCTGGAACCCTAGACGTTTTGCAGGATCTTCCCCTAAGTGACCTGTAATCATCTAAACAATTCATTTTATTTGTCATATACAGAATTCAGAAGTTTCTAGTTCTATCTTGCCTTTTCATTTTCAACATTCCTTTCCCATTATAAATGATTTTTCTTCCTTACTAAACAGGAATATAGAGAATAACCTTTTCGCTGGACCCATACCTGAAAAGTTGCTGAATATCCCAAATTTCAGGTGAGCCTTATGGAGTACAAAATTTTGAAGAGATTATTTGCAGTTTCACACACATTGTAGACTTATCCTTAAATGAAGCATTAAGTTCTGTTGCAGTATATCATATGCAGAATCTAAGTTGTTGATCTTTGTTATACATTGTTATCAAGGAAAGAGACCTTGATAATTTGGATACTATAATTGTTTTTCCACGTAACTAATTCTTATATGCTTAATGCAGAAAAGATGGGAATCCATTCAATTCTTCTATTGCTCCAGTCCCTCCACCCACATCTCTCTCGACTCCACCCCCCACCTCCACAGTCTTTTTGGGGACCACCTACTGGAAAACCACCTGGCAGAACACCTGGAAGAACACCTGGGAAACAAGCTGATGGACCATCTTCACAAGATACATCAAATTCTGGAAAATCAAAGAAATTTTTAACTACTAAAAGGGTAGTTGGGATATCAATTGGTGGGGTCTTGCTTTTTGTTATTTTGGTACTAGCAATTTTGTTTTTTATGCCAAGACGTGGCAGAAGAGAAGAGGCGGACAGAATTTCCAAGCGGCATCAAATAGGTGCATATATAGGTGACAGGGAGAACCCTCCCAGGGACAATGGTTCCTTGGTTCAACCAACCAATCTAATACAGAAAGGCAAATTCTCGCACTTTTTTTATTCAATCTAATTTAAGTATATTGTTCTTTCTTGGATCGTTCATATTTATGCATCTTATTGTAAGCAACTCACTAAAATTATGGTGAACAGTTCCGAAAGAGGCAGTTGTGAGGCCCAAAGAGGATAATGAAACAGAAACCAGAAGAACGTGGGCAATTCCAAAGCCAAATGATGAGCAAGATAGAAATGTCCAAAGGACGGGCACAGTAACAAGGCAAGAATCTGATTTGAGTGCACTTGATATGTATTTGACGCCTCCTCCTCCTCCTCCCCCTCCTCCCCCCTCCTCCACCACCACCTGTTGAGAAGGTCATTGTGAAGCCATTTGTGCCAACTGAATTGCCTAAACTGAAGCCTTCCACTAAAAATCCAAACCTTGCAATTTTTGCGAAGTCTTTTACCATTGCTTCCCTTCAGCAATATACAAACAGCTTTTCTCCTGATAATCTTCTAGGAGCAGGCATGCTGGGAAGTGTCTATAGGGCACAGCTTCCTAATGGAAAGGTCTGTTTCTGATTTATGAATTGGTTTTGCTTTATTGCAACTACTTCATGGATGAGTAGTTGACTGAAATTTGTGTTAGGTGCTTGTTATTTTGCACTTTTGTAGTATTGTTGTGCTAGGTCCACCAGCATTGATTGATTGTTTTAAACATTCTTCTTGTTTATCAATTTATTTATGATATGTACTTCCAACCATCTGAGGTTTTTCTCTGAACAGTATGATTGAGTATCAAAATAACCACATGGAATGGGTGCATCGAATTCATTATATGTAGATTCAATCCTTCATGTTCATTCTGTGATAAGTTTCTAGCAAATGAATTGATGTGTAGAGAGTTTCCATTTTCAATGAAATCTAGTGTCAAGCTTGATAAATAAGCAAATTCAGGGTGATCAAAAGCAAGCTATCAAATAAGCAAACTGAGGAGGACTTCATAATATCTATTGGATTTCACCTTTTAAGCAGATAAGAAGAAACGGATATTTTGCTTTATAAAGACATAAAATTAGATGCAGTCTTGTTGACATTTTGCAAAAATATCTTGGCTTGGGAGAAAGAGTTGCATGAAGAGAATTATTATTATTTTTTTTTCTGTGTCATGTGCTTTTATCTCATGGAATCAAGCAGTTTCTGTTTATATGTACAGAACAGTTCAGAAACTGACATTAATCTTTTGGGATGCTTTTGTAGCTACTTGCAGTCAAGAAATTGGACAAGAGAGCTTCCAGTCAGCAGAAGGATGATGAGTTTCTTGAACTGGTAAACAACATTGACAGAATCCGGCATGCTAATGTTGTTGAGCTCATCGGTTACTGTGCAGAGCATGGTCAAAGGCTTCTTATCTACGAGTACTGCAGTAATGGTTCACTGCATGATACTCTGCACGTAGATGATGAATTTAAGAAGAAACTGCCATGGAATGCTCGTATTAGAATGGCACTTGGAGCTGCAAGAGCCTTAGAGTGAGTGCCAATTGCAATGGCAATTTCTGAACCCACTCATGTAGACCTTTTTTTTCCCTGATCATATGGTGATAGGAGCTGCAGTGAGTATAACTCTGTCTTTGTTTTTTTGAGTAGGTATTTACATGAGGTCTGTCAGCCACCTATTGTACACAGGAATTTCAAGTCTGCCAACCTTCTCCTTGATGATGACCTTTCCGTGCGCGTTTCTGACTGTGGCTTGGCTCCATTGATATCATCAGGTTCTGTAAGTCAGGTAAGTCATATTTCTACAATTTTTTTGCAGGTATTTTTTTCCTACAACAGTGTGGGTCATGAGACCAACATTGACAATTTAAGGTTTTTTTTTGGAGGACATGTATTGTATTCCTTCAACATGGATTTAAATAGCAAGAGAATTTGGTGCAGTGAATGCTTTCTCCATTGTGATTATATATAGATATAGTCTAGATATATAAATAGCCTTCAGAATGAGCATTGTTTAGGAAAAAGAAAGAGTAAGAATGTAAGTGATTTCTTTGCATTTTAAATGGATGTAATTGTGCATTCTTAAGTGAGCCAATATTGCTCTTCTTTCCCAGATGGTTTTGTAGCTTTAGGTCATTCGTATTGGTTGATTTGCATTTCTCAGATGCTTTTGTAGCTTTAGGTCGTTCATGTTGGTTGATTTCGCCTTCTGATCTTGAAGCTTGCTTATGTCCAGACCACTCTTCCCTATTACTTCTTTTTCAAAAGGCATGCAGTGTTTCGATTGTCTGCTTAGGCTTTAGGTCATTCCTATTGGTTGATTTGCAGTGTGGAACAATTGAACGAATGATGACTACTTATGGTCATCACCAGTGCTACTTATTACTACTACTAAATTGCTTCGTACTTTCAGTTGTCAGGACATCTGCTATCGGCTTATGGTTACGGAGCTCCAGAATTCGAGTCAGGAATTTATACTCATCAGAGTGATGTTTACAGCTTTGGGGTGGTAATGCTGGAATTATTAACAGGCCGGAAGTCCCATGACAGGTGAAAGACTAGCAAATTCAAGTTCTTAATTGCATTCTCGCATTATTCCACCAACCCCTGCTTAATTTATTTTTGGATTTGAAAATTTGAGTTTACAGCACAAGGAATCGAGGGGAGCAATTCCTTGTTAGATGGGCCACTACTCAGCTTCATGACATCGATGCATTATCAAGGATGGTCGATCCTTCTCTAAATGGACAATATCCTACGAAGTCTTTATCACACTTTGCAGACATTATATCTCGATGTGTTCAGGTAAGCAATGCCATTTTTGACATCGTAAGTTATACAGTTAAATTAGACTTAGTTTTATGGACTTTGTGACATAATATTCTTCAAAAAGGGCACCATTGGGTTGGTAAACTTAGCTTACCTGGTATCTCTGTTCAGTAAAGATAGAATGCTTCAAATGCTCAAAAACACAAGTTTGATTTGCCATATGAGTGGGACGTGAGCCCCACTATATTTTTAGTTGTTATTCACCGCCTCGACTCCAAAGAGAACAATAATCCTAAAAATGTGAATTGTATTTTACAGTCGGAGCCAGAGTTCAGGCCACTGATGTCTGAAGTCGTGCAAGACCTATTAGAAATGATACGGCGAGAGCCTCAAGGCAGTGGATCAAGTGAAGATTGACTTTTTGTGAAATGAAGACCTAATGACCAGATTATCAATGATGGGGGGTGCGTTGGTTGTGACTACTGCTAGAACCAAGAAGATACATCCTTTGTAAACAGGCTGCAGATGATGGCCCCAAACTTACACCACCAATATCTGCGTCGCAAGCTTCTTTACTGCGACCAGCTGCACAAAGTTCTGGATGTGAACATTCCAACTGTCCCATTTTGGTGTTCAATACTCTGGTCATTCTATTGTTTGTCTGTCCTGCAAAGTTGAGCTAACCCAATTGTTTAGCTATTATTATTTGTCAATTGTCACTATAAATTCTTGGTAGTGAAACGTTTTCAGCTAGCTCTATGATGCCTCACGAACTTGGTTTCTACTGATTTAAAATGTAATCTATTCCATTTTATAACACATATACATCATGAGTTTTGTAAAGGATTGGTTAAATTCGATTTTCTTCGCCATTTCAGGTTGTTAGGGCATTTGCCTGTGTAGTTTTACTATTTTAGCAACATCTTCTGACTGCACCAGCGGTGAAGTCATCTAACATGACAATGTGGGTCCTACACTCATTCATGTCACGACTGATGTTAGCACTTTTCTTAACTATTGAATTCGGCATTTGGATTTCCATGTACGCGTACTTGAGTGTCATATTGATTGATGTTAGCACTTCTCTTTACTATTGAATTCGGCAGTTGGATTTCCATGTATGCAAATTTGAGTGTCATTTTGAATTTGGCATTTAGATTTCCATGTATGAGAAGAGTGTGAGGGAGGTGGACTCATTGTCCTAATCAACAAGCCTAACCTAACCCATGTATACAAATGCAAAAGATAATATGACCGTAATTGTGGTTTAATCCAATCCAACTAATGCACAATTAGCTCCTTGAAGATTGGGAGCTCCTTGACTATCATGGTCAATTACTGTATTGAGGATTAGAAGTTAATTATAACCAGCGGTTAATTAATGCCACTTTTGATTGGTGTTAAAACTAATTTGTTACCTCAGTGAATTGTGGTTTTACTTAATGACCGCTATTCACGCTCCCTCAATGCACTCCCACAGTGCAAGGCCACCACAAAGGTTGAGCGCGAATATCTCCTCCTTTTCCTTCTATAGATATTTGCTTCTCAAATATTTATTTATTTTCGACAATACATTATAAATAATAAACATTGTGAGCGTGACAGTCTTATAATGTATATAAATTATAAATACCACTAAATATATTAAAAACCGATTTTAAAATATTAAAAAAAATTGTCTCCAAATCTTACTGTAGAGAAATAAATATTATTAAAATATAGTTTTGCCCCATTTTTTAATGTCTGAAATATTCTCTTAAAGGCCCCACGCCACGTACAGTATCAAGTTACAGACTTATAGGCCTTCCCCGCCAAACACCCTTTATAATCTCGTCTCTGATTTTCTGGTTCAATTTTCCCAGGAAACAAACAGCTCCACTAAAACGAAGGCCGTACGCTCCAAGAGCCTCTCTTCGTCTCTCGTTCCTTAAAACCAATAACCACACCAAAAAAAAACAACGTCTCTCTCATTTTTCCATGTTCGACGATCCTTATCACCGAAAACTCTAACTCTCACATTCCCGATTTAGAGCCCATTGTCATTTCACAGTCACCAGAGCTTGGATCTCTCCCATGAATCGGTACGATTCTAACCCTTTCGCCGATGACGAGGTCAATCCATTTGCGGTGAGTTCCGATACAGACCTGCATTTACGTATACGTGTTTTTGTATCTATAGGCCGAAGTCTCTATCTTCAATCGCGATTTCTGTATGTGTCTGTGTATTTACATATACATGATCCTTTGGGGATTTGGATTGATGATATGTTGAAATCCTGGCTTATAGTGCTAAATCTTCAATGTGTTTTCATTTCACTGGTTTGGGTCTCTGTTTGGTATTTGATTCCACGGTGAATTGAAACCCACAATGTAGGTTGTGTAGCTACGTTCATCTCTAGTTCTTTGTTTCTGTTATTCAATGGTCAGTTTAGTTGGTTAGAAAACAGAGAAAAGGGAAACAACTAGAAGGTTTGGATCTTAGGCGTTTTTTTTTGGGTTACGTAGAACTCAAGCATCTGAATGGGTTCATGTGCATTGTTGGGGTGATTGTGGTTGCCTGATGTGCTGACACTGCAAGATGATTTTTATTTTTTTTTTTTTTTTTTTTCTCCTTCTCCCTTTTCTAATCTTATCGTTTTGCTTTTTCTAGAATCCTGGAAAGTGTTCCCCCTGCAAACTCGAAGGCTTTCACCTCTTCCTCCTGAACCCTATGATCGCAATGCAACAATTGATATTCCTCTTGATAATTCAAAGGTTGTTCAGCATATGCAAGATGTTGAATCATATTTTAAAGTTTTCTATTTGTTATTTATGATCAATGATTTGTTTATTTATTTATTTATTTTTGTCAACAAGCAATGATTTCTTGTTCCTTATTATTTTTGTTACTGTAGAGTTTACAAACAAAGGAGAAGGAACTCCATGCAAAAGAGGTTGAATTGAAAAAGAAGGAACAGGTAATTGCCCATTATAATTCATATGATGCTTGCAAAGGGCTTATAAAATATAATTGATATACTTGTAAACGGAGTCCCAGACCGTTATTTTCATAGTAATTATCAATTTATTGTGGGTATGTCGATATTTAGGTTCATTTGAGGCACCTCTTCTGTACCAAGGCATGTTAGAAATTGTTGCCATGACAACAAGAAAAATCCACTTCAGATGCAAGTTTATATTTTGACGTGCAACATTGATTTTAGTTGAGAAATGTATGCTTTTAGAAAAATTAGTTTTGTATTTAGTAAGTGGAATTCATAATGCCATCATCTCTTTTCAGGAACTAAAGCGGCGGGAAGACGCCATAGCACGAGGTTTATCCATTTTCTGATGTGTGCTTGAGAGAGACTATTACACCAAAGTACAATTTGTAATTTCCCTTTTCTTTTTATTTTTGGCAGCTGGAGTTGTTATAGAGGAGAAAAACTGGCCTCCATTTTTCCCCATCATCCATCATGACATTGCAAACGAAATACCAATCCATCTACAGAGGATCCAGTATGTTGCGTTCACAACATATCTGGGTATGTTAATTTTTATTTATTTTCTTTTGTGATAGTCGGCATAAGTGTTTCAATGGCCAGATGATATTTGATTGTAGATTTTTTGTTTCTCGCCCTTTTCCATGTATTGAATTTAGTAGTTTTGAGTTAAAAATTGTTTGTACAAAAAGATCTTCTAATTAATTCAATCAAATTTTTCTGTGGTTGCTTAAGTTGACTAAGCTTATGGCATTTTTCAGGTTTGATTGTGTGTCTTCTGTGGAATATTCTGGCAGTTACCGTAGCCTGGTTCAGAGGAGAAGGTTTGATCTGTGACTTAGTGTAGACCCATTAACCATTATAAATAAACTCTTTCATAATTTAGTCTGAACTTTTATCTTCTTGCAGGTCCAATAATTTGGCTTCTGGCTGTAATCTACTTCATAGCAAGTGTTCCGCTATCATATTTCCTCTGGTATCGCCCGCTTTATCGTGCTATGAGGTACTTATGATTCTATGGATATGACCTTATTGTCATCACTATGCAAAAACTGTATATCAGGCTTCGAGCCTATGCAAATGATCACTTTGATGACTCTGCACTTCTAGAACATTTGTCCAACATATCTTTTATCTTTTACTTTTTGTTTAGGATTCATACTTGTAATTGTGTGCCGTCTGTTACAGGACTGATAGTGCTCTGAGTTTTGCTGGGTTTTTCTTGTCTTATCTGGTACGTACATTTTTGTTTCTTATTAAAGTTATATTTTCTGCATTCAAGATTATGTGAAAATTGGCTCACTTCTATGCCCTGATTCTCTATTTGCAGCTCCACATTGCGTTTTGTGTCTATGCTGCAATTGCTCCTCCAATTGTCTTCAAAGGGAAATCTATAACGTAAGTTTTCTTAACTGTGCAGTCTACGGGGTTTACTAATGACTACTGTTACATTAGCTCTTTCCGTTTATGAAGGGGGAATAAGTACAAATGAGTATCCTGCAGATCTTGTCATCTAAAATTTTCTCCCAATAGACAACCTTGCCTTCTTCTAGTAGTACATCTTCTTCTATTAATCACAAATATATGCTAATCATATTTCCTCCTGAAACTGATTTTTCTTTGTTGTGATCTTGTGTACAGAGGTATTTTGCCTGCAATAGAACTGCTGGGTTACAATGCTGCGGTTGGGGTAAGTTTCCAGCTTTCATTATTCTATGTTGGCTTGGATATTCTCCTTCAATAATTGCAACAGAGACAAGTCTGTTTTTCAGCTAGGCAACAATCTAGTGGTGTTAGTGATGAGAGTTTCAATATGATGGAAAGAACTAGAACTGTCAGATTGCAATGACAGTGGTTTGATCTTGAAGTTCTATTTTGAGTTGATGACCCCGTGAAGACTTTGTTTCTTCATTTCAGATACTTTACTTCATTGGATTTGGGCTGTTCGTCTGTGAAACAGTTCTCAGCATCTGGGTTATTCAGGTTAGATGATGAATGGACGTGCATTTTTCTCCTGGCTTTGTTCTGTCGTTTTTCTTCCCCTCTTTGGAGAAACTTACTCTTCTTGCATCGTATCGTATTCGCAGCAAGTATACACGTATTTCAGAGGCAGTGGAAAGGCTGAAGAGGTGAAGCGTGAGGCAGCAAGAAGTACCATGATGGCAGCAATGTGAAATGACCAAACCAAAAGGATTTTGGATAGCAACTTGTTAGGATCACGGTTTCTCTTATATTCTTTTTGTTTAATGGTTTCTTCACAACCAAAGGATTTCGTATGTTAGTGAATTTTGTTAGGTTGTGCAGTCAGATGGATGGTGCCTCTTTTGAGTCCAACCTTGAAATATCGTTTTCCCCGTATTTGATTCTAGAGAAACACTCTTTATGTTTGATACTTTTGGTCCTTGAATAGTTGAAATTTTAGTCACAGAGGCCATGATAAACCAAGCCAGAGAGGCTTCTTTTGATTGTCGTACAATTTTGAATTTCTTATGACTTTGTTAAGCAAGCATTAATAAGACACATGAATAAATCTGTGTAGGACTGTCCCATGCGGTAGTTCTCTCACAAAAATTAAGCATTGTATGTGTCCCAACTCCGAGACCCAACTTTTTGTGAGAGAGTACGCCACCTCTACACGAGAATCTCTCATACTCAACCTAATTTCTTATAAAACAATCAAAGAAAAAATGCCATAACAATTTTCCTCTCCAATATTTTTTCAGTGCCAACCATATAAAAATCATGGCCGCCATCTTGCGAAGGCTATGAGCATGGTCACAGTAACAAACCCAAAATAAAAAAAATTATTTCTGGGGATAAACAGAATATTTTGTCTAATATTATTTTAATAATATACTTATTTTTTAATTAATTGATAGGTATAAATAAAAGAAGAAAGTGCAGAGACTCAAACAGAAACTTAAACATCAGACAGAAAAAAAATCAATAAAAAACCAATATTTCGAAAATTTCTTTTGTCGGTTTTAGCCCTGAGGCTCAGCTTGTTCCTACACGAGAGGACCAACTTCCAAGGGCTGCAGCAGGAATGAGAAACTTAAGTCCTCCATTAACCCTAATTCTTTAGGAGCTGAAAAACCCTGAGCCCCGAGTACCAAGTTTCAAAATTCAAAGCACAAAGCCATGATGCTTCACAGCCAGAGTTGCAGTTCCATGGAATTAGGGCAAGAAAGTTTCCAGAGCTCAATGCACAACCACACCTGCTCACCAAGTAAGCTTCGAAATCCCCAATGTCCTTTCAGAACTAGGGCCTTTCTAGAATTTAACTTTACTCACCACAATCACGGCTTAGCAAGAAGGCAACTGTACCCTGTTCCTTATGCCTTGTCCACTCCTCAAAATATTAACCATGTTGTGACTTCACGAGCTCAGAAGCAGAATTCGAGAGGTCCTAGGGCTTTTGTAGGGTTTAAGCTTCAGTGTGATTCGGAAACATTGGTTTTGCCCACAAAAGGTTCTTCAATTAATGGTAAGAAGAAGGCGTATGGTGGCGTATTGCCTTCGATTTTGCGGTCTTTACAGTCCGAAAACGATGTTGAAAAGACCCTTAATTCGTGTGGCGAAAATTTGAATCCAAAAGAACAGACTGTGATTCTCAAAGAACAGAAAAGGTGGGAAAGAGTTGTGCGTGTTTTCGATTGGTTCAAGTCACAAAAGGAGTATGTACCCAATGTAATACACTATAATGTGGTTCTTCGAAAGCTGGGTAGGGCTCAGAAATGGGATGAATTAAGGCTTTGTTGGATTGAAATGGCGAAAAAAGGTGTCCTACCGACGAACAATACATATGCAATGCTCGTTGATGTGTATGGGAAAGCAGGCCTTGTGAAAGAAGCGCTTTTGTGGATCAAGCACATGAAACTAAGGGGAATGTTCCCGGATGATGTTACAATGAATACGGTTGTTAAGGCCTTGAAGGATGCAGGGGAGTTTGATAGGGCAGATAAGTTTTATAAGGATTGGTGCAATGGCAAGATTGAGCTCAATGAACTTGATTTAGATTCTATGGGTGATTCTGCGAATGATTCTGGCTTAGAGCCTATTAGTTTTAAGCATTTCTTGTCCACTGAGCTTTTCAAGACAGGTGGGAGAATTCCCACTTCAAAGATGAAGGCCTCATCGGATACAGAGAACCCTATCCGAAAACCACGGCAAACATCGACATATAATGCTTTGATTGATTTGTATGGGAAGGCAGGACGTCTTGATGATGCAGCTAATGTGTTTGGAGAAATGATGAAATCTGGTGTGGCAATGGATGCTATTACATTCAATACTATGATCTTTACTTGTGGAAGTCATGGGCATTTGTCAGAAGCGGAAGCTTTGCTTAGTAAGATGGAAGAAAGGGGAATATCTCCTGATACAAGAACTTATAACATTCTTCTGTCTCTGTATGCTGATGCAGGGAACATTGATGCTGCTCTGAACTGTTATAGGAAAATCAGAGAGGTGGGTCTTTCCCCAGATATTGTATCTCACAGGACAGTTCTTCATGTATTATGTGAGAGAAACATGGTCCAAGATGTGGAAACTGTGATTCGGAGTATGGAGAAATCTGGTGTGCGAATTGATGAGCATTCTGTTCCTGGTGTCATCAAGATGTATATTATGAGGGACAGCTTGATCAGGCGAAGTTTTTTTTAGAGAAATGTCAATTAAATGGTGGGCTTTCATCAAAGACACGTGCAGCAATGATAGATGCATATGCTGAAAAGGGATTTTGGACTGAAGCTGAGGCCATATTCTATAGGAAGAAAGACTCGGCGAGACAGAAGAAGGATGTTGTGGAATATAATGTTATGATCAAAGCTTATGGTAAGGCAAAGCTTTATGATAAAGCTTTTTCTCTCTTCAAGGGCATGAGAAATCATGGGACTTGGCCTGATAAATGCACATATAATTCTCTCATTCAAATGTTCTCAGGAGGTGATTTGGTGGAACAGGCAAGGGATGTTTTAACAGAAATGCGTGAAATGGGTTTTAAGCCACACTCTCTAGCCTTCTCTGCTCTTATTGCATGCTATGCTCGCCTTGGTCAGCTTTCTGATGCAGTTGATGTGTACCAAGACTTGGTAAACTCAGGAGTACAACCAAATGAATTTGTGTATGGTTCTTTAATCAATGGATTTGTAGAATCTGGCAGAGTTGAAGAAGCACTTAAGTATTTTCGCCACATGGAAGAATCGGGGATTTCTGCAAACCAGATAGTTCTTACATCCCTGATAAAGGCTTATGGTAAGGTGGACTGCCTTGATGGAGCAAAAGTACTCTATGAGAGGCTGAAAGATCTAGAGGGTCCCCGAGATATTGTTGCATCTAACAGTATGATCAATCTCTATGCAGATCTTGGAATGGTATCTGAAGCCAAATTGATTTTTGAAAAATTGAGAGCAAAGGGTTGGGCAGATGAGATAACATATGCCATCATGATTTATCTTTACAAGAATGTGGGCATGCTTGATGAAGCCATTGATGTAGCAGAGGAAATGAAACTTTCAGGTCTAATAAGGGACTGTGGTTCATTTAACAAGGTAATGTCATGTTATGCCATTAACGGGCAGCTACGTGAATGTGGAGAATTGTTGCATGAGATGGTAACTCGGAAACTCTTGCCTGATAGTGGAACTTTTAAAGTATTATTCACTATATTGAAGAAAGGTATTCCAATTGAAGCAGTAACGCAGCTTGAATCATCTTACAATGAAGGGAAACCTTACTCTAGGCAAGCTATCATCACCTATGTTTTCTCTCTGGTTGGTATGCATGCTATGGCGCTCGAGTCGTGTGAAAAATTCACAAAAGCTGATGTAAAACTTGATTCTTTTCTTTACAATGTTGCTATATATGCTTATGGGGCAGCTGGGGAAATTGACAGGGCTCTGAACATGTTCATGAAAATGCAAGATGAAGACCTGGAACCAGACCTTGTAACGTATGTTAACCTAGTGGGTTGTTACGGTCAAGCTGGTATGGTTGAAGGTGTGAAGCGGATATACAGCCAGATGAAATATGAAGAAATAGAGCCAAATGAATCCCTGTTCAGAGCTGTAAGAGATGCCTATACAGATGCCAATAGGCATGACCTTGCCAAATTGGTTAGCCAAGAGATGAAATATGTGTTTGACTCAGAACATCAAACAGATTCCGAAACTAAAGCTGAGCCTGATGAAACTACTTCAGATCTTGAGGATTTGTAATTATTTGAAGTGAAAAACTCCCAATGGCGTTACACTGTACAGAAAAGCATTTGTGCATGCATCTCATACCGTGTATGTATGGTAGGAAAACAGCTGCATAATTTGAAGATTGTATAAAAAGTACTGGGTTTGACGAAACATGTATTGTATTTCCCATTTGTTAAATTAAATCTTAATAATATGCCAACACTGAATGCAATTTTTGCTACTTGATTTAAGCTTTATGTGCTTGTTCATTTTTCATGCAGGCTGATATGCCAAAATTTGCAAGTGATCGGTATTATTTTAACATTGCTACAGCAAAAGATAACTTATTGTTTTGACAAGTCTAGGTCAAAATCTACTCTCACTCACCAATTAACCATACAAAATGAGATTAAACAAAATTCTCATGATATAAAAAATGTAAAGTTCCCAGCTGTATATCGAAGTGAGAAAAGCTAAGAAGAATGCATCAATGCAATTGTCTCCACCAACCATTTCTTGAATTGCATAATGTGAGCATCTTATCAAGGATGGGTTGACAGTGGATTGTTGGTTCACTCCTATTTCTTCTCACTTTTAGACAATATCCATAACAACAGGAAAATTTATTCTTCTAGGAATTTCCACATCACCCGCAGGAAGAAAAGAACCCAATTTACTGTTGGATTCAATCCAGCTCTTACCCGGCGTCTTCTTAACCCCTCTATCTTGCATTATCCTCCCAATCTCCAAGGCATCATCCCATCGGCCTACTGATCTATACACATTAGCTAGAAGAACATAACTCAAATGGTAGTCAGGTTGTAGTTCAATCATTTTCTTGGCTATGCGCTCTGCAGTAGTGGAGTTCGAACAGCTTGTGCTAGCACCTAGAAGAACTGCCCAAAGGGAAGAATCATTCCTACAATCTGCATTCTCTATTAAATTCTCAGCTTCTTCAAGTAGCCCAGCACGGCCTAGAAGATCAACCGTGCAACAATAATGTTCAATCCCAGGTTTAATCCCGTACTCCTTTGTCATCAAGATAAAATAGTTTCGCCCTTGATCAACCAAACCTGCATGACTACAAGCAAAAGAACCCCAATAAAGCTGATATAGTCGGGCTTAACCCCCTCCTTAATCATCCTATCAAATATTCTAAGAGCTTCTGCACCTCCACCATTCTGAGCAAACCCACAAATCATTGAGTTCCATGTTATCAAATTCCTAACTGGCATCTGCGTGAAAACTCTACGGGCAAAATCTATGCAACCACATTTTGCATAAAGATTAACTAAAGCTGATTCTACAATAACATCTCTCCAACCACACCTTCTCACATACTGGCAGTGCACTTCTTTCCCTTGTTGTACAGCTGCCAAACCTGCACATGCGCGAAGAACAGTTCCAAAACTGTATAGGTCAGCCTCTTCCATTTCCCTGAAATGCTTAATGACAGATTCAAAGTCTCCAGTTTGACAATACACTCCTAGCAACGCAGACCAAGAAACTGAGTTCTTCTTGGGAATCCTATCAAAGACACGTCGAGCATACTCTACCGACCCACATTTTCCATACATGTCAACCAAGCTACTCTCAACAACCACATTTCCACAAAGTCCATATGTAATTACCTTAGCATGCATTTCTCTACCTTGCCTCAGCCTCCCCAAGTTGCCACAAGCAGCCAATACCGTCCCAAACGTAAAACCATCGGGAGACAACCCATGATATCTATGCATCAAATAAAAGAACCCCAATGCTTCCTCAAACAAATCGCTCCTTGTGAACGCAGAAATAACCGACGTCCAGCATATAGCACCTGGTTCAGTCAATTCATTGAACAGCCGGCGCGCATCTTCCGATCTATAATTCCTCCCATACATATTAATCAAAGCACTAATTATAACATGATTAGAAACAAACCCACGTCTCACCACCACTCCATGAAAGCACAGGCCCAGCATCAAGTCCCCAATCTCCGAACAAGCTTTAACCACGGCAGACAAAGTGAACGCGTTTGGCTCAATCCCAAACTTCAACATATCATAAAACACTTCAATTGAATTTCCAGGCTTTCCAGCCCTAACGTATCCAGTTATCATCGAAGTCCATGATATCACATCCTTAACAAAAAGACCATCAAACACTCTCCGAGTCTCGGACATATTGGGAACCAACTTGAAATACAGAGAAAGCAAGCTGTTCCCAACGAATCTGTCGGTTTCGAGGCCAGACTTAACGACATGCGCATGGATTTGGAGGCCATGGTTGAATGAAACAGCGTTGGTGCAAGTTTGTAAGAGCGAAGCGTATAGGATTGGTTTAATGGTGATTTCGCCGGAATCAATGGAGTTCAGGACCCGAATCGCATCGGAGAGTAAGCCCAGCTTGCAGAGTCGGAGGATTTGGGATTGTTTGGGTGATGGGTTTTTGGTGCTCTGTAGATTTAAGGATGTGAGAGAGCTGCAATGGCGTTTGAAGACGAGCTTCATGAAAATGGGGACGACGGGCCAAAACTGATTTTTGAAAAATATATAGCCGTTTGAGAACTTGTTAGGTGAAGTACCCGCCTCTCTTTTTTTATTTGAGTCATATTGAAGTTTTACATAATTAATTTAAATTAAAAAATGAGAAATGTTTTTTTCTTACTAACTATAGAGAGGGAATCAAATTTTGGTGTAAAAAATCGGGTTCATTGTCTTTGTCAACTAACCTAACTTACATTTATTTATTTTTAAAAATTCTGAACTACTTAATTAACTAATAAATTTATAGGAATTTATTCATAGCATTTCCTTCATCTTGGATAACCTAATTTACATTCCTTCTCCGTTAAGAAATACATGTGCTTGTATGGTGTCATGTTATGAAAATGAGAGGAAAGGAAAAGGTGTGGCTAAGATCCTCCAAAAAGAAGTAGAGCTTTAAAAGTTCTATTTATAACCTTTTTTTTCTTTTAAAGAAGATATTACTCAGAGGCGGACCCACGTTGGGACAAGAGGGGTCTAACAATCCCTTGAAATGCCTGAAATTTGGCTATGGATGACCCCTTGGACAGCTGCGGAGTGACCCCTTGTGTGCACACCAAGTGCTCAATGAAAGTCTCAACCTGTCTGTGTTGTGTTGGTCTACCATGGAATCAATAGACCATTTGTTTTTCAGTTGTGCACTAATGCAAAAGCCAAACCAACCGCAAGGAAGGAACAACTATATTTTTTTCCTTTTGTAGTTTCGTGTTGCTCTTGTTTATTTGTTATTGTGAAACAATGGAAGAAGGAAAGCCTCTTCGTTTAGTTAGTAGCGGGGGAGTGGAGGGGAGGCTGGGAAGAAAGATTCAAAGAGAGAAATAAAGAAAAAAGAGGGGGAGGCTGGAAGAAGAAGGAAAATAATAAAGAAAGAGAGAGAGAGAGAAAGAATAAAAAAATAGAGGGGGAAAATATTAAATAAAGGAAAGAAAGAGAGAATAGAAAAAAAAATTAAAGAAGATGGATATATCTTCTCTACTCACTCTCTTTCCTTCTTCTTTTTTCTTTTTTTCTTTCTAATTAAGTGGGTCGAACTGGTGCAAGTTTTACAAACACGTGTAAAGACTCGTAGGTTATAGTTTTATTGATGAATTTAATGCTTTTCAAGACTCGTAAGGTATCACTTTTGTAGTTTTATTTATTTTGTTGTTGGCATTTTTTATTAAAATCAATTAAAATCATAAGTTATCTTTTATTATGTCATATCACAATTGGAATCCTAAGAAAACGGAAATTTTGAAAGAAAAAAAATATATAAGAAAAAGGGAAAACTTTCTTCTTCTTTTTGGGAATATTTACATTACGGATCTTGGATCCGCCACTGATACTACTTATAATATTTTAATTATATATTATGATGGTATAAGTTGGCAGGTCCTTGAATTTAAGAATGGACATATTTCATGAATATGGTAATCCCAATACCAATTTGTAGCCACTAACTATTAAGCAAACGATTGTGATTTGTAGCTTAAAAAATCATATAAGATTTTTTTTTTAATTGGAAAAAAGAAACCTTACAATAGGAAAACCACGAGGGAACGCAAGCCCAACTAAATCAAAATAAAACCGAGCAAAGGAGCTTAAAAGAAGCCCCCGCTCTCAAAGGTGGGAAGAGTTCAAACTATGCACTAAATTAGCTAAAGCATCAGCAATGAAGTTTGCTTCTCGAAATATATGCTGGAAAGAAATCTCTTCACAATAGGAACTTAGCAGCCTTATGTCTTGAACCAAGAGATGAATACTCCAAGGAACCGAAATGGAAACTAAAAAGTTCGAGAAAAGAAAAAGGTTGAATAAATTTTTGTATGTGCTGGTGTACAAACACATGGGACAAGTAAAAATATTTTATTTTTATTGGAGAATACACATACGAAAATTACTCCCTTGATTGATGCTCTTGGTATGTTTATAGAATTGATTTTTCCAACCAAAGTTTTAAATGTGATTTGATGACACCTTAAATGGGCATATTTTTCATGTGGTGACGTTTTATGTTGGTCGAGTCAATTTGAGCTAATGGTTTTACAAGTTTGGATGAGACAAACAACGAAATATTAATTCTAGCATGCACATATGGTGGAAAAGTCAAAATCTTTTTCCAATTTTCCCAGCAAACAAACAAAAGTTAACATCTTTTTTTCTTAACCGAATTTTTTGTTTCCAAGTTGGAAAAAAGATGATCGTTGATTTTCAATGCTTTGACTGTGAGTCGGCCAAAGCCCACTCCAAATCCAAATCACCACCGAGGACCTACCAACTGCCACCCACATTCACTCCCAACAGAATCAGCTGAACCCTATTAATCACCAGATCACTGTCAGCCCTTCATCTACACCCATACGTACGGCCAAGATCTCATGCCCATCATTTCATCCTCAGCCAGTTGGCAAAAATATTCAGGCCTGCAACAGGAGCTTAAGCCGCGAACATCTCCATCCCCCAACCTTACAGATCCACACTGATCCAACGGTCAAAAACCAAGATGACCATAAAACTTGCTCGACCTATAATTCTTCTGATGCATTATATAAACAAATAAATTCTCATTTCGTATTTCTCAACTTGTAGGCCTCGCTTGCTCTCAGCTCCAAACAAAGCAACACATCACATTTTTGGGTGCTCTCCTCAGAAATTAGTTAAAGGGCAAAAACCGAAACCGAAACCAAAACAGAATGGTGGTGTTCTGTTTTCTGGTGGATCAGAAGAGGCAAGTGCGGCGGAGCAAGCCGGCGGCAGGGATATGCTCACGGTGCGGAGGAGGAGCGAGTGTCGCCGACATGAAGACCGCTACAAGATTTTGTTACGTCCCATTTTATTGGAAATCTTGGAGAGCCATCATATGTACGTTTTGTGGAGCCATTCTTAGATCTTATCGATAGTTTGCTAGTAGGCCTTCTTTACTATGAATGACTAATTCAATTTCTATATCTTATTATTAGTTTAAGATGTGTAAAATTGCACATCAACGCCTTACGCATTGCGTCCGACTCTCTCACATGGATTATGGATATGTATTTTTTTTAAAATCCCTATTAAGTTTTTCTTTTTTTGTTTTGATTTGGTTTTTGGGACGTAGTTGCGTTCATGGTGTCGATTTTGACTACCAAAAAAAAAGAAAAAAAGTTCATGGTGTCGAATTAAAATAGAAACAGTGTAAGGTGGAGACTAGCTGGAAGAAGATGTTCAAAGTGGATAGGTAAAAGTGAAAGCTGGAGAGTTAAGATGGTTTTTATGACATGAAGAAGGCAAGTTTGGTGTTGGGTTTGGTTGGGGTAAAACTCTGTGCTCACTCTTTATGATATATACATGGGTGCCTGCCTCTGGCTCAGTTTGTAGCTATATGCAATAAATACCATGCAAGTCAAAATGTTAAAAAAAAACCCATGCTTTTATCATCAACAATATAGAAAAACCATATTTTATCATCTTACCCTCGTGGAAAGTAGAGTTGAAATTTTCATATTTATTAAATAATCTTTTGACCTTTTTTTTATTTTATAATATAAGCGATATTGGAGGAGGGGGTTTTTTCACATAAACATTGTTAAGGTACTATCATGGAGTTCGACTGATCTACAAGTCAATGTCATTTTCTACTGGGCTAGACTTCGTTGGCATAATCTTTTGACTTTCGATTATGAGCAAGAGATATGTACATATATATGGAATTATGGCTTTCAAACACAAGGAGGAGAGTGTGCAGTAAAATCAACCCAAGTAATCTCTCCAAACGAAGAGGTCGACAATAATTAGACCCTTTGCAGTAAAAAAAACACATATATAAGAGCAATGTGATTAAGAACAACATATACAATTAACTCGAACTAGACAACAAGCCCTCTCTTAATCGCATTGAAACTACATGGGACGGATCCCCTCAACTCCTTTTTTCATTACTAATGGAATATCCTTCATTAATAGTATTGCCCATGATGCTGTTTTGTTTCTCAGTTGAAAGGGAGATGTCATGAGCAATCTTTTTCGAACTAGATAACATTATATACCGATGCGGCATCATGACACAAATATATGAAAATAATATAATCTTGACACAAATATATGAAAATAACATAACGTGCTAAAAAGTTTCCCAAAATTAAATAATAACTCATGAAGACTAACTCCCTAAAATGGCTAACAAATGAGTCATATTTTAAACATGAACAACTTAATCTTGTTTGTAAAAAAAAAGAAAAAAAGAAACAGGAATAACTTAATCCATGGAACCCATTTATTTGATATTATATAAAGAAAATGTTTGAATATATTTATTTTCCTCATTCTAATATAGAATTTTTAATTTTTTATATATATACAAATAGTATTTTTATTCTATATAATATATATATATACAGTATTTTTTATTGGTCGTGCGTTTACAATTTTGTTTCCTCGATGAACCTCTTGAAACGACGCCGCTTCACCTTATTATTATTTTTAAATATTCTTGGTTTAATTAACCAAATTACCGAACACTTCGCCATCTTTATATTCAGCTGAAGATGTTGAAAACCCTAGCTAGGGTTTAAGCACCTGACCGTTTCAAAGCAAAACCCCAAACTATTTATATTCGCTTGCTACTAGCACTTATGGAATTTCACTTTTCTCATTCTTCAACCCGAGTTCTTCTTGTCTGCGTTCTCAAATGGTAGGGCTTATCCCTGAACTAACCCTCGAAGACCTCGATCTAGCTTCAAAGACCAAGAATTCGAAGGACCCACCTGACCCTGTTGATCCCAGAGACTTGACGTTTGCAGATTCGTTCTTGGATTTTGAGTCCATAGAGGATTGGTTTAAGGATATACCAAACCCTGATATGACAGAAACAGGGGAGGTCAAGGTTGAGGTGGTTGAAGAAGGGTTTATTAGAGAGGCAAATGTCTGTGAAGGCCAAATTTTTAATGTGTATGACCCAATTGATTGTGGGTCTGAACCGACTGTTGATGGGTCTGTGCCAATTGATTGTGGTTTTGTGGAGAAGGTGGAATGTGAAATATCAGAACATTTGGGTTGTTCTATTGAGGAAGAGCTGGGGAAGGTCAGTTTGCTTGGAGGGTGTGATCAAAATTTGGTTCTTGATGGTGGGAATTGTATGAGGAGTGAGAGGCATGAGGAAAGTTCGGCTCTTAATGGTGAGAATGGTATGCAGAGTGAAATAGTGAGTTGTAATACTGGAGAAAGAGAACCACAGAATAATGAGAATGGGAATGAAAGTTTGAAATCCAAGATTGAAGGTGAGAATGGTGCTAGGAGTGAAATAGTGAGTGAAAGTTCAGAGTCCTCATCGTTGTCTTCGAGTAGCAGCTCGAGTGATGATGACAGCAGTGATGATGGTGATGATATGGATGAGGAGGAAAACGAGAAAGGGAAAATGAAGGCGGAGGTGGAGGAGTCCGACGAGGCTGGTGAAATTGAAGAAGGTGAGATACGGGATGCTGATGGAGGAGGGGAGAAGGGAGATAAGACACACTATATAGATTATGAAAGTGCTGATGATGATGATGAAGTGGTTGCTTGGACTGATGCTGAAATTTTTGATGATGGAGACGAGGAAGAGGATGATGGTGGAGCTCTGAAAGGACCCATTAGGTCCAAGAATGAGCTTGAGGTAAGAAATTTTTTATTGGTACTCTCTCGCTTTTGAAGCCATTACTGAACTTTTGAATTGATAAGCTGCTATGAACTTTTGGCGAGAGGTGGACAAAAAGTCTCTATTGATTTGCTTGGAGTCACGGAGGAAATGGTACTTCATGAGTCCTTACTGATAAATTAGCTTAGCTGAGGGGTACTGGTTGATTTCGCTTTAGTGTAGATAGATGAGAAGATAGCCAACCTCAACTTTTCTGGATGGGGACTTAGTTGAATTTAGTTGGGATAAGGGGAAAGAAAAAGTAGTTAGGATCTTTAAGCAAGCAACAAAGGAGGATTCGGCTCTCTTTCTCACTATCTAAACACATGTTGAATTGATCTTCTTTTTCTATCATAGAAGTCTCATATTTAGTGGATTCCAGGATTGCCGGTATTTTGGTCTGAATACTCTCTAGCAGATTAAGTGCGTTGGAGTTAATGAAGCATGATAATATTAGGTTTTATTTTTCAATGTCTCTTAACTTGAGCTACTTTTACTTGTCAGAACTGACTCTGGAATTTTTGTTAGCCATCTTCTGTGTAAACCGTCAATGAAATTAGCTTTCTGCAGTTATATGTCTGCAAATAGCTTGAAACAGATTGTTTTGAACTTTGCAGGTACTCCCACCTATTCCTCCAGTGAATGTGACCTTGGAACCACATCATCAGATGATGCCTGTGGGAGTTGTTTTATCGGTAAGCTCATAAGCAAGTAATCCTATATTGTAACATGGACTCCATCAATCTCTGATGTCGTTGAAAATGTAGAATCTAGTTGACACTCCAGAAGATGCACATTTGTGGTAATGTTTGAGATTCATGTCAATTTCAATTTTACAGATCCTTGGTACCCAAGCCATCGTAGAAGGGGTTGAGAAGCACAACCCTCTAAACGAGGGTTCAATTCTTTGGATAACCGAAAGCAGATCTCCGTTGGGGTTGATAGATGAAATCTTCGGACCTGTCATACACCCTTACTATGTGGTGAGATACAATTCAGAAAGTGAAATCCCTGCTGGAATACAAGCAGGCACTTTGGTCTCTTTCGTTCCAGAGTTTGCAGATCATGTGCTCAATAACAAGGATGTTTACAAAAAGGGTTATGATGCGTCTGGTAAAAATGATGAAGAGGTGTCAGATGAGGCGGAATTTTCAGATGATGAGAAAGAGGCTGAATACAGGAGAATGCAAAAAATGACAAAGAGGGGAATGAATGACCAGAATCTTGGCAATAGGAAAAACAACAGAAAAAAGGGTAAAAACAAGCCTGGACCCTGGAAAAATGATCAACCTTCACCCCAGCAAACACCAAAGGATGCAGGTCAGCTGCCTCCCAATCAACACCAACATCATTTCTCTCCAGCTGCACCATCATTTGATCGTGGTTATTGTCCATCTTCTTCTGCAGCACCACAAGGTTTCGTTGGTGGGACTGGATTAGTTCCACCATTTCCAGCTGCTACACAGGCCACTGGTATGAACGCAACTTCAAATGGAGTTTGGACAAATGGGATGCCGTTTCAGCAACAAAATACATCCTTCCCAAATGGATTTCCAAATAATAGTTCACCATGGCCTTCACCCTATAATCATCAATATCCTTATCAAATGCCTATTCCGGAGAGATTGCCATTCTACCCGCAGGCTGAAGGTCAGAGATTTCTTTGTGGTGCTGTCTTACCAGGTGGACAGTTGAATTCCTTTGCAGGACCAACGTATTCACAGGGGCTGATGGGTCAACATGGCTTCAATCAAACAGCATTTGGGATAGGTTTACAGGGCCAACCCACACCAGGTCAACAATTGAATGCCTTTGCAGGACCCATGTATCCACAGGGGATGGTGGGTCAGCATGGTTTCAACCAAAATGCGTTCGGGATAGGTTTACAAGGCCAACCTACCCACCCGACCTTAAATGCAGACCAAGGAATGCTGTCGAATAGATTGCCTGTTGAACAGAACTGTAATATGCCACAGCCTGTTGCAAATACAGGCAACGTGGACATGCAGCAATTTAATCCGGGCGCATCTTCTAATCGTGGAAGGAGACCGTCTCATAGAGGGGGTCGTCATTTTGGAAGGGGAAGAGGTAGGCAGCAATCAAGGTGAAAGTTATGGCATGCTCTGCTGCACCAAGCACACTGAATTTAAACTACAATAGGCGATGAGAAGAGCCACCATTTTGAAATTGCTTGGTTCTTTTGTATTCTGTTTACCGATTTTGATAGTTTGTGTTCCATGATGCCAATTTTCTCGTTTTTGTATTTGCTGGTCCAGTATATGGATGAACATAATACCCGCAGAATGGAGATCAATGTGATGCATTAAATTCTATTGGTGCCCTTATTTATTAGTAGAAGTTATATTCTAATGCGAGGACTAGGAGGTTAAAATGGTCTTGGGTGAAGTCGAATTTTGAATGTCGAGAAATTCCGGTTTAGTAAAATGTTGAATTGTGTTGTGTCCGCAATACATAGAAAGTATTCCGGTGTCCGTTGGGGCAAATCTTTTGCAAAGGGTTTAGTCCTCCTAACTTTGGCAAAGAAAAAAACATATAGAAAATGTAATTTCCTATCTGATTCCCCAACAAGTACAAGGGGCTCAAATCCTTTAATTCATCACCCAATTTTCTCCTCACAAATTCGTATTACTCGATCTCAATACTTTGCACTTGCAATGTATATAAAGTATTTTCTTTCATTTGCAAGGGTTAATTTAGCGAAGACCATATGCAACCCCGATGACAGGGTACACAATCTCCAGGTCAATCTTAAGCTTCCTAAGTATTCAACAATTCAAGAAATTTTGAAAATGGTAGGAAAGCAGAACTAAAATATCACACTGACCAAATAGAAATTATGAGAATAAATCATTAAATTAGAAGGTTCTGAAGCAGTCAAGAGAACAACATACATTGAACTCAGGTGACTGGAAACAAGTTTAAACATATAAGGAGAATGTCATTGAAGGCTGCTTTTCAATGCTTCTTTTGCTTCTTTTTTTCTTTTCAATGCGGGGAAATGGGAGGTGGTGGGCGTTCTCTCAATGAAGCCATAATTGGGGCACATAACCCATATGATGAAAAGAGAATATCAGGACCCCCGATTGTTACTCAAGTTTTAGCATTCCTTGTGAAGTCGGTGCAAGTCTGGCAGCTGCAATCTGAGAAACGACAGATTTCACAGCCAAAGCACACACAAGAAGTGCAGCCTTGGCATGTTGGAGAACGGGTACAGCCTCTATATACTCTTCGACTTGCTCGTTCTTCTTCATCATTACATGTTATTCTGAAATACAGAAACAACCATTCCCATCATCATTATTGAACCTTTAAAAATCTAAACATACCTAATACATATATATATACTTAGTGTTTGCAAGAATTTACAACATACACACTTTAAAGATGTGGTCACAAGGAACATGAAAGTAGATTTACCTCCAAACTAAAATACCTACTGGTAGCTTTTAAACATTCTAGCGGAATAACATCTACTAAAATTAGTGCCTTCCATTTTCAGGGGTATGTGTTCCTAAGGCAGTATTCAAGTTCATTACATAGTAAAAGAATATTATTCCTCTGAAGTAAAATCCATTTTTGCTGAATGAACAGTATACATAAACATAAAATAGGAGAACAATAGAACTATAGTCGCTTCAATAAGCAATCATTTAATGGTTCTAAAAGTTGAGTAGAACAGAATATTAAAACCATAATAACTTTAGACACCATTAGCATAAGTATGGAACAAGCTTGTTCATATGCTTCACATTGTTAACAATGGTTAATGGACTAAAGTATAAGAGAAAAAAACAACCTGATCCATTAATGAGTAAAGTATTTATTCAATGTAAGAGAGGAACATACTTGTCATATGGCAGCTCAGCACATTTCCAGTTCACATCAGCTAAAGCATCATGGTGAATCCGGCATTCCTCTTTTGTCCGGAGACGAAACCTGCGCTCCTTGTTGCATCTAGTACAGCAAACAAACTCATCACGGTGACAAGCCCGTCCATTGTTAGATCTGTGGGAAGCATTAGCATGTTTTGATGCCTCGTTGTGGTATTTGAGCAGCACTGTTTTACACAGTGGAACCTTCTTCCCATTATCAATTACCCAAACATTATTCTTCCATTTCCTAGCTGTCTCTCTTCCAGAATGCTTCTCAAATGCAGCAGGAGTCAGTTTGTCTAGTCATTAAAATACAAAGAGAAAAAAATTCAGATGCTTAAAATGCAAGATTTGAAATGAAATAGAAACAAAAAACCTGAATATAACCATAAGCATCAGACACTTCAATGTGAGCTTTCCTCATGATCACTTAAAGTAGTTAAACAATACTTGAAAAGGCTTGCATTCCTGCCAGGTAAAGTTTCACATGCTAAAAGAAAAAGAACCTTTACCATTTTCTGGATATTCTCAAGGCATCACGCTCGCTTAGATATAGCTAAATTAACTACATAATTAAACATTAATGTGCTGTGTCCTTATCTTGTTAGAACCACGAAAAGTACTGAAAGTACAAAGACATCACTTCAAGACAAGAAAGTTGTAAGCAGGTGATCTCAGTTACGAAGTTAAGACAGTAACCAAATAGCTTTCCTATTCATGGCTTCAAGGTAACTATTTGCTCTACGAACAGAACAACTGTCCTTAATGTACCAAGTTGTTTTAGATGAGGAAAATAAACTGGAAATTCAACGTACAGTGAAGACATAGAATCTTATTAGATCCTCTAATGTTTTCAAAGTACTCAATAGAAAGAAAATAAAGTCCATGAGCTATGGCAAACCCAATATGCATAATTATGAGGATGCAACACTTTCAGATCCTCGGTTGTCAGAAAGAGGTGCTTTGGAAAATTCCACGCCATATTCTCATTGCTTATTGATAATAGCACTGTAGAAACAAGACCAGATGCGCATAAGGACATCAAATAACAAAGCCTAGCTTGAAAGTTATGCGCTTGATTGCTCATCAGAAATCAAGTGCAAAGTTCATTAGCTGCAAGAAAACACTGATAGCCAAAGAACAAAAATACTATCAATGCCCATGAGCCAAGGATGAAAATGCAATTTCATCAACCACACTTGTTCAAATTACAAGAAAGAAGAAAGAAAGATAGATAAAACCCTATAAAAACTAAACCATGGTATGCAACTCCACATCATCTTACTCTGTAGAACAGAAAGAACAGAACTTGGACATCAAAACCAAAACCAAAACCAAGTCCAGGAGGTCCCGATCACCACCACAATGGCAATGTAGGTTTCATTCTCAACACACCGCCTCAAAGAAGAGCCCTTTAGTCAACAAACAGACCACGATACAATCTAAACTCAACCATATGAAGCAAGAAAGTGTACAAGTACATAGCTGCATTACGTTGTTGCATAAAATCAAGGAGAAGACATTCACTGAGACAAAACAACATACACTTAAACTGTATAACCGGAAAAAATACAATGGACAACTTGCAAAGAGAAACTCGACACCAATACAAACTCTTATCTCACGGCAGATTAAAAAGACCAGAAAGGGACACCCATCAACGTCAAAACCCAGTTCACGATGAACTCAAACTCAAAACACAGGCACGCACATTTAACATGCATTAAAATCAAAACCCTTTTCCCAAAAACAACAAAGCAAGGCAGAGAGAAAGACCTTCCTGACAACCAGGGGTGCATTCGCAGGTGATTTCCAGGTCACCATTGACGAAAACCCTAAGCCTCCCAACAGCATCACCATATCTGTGGCTGGTACAGCCACACGTGACCTCTATATGGTCCGAGCCTCTGTTGACCCCACTCATCTCTCTCAGCTCATCATCGCTAAACAGCACCAACCCAGTTTCCCTCTCTACTCCATTCGCCATTTTTTCGCTTCTCTCTCTGAAAAGAACGGTTTTCGATCGAAACCCAGAAAACCCACAAGACTTTTCAGAGAGAAATCGAAGAGAAAGTCAGTGAAAAGCTAATAAAATCAAGGAAAATAACATGGGTCTGGGTGATGGATAATGGGCTCTATTGGGAACAAGAGGAAAAACTCAAAAAAGCCCAGAAAACCACAAAGAAAGGCAAGTAATTAAAAGGGTCTAAGAGGCACGCATCTCCATGGATTTATTCCGAGAGATCTGGTGGAGGAAAACGTTGAAAGTTGCAGTCTTGTAGATAGAAAGAGAAAAAAAAGAAAAGAAAAGAAAAGAAAAAAAATTAAGCGTTAGGAGTTTGATAGAGAGAGAAAGAGGTTGGTTGGTAATGGGGTTGAATGAATATGAATGAATGAAATGAGCTGGCGAAGGAAAACAAATGTCGTGGGGTGAACTGAGAGAGAAGTGAGAAGGGGTTAAAGGACTCTCTCTCTCTCTCTCGCTCTCTCTCTCTCTCTCTCTCTCTCTCTCTCTAAACTACTTGCAATGCATGATATGACATGAGAGAGGGATAAAAGAAAGCAAATGGCTTTGGGGTCAGGGCTTTTCGTTTATGGGAAAATCCCTCTCGTGGGAAGGAGACGAGGTTTTCGTTTTCTGTTCAAGTCTTTTGTTTACTCTTTCATTTCTTTGTTTCTATAATAAAAATATAAATTAATTTGTATTCTAATTTTTTACTGCTAACTACTTGGTTGCTGTGGAGTTTACGAGTACTTTAGGATTGTATTAGCAGATTTGCCCTGTTTCCATAGAGCTTGGCATCTATCTATAATCTATCTATATCCATCTATATATCTAACTACTAAGTCTAATAATAGACTAAGTCTAAAGTCTAAACTATGTTTACTGTTTTACTATGCTGCTGAGCTAAAGGTCGCTGCCACCAGGCACCTGAGCTGTAAAGATTTTATCAGAATTTGTAGGGAGCTGAGTTGGGTTTGTACTTTACCAGTGAACAGCCAAATTTTGAGCAGAAATTATAGGTTCATATACTTGGTTTTCTCGAGAATCGGGACTGAAAACAACCCAACCCTTTGCTCTCTCTCTCTCTCTCTCTCTCTCTCTCTCTCTCATACATACATGTATGCCAAGAATACCAATTATCTTTTTAATGCCTTCCCCTAAGTTTCAGCTAAAAGTTGATTGAATTTGGGATGAAGATATGAGAAATGCATGAGGTTGTAAAAGTTGCATTGTCGCTATCTGTAAATAGTTTTGTCTTTAGGTGATCAAAGCTATAAGTTCACAGTGCTTGAATTGTTAAAGCAAAAGGAGCTTTTCCAGAAAAGAAGTGAGCCTTCAGCTGGGCATACATGTCTGATGCATGCACAATATTGCACAATTTGTCTACCTAGCTAAATAGTAATGCTGCTGCACAGATGGTGCAAAAGATTTTTAATATTCCAAAACTGCATGATCACGAGTCTTGCAATCAAGTGGTCCAAACAAAGCTAGCTCCAACTATCTGAGGTCGATTGTAGTGTTTTCAAATCCACAAAATACGGATCTCAATTCTTCACAAGTAGTCTTGATATAACATAAATGTTGTTAATACTCTCGATTTGTTACGGTAATAGTGTTACTTGAGAGTATTTCTCAAAACGTTATATTTATCCAATAAAATCATCAGCGTGCCTACTCCGATGTAAAATGAGACCTTTTCTTAAGTTTTCCAATGATAGTTATACAAATTTAGGAGAAATATAATATAAAATGTCATACTTGCACCTTTTTTTGGGTGATAAAATGTCTTAATTGTACTTAGGCACTCACCTACCTTGAATTTGTGGGAGTAATTTTATATAATTTGTATGTGAGTGTGGCGCCATTCATATTAGGTACGTCACTATTTCACAATGGCACATGCATTCTCTGTTTTCTATGACTTGGACCATTTAAAAACATACTCAAAGCTTTAGATTAGCTTAAAGGAACACTATGGACACTAGAATCTACGTCTAAATTCCTACATTATTGCAAAAGTTGGATGCCAATTATCAAATTCATATACTATCCTTATATATATATATATTCTGTTATAAAATAGCAAGATTTGGTTTTAAATTGATCGGTGCAGGACGTGTTGATTGTTTGAACTTTAAACACACTTTATTACGAATTTTCATGCCTTTAATAATAGTGGCGGGTTTTTGTGTGTGCTCAAGCCAGCTCCTCTTTTGGGCACAAACACTGCATTTGTTTTTCCTACTCTGCTTTCCCCACAGGCAAAGATTGAATTGAATAATATGGTTATCTTTATTGCATACTTATGAAGCGAGCCAGAACAATGTCTACCATGCCTGGTTCACCATCTTCATGACTTTTAGTTGGCAGTGGTGAGGTTGTGCTCCCAAAAGGACCTACCATATTAGACAGGAGGCGTGATTTAAATTGAAAGTTAGCTGCAAGGAACTTTGATTCTTTTTGCTCTATTGGACTTGGGTTTTGTTAAAATCTCATCATTGTAAATTTCATATGCATTAACGTGAATAAGTTACGCAGGTGCACGTGGACGAATGACGTTAACTTCTTTTCTCTAGGGTGTCCAAAAACTCGAGGCTGGTGGATGTCAGTGTCACCTTATCACAACTCAGGCTTATGAGCAATATTATTATGTGCCATACCACACTGGACTATAATCCTCTGAAAATAGTCAGTTCATGACACAGTTGCATCACAGTGAAACACTCTAGTTATAGTTTGGTTTCATCTATCTATACATACATGCATATGTATATATAAAGAAATATTCAACAAATTCAACTAGCCAATTGGTTCCATCATTAGCTCATGACACAGTGCAGCCACTTACATATGTCTTGAGCTAATTATGAGCTGTTTTGGCAAATTACCAACGGAGGAGCCAATTGGGTTTTGCGGTAGGAGGATCTGATGCCATCATCACCATCATCATCATTATCATTATAATCTTTACCAAAAGGTATAGGAAATATTTCAGTGTACTCCCATTATATTATTATATAATTTCATAAACAAAACCTTTTTTTCACTGTGGCATGCGATTTGGTTGATGATTGGCTTGATATCCATTGAAGTGACCTGGCCAAACAGTCATCTCTCTCTCTCTCTCTGCATTCAAAAAGTTGTGCAGACAGCCAAACCATAGCCCCCAACCCAACAAGCTACAAGAAAAACTTTCTTAACCCAGTTGCGTTGTCTCTTCTTCTTATTTCTCTCATCATGTCACTTATTAAAAAGTCGAGAGAGACAAAAAAAGGAAGAACAACATAACAGAATAGGGAAGTATTTCTCACAAGCCACACCATAAAATCATAACAGATTGCCCTGGACAGATCTTATGCAGGACAAATTACTAACAACAATGATTAATTTAAGAATTATGAGCTTCTATTTTTTTCCCTTCCCTTTTTCATCTGAATATGGGTTTGAGCTTGTCATATGAAATTGCTACATGATTTACATTGGATTCTCCTTGAGGACCACTTGGACTTCCAGGCCTACCCAACTTTGAAATCAACATACATACATACATAGTTTTGATCATTCTATATATCTAGTCTAGTGACCCAGTCAACAGTCATTCATGAATCATAATCAATTGGGTCTTTTCTCATGTGCAAATTTTCTTCTAGTAATTAAGACAAATTCATTGGCAAATCCAAAACCAAAACAGCATTTTTTTTCTTGTCCAATCCAAATAATAAGAACCTAGGGCGGTGCCTAATATCCACCTACTCCTAGAGATACAATACAAACAGCTTTCTAGGTCACCCAAATAGCTTGAACTTGGATTGTTTTCAGAGAAAGATACATACAACATAAAATAATAAGTGATTAAAATCTCAGATCAAACCAGCAAGCTAGCTTAAAAAGCTTACGAGAAGGAAGAACAAAAAGATTTGATCTGTTTGGTCTTTGCGTAAGATGTATCATGGGGCATTGTCAGTGAGCTCCCCTGTTGAGGTAAGGCTTTCAGGTATGGTATGGTGTGGTGTAAAATCTCTGAAGCTCTGCACAGAACCCAATACTTGTTATATGTATATATGTGAATCTGACCCATATATGTATAAATATCATATGGTACAAAAGCATGTATCAGCTTTTGACGCCATCTGAGGCTGCCAACTTTGGCAATACTTGAACCTGCTTTTACATTTTTTTTTATTCAAGCAGTGATGATATTAATGATGCTCTCAAGTTTTACCTCGATCAAAAGTCAAAACCCAACCAAGCAACATAATTTGGGTCCAGTAACAAAGATTGCTTTACCCAACTTTCAAAAATCATTGAATGTAAGCTTCCTTCATTCAAGTTCACAACATTTTTATCGTGAATAAATCCTCCCCTTTTATTCCGCGTTCATCAAAAAGAAAGGAAAGAAAGCAAATTCCATGTGACAAATCGGCCACACAATTCAGGCAATGATTAACCTAGTTCATCTCGCAGTTGGAAAAAAGTTACGAAATGGTTGCAAGACCTTCAAAACCCTGTTGACAAATAGTGCGAGGTAGATTACTAGATTGTAGATGTGCAGGTTGGGATGGAATCTTATATTTATATTATATTGTATAGGGCTTCTGTTTCATGAACGTCAGTGTCAGAGTACCTAAGATATAAACAGAGAGAGAGAGGTCTAAGGTCTAATCCCATCTCATACTAGTGCTCGTACCATATGCGAGATCCGCATAGCCGATCACACCACAGAAAACGACGGCGTGCTTTTCCTACATTTTCATCGAAAAGTCAACCTGTAAATTTCTCCCATTCATCACCATTTTCATTGGCTAATCACATCAGTCAAACAGTAAAACTAAAATAAATAAAAACCTTAATATATCACATGAAATACCCAATAAACCAAATAAAATTTATAAAGATTTGGAAATCACAAATATTATATACTTTTAAAATATGAAAAATTTATTTTAAATTAAAAACACACACAAAACCTTCTTTTGGGATGAGTCTGGACTTTGCGGCCCAAAGCGAGGTCTTGAGTCCATGAGATGGGCTTCCTTGAGGTGATCCACAATGAACAAGCTTTTCCTTTCAGCCAACCACAAAAGCAGCTGCAAGGGCAAACTTTATGATCTTCTTCTAAGCTGAGTTGAAGTTTCAGATGATAGATTCAAGAAATGTTAATTTCATTGAAGATAAAAACTTCCAAGTCACAAGAACCAGATTAGTTTGGAAACCCACAATTAAACATACGGATTAAGAGTAATATATTAGAATAGGACCCTCAAAGCTATCACACAATACAGAGTAGGAGCCAAGAATTGAGGGCTTTTCCACTCCAATGCCTTGTAAAAGCTATTTTAGAACCAAAAAAGTTCAATTAGCAAAAGGGCATAATGTTTTAGCCTTGGTATTTGGATTGAACAACACCAAAATGTTCTTTTACCAATCTAAAAACTAACCAAATTACAAAAGAAAAACCCCAAAGTTTATAACATATCAAAGTAATTACTAAAGTAATTAGTAAGGCAAAACAATTGTTGTAGTTGTATTGGTAGATCTGGGAGCTGCAATTCATGTCTAGTTTGTTTATGCATGTAGTTTTTATGCTGAAATTTCGCTGGTTTTTATGGGTATTTGTATTTGCCCTTGTAACTGATGGTCTTTGTGTTTAATTTATGAATACAATTATCGTTTTTTCTATTTTTTAAAAAAATTGTTCGTTAATCTAAAAGTTTAATTCCTTACTAATTAACCATCAAATAACCCCCACAATCAAACAACAAATGTGAATTTATCATACTCTTCCATGGTTTCAGAATTATTAAACTATAATATCAGTTAGGTGCAAAGAAGTACAAAGGGTATTATAAGCAGAACAATAATTTTGCAAAAATGCCTATCTCATTGTCATTTCATATAGTTAAGGTAATCCCTCCCGATCATAATCTCAACCACCACCCAATATTTTCACTTTATTTTAGTATGTGGGCCATAGCCCCACACAAAAGAAGGTCTGTGGGCCATAGCTCTATTAAACTATAGTTTTCTTTTTTGAGAATTTTATAATAATATTTAGGAAGGAATGAAATGGTGTTTAATGATAACAAATGTCACCACTAAGCACAATGTTCAGCGTTACATTCCAATGCAATTAAACTATAAATTTTTTGCTACTCATTAATGACTTTAACCCACGCGGATTAGAATAGGGCGGGGACATATTTGGATACCATCACTTGTTGCTTGTACATTGATCTTCTTGTGATCTGAACATTTAGCATTTGCTAACGGGTCTGGTTTGGTGGAAAAGTCATTGATTTGCAGACCGTTAGTCTCAAATTTGAACTCTCATGACGTTTTATGTGAGAAAATTCTCTCTTTCAATATTGCTTATAAAAAAAATATAATAAATAAGAATAAATTATGTTTTTGTCCACATTTAAAGCAAAGTCTTCTTTTACTTAATCGCCCATTGCTTCTCTCTCTGCCTGCCCTAGTCCCTCTCAGGTTGCCCACTTTCTGATGATCTCATCTCCCAATACCAAAAGTCATTACTTGAGCCTTTTAATTTCTGAGACTCAATACTTGAGCTTTCTCTTGTTTCTGAATCTTCTCTGGGTCCTCTCCACCTGAGTAAGCATTCATACTCTGTTTCCTTTTTATCTGGGCAGTTTCTCTCTCTCTCTCTCTCTCTCTGCCAAACTTCCTTGATTGACGCTTATCAAACTTACACTTTCAAGTGGTTTGCTTTTGTTGCTTTCAATTCAATTTTGGTAAGTTAGATCTGGGTTTGGTTGGAGTTTAAAAGACGCTCCATTCATGGCCCTCTGAAAACTGAAATTTAACTCCTTTGCATTTAAATTCATCTTGACGTTTCATAACTCTGATTATTACTTGATAGATACCTCTCACTCCTTCACCTGGTATCGTTCCTTTGCAGCCAACGCATCTGTGTAAGCGTTCTTATTGTTTCTGTAAATAAATCATACATTTTTCACTTGCCTTGTTCGCCATCGTAGCTCCTGAATGCTAGAGTTATGAACTTGATTCTGTTTTGCTTGACACCCATGTTTTGTGCTGAAAACTATCAACTCTCAGCTTAGATGTTATTTATATACTTGTTAAGAAGGCGTTTCTGGTTTGGTCATTAACCTCCTTGCTACTTAAGCTCTGTAGTCTTTAGAAGATTGGTGGGTTTTGCTTTGATTCAGTTTCTGAGCTGATACAGAGGGTTTAGGTTTCTAAACCGAAATATTTGTTGGATAAGGAACCAGTAAATGAGTATGAGGAAGTATATGAATCCCCACTCAGCAAGGGTCTTTGGTGATAGGGTTTGGGTTATTCCATTCTTTGCTAGCTTGATCATATTCATTACCCTCTTTTTATCGGGCATTTCTGGGCTGTTTACCTCCCCACATGGTGGAGAGCAGTTGCCATTTGACATTATTTCCTTCTCAAAATCGGATGACTCAAATGAGTATTTTGTTGAATCTGATTTGAAAAGATCATTGGAAACCAATGGGCGTTCTGAAATTGGGGCACCTAGATTAGCATATCTTATATCAGGTACAAAGGGTGATAGCCATAGGATGATGAGGACTTTAAGCGCGGTATATCATCCAAGAAATCAATATATCCTACATTTGGATCTTGAGGCTCCGCCTCGTGAAAGGTTGGAATTGGCAAGTTCAGTGAAGGCTGATCCTACTTTTAGTGAAGTGGAGAATGTGCGTGTTATGGCTCAATCCAATTTGGTGACGTATAAGGGCCCTACAATGATTGCTTGTACCTTACAAGCCATTTCCATTCTGTTAAAGGAGAGCTCAGAGTGGGACTGGTTTATAAACCTCAGTGCGTCAGATTATCCTCTCATGACACAAGATGGTTAGTACCAACCTTCCCTCATTGCTCATTGTTACTTTCATTGATATCATGGATGCTGTAATCATTACTACTATGCTTGTATGAATATTTGCTGCCCTTGATTTTTTAAAGAGAGATTTGATACATATTTTGCATATTGGATAAGGGTTGGGGTAACAATGCTATTGCTTGTGACTGAGCTTCTTTTCTCCCAAATGGCCTGCCAAAATGTTGCTTGTCATGTTCGTCGTTTTAAGGACTTTGTGACAATTGAAAGGGCATTTTTTTGCAGCATGAATTTGTGTATTGTCCACTATGTTATTTCTAATTATGATGGATTTTGATCCATTTTAGTGTGGTAGCAGAGAATGTTTTGCTGATTCAATGTATACTTTTATCCCTTACCATGTCGTAATTGATAATAATAATAATAATAATAATTTTTTGTTGAATTTGTTTGCTTATGAACTTGGATAGTGAAAAGTACCTCATAAAGTGTTTCTGATGACATGCCCGCCAATATAGCCCTAAATTTTGCCTGCTAATATTCAATGTTGTGCTAATACCTGATGATTTGACACTTTATTCGAATATGTGATGAAGCCTGTCCTCGTTGACTAATGACATGCTATCTGCACACTGCTGTTCCTTTGTATGAAATAGTCTATCAAAGGTGTACCAGAATCCTATAAGTAACGAGGCATTTATAAAAGGGGTACAGTAGTTTTCAAAATATATTGCTTTGGAACATTGAGCTAGTGATGCCTGTCTATGTTTCGGCTTTCATTTATGGGCATTTGTTTGGTCCTAGGAGTGACAACTGCTCTATCCTGTTGATTTACCCTAAAGTCTCATGGCATTGTTATTTATGCTACTAGCAGAACCATATTTGTATTAAACTGTCTGCCTGTTTGATATAATCTAAATGTATGTCATGTGAGGAATATCAGTCTCATGTTACCTGATCTGTTTCCTAATTGTGCAGATTTGCTTCATGCTTTCTCCAATCTGTCTAGAAACCTCAACTTTATTGAACTTATGCAGATTACTGGATGGAAACTGTAAGTGAAATGTATTGAGCCCAATAAGAAACTGTTCTATCTTTGTATTTTATTATCATGATTATGCTATAATCTCTTGTTTTGCAGGAATCAAAGAGCAAAACCAATCATAATTGATCCAGGCCTGTACTTATCAAAAAAATCTGACCTTGCATGGACCACTCAGCGCCGATCACTTCCTACATCATTCAAGTTGTTTACAGGTAATTAAATTTGGTAATTTCTATCCCATTGTTTACAGGTAACTACACCCTGGAAATGTTTTATTGCACCTTTGCTTGTTGAATGGTTATAAAAATTTACATAGCAGAAACATATTGAAAAATGTTGAAATGCATTTCTTTTCTTTTAGTTTGACGTGTGTTGTTCATGCAAATCAAAATGTATGCATATTGGGTAATTCAACTCTGAAACAATCTAGAAGGATCAGCTAAAATGATTTATTTTGCATATATATACACCCTTTAGGGTCACCTACGAATTTGCTTTCAACGATCCAAACCATCAATTTTTGAAGTCTACATTCATAGATCATCCTTGCAAAAAATTAGACAAATCGGAAATTGTTTCGACATCCAATTGTGTCCTACGAAATCAATGACGGTGCTTCAAAAAAGTACTAAAATTTCAATAACTCAATTGAGTGGTCAAATAATATCGGATTCCAATGATTTTTTGTAGAGATGGTTTTTGAATGATTATCTAAAAAATAGACGGGTTGGATTAGTGAAATACAATGCGGAGTGAGCCCTACAAGGGTGTCCCTCAAATAAGCCCTCAATGGAAGCTATGTCTTGTGTCCAGCTGAACTACTCCCTCAACCCCAAGAGAGGGAAAAATAGAATGAAGATAGACAAAGTTATATGTTAAAAAACCGTTTCTTCTGCAAATGACATTAGCTTTACTGATTAAATATAGTAATTTATGACTTTGATTTTTCGTTTTGCGATTAGCAATGAATCTCTCTCTAAATTATTTTGAACACTAGTTTTTCATTTTTCCTTGTGTGCAGGTTCAGCTTGGGTAATGCTATCGCGATCGTTTCTTGAATATTGTATATGGGGCTGGGATAACCTACCACGTACCATCCTTATGTATTACACCAATTTTGTTTCTTCTCCAGAAGGCTATTTTCATACTGTTATTTGCAACAATGAGGAATTTCGCCACACTGCAATAAGCCATGATCTCCATTACATTGCTTGGGACAGCCCTCCGAAGCAGCACCCCATCTCGTTGTCTATGAAGGACTTTGACAAAATGGTAAAGAGCAATGCTCCATTTGCTCGAAAATTTGCAAGGGATGACCCTGTCTTGGACAAAATTGATAAAGAACTTCTCGGTCGAAAAAGCCGGTTTGCGCCTGGGGCTTGGTGTATAGGCAACCCAGAAGGTGGGGCTGACCCATGCTCAGTGCGCGGTAATGATTCAGTGTTTAGGCCAGGTCCTGGTGCTGTGAGGTTCCAAGAGCTGCTTCAGACACTGTTGTCTGAAGATTTCCAGAAAAAGCAATGTACATGACAGAGCAGAAGTAAGAGTTGGAAAACCCAAGTGTACATTAATGTATCCATAGATTACAAGGCTGATGTAAAATGACAGTGAGTTTTGTTTTAGATATATTAATAGAATATGCAAGCATGCAACTTCCATTTGGCATCATGGTTCTTCATCCCTTAGTTTGTTCTCTTGGATCACATTGTCCAAACAAGTTCTTCTGATTAGTTTCTGTCTTCAGATGTTAGTTTCATATACTTTTCAATAATCATATCTGGTGAGTGATCAGTGAAGTAACCCTTCTCCACATCCAGCCCTTCTTGAGCCGCTAGCATCTCAACATGGTTCTGAACTCTGTCCCCTCCAATCTGGTTGGGCTCTAGGAGCATGCAAGCTATCTCTGTGGAGTCCTCACCATGAACAAGGCCCAGTGTTTGCACAGTTGGGAGTCCGCCCCCTCGGGCACTCACCATCCGTGCAATCCGTCGAGTGGCTGCGACATCTGTGGACAATATGGGTATGTTGTACAAGGCAACCCATGGACGTGCCCCAATCATCGAGATGCCTCTGGCGGGGCATATACTAGTTGGCCCTTCATCAGGCTTCTCATGGAGGATTTCTGGCATTGTCCATCCTGCCCATTGGCTGCCCATGAAATTGGGTCTGTAGTAGCCAAGCTCACGCCTGATGGTGTCAAGGGCCTTGCCTGTAGGGTGTGCTGCAGCATACAGATATACTGGCACTGCAGTCAGTATGAAAGAAAGCTTATTAGTCAATAAATCATGAAGGGTTACATTTCCTTGACTTAAAGAGTTATTTTAAAAGCTTAGGATAGGACCAACCTTGGAACCTATTGCCAATGTCCACTGCCACTGCCTTGGCAAGCCAAGCAGCTTCATCCAGAGATGCCCTAGCCAGCGGGTGGAAGACAATGTCGTCGACAACCCCTAACCGAGGGTGAGCCCCGGAGTGCTGTTCAAGGTTAATGGCTCCAAAGGCTGCCTCAGCCATGGCCATTACAGTTTGCTGCAAGGGGCTATATATGGCACTTCCTGTGCTATCATGCATAACATAGGACACAATAGTGTACCTGACCCTATTGTAAGCTCGGTCCTCAAACTTGTTAACAATGACAGACTCTGGATCGAGCCTGGCAGCACGTTCAATGGCGTCCAGAGCAGCGTGGTTGCGCGATTCAGATATGTAAAGCTTACAGCAGAGTAGCATGGACTGGTCTATGGTTTTCTTCTTCTTGTCCTGGTGTCAAAAACGACATCATCTTTATCGAAGTGTTCGAGTGAGACAATAAGAGGATAATGTACATAAAATTTACTTCATATATGTCGCCGGTTAGAATGGCAGGAAACATTTTCAACTAATAGAACTAAAAACCCACCACAGAGATCCAGTGGGCTTTTTGCCATCTTGAAACATCATCTTAAACTCTGACTTTTCAAACTAATCACACTTTAATTATGCAGATCGTCTTCACGTGAATCACAACATATGTCATGAAGCTTCCACTTAGCCAACTGACGAATGTATGGCCAGTATTTTTGTTATTTATTCATTGTCATTATTAGTCTGTCTTCTTGTGGATCCTTTTTTTCTTTCCTCTCTCTCTCCCTCCCTCCCTCCCTCCCTCCCTCTCCGTAGCCCCAAAAACCAGAATCCAAATGCATGATGAACATTTCTAAGAAATCTTAATTTGTTTGATGAACATTATACATAGAGTAAAGTAAGCTACTAAGTTATACTTGAAAAGAAGCTGCTGCATTATTGAAGAATAGGTTGGTTTCAATTAATTCATAAATCACACACATAATCGCCACAAACTTGACGAATGATTCTGCAGTTGAACTAGCAACTAGGCATGAGAAAAATAAACACAAGAAGAACTATATGAGAAACTAAGGAGACTAGATGATTTATTCTTCTGCCAAAACAGAGAAGAAGAAGATGATGAAAAAAAAGAAAAAGGAAAAAGAAAACTACAGAAGATAAGATGATCAATCTTTCAATTTCAATAGCTTTAACAAGTCCGTACCTTGCAAGCTGGGCTATGATCCATTTCTTCTCTCCAATGTTTAATCTTTGCAGCTAAAGTTAGTGTCTTTTTCACGAGACCTGACAGACGCGAAGACGCATATATAAGAACAATTCTGTGACTCAGGATTGAGGCAGCATCCGTGTAAGCATGTGCCCCCACAATTCGACAAGTCCATGCTCGATAATAATAATAATAATAATAAAAATAAATGAAAATGACCAAACCCTTTTGAAAGCATAAACCATATGGTGAATGTGATGCATTTTTTTAATCACCACCGTCCGTATGATATCCATTATAATAACACCACATGATAAATTATCTCTCTCTTGGCACTCTTGCACAACACCCAAGTATACACGCAAGAAAGCCATGTGTAATTGGGAAGAACGCATCCCAAATATTGGACTTATCTAACGTATGAGCATCTTTTGTTGAAAGAAGTATAACGTAAGAAGAAAAACTTGTGTGAAATGCGAATACCGACCAATAATGTTATGTTTAGAGAAAAAATGATTACGCGGGACATATTGTAATTGACCGAAATAGAAAAATAGTGTTATTCTTGTTCTACACCAGTATTTCTCGTGAAGTAAGAGTTCAACCGAGGCTACTTTTTTCCTCTTTCCATGGCTGTTTCCTTTGAAGCAAGAGTTCTTCAAACAATAAGCAGACTCTGTTAGCATTACAAATTGCAATCTTGGTAAGTTTTGCTTTTTGGATAAGTTTGCTTACAAAAGATATTTAATGTTGAGATGAAATTGGAGCCCTAAACCCAACACGCAATGCCATGAATATAAGCTGCAGAATCAAATTTCCCATTGATTGTGGGAAACAATATGACCGGATGACAGACATGTCATTTTTATCTATGAACCCTTTTTGCACAAAGCCAGACCTTTTGCCACATAATTTGCGGCTCCAAAACTCTTATCAACCAAACCAACAATTCTGTCACAAAATTTCAACTATCATTTAGAAGGTTTATCATGTACGGTCTATCTGCCAATAGAGTTTAGTTTAGTGGAAAATGACCTTGATTTACAAACCAAATGTCTCATGTTTGAATCCCCACGACATCATAGTTGTGTGTGTGTGAGAAATCCCCATCCCCTATAATTCAGACTATCACTTGTCTATCTAATAGATGAAAAGGATTTATGCAGCCAATCTAATATTATTAGTGTGGATAAGAATTTGCCATGCTTTGTCGGGTGAGGTACTACTACTAAGCAGTAGGCACCAAATAGACTTCCATAATTATACTAAAAAAATACATGATTAAGAACAACAAACAGATAGAATTCAAATAATAAATTCCAAAAACAACGCCAAAGCTTCAAGTTAATTAAAAATTGGGAAAGAAACTAATGTTTGGACAGTGAGTTGACAACGACAGATGGAGAAGCTTCAACCAGACGAGTTATGAAGTCTCATCACGGGTGCATTGGCCTTATCATATTGAAAGAAAATCTTTTGACTTTATTCATCAAAGCTTGTCTCAGATAGTTTGTGCCATCCAACACATGCTGAAAGAGAGGCCTTAAATCTTGTTTGACTAGTATGAGCAACAGCTGTTTCTAGCCTCATTTAAAAAAAGACATAGCTGTTTCTAGCTAAAACTAAATAAATTTGTTCTTCTGCAAGATATTCCTAATATTGCAAAAAAAAACATTTCTTTTAACGAGAATAACATTGTTTTCTTATCTCATGTCAATAACACAATGACACGTGGAAAAATTATCCCACGTGTCATTACATTATTGGACGGGATGTATCCCTGTTGCATGAGAGTGTTTCTCCTAATATTGGGGTTATTATTATTATTATTATTTTAATAGCAATTTCATTGGGATTATTATGACTAAAAATTTACACAAATCAAAGCCTCAGCGATTTTCAAATATAATGCCAATAGAACCATCCAAATTTCATACGTTGGACAATTCAAGAATCAGTAGCCTCACAAGGATACATGAAAGAACAAGTTTACATACAGCAACCTGACTGCAAGTAACTTTCAATTAATTTTTCTTGAGAAAAATCAGTGAAGTAGCCCTTCCCCACTCTTTTACCCTCTTCCGCTGAAAGCCTCTCAACTTCAAGCTGAACCCTATCTCCTCCCACTTTCTCCGGTTCCAACAAATTGCAAGCTACCTCAATGACAGATTCACCGTGCGCAAGTGCCATGGCTTGGACTGAAGGAAGTCCACCTCCTCTGCCACTCACTCGTTTTGCAATTCTACGAACAGCAGCAATATCAGTAGAAAAAACTGGGACGTTATAGTTATCAACCCACCGGGTTGCTCCAATCACAATGACACCTTTTCCCTGAGTCACTTGAGGGGGTCCCTTGTCCGGCTTCAGCACCAAGTATTCTGATTTTGGCCCCCCAACCCACTGTTCTCCACTAGAAGTTGGCTTGAAATAACCCAGCTCTCTTCTGATTGAATCAAGTGTCCTCCCCTCTTCATGGGCAGCTCCATAGAGAAAAGTAGGAACTGCAGGCTACATTTGAGATTATCAGCAATCCATGTAGAATATAAACTGATTTCCATCCATATAATTTGAATTTGAATTTGACTGTTGCTAATAATCACATAGCTTAACATAGCCAGATGATTTCTACTTTCCAGTTAATCATCTTTAAAAGCATATTTGCTCATCATTCTACTACTATCGACAATATAATGTGGTCTCACAGTCAAGGGAGCAAACCTTGGAGATTAGAGCCAACATCTGCCCCCAAAGAGTTTGCAACCCCAGCCACTTGGTCCAAAGAAGCACCAAGAAGGGGGTGAAAGCATATATGATCCACAACTCCGAGCCGGGGATGACTTCCACAATGCATCTCAAGGTCGATGGTTTCGAAAGCAGCCTTAACCATGGCAAGCACTGCCATCCTCAAGGGACAAGGATCCTCAGATGGCTTTGGAGCCAACTTGGAGACAAGAGTGTAACCAACTCTGTTGTAAGTCTCATCTTCAAACTTATTGACAATGGGTGCTTCTGAGAAAAGCTTAGCAGCTCGCTCAATGCCCTCCAGCGCAGCCCTGTTTCTGCTTTCAGAAATGTATACCTTGCAGCAACCAAGCATCGACTTCAACATTTTCTCTCCTCCTTGCTCATCAGTAGCTGCAGAAAAACCCCACCGATTACCACAATGAACAGACACCATCCAAAAACAGTGTGGCCATAGTTTCTCTCGGACCACAAAATCCTCTAACCTTAGCCACTACTTCAGCTAGCTACTAGTGGTTGGTGATAAAAGTATCCGAGCACAACCTAAATTTGCGATGAAGGATGCTTTGCAATAGTGTTTATAAATTTGAGGCAATGGGAAGTCCAGGTTTATAAAAGCTATATCAAATTGCCAAAGAACCTTGTCTTGCAGTTAATTTACTCAGACTCGACATATAGAAAACAATAGAGTTCATCAGATTACCATGAAGAACAAAACGTTCTTTAGTGTAGAATTTTTCAACTAATTAATTACACCATAATCATATCATAATTTCAGCAACACATATTAGGAAACTCTATGAGTAAAGAACAAATCTAAAACATAGAGGAAGATTAGAGAACAAGACCAGGAGTAACACTCACAACCCACAAAACAATTGACCAACTCACACTCCTCCTTCAACCAAAACATCAACTTGAGACTAACCCATTACAGTAAAACGACAAGAACCCAACTCAATACGACATCTGCTTAGCTTCAGAAGCAGCTCCCGGATACCCCTTATACCCCAATTTCACACCCATTGAAGCACAAACCGCCCTGAACTTCAACCTCAGAGCCTCCATTACATCTTGGACGCTCTCGTCCTCGGGTTCCATAACTGGGTATTTCTCAATCAACTCCTCCATCTGCTTCACACCCTTCTGGACCCGAAGCGAGAACGGGGTCGGGTCGACCCGGATTGCAGAGTTCCACACGTCCGAGCAGCCCCGGTAGAAGCCGAGCTCCTCGCCCACCTCAAAGCCGTGCTTGAGGCCCACTTCCTTTGCCTCCTCTTTTCCGGCGACTAGGCCGTCTCCGTAGCCTTCATCGAAGCCTTCCTTATGTAGGTTCTCAACGAGATTCACAGCTGGTTCTAATATGTCTTCCATGGAGCACAACTATGGAGAACAAACAATCCTCAATTTCTCTCAATTTCTTTTAATTTTCAACGTGTAACCCTAAAATCCCAATCTATGGGACCGAAAACAAAGACAAGGCGAATCAAAATTGATGCAAGAGGTACCTGAAATATCTCAGCGCCTTTGGGTTTTTCAAATTGATCGTTTAACAGAGAACAAGTGCTTTGATTTTAAAGTGCAGCTAAAATCATACGCAGCTGCTCCTCCAAACGAAGGTGGCGTGGGCGTGGAGGTGGAGGACGATGTCGTCCCGGGGCTGGGAGTTGCCGTTGAGAGGACAAGGGGAGAGAGATTTTATTTTTATTTTTAAATTAAGTTTTTAAATTAATATTTGTATTATTTATTTTTTGAAGGAATGTATTTTTTAAATAATTTGTGGACCGAATTGCCCTTCCATAACTAACAGAAGTTGAAAGAAATTGAGGATTGTGCTTGAAAAATTGACAGAATTGCAACAATAGGGACCAAAATGGTAAAAATGACAAACTATAACGACCCAAAACGACTTTTTAGCAAAGCAAAAATAGGAAAGAGAAAATATATATCTACCTGGTGATCGTGGAAGTCTTCGAGACAGCAAGAGGGCGCTTGTGAATAGTGGTGGTAAGTGGTGGCTATGCATTTGGATCAAAATATTCAGTTTTGGTTTAAATGGGTCAAGCTTGAAGGTAGGCATGGCCTATTAGAGTATGTCCACCCCAAAAGGCTAAGGCTAAGGCAAGAGCTGCTACTATTCATGTGAATAGTGGCAGTCTTGCATTTTTTGATTTCACCCCAAAAGGTTAGGGCAAGGCAATTACTATTCATTGTACTTTATTTCTTATTTTTTTTTATACTTTAAATCATTAATTTTGATAAGCTTTTTAGATAATATTTTCGGTTGTCACGTGTCACTATTTATTATAAAATTATCACCTAAAATTTATGATAACAATTTCGGATAAAATTTTCTAATTAAAATTTCATATAAGATTTTTGGTTGCCACGTGTCCATCATTTTTTAGAAAAGATTTTCGGATGAGAATCTCAGTTGCCACATGTCTTATTCCAGATAAAATTTTCAGATATTCATTAAAAAAAATTATAATCTCATATTTCAGAAAAGATTTGGTGTGGAAAGTAAAAAATATTGGAAGGAGAAGAGTTTGAATGAAGATTTGGTGTGGAAAGTGAATAAAATTGTTAAGTATTTATAGGGAAAAAATCAAGAATTTTTTGGTATTTTTTAAAAAAAAATTCATCAAGCGGAAGTCAAATTTTTTTACTGTTAGCGTGTGAAACTCACACGTCAATGGTAAAATTTTTTTGGATTTGCACTCGCTGACATCAACGCCTTTGGGTTGAAGCCTATGCAAGATCTGCCCTTGGGCTTGCTCGGACTGATGGGACCCAGGACTTGCCTGGGCTCTCTTTCCTACGTTGGAGGTCCAAACCCCGCTGGGGAGGCCTCTTGCCCTGGCAAATTGGGCTGCGGTGGAGGTGGCCTTAGAGTCCCTATTACTCTCTTCTGCCGCCACAAGGCTTACAGCCCAATTCACAAAATACAGTCTTCTACCTTTTTGTTTTTAGGTTAGAAATATGGGCTTTTAAGTTGGGACTTCCTTACCACAAATCTGGGATGGATGTAATTGATTTTTATTTTAAAAATTAGTACAAGCGAAGCGATAGTCTAAGGGAGTCTAAGTAGAGGGTGGTTTCTCACACATACATTACCCAGGTGTCATAAAAGTCCGAACCTGAGACCACTAGACAATATGGGAAATTGAGGGACTAAAAAGCCCAAGTAAAATCTCACACCCCCATGGAAAAATGAGGGACATTGTTGTAATTTTGAAAGAGAACATGGGAATGCTCAAAGAAATAAATAAATATGTGAAAAGGTAAAGAGGAGTTTCCAGAATCAGTGCTCTGGACACAGTTCCCATCCTTACTCACACTTGACTTCATCCTTGTTATCTCCGCTCTTTGTGAGTTCTTTCTTGTGAGAGAGAACGAGAGAGTAGTTGCAGGGTCCTTTTTGCGTGACAAGCAACATGCTTATATGAATTAATTAACCTCTAATATTAATCATTATTATTATGACTGACTGTGAGAGAGAGAGATCACTCAGAGAGACCCATTGAGAGAGAGAGATGGCTAAGGGGAATGGGAATGGAAGCAGCAACAACAGCAGCAGAGGGAGGCCATATGGATTGATGTTGGTGATGGCATTTGGGGCAGCATTGCTTGGGGTGATGGTGCTACACAAGCTCAGGGAGAGGCGCATCTTCAACCTCCTCCTCAAAGAGAAAGACACCGACTTCATTTCTCTTCACCACCTTTTACAGGTTCTCTCTCTCTCTCTCTCTCTCTCTCTCTCTCATGCAACCCGCTTTCACTAAACTACAAATCAATCTCTTTCTCTTTGCACGCCACCTACTAATTAAGCAAATGCTGAGATGCCCTCATCTCCCCTTTTGAGTTTTTAGTTTTCTCCTTAAAGAAAATCACCCAGAAAATTATGGCTTGCAAACCAGTGCTTGTTTTGAGCTGTTAATTGGTATGTATTCATGTTGCCGTTTCAATCGACATGCAGATCCAGAAGCTCTTTGAAAAGCTCCTGACATATTATATTCTAAAGAGATACACCCGTTTTGACCAAAACACCTTAATTAATCAGTGACCAATTATTTTTTTGGGATTTTCTTAATTTGGGGGTGCCGTTGAATTGGGAGAGGGGTGGATGATTAATTATGATTGATTACGAAGCGTATTATTAAACAAGATTAGCATATATGGCTAATGAGATTCTATTTAGTGATATTTTGCTATTTGTTTACCCTCACAGAAGGAGAGATACTACGCCAAAGAGTTGAAAAGGAAGAACGAAGAGATGACAACGAAGCTGTACTCCATTAGAACCCAAAAGATGGAGCTTGACAGAAGAGTCTTGGAGTTTAAGTCCACCATTGATTCGCTTAAAGAGGAGCTACAAACCATGGAGGCCGCACTTGAGGAGAAGCAGAGTGAAATCAAAATGCAGAGAGTGAACGTGGAGAATGAGAATCCTCAAGTGATGGAATTATTAGAAATCTTGACGAAAAAGGAAGCTGAAGTTGAAGATTTGAAACACCGTCTTGAATACCCGGTTAAGGTCTCGTCAGTGAGTACTGATGATCCATCAAATCCAGCTGTAAATCTAACCTTGTCTGAAAGTGTGACAGGAAAAGGGAAAACAGAGGTGACTGAGACTACAGAAGAGGCTGATAGATTGCAAGAATCCACCACCGCTAACAAGAACATTGAGAAAGCAAGGCCAATTGAAGGTGGAAGTGGGAATAAATCCATTCGTCTTAGACAGGGTGAGAACACAACAGAAGTAGAAGATCAAATTGGAGAGGGAGAGGGAGAAACTGATAGGAGAGAAATGATGAGCAAACAGTCAGAGAATTTCGTGAACCCTCAAGACGGGAATATCAAACAAGGCGACACCGAAGAGGAGGGCCAAGGAAAGAAAGGTGAGAATTTCGAAAATGGTGAGGAAAGTAATCTGGCAAATGCAGCTGAGGCAATTAGTGAGACTAATGGAAAAGATGATGGAAATATTGAAAACTCTGAACTCAATGAGAGTCAGAAACTTCATGCGACTCCTAAAGGTGGGATGAAGTTGGTAATGCAAGACAACTCTGAAAACAGTGGAAGGTCTAGAAGAGTGAGAGGGAAGCATGGCTTTCTTAGTGGCGATAGACGTAAGAAATGGAGATTAATTGCTAAGCACAGGAGGTTGGAGAACAGGGGAAATTTTAAAAACAATGGAGTGGGAAGTGTGAGAAGTACAAGATTCATCAAAGATGATCAGAATGGGTCTACGGACAGTGGAGACTTAGAGGAAGCAGCTTCAAACAGGAGACTTAAAGGTGATGGCAAACAGAGACTTGAAGTTGGAAAATCAAAAGACCATGAAGCCATCATTATACAACAGAACCTAAACAACAGGGATATCCACAAACCAGAAAATAGTGCTGAACAAACGAAATCTGCTGATACACAGGACTTGCCAGCAGATTTGGAAGTTGCGGATGCAGAGGAACAAGAAAAACATGCAACTGATGATAATCTCTTTGATGAATTATCTGGTTCCAATTTGGAAGAAGATAAAGAAGAGTACAGGGAGGAGGTAGATGAGTCTGAATTTTAGCAGATTTAACAAGTTCTTAAGACTTCAGTTTGATCAGGAAGTGTTAGATATCTGTTTTTATTGCTAGTTATGTTTGGTTAGCATGTTTAAGCCAGAGTGAAACTGAAATCTGGTGTATTTATTCTACAAACCCGGATTTTAGCAATTAACATCCCTGAATAGCCAAGAGAGTGATTCATTTGGTTTAAGAATTCCCCAGAAAAAGAAACTGCAGACTAGAAAAACAACTTTGCGCTATTAAAGAGTTTCCTATAAAAAAAAATTTCCAGAAATTGAAGAATCGCTTCGATACGAGTTGCAGACTTGATTTTTTTTAAAAGGGCAGATATTATGAAATTGGAGTATACAATGTTCTTGTGTTTGAGTGGCTTTTCTAATTTACTGAAAATGACTATTTACTTGCTAATAAATTTCTATTGAATCCAACAATAAGATAAGGGTCTGATTGGGGTTACTTCTCTAGAGCATAATTAACTGCCCTTTAAAGCCATCAAAAGATTTTTGAACTATGAAGGAGAATGTCATTATTTTATTGACACATGAAAGGTTAATGCATCGAATCACAAAAGTAACTACAAAAAAGACATAATTGGACAGGGCATAAGCTCCCAACAAAGCCATTAACCTCGATATTTTTTCAATGTATCAATCTCCATAGACTGATCAAAAATCAGTTGCTGACAAAGAAAAAGAAATTTGAAGACATTATATCCAAGCAAACTCGTTATTTCAAAGAAGTTCTGGGAATATCTAAAACTCCAAACCTCAGTGCGATGCTTCTGCCAGTTTCTGAAACAAAACAAGAATTAGTCAGCAAAAGCTAAAAGTACATCACAAAACAACACAATAGTTTACATCGGTGACTCCATACTGGAATGCTAAACTACACTCTCAGCTATGTTTACCTGGTTCAATCAAAATTAGTTTTTTTTTTTTCTCCCTGATCCTAGAGTTACTAGGATTGTCCAACCAATAAACACAGAAGAAAAGGCACACTGCATTGCGTGCTTCACACAGAAGTACTCTACAAGACCCTGACCCAGCCTAAATTCCCCTAACCTGATCCATAGCTAGCTCTATGTGGGGCATTAGTAGCAATTAGCAAAGCAACACCCTGTAATAATGTGATCCAATTGCCATATGTGAACAACTTGAATATTGCAAACAAGAGTGTCATCTTGCAAATTTTCTTAGAGGTGAACCACTAACTATAGATTACCAAGCCATCTATATCATAACACCAAAAACATACAATATAAAGCAGGGAATGTGACGACGGGACAAAAGGAGAACAACCATTTATTGTAAGAGTATAAAGTGAGAGACACAACATGAGTTCTCTAGTTATGTTTTTGGCATCCTACTTATTTTTAAGCATGCACAGATTTAACAAACCTAGATGCTGGAAACATTGTAAAACTACAACATCTCACTAGATTGGGACAGGGAACAGCCATATAAAGGCATATCTGATTGATAACACAAAATTATGACACGCATCCTTCTGCATTGAAAACACTGCTAATTCAACAAAAAAAAACAGAGAAATGTTGCTTTGCATATCTGATGCCTAAGCCCACAACCAACCATAACATATCCTAATACTTATGGGTTAAAGAAATCTGAAGTACCTCTTCCTTCTTGCCTTTGCCTCCAGTGAAGAACTTGTAAGCCCCAAAGATGAGTAGACCCCAGCCAGATAAAGAGACAATTACAAACTGCAAAAGTACAGATTTCAGTCAAGAAAACAACTTTATGTGCCCAGTAATTTCTATTATACCAAAGGTTCAAGAACAAAGCTAAGGAACTTCAACAAGGTAATGTGTAAAACCACTTTTCCATAGCTAACAGCCTCTTGTTAGCACGTCTTTTCAGACGAGAATCATAACTCAGCACCCATAAAAATGTTAGCATTGCTTATCTAACTAATAAAAATGTTAAAAAAGTTTGGGGGGTTCTATGTAGTTGATCCAAATTAAAATGAAGCCAAGTTTCGTAATTTTGACCGAGACAAGCCACAAATTGGAGGGGAAAAGGTTCAAACCCAAAATAACCGGAATGCATTTTGTGATAACTTGCTGTTTATGCTGCTATTCTACATCTTAAGCCATAAAGATTTTTCCTTGACGAATGTCAATTCCAAACAAATGGGTAAAATGAAAACCTAAAAAAGGCATCACAATCATCACAACCCATTAAAATTCAACAAGAAACTAATTTCATGAAAACGAATACCACGACTATAAATTTATAAAAAAAACAATGAAATTTAAGATAAAAGGAAAACGAAGCACAGAGAGAGAGAGAGAGAGAGGGACTGACATGCTCTTCCTTCCATTTGGATGGGCTCAATGGGTCTTGCCAGACGTTAATCCTTGGGGTTCCATGATGATCTGCAAGTTCAAATTTTTTTGTTGAAATAAAATCAGCTCAAAACTCTAGATCGGGAATCAAGTAATGGAAAAACACAATATTGAATCTACGGTTTACCAGCAGCGCCGGCAAGGCCACGCCTTTGGATTAGATTCGATGCTTGAGACGAGGTTCTAGCCGAAGAGATTCGACTTGAAGTTGCGAATTGACGAGCTGCAGCCGCCGCTAAAGTAGCCATGGCTTTGCGCTTCAGAGATGAGAGGTAGACGCAGAGGAGAGCGAGACACAGAAAAACGAGGAAATGCTTGCTTATGAGTTATGCGTCATATGAGTACAAGTAGCGCAAAAACGTCGTCGTTTGCGGGAATTACTAACGGAGCGTTGGGTACTTCACTTGGGTTAGTTTCTGAAGTTGAGTCCAAAAGGCTTGTAAGCCCAAAACTGGAGAAATTCTCTGGTCCGGACGAATCACCTCACCCGTCCGGCGGCAGATGCACACAAGGGAGCCCCTGCATTGGGGTCTCATACGGCCTTACTTCATTAGTGATGTTGTGGGCCGAACGGATGAGGTGATTTGTTGTCGAATCAAAGAATTACTCTTAAAATTAACCAATTGGGCCCATCCAATGTTCTTGAGAACATATGCAAGACTTGAAAATCTAGTTGAATAATATTTGTTCATAACGGAGAATGTATCATGCCTAATCGAAAATATTTATTTGAATTTCCTTTACACTGATATGAGCCCAGCACACAAAGGAAAGCCACTCATCTACTTGTATATAAATCGTGTTTGTATGAGCTTTTAGGTTTTTGCGTTGCGTTTGAAACAATAGCTTCTCATAATCACAAGTAGTTGTTACTTTGCATTGATTCAAAGTGAACTTCAGCGATACAGTGGAATTATATTTCATACCATCTAAATCTAGTCAAGTAAAAACGTAGAGAGAATACAAATCTGCTTGTCCAATGAATTGGAACACAAACAACTCAATCAATTTCTTGTTACTCCAGAAGGCAATTGCATCTTTTGTTAACTCTTGAAGTGAAGATAAACAGGTAAAAGAAGAATGATAACAACACAAGTGCTAATAACTATGGCAATGCAAGCCCACTTCCTGTTATTCTTCTGATAGTCCTTAGCTAACTCAAGCTGCACATTTCCTCGCCTGACGAACGAATTGGCACGTGCCACATGGCTCTCTATGTCATTCAGCTGCTGCCCTTGTGCATCCACCAGTGCAGCCATGTCTAGGAACACTTGGTGGAGCTCAATGAGGCTCTTCTCCATCTCCTTCACGGCATCATGCCGCTCTTGGATCTCTTGAACAGTGTCCAAAACTTGGCCACGACCCTGCTCCTCAATTGCCTTCTGAAGCAATGTCTCACTCGCTCCACTCGATATCAAATTCTCAATCATTTCTTCATTGGCCTTCTCACCTGTTATTGTGAAGTACCTCCTTTGAACTGTCTCTTTGTATTCGGATCCCATTTTGGTTCTGAGGCCTTGAAAGTCATCCATCATGTCCTTGAGCTTCTTTGCTAAGCCATTAAGTACTGAAGTTCTCGTTCGATCAGAAGACGACCCTGCTCCACAGCCGGGAAGTTTTCGCTGATCAGCATTGGAGAGTTCAAGTGTTTCCAGCTTCCCCTTGATGATTTTAACCAGCTTCAATACCTGCTCAACATCAGAATCCATCCTGGCGCTAAGCTCTTTCATGGATTTGGCATCGTGGATGAGTTTGCTCTCCTCATTGGCTTCCCGTAACCGCTTGTAAAGCTGCACTACAGCTCTCATGTCATGTTTGACATTCTCTATCTCCTTAAAGAATCCATCAAGATTGACAGTCTCTTTCCAGGCCTCACCACCTGCCTGCATATCATCAATGCAGACTTGGTGTTCAAGGTCCTTGTATCTTTTGAATGAATCGCTCAAAAACAGATCGTTCATCTTGGCAGCTTATCTTGATCAGCTTTGCTGTTTGGTAGGCAGGAGAAACTTGTTTGAGGTACGGACTGGTGAGAGGGTCATAGCATTTTTCACTTTTCTGAAGACCAACATTATAGGAAAGAGGAATTCATGGTTGCCCATGAACTGCCACATGGCTGCTTCTCCTTCTTGATACATCCTTTGAATTGGGTTTGACTTTGTCATTGATTTTCATCTCAATGATCATGATTGCAAATTCAAACAGTAATCTAAATGAAAGTTGACTTACGTTCCAATAGATCTGGCCTCAAACCGTCAAACATAAGTACGTGTTGACCAAATTGATTAAATAAAAGAAACATGAAGAGCACTAAACATTTGTAGTGTTGCCCCTGTAGATTTGTGGCTTGGCAAGTGAAATACAATAACTTAAAACATGGCATTGCAGATTTACAATGCAGGGCTGATTAAATTACTCATATGTCATGGAAACATATTATATGGAAAGTTAGAAGCAAGCTGAAGTGAATATGCTGCAACTACAGGCCTACAAGTACACATGGTGATGAAAACAGAATCAAATAAGAGCCAATTTATATATATGATCATAAAAAATGATATTACAAAAAAAGGAATATGTTCATCAGCTAATGATCAAAATTTTCTTGCTCATTTACAGAAGCTTGTACTCACATATACGCTACAATGGTACGTTTCACGAATCATCTCCCGGGTCATGATTTCTAGACAATATGATGATGTCACTTAGCCCCGTGCTACATAATGTTGAAATAGATAGATCATGACATTATATCTTCTTGTTTAGTTGTTGCTGCTTAATTTTCTCCTGTTTCCACAATTCCAGTTGAATAATACTACACTTCAAACTCCTCTCCTGACTCTGTCCGCACAAAATAAAAAGAAATAGGTCACTTCTGAGAAGTTTTGAGCCACTCGTATATGACATTAAGCATTAGTAGGTCAAATTTTAAACATGTATAGTTCTTGATTTGGAAAAGAATAGCGTTCTTTTATTACCTCAAGCGTCGATATGGTCTTGGAAAGCTCAAGACACTCCTCTAAAAGCAATTTTTCTTGTGCAACGACCTTTGCTAATTCAGACAGTAAAGGAAAAGTCTGCTCTGCCTGTTCAAGAATCGGGTTCAATGTGAGTCCGCATTGCACAAATTTCAGGTAACAAGGTAGTAGTATATAAGCTTACAAACCACTGAAGTATACCAGAGGTGAGAAAGTAGCTAGCAACAACTTCATGGAAGCTGTGAGATCGGAAGCATGTCGAATAGCAAAAGCAGCCAATTGAGTATCCACCTGCAGAATGCTTGGCTTTGTTAGAAAAACAAATCTCTTTCGCTGAAACCAAAACCTTACAATCAGTTTCCTTTGGCCTACCTCTGCACCCTCAATGAGGGGTACTCTGCAGACAACAGAATATAAGCACTCTTTCATCATGGAAAATGCTGCCATGTGTTGCCATTCCATATCTCCCCAAGACTCCAATGGCTTAAGCTACACAAATTACGAACACATCAGTCACATTTTAACACAGGTTGTTTGAATCAATCCGAACATCTGCACACCATTAATCTTGTAACAAAATATTTATTGATTGTTGTTTGCTACTGACTTGAGATCGGAGTATAGAATTCAGCTTCAGGTCAAGCTTTTCTTTCTCTAACTTCAGTTTCTTCTGTAGCACGGAATGTCGCAACTTTATAAGACTATCCCAAGCATATATAACATTGGACTGCAAAAATCATTGAAAAACAAACAGTTCCCAGTTATGAATTGAACTATGGTAACCTCATAATCTCATGAGAATAAAAATAAATAAATAAATTGTTCCCACAAAGTAGAACTAGAATCAGAGATAACCTGTGCTTGATTAGCTATCTTCTCATCCACAACATAAGCTCTAGCATTGGCATATCGCCACTGCATCAATCTGTTGTGAAGCAACCGAAGTTGATGACCCATCTCCGTCATACTTGGCGCCGAAGAAACCGAATTAGACCTTACCAGCACTGAGCTAGACGAAGAAGATTTCTTACTCTTGAACAAGTCCAACCCCAAGTTGAGCAACTTCTCCACCCCCTTGGTTTTTGAGGGACTAGTAGGAGGCTTCAAGCTCGAAAACGACATTGGTACGCCCATGTTCTCGACAGACATCGTCGGCGACCCTGTTCTTCCCGGCGACAATGCCCATTGTGTCGTCGCCCCCGTCAGCGAATGAGCTCTCCTGATCACATTTTTAATGGTGAATTTGTTCAACTTCGGAGACTTATCTCCTGATATCGGGAGATTAGAATCCGATGTCCCTCTTCGATGCCTTAAAGGTACCTCATTCGTGTACTTTGAAGAAACCCCCATGCCCAATTTTCTCGAACTTGAACCCGCATTTGGAGACCCAACAGTCTGGCCTGAACAGCCATCACTGCACTCCGATCCCGAATCAAGAGTATCGGACAAACCATCCGAAATTCGCCGAGATGGTTTCTGATACAGAGCATTTTCGTCGACTGAAAATCTCCTAGGAACAACCACATTCGAATTACTCGAAAACTTACTCGAAGACGACGAAGAAGAAGGGGAAGTAGATTTTCCCAGAAACTTGAAGTTTCTCGGGTATCTCATCGCCCCACCAATGATGGGTTTGTGATTTTCCTTGGCGCTTTCTCTCTCTTTCTCCTTTTCATTCTCGAGCAAACCCACTTCTCTGCGGCTTCTCTGCCTACCAAAGTTTGAATTTTTAGTCTCGATATGATCTTTGAGCCTGTCGTTTCCAAGGTGATCGGCTAGAGTGTCGAGCTTCTTGTTTGATGATGAAGTTGAAGAGGGCCATAGTCCTCGGATGGGGCCCAAGTCATCGAGCTGGGTTTTGGGTTTTCGGGTTTCGTTGAAAGGCGAACCGGATTTGCGCCGGACTGGAGAGATGGCTTGGTTTGGAGATGGGAGGTTGGTGGTGGTTTCGAGCGAAGTGGCTGAAGTTGGTGATGACATAAACCGCGAGCTTACTTCGCGGGATTTGGGTCTTCTGAGTTTGTGAGATTGCTCTGTGACGACTTGATTGTTGTCATTCTTCTTCATGATTTGTTAGAGGGAGAAGGAGAGGGAGAGAGAAATGTTTGATTACTGGTGCGAAAAGAGTATGTGAGGATTTGAAGAGTTGATATCTGCGTTTCTTTGGAAACAGATGGGATGATACCAAAAACAAACCACCACACTTGAAATGGCGGCAAATTAGATCCTACGCCGGCATACGAGGGGGGTTTTTGTGGGATTTTGGAGGTGAAATCACTATAATGCCCTTGTGTTGACTAACTTGGCAATAAGTGGTATATAGACGAAAATAGTGTATTAATTGTTTTTCAAAATAATGACTTCTTTTTTCATATATAAGATAGGCGATTTGAACACAAAACATCGGTCGTAGAAGTGATATTTCTCTTAATCAATCCTTTGGTAAAATAATGAATCTTGAAATCAACTCCGACGCATATAATCATCGTAAATGTATAAATATAAGCTTGATAAAAATCTTAACGATGTACTATATTTACTAATTGAATACATAGTGGAACTTGTTAATGGTATTAATGCTATATATGTGCTACTCATACAAGTAATATGTGGTTAGATACAAGTAACTTTGTTTGGAAATGAACGTTAGTTTTCGGTGGTAAAAGACTCAAAAGAGTACTAGTAATGATTGGATGGGAGTGAAGCAAGAGACGTTAGGAAGTAGAAGACAAATGGAATAAAGAATCACACTAGGTAGGGACTCGGAGACCCAGAGACTCAGTACAAAGTAATTCAATTAAGCCGGCAGTTAAGAGTTAACGAAGGATTTGGTTGGATTGGCATCTGCCAGTTGTCAAATAAATAATGTGTTTTTGTTGTTAATTTGTGATTAGCATGAGCGTGCGTGTTTATGCAAGCTTCTTCCAATTTGAAACCGAACCCAATCAATCAAAATCCTGTTTTATCTTATTGTTGATTCAACTCAAAATTTGAAGTGGCAAACTAATCTCATATCAAAGAAATAGTCAACTGCCAATTCAATATTTTGAGGAAGGTAAAGGCACAAAGAGAAGAATGTTCTTTTAAATGAATTTATAAATAACCTTTTATTTTTATTATTTCCAAAGAATATTGAGTATAAAAAATAAAAAATTAAAGAAAGGAGCGCCGTTGCCGGGGATCGAACCCGGGTCACCCGCGTGACAGGCGGGAATACTTACCACTATACTACAACGACCTTGTTGTTATTAGTGTTTAGGTTCATCTTATTTAACAGATTTTAAAGCAGAAGTAGTACAAAAAGATACAAAGCCTTACATTCGTTTTAACGCTATTTTCTCTATCATTATGTCGATTTAGCTTTACCTTATAACTATGATTTCTCTCTATCAAATTTCTTTTTCTTTTTCTTTATGGGAATCTATCAGATCAAAAATCGACTTTACATTTTCTTTATCATTCCTGCTTGTTACCGGTTGCATCTTTGCGGTTGAATCTTGAAACAAGCATATGTTTGTCATGTCAGCAGGTGAAGAAAGAAAGGAAGCCAGCCAAGCACAAATCTTAAGAGTAGATGAAAATGATTAATTTGATTAGATAGGATGTAAGAAACTTTGCCTACCAACAGGTCCAATACCAGGCAGTAAAAGGCAATATCCTATCTATGTATTGCACAAGAGACCAAATCAAAAGGATACTACAAACTACCAAGGTTGTACAGTTCAACCTATACCACAGATACTGCAACAACAACAAAAAGTTATTCAAGAATAGTGGTTAGCATTAACAATTCTGAATGACTTATAATGAAGTAAATCATCTATACTACAACACGATCAAATAAACACTACCCATCTTACAACCAATCCCCATGCTTGATCTTGCAAAATCATCATGCAAGCATTCATGACCTCAAAAAGGCTACATCTCTCCTTTACGCACCAACTCCGTCGTGATAGAGAAGAAACTTCTATGTCTGAAATCAATGGAAATTGCATCTTTGTAATAAGGGATGGCTATAATCAACATATTTCTCCCAAAGGGGCTTGTACTTTTCCATCCCAATCTTCAACCATGGTTTCGAGTTTCCATTGTAGTGCAGCACAGCTCCTTTCTCTATCAAATGAGGATCAACATTTGTGTAGCCTAAACCCAGAATATGCCACAAGGGATCCAAAGGCTCTGTCAATCCGTAGAACGTCAACAATCCAGGTGGCAACGTGCCAAGTTTCCACAATGTTCGATCTACATTTCTTTCCTGCCAGTAGTGGTAGATACCAGTGACATTCCTCTTCCTCCACTGAACCAAATCAAAAACATTCATCCCAAACGCCCATCCACATGCATCAGGGTCAAAATGTGCTCTTATGAGAGGGTGAGAGTAATTCAGATATTTATGGTATCTGTGAAATGTCTCCATGCACGTCTCCACCGCTCCATTAACATTACCATTCAAATCAATAGAGAACAGATCAGACACATCCTTCTGAACCACAACATCATCATCCAAAAACACCACCTTCTTCAAGGCAGGAAAAACTTCTGGAATATAAAACCTCAGATGATTAAGCATAGAAAGATACTTTGGGTTCCGAAACTTGATTGGTGTCCGGCCATCATCATTATTTCCAGAAAAATAATAACTTTGAGTTTCAGAGTCTTGGAGCTGCTTAAGTACGGGAACATAAGAAGCATTTAACCATGTAAAATCCGCAAATTTTTGAACCTCAACGACCACTCCTCTGAAGCTGTTTATAGAAAACCAGGCCTTCATTGCAGCATAGTTGATTTCATCGGTTACGAGATGGAAGACAATCTTATCTGGACTTTTGGAATTTATAGAAGTTGAATTGACCACAACTGAAGTTGCTAGGATGTTGTCAGAGAAGACACAGAAATGATAGAGATTGTTATCCTTCAGTTTCATGTCTATTTGCTTTCTGTCCTTGGTTTTCCTCTGTAGATTTGAGTTTCTGAACCATTCCCCGGTCAACTGAATACCAAGACAGTAGAGACTTTTTGGGACTTCTTCAGCAGCTATTTGTCCATATTTTGAACTTTTCTCACTCACAGAACTCATCTGTTCTTCCAGAGCTTGGATTTTGGCTTTCAGTCTCATGATCATGGTTGCACTATCATAATGGAGCTGCTGTGCTTGGTACAGTATTAGTGCCATATCGCGAATCGCAGTTTCCGATTCTCTAATTGTCAGAGGAATTCGCCTGGTTGCAGCATTTGACAGCAGGATCTGTGAACTTCGAATCTGAGCACTTAATTCCCAAGCAAATTGAAGGTTGTTGCTTTCTTTGGCAATCACAACGAAAGCTTTTGCCAGAGCAATTTGGTCATTGAGCTGCCTGGAAACTGAGTTGGGATTCAACATTTCTTCAGTAATGTTAAGGCCTTCCATAAGTCTATCATTCCTGTATCTCTGCGGAAGGAAAACAAGCACATATTTTCTTAATTTTGCAAAAGAAAGTGGAAAAGCTAAAGGGAAAAACGATGTATCTATCATTTCCTCCACTGCAGAAAAGAATCAAACAAAGATTTGTCTTTTGACCAAATAAAAAGAAAATTCAATTTGTCTACCAAAATCATGAAGGAGGATATTGGTGCCACCATATAAAACCAGCTTCCTGGCATTCAGACCACATGATATGGTGTCATGATACATTACCAAAACAGAATGCTAGGATTCAGCCAGAGTTTTTATTATTTGTACTTTGTGATGACATCTAAACTAAGTGTTCCTTGACTTTGTGATGACAATAAAATTTCTAGATATTTTCTTTGATTTTAATGTAATCAACTCCACAAATTTCACAAGGATCCACAATATGAGCATACTAGTCTGAAAATTTTGATACACTCAAAAAGACAATCAGCCAAGCACATCCATATCATTCGACAAGCATTAAATCTCTACACTGCCTCTCAAAAACATTAACTATTTTTAGGCTTCTCTAGGGTGTACTATATTTCAAGATCCATGATGCAAGCAAGTTCAGTCAAATGGCCCTGGAATCCCTTACACATATCAAAATTTCTTTTAGTACCCTTCTGGTATACTCCCTTGTCACATTCCACATAATAGATAATGAAAGTAACAGGTTTTTTTCCCCCCAATAGATCTTGTGCACTCAACTCCTATTACATGAAAAGGAGAGTCTTGAACCCTTTCAATGAAAGTTTTGGGAATAATAAGATCATGTCAGATGACAACTAGATCAAAAGCCAAACCCCAACTCAATAACACTAATGTCTTAGCATGAACAAAATCCCAAGTATACAAAATCAACTCCTTTCTATAGTAGCTAATAACACCAAGTATAAAAGCAAAATACAATCGAATTCTAAAGCTTACATCTTTTTGTTGTTTTAGCTCCCAAACTGACAAAAAAAACTCATTCCCATCAAACCAATCAACTGTTCCATTCACAACCCAATTCAGCCTTTTCTAGCTCACCTCCCAAGTCACTCAAAAACCCAATATCTACAACTCCAATTCCCTCTTTATTCCTACATTTTCTAAGGAACATTCAACTAAACCAAAAACGAAAAGAAAAAAAAAACAGAGGGTAGAGAAGTATATACCGTGGGAATGACAGGCCTGGACTCCATCTGATTTCCTCTGCTCAAAGTGAAAATGAAGAGCAAAACCGCAACCCCACACAGTACCCACCACAAGGCATTGGGAAACCGCCTCCTCAGGGGCCTCCGAAAGTCCGTGGCTCTCCGCCTCATTATTCTCTACCAGTTCCAAATCTGAAGGGCCAATACGGAACCCGTTTGTTTCCCGAGAAAGTTGCAGCCTTTTAGACAGAGATCGCCAAGGTGGATTAAATTCGAGTGACGGGATCTTACCGCACAATACTTTTCCAGGGCTGAGACTTGAGATTTGAGATCATAATTGGGATTGAAATTTAGGGTTATGAGGGTTGAATAACTTGAATTGGGTTGGGTTTTGGATTGATGAAGATTTAGCAACACTGGGAAGGGAAATTTGGCAAAGAGAAAGAAGGAAGAAGAAGCTCGTCTTCTCAGTCTGTTTTTTGGTCTCAATTGTCTTCTCAGTCTTTCTTCACCAGACAGACAACAACAGTTGGGAGTTTGTGTGTGATTGTGTGGAGTGAGAGTGGTGTGGGCTCTTCTCTTTTGTCTAAATTCTGATAATAATACTCTTTCTTAATTTTTATTATTTTAAATTTATTTGTTCATTGGGCATGCGCATGACTATATATATGTCTATGAGATTCAGATGAAAATAACAGCTAAGTTTTAGAATAATTAATTCAAATGCTGGGGTCATTTTCATTTGATCTCGTGGCTTCTCTTAATAATGTTAGGGGGTTTTCAGGTCTGTTTCCTCTATGCGACGAAGACATGCACCCAACATTTTAATTCCTCACATTCAGATTTCTGACTTTCACATATACTAAACAATTCTACCGACCGTAACGTGGAAGATTTTTCTAGAACGAGAATTATATTTTATGCAAACGCATTTGTAGTTATGGAACTATTCATTATATATTTAGTTAAGTTTTCGATATGGAACTTTATATTCTTCAACATGCCTTTTCACGTGGGACCATCATATAGTGGGCCACATGTGGAGTCAAGTTCACATCGCTCAATTCAGGCCCAATCAATCAACCCGCTCTAATACCATGTTAAGATTTTAGAGGGAGCAACACCGAAATTGTCCTCAACTTAATTACCTACAAAGCCCAATAGATGTGGAGTTTTATCACAGAAAGTCTTGGTGATATTAGTAGTGGAAATGAATTAAATGATAATTGAAGTTAGAAAATGATATTGTAGGGGTCTTTTTCTTCCTGCAGCTAACGGGCTGGGCTGCTGCAAAAGGTGGATTTGAGGAGATTGCCCCTTTTTGTTGAGGTTCGAAAATTAAGCCCCAAAATACCTCGAAAGGGCAGCGAAACCTTAGGAGATATTTTGGATGATCTTCACCAATGAGAATAATAGTGACTTACAGATAATTTTGGCATGCTTTCAGATGGTTTTTAGGCTCAGCATGAGTGGCATGAGGCATGGAGAGCAAAACCAGCATGGGTTTAGCACTAAGAGAGAAATTAGGCTTGGTTTATGATAAATGAAAGTGTTTAAGTAAGGAATGAGGTATTTTGTGAGGAATTTTGGCTAGAGAAAGAGAAAAAGAGAGACAGGGTTCTTCCAGCAGCTACCAGAAGAACAAATTGGAGAAGAAGATGAACAGTGCACGAATCTAAGTTTTGCAAGATAGAGAGAAAAGCTTGCTCTCTGCAGGTTGTGAGTTGTGTTTGTTGGGTAGGGGAAGGCTTAATTTATAGCTGCCGGAAATCACCATTTTTCAAGAATTTTTTTTTTTTTTTTTTTTTTTTTTTTTTTTTTTTTTTTTTTTTTTTTTTTTTTTTTTTTTTTTTTTTTTTTTTTTTTTTTTTTTTTTTTTTTTTTTTTTTTTTTTTTTTTTTTTTTTTTTTTTTTTTTTTTTTTTTTTTTTTTTTTTTTTTTTTTTTTTTTTTTTTTTTTTTTTTTTTTTTTTTTTTTTTTTTTTTTTTTTTTTTTTTTTTTTTTTTTTTTTTTTTTTTTTTTTTTTTTTTTTTTTTTTTTTTTTTTTTTTTTTTTTTTTTTTTTTTTTTTTTTTTTTTTTTTTTTTTTTTTTTTTTTTTTTTTTTTTTTTTTTTTTTTTTTTTTTTTTTTTTTTTTTTTTTTTTTTTTTTTTTTTTTTTTTTTTTTTTTTTTTTTCCTCTCCTCCTTCTCTGACTTCCCTTTCTTGGCAAAGATGGCTTCTGTCTATCTTCATGAATTTAGGAGATTTTGGGGCTCAACATCTCCTTTCCCGCGGCTACGCAGTGAGGGCTTCCACTCTTAGTTTGCTGTTTTTCTTCCTTTTCTTTCTTCTTCTTGGCTGAATCTGATGAAGGAAAGGAGGTGCAAATGTATGCTGGTCCAAGGGATGCTTCTGACAGCATGCAGGATGGTATTCATCGGTTCTTTGGATGTCTCTGGCTTGGGACTGGTTTCCAGCAGCTTACTTAAGGAGCCCTGCCATCTACTCCTTCACGTGTTCTCTGTTTTTCAAAAAAAGGCTGAAGCTCTTGTGGGCCTTTTTGGGTTTTCTAAGGGCCAAGATGGCTTTCTAAGGAATGGGCTTATTGGGCTTGATTTGGGTATTATTATTTTGGTTGGGTTATCTCTTGGCTAGGTTATTTGCTTGGGCTTTTGGGCTATTTTTCTCTCTTGTGCTACCCACATGTTTGGGCCTAAGAAATGGGCCTGAGTCTCGAGGCTCCCAAGCAACCGAGACTTTCCATTTCTTGGTCCATCAATGGGCCTCATGTTGATTTATCACCATCCATGCCACAACCCACTCAAGCAAGCCCCGGGTCTTTTTTGAGTGGCTTGGGCCCACCTAGGCTTGTAGCGTGGTTGGGTGCGAGATAACGGCATGGCATGTTGCTCGGCATATTTTACCTTATCGCCCTTGGGAAGGATTGTTTTAATTTTTTAGCATGATTATATTTTTATCATAGCATGATAATTTGTTTATTTAGCGTGGCGTGGGTTATAACTTGCATGCGATAGATCCCTTTTTTTCTTTTCCCTTAGGAATATTGTATTGGGCTGATAATTGTTTCGGGCCCAATCATGGATTTTTGGGCCTCAACATAGCCCCTTAATTATAAGGGCCATGAACAGGTGCTGGAATGGGCCGAATAATTAAACCCCACCCAAAAAATCAGATTTGTATTTGCATAGGATCTTCTTCTTCCGCGGTGCAAAATGACGGCGTGCCATGATTGGTCCCGGTGGTTATTTGCAGTTTCCAACGCCAACTGCCTTCCTCTCCTTATTTTATTATTTTCCTCCTTTTTTCTCTTTTCTTGCATCAGACATCGGTTTCCAAACAAATTTCCTTCTCCTTTCCCACGCTCCAGACCAAAACTTCCCTCTAACTCTCCTCCCTTCGTTCTTCTTCTTTCTTCTCCATAATTCAAATCACGAAAGAGTGAAGTCAGGCCAAAATGTTTACCTCCAGCGCTGAGAAGAAGACCCAAGTCGAACCCGACCCCGTCGTTCCATCTTCGTTCCAAAGGAGCCCGTTCGTGCTGGAAAGGTCCTCCTTTGTGCGAATTTTGCCTTCAAATCCCTGGTTTTCTCTATTTTGGTGCATCCAACGTCATCCCTTGGAAGATTTAACAAGGTATCCTCTTTTCTTCCAATTTTTCCTTAGATTGATTGGAGAATTTGTTGGGTTTCTCCATACCCATAGATGTTGTCTTTTGTTTTGGGCAGCAAATACCCAAAACCCCTTTTTACCCATCTTGTTTCCACTGCACCAATAGTGCTCACGGAGTGGGTGCTAGCAAGGAAGGGTCGTGCCATTGTCTAGGTTTCTTCCTTCGTTGATTTTGCTCGAGCTGCGGAAAGGTTAAATTTTTTTTTCTTTCTTGTTGGCTTGGGTTTCTCCCCTTCTTTCGTTTTTATTTTGCACGGGCTCTCCTTTGTGTGTAAAGGGTGATTTGGCATGACGTGCTTTCCTTTTTGTTTTTTGTGCAGGTACACGCATTTGGGCATAGGTAGGTGCTGGAAACCTTGACATTTTGCTGCTGGAACCTTCAAACTCTTCAGTCTTCTAACTAGACTTTGGCAATAACTCTGCTAATCTGAGTATTTTAGAATAGGTGTAGACTGATGCTTGGCTAGGCTCTCTTTTTTTTTCTTTTTGAGAACACATGCTTGATCGATTATGGAATCTGCGTGTGTTGCCTGTGGAGGAAATAATTGACAGAGTGCATGTTTTGTACTGCCTGGCTGAATTTTTTATTTTTTATTTTTATTCTGAGAAGGACTTGCTTGTCCTGCTTGTTGATCACAAAGCGAGACTCTTACTTGTCATGAGCTTGAATTTTAAATTGCATGTTGCTTGGATAAACTCAACTAGCACGTATTTTAGGTGTGCTGATTCTATTTTGCTTCTTTCCATTTCTATGCGCAGGTACCATTATGGCATCCGGTAATCCACCATTTATCATAAGGGATCATCTTTACTCCGTAGATGACAGGTTGAAGAGAGGGAGACCTCCTCCTTTGCTCAAGGGTCCGACGAGGATGTAATCATTGATGAAGAACCAGCGCCAGAAGCTACTTCAGTGATTGATCCTGCATCCGTATCAAGGTGCTGCATAGAAAGGGGTCTGTTTCCGGCAGTTCCTTTGTTCTTTCAATATCCCCTGCAGCATCAGCAAGGGTTGGTCGGAGTGGGTTGATGCTGAACTGAAGAGCCCATCTACCCGTGATATCCTAAGCCGGGCAGGCGTGTTGGAAGCCATCTTTGCTTCTAAGGCTTGCGACATCCATATTGAAGCCAAGACGCTTCGACACTTGGTTAGACGGTGGAGCACTGAGACGCACACTTTTATTTGTTCGTGGGGAGAGTTCACTCCCACGCTTTGAGGATGTAGCTAATATTTTCCATCTCCCACTTTGCGGCAGCCAAGACCCTTTCCATATTGCATTAACCCGGAAGATGGGCTAAAGCTTGAAACTTTGCGGAAGGGTGCTCCGACCTCTCCTAGTACCTCTCTGAGATTCAGTAATTGGATTCAGTTTTTCGGGAACAGTGATCGAGACGAGCCGTGTCGCCTTGCTGCGTTCGTGTCCTTGTGGCTCGGGAGGTTCCTCTTTTGTGATTTTTCTCAAGACTGCTTGCATGGGAGAGTGTTTCCGTTGGCTTTGGCAATAGCACGAGGTAGCATGATCCCTTTAGCCCCCATGTTCTTGGGGCACTTATATCGCTTTGCTTGACCAGATTCAATTTCTTGAGAAGGGGGCGGCCGGAACCATGGCTGTGGAGACTTTTGTAAATTCCAGTTTTCTGCAGATCTTTTTATGGGAACGCTTCAGAGGGATAGAGGTATCTCCACTCCCTTATTCAAAGGCTGAGTCACTGGTTGCTTCGGACGAGGATTCCTACGTGCCGGGTAGTGTCTCCTCTGATCTGTAGATGGTTCCGTCGCATGCAACGGAAGGGCCAAAATTTTTAGAGCTGCTGGACGATGTTGAGCAATTTATTTTTCGCCCCTATGTGCCTCATCAGAGGGCTTGAAGTATGCCCTTCTATGCTGATTCTGCTGCTTTAATGGAGGCCCTGGCCACGCCAACACAAGGTTGCGGTTAGCAGAGAGGCATTGTTGAGTGCCGCATGCCTCCCTCTGCCCCATTCGGTGATGACCACTTGGAGACTTCTGTGCATTATTCCCCTTACCGGGTTAGACGACAGTTGGGTTTGACCAAGGTGTGCCATCTTCTCCCAACCATGGAGATTTCCTCGAGCTTGCACAGGGGTTTTTCTGGACTGGTGACAGCGTGCCGGGAGACGGCAGGCCTTTGCCCTTGCTCTGGCCAGCCGGAAACGCGTTGGTGGTCTCTCAAAGGCCTACCAAAAGTATTGGAACCGCGCTTTGCCTCGTTCAGCCGATTCCATGCTGCCCATTGTGATAGATGATTCCCACACCGTCATCATCATGCCCGTTTAGTGTCGGAAGAGAAAGCCATTTCCTTGAGCGAGAAGCGAAATCTGCCCTTTATCTCCAAGAGTGGAGAAATTGTTGGTGATTTTTCGAAGCTAAAGCGGAAGTTGGAAAAGTCGGGTTTCATAGTGCCGGGAAGAGTGTTGCACATGGGAAACGGAAGCGTGAGGAAAGCTGCAGGCCGAGGAAAGGCAAGCTGTGAAAAGAACCGAAAAAGGTTCATCCCCAAGGTAGCGGCAGGTGGTCCTCCCAGTCAAGAAAGGTTGCCTGGCCCGAGTCCTTACAGCAGCAGCCTACAGCTTCCGGCAGCAGCGAGGAGCAGCTCCAAAAGCTCCATCTCCTCACAGTAAGTATTGCTATTTGTTTGCTCCCTTGTTTCCCGCTCTTTGCGTATATATAAGTATCCCTTTCATCTTATTTTGCAGGTACTTCCCAAAGTAAAGGCAAGGGTAAGGGGTTTTCCGGACCCCGAAACGTCGAAGCATGCGTATTCTTGAAACGCGGTTGCTAATACCCGAAAGAATAAGGGTGAAGACTCGGGACCCAAAGTAGTGGTGACGGTGATGATAACAGTGATGATGATAGTGATGGCGATGGCGCGGCGGGAACTGAGGCTAACATTCATGAGCAAGAGAGTGCTCACGATACGAGTGGCATGGACGAGGACTTTGATGAAGGCCAATACGATAGTCACGACGAAGACACCTATCCGGCTTTCGGCACTAGCTTGGGGGAGTTCGATGACCAGATACGACTCCCGCTTTGACTGGCGATCATGGACAGCGTGTCGATATTGAACTGGTATCAAATATCCTTCTTGCTTGTTTTGCTTGGGATATTGACATTGCATGCTGCCGTTGTGTCCTCTAGTTCATACGTCTTTCTTTCTGCAGGTCGTGCCCGCCATTGAAGGCACAATAGGTGCTTCATCAGAGGCTGATTTGCCTTCCCACTACTGTCGCTGAAGTTGTCTGAGCTTCCGGCAGTGCAACTCTCCTTCTCCTAACCCATGTACTCCTGACATGGCTGCAGATGCCTCTCCACTACTTCCAACAGTTCCTACTCCTATTCTCCAATTCAGAACGTACCTGCCTAGCTTCCGGCACTGCTCTACTTTCCAGCAGCGCATCCCCTTACTCTCCCAATCTCGAGCACACTGACATAGCTTCGGCAACGTCCACCTCTTCCAGCAGCACATCTCTGTGATAAGAATGTGTGCTTTTATCGCAGGTTCCTCAAAAGGGCCTTCATTCGAGAAAGGCATGTCTTGGCAAGATTGGGAGAATTCCTACACGGCATTCAAAGCCTCTTTGATGGTGGTGTCACCATTCTTAGATCCATTGATGAACTTCTTCCGCTTTGCCACAGATTCGATGGTTATGCAACATTCCAAGGCGCCCTTGTGTATCCAGAGACGGTTGGAGCCTTGAAAAAGTTCATGGACAAATACGGGAGTTTGCTGGAAGCTACAGATGTCACCTCCTCTTTCTCAAGGGTACTGCCCTCCGAGCGCTTGGCTTAGTACTTCATGGGATGGACACCATGCAACTCCTTGATATTACAGATCATAAATGCTCTGTTGGCGAGGATGCAATATGCGAGGCCATGATTCTGGGCTTTCCTGTGGAATTTCTCCTTAAACTCGTGAAGAGCTTAGCACGTGCCGTTTTTGGAGCACGGGCCCTTGGTATGCAGTTATCGCATGATTCCGATGAAGTAAAAAGCCGCTGCAAATGCCTTGAATATTAAACAGCAAGAGTTTGAAAACCAGCGCCGGGAGAGCATGCCCTTCTTCTTGCTAAGGGAGTTCTGTTGACAGCGCTGAGTGCGTGACGGAGGCAGCGGCCAGATATCTCCTGGGGCTTCCTTTGTTCTTTTCGGACATTCCCCATAGCCTACAGGTACTTAGCTCATCCATTATATATTTTTTATTACGTATTCCAGCAGCAGCCATTTTCTTTACACACATTTTCTTTTATCTTTTGCAGATTGCCCATCCTTGGCTTAGTGACCATTTAGCTTGGCTCGTGATCCTGCTTTCTTCATGACTTAAGGGCGCGTGAACCTTCAGCAGATGCAGCTTTATTTTGCTTTGTTTGTAGTGTTGTTTTTTTTTCTTTTGAGACTCTAACGACTACGTCGTTATGCCTTTGTAATTTTGATATTAAAACTACCAAGCTTGTATGAATTTCTGAATGCTTGAGGCATGTTGCATATTCCGGTGTAGATATGTATATATACTGCTTTGTTGGCCAGAACTGTCTTTATGGACTGCTTGACATTTTGACAGGTTGGATATCATTGAAAACAGGGTATATGCTGTCAAATTTTTTTTTATAAACCGAGTCTTCGAAAGCTTCTTTTGCATGGCTTATCTAGATTCTAAGCTTGACAAAATAGCTTCCCATCTTCCGAAAGGGTCGATCCAACATGTGCATGATTTCTAGCCGAGCTTTATAAAGCTTCCAGGTGTTATATCGTATCGTTCCAGGATCTCAGAATTGCATGTTTCTATGCCTTATGCTATTATTATTTTTTTTTGCTTAAGCGTGATGCTTGGACCCCATCTAAATGACTTTGCCGGCATGTTTTACTGCTAAGTAGCATGTTTATATATATATATAGATATGGAAAATTTGATAAAGGGTTAATAATAGTAAAGTTTTGGAGACACAATATATATTTTTCAAAATATTCCTTCATTTCATTGCAAAAAGCCCTTGCTACCATAATGGTGCATCATACAAAAGTGTCTTTTTTTCAAAACGTGAAAATAAGACAGAAGGAGTTATTTTTTTTGACAGAGAGAGAATACAAAAGTACTAGGCATAAAGTTAACTTAGCAGTAATAGAGCTTGAGCCACTTCCCATTGACGGGGGTCGGTCAGCGTGCCTTCCTTGACAGAGACCAAGCGATAATAGCCGCTGCTGTGAACCTTTTGACTGCAAAGGGCCTTCCCATTGTGGTGCAAACTTGGAAGGTCCCGACACTTGTCTTCTCACATGCTCCGCAACTTTTAGCACGAGGTCTCCTTGCTTGAAGGCGCGAGGCTTGAATGTCCTGTTATAGGCTTGAGCTACGGTTCTGTGGTACAATGCTGTCTTCTTTTCGGCTACCGCTCTTTTTTCATCCAAAAGCTTCAAGGTCCAGCAGGCGCCATTCCGAGCATGACTTTGTATCCCATTCGAGGTCGTTAACAGCTGCTGTTCTGGCAGTGGGGATGGTAATCTCTACTGGTGAAATGGCATCGGACCCGTACACGACGGGAATATGGCGAGAAACCTGGGGCACTTCTTGAAGAGGTGCGGTAGGCCCATAAAAGCATCCGGCAGGTGAACACTCCAACCTCCTTCATACTCATAAACCATTTTGCTTAGGATCCTCAATAAAGTCTTGTTTGTGGCTTCCGCTTGACCATTTCCTTGTGGATAATAAGGCGTGGAGCGGCGATGCTTGATACCATAACCACTAAGTGTCGAGCTTACTTGCTATTGACAAACGGGGGTGCCATTGTCAGTGACAATCTTGTATGGGATCCCAAATCTGCATACAAATATTTTCACGGATGAAATTGGCAACGGCAGCTCCCGTGGCCTTCCGCAAGGGAACCGCTTCTACCCACTTTGTGAAATATTCGGTGGCCGTGAGGATCCATATGTAGCTGTCGGATGGTGGATGGATGGTCCCGATCAAATCAAGCCCCCAAGTATGGAAGGGCCAAGGGGTGCGCATGTCTTGCAGCAGCGTGGGAGGGCTTATGGCTTAAATTGGCATGAACTTGACATGTGTGACACCTCTTCACAAAGTCGTATGCATCATTCTTCATTGTAGGCCAATAATACCCAACACTCAGCAGCTGCCGGTAAAGCTTCTTCATTCCTTGGTGTTCACCACATTCTCCAGCATGAATTCTTGCATGACTTGCTGTGCCTCAGACTTTCCCAAGCATTTTAATGGCTCACCATTAAAACCCCTTACGGTAAAGAGTTGACCCATCTATGAAGTATCTTTTCATTGTCCTTTTGAGCTTGCGTGCATGCTTGGGATTGGTTGGCAGGACTCCATTGACGAAGGATGCCAAGTATGGAGCCCTCCAATCCTCCGCAAATGAGACGGTGAACGATTCCTCGGTGGAAGGTATTTTGCACACTTGGGACAATTGGCTTGTATTTCAGCTGCTTGTTTCCTCATTTCTGGCCAGTAATAAACCCTTGCGCTGCAGGCGCCGGTACAAGCTGATTATTGGCTCCAAATTGCAAGGGACCTCATGTACCTCTTGAAGCTTCTCCTGTGCTTCTGTTATCCCTATGCAGCGGGTCAAAATACCTCCCGGAAGGCGTCTGTACAGTTCCCCAAAGATGATCACATAATCCTTCAATTCTTTGATGTTGCTTCCTTTGCCTATTTTTTCTTTCACAAGCTTCCTCCAGTCATCCTCTTCCAGCCGCTCCTCTTGAGCCATTGCTTCAACAACTGGCGTGTCCTTCTTGATTACTGCAATATTGGGCTGTTCGTCAATAAATGAGAGCCTCGACCCCAAAGTGGCCAACGCATCAGCATATCTGTTAGTGACTCCCGGGATATGTTCCAACACAACTTGTTTGAACGAACGAACAAGCCTTTCAGCAGCTGTACGATATGGTGCCAATGCTGGTTCCTTCACGGCGAAATTTCCTTGTAATTGACTCAGCACCAAGTTTGAATCCCCAATAATTTTAATTCTTTCGACACCCATTTCCCTTGCTGTAGACATCCCTGCAATAAAAGCTTCGTACTCTGCCGTATTATTCGTGCATGGGAAATTTAGCTTAAACGAGAGGGGCCGTAGCTTGCCCCTCGGGATTGACAAGCACCACACCTGCCCCTCCACTCTTCGATGTAGAAGACCCATCGAAGTAGAGGGTCCATGGTTCTGCCTCTGTGACAACAGCAACCATTTCCGGCAGCTCCCCAGAACTTCCTTAGAGATTGTTGATTCTTCAACTTCGGGAAATAGAGCCAACATGTCAATAACGGCCTGCCCTTTGATGGCTTTTGGAGTAGTGCAGGTGATATCGAACTCGGACAGCTGTAGCAACCAACGTGCAAGGCGTCCGGATAATATCGGCCTTGTAAGCAAATATCTTACGGGATCAGACTTCACCATGAGATGTAGCTTGTGAGCAAGGAAGTAATGTCGCAAGCGCTGTGCAGCATAGACAAGAGCAAGGCACAAAAGTTCAGTTTTCGGATATCTTACTTCAGATCCCCTTAGTTGCCTACTTACGTAATAAATAGGACTTTCTTCCCCACTATGATCATCTTGAGCAAGTAAGGCCCAACCGCTGTGTTTGTTGCAGCCAAATAAAGCTTGAGAGGCAGCCCCGGAATAGGTGCTTTCATAGTGGGCAGCTTGGCGATTATTTGTTGCACCTTCTTGTAAGCTTCTTGGCACTTCTCACTCCATTCATACCTCTTGCCTTTCTTGAGCAATGGAGTAAAAGCACTCATGGTGGCAGCAAGGCCTGGGATAAAGCGCCGAATATACGATAATCTTCCCATAAAGCTTTTCAATTCTTTTGGGCTTTTAGGCGGTGCAAGAGAATTTATGGCTTTAGTCTTTTCTGGATCCACATCTATGCCACGCTGGTGTACTTGAAACCCCAAGAATTTACCAGATGAAACCCCGAACGCACACTTCTTTGGATTCATCTTCAAAACTGTACAGCCGACACCTTTCCAGCACTCTCCTTAAAACTTCTTGATGGCCTTCTCTGGTTTTGGACTTCACCACAAGGTCATCCACATAATCTTCAACTTCTTTTCCCATCATGTCGTGAAACACCGCTGTCATAGCTCTTTGGTAGGTGGCGCCAGCATTTTTGAGGCCGAACGGCATGACCGTATAATAAAATTCCCATACGGTGTTCGAAAGGCTGTCTTTTCAGCATCCTTGGGAGACATCTTGATCTGATTGTAGCCACTAAACCCATCCATGAATGACAACAAGCCTTGACCCGAGGTCGAATCAATTAAGATATCCATGTTTGGCAGCGGGAACTCATCCTTTGGGCAAGCTCGGTTGAGATCTCGATAATCCGTGCATATTCTGATCACACCGGTTTTCTTCTTCACAGGGACAATATTTGCTAGCCACGTAGGATGCTTGATTGGTTTAATAAATCCGGCAGCTAACAACTTTTCAATTTCTACCTTGATTTGCTTCTCAACTTCAGGATGAAAATTCCTTCTTGCCTGCACGACAGGTTTTGTACCAAGCTCAATATTCAGAGTATGACTTACTAAGCTTGGGTTCAGACCAGGCATTTCCTCATAGCTCCAAGCGAACACATCTCGAAATTCCTTTAGCAAAGATATCAAGGCCGCCCTCTCCTCATTTGTTAAATGAACACTTATGGAAATGGGCCTCGGGGCAGAGGGATCCTCACTCAAATCAATTGTTTCCAGCTGCTCAGCTACTGCTGACGATCCATCTTGCATGTGTCTGGGTGCTGCCATTGGCTCCTGGAAAGCACAAGGCAAGGGTGCCTTGTCGTTGGAACTCCCACAGCTATTTGTTTGCATTACTTTTCCTCCATACTCGGGGCTTTCCCGTAAGACACGGTCAAGCCCCCAACCCCGTCATAAGCGGTACACGATACGTCCATCGGGCAGCGTCACTTTTGAGCATTGGGGATGATCATAGGCATGGTTGTTGACTTCCGAGTGCCTCTTTCTCTCTCGATCGACAATGGTGATGAGCTCCTCATTGCTTAAATCACGAATTTCAGTCCATGAAGGAAGGTAGGTCCCGAAATCCTTGGATGGATTGCTTCCAGCACCTGTGCATTCAGTGTAGAACTCTGCTTCAGAGTAGTGAGCTTCATCTTTGTTGAAAGGTGCTTGGTTTCCAGGTATGCGTAGCGGCCTCAGCCCAATCCTTCCTTTTACGCATTGATGATAGGTAGAGACCACAAGCTTATGCTTGTTGAGCCATGGCCTTCCAAGCAAAGCATGGTAAGCCACATCCACATCCACGACATAGAACTTAGTAAGTGACCGAATTGGCCCAACCTTCAAGTGTACTTGTAGATGCCCGACTGTGACCTCACTCTTATTCCCGAAACCACTGATGCTTGTTTGTGATTGGACAATTTTGGACAATGGGATACCAGCTGCCGTAAGCACAGACAGAGGTAGTATGTTGACAGAGGAACCCGTGTCCACCAAAGCTCTTCTTATGAACACATCATTGATCTGTCCCTCCAAGTAAAGCGGCCTCCTATGGTCCGGGTATGGGACTTCCATGTCTTCGTCCGTAAAGACAATAGCGTTGTCATTTCCCAAGAATGACCTTTGTGGTTGAGTTGTAAAGCATTGAGAATTAGACTCCTCAGAGATATTCATCAGGGCTACAGCAGCTGCTTCTCTTGCTTGCGGCCCGAAGCCAAGTTGGTCAAAGAGTGATTTGAACTTTGGGTTTCTTTGAAGGACCTGTGAAGCTGTGGGCCCCTGTTTCATGCTTAAATAACGCTCCATCACACTTGTTTCAGCTTCCGTGATATTATGAAATGTCACGGCAGCTGCTTCCTGCTGCTCCGATAAAGCCCCCGAGTAGCGCTCTTCCGGCATGTCCAAAACAAAAATTTCGCTGCCTGAGTTGTCACCCCATCCATCAGCGAGTGGCCATGGTGTGTTGTAACTTGAAGGCCTTGAATATTTACACCAATATGCCTTTTCCATGTTTCCGCAAGGTTCCCATACGGCTTCCGGCGGCTTTGGGTCATTCCTCCAAGGGTGGCACAATCCATTATCATCAAGCAAATCATCAGAACATGTAATGACAGCGGCTACCTCCTTTCCCCTTCGTTTTGGCAAGGGGTCTTCATCAATGGTTTGCTTCCTAGAGGGAAGTTCAAGGACTCCCTCATGTATTTTGGCGTGTAAAATCCTCCTCAAGCTCTGACAGGCAGTGGTTGGATGCCCCACAAATTGATGATAACGGCAGTACCTAGGATCTTCTTTTCCTCTCGAGTAGGAACCCTGTAGGGTCTGACAGGTTTGATTACGCCATCAGCAATCATTGTGTCAAGGATAGCATGAAATTCTTCATCTTTGCATGGTAGTGGTGGATACGTCTCTCTATCCTTGCGTTTGCGTGAATTGTAGTCGCTGGATGGCTTGTCATCTATTGCTAATGTCTGATGCGCTTCCTTCTTCTCATTTCTCCAAGTCCTTTGTCCTGGTGGCCTGACGGACATGCTCGTCTTCCTCACAGCTTCCAGCAGCCGAGAAAATTGACTAATGCCAATATTCTCCAAATACACTCTATAATCTGCCACGATATTGCTGATGCAAATTTCAACAAGCGCCTCCTCGTCTTTCTCATCATAGCAATCCAATGCCAGGTCCCGGAACCTGCGTACAAAGTCCACGGGATCCTCACCATGCTTTTGGCGGGTGTTGTTGAGTTGAGTGGTGGTGACTCGTTCTTCATGCTGGAAATACTTCTTACAGAACCTGCTTGCCAGACTTTCCCAGGAATGAATAGAGCCTGGTGCCAACGTTGTATACCATGTGTAAGCACGATCGGTGAGACTTTTTGAAAATTCTCTAAGTCGAAGATTATGATCACCAGCATATGGTCCCAAGGCATCGATGAAGCGATTGACATGCTCCTTCGGGCTCCCCTTTCGTCCATCAAAGAGGACAAAGGTCGGTGCTTCATAGCCTTTAGGATATGGCTGCTGGAGTAAGCTTGATGGATACGGCGGCTGAGGAAGATACTTCCAATCTTCCTGACTTCGACTCAGCTCCTTTTCCAGCATGGCAACAACGTCCTCCTGAGTGACAAAAGATGGTCCCTTCTGCTCAGACTCCTTTCCGGCAGCAGCAGATTCCTCCTGTGGGTGCTTCTCGTTCACTTCACTTGGCTTTGGAGCCGAATTTTTGAGTTCTTTTATCATCTCTGCCATCTCCCTCTGGGTCTCACCCATAGCACGAATGGCTGCAACAAGATCTGTGAGGGTAAAAGTTCCCTCACTTGCACGTTCTTCTTCTCTAGAAGAGGCATGTTGCCTTGACTCTGAGTCAGCATGGCTTGGCCCATCCTGGGAGGTTATGTTGTTGCTTCTGGTCTTCTTTCTTGGAGGCATTGATGAAGATAATGGCTTAATCCCCAGTGAAGTCGCCAATTTATGTAGGGGTCTTTTTCTTCCTGCAGCTAACGGGCTGGGCTGCTGCAAAAGGTGGATGAGGAGATTGCCCCTTTTTGTTGAGGTTCGAAAATTAAGCCCCAAAATACCTCGAAAGGGCAGCGAAACCTTAGGAGATATTTTGGATGATCTTCACCAATGAGAATAATAGTGACTTACAGATAATTTTGGCATGCTTTCAGATGGTTTTTAGGCTCAGCATGAGTGGCATGAGGCATGGAGAGCAAAACCAGCATGGGTTTAGCACTAAGAGAGAAATTAGGCTTGGTTTATGATAAATGAAAGTGTTTAAGTAAGGAATGAGGTATTTTGTGAGGAATTTTGGCTAGAGAAAGAGAAAAAGAGAGACAGGGTTCTTCCAGCAGCTACCAGAAGAACAAATTGGAGAAGAAGATGAACAGTGCACGAATCTAAGTTTTGCAAGATAGAGAGAAAAGCTTGCTCTCTGCAGGTTGTGAGTTGTGTTTGTTGGGTAGGGGAAGGCTTAATTTATAGCTGCCGGAAATCACCATTTTTCAAGAAACCCTAATGGCTCCTTCTTACTTTGGCTGAGATTTTCTTCCTTTCTCCTCCCCTTCTCTGACTTCCCTTTCTTGGCAAAGATGGCTTCTGTCTATCTTCATGAATTTAGGAGATTTTGGGGCTCAACATCCCTCTTTCCCGCGGCTACGCAGTGAGGGCTTCCACTCTTAGTTTGCTGTTTTTCTTCCTTTTCTTTCTTCTTCTTTGGCTGAATCTGATGAAGGAAAGGAGGTGCAAATGTATGCTGGTCCAAGGGATGCTTCTGACAGCATGCAGGATGGTATTCATCGGTTCTTTGGATGTCTCTGGCTTGGGACTGGTTTCCAGCAGCTTACTTAAGGAGCCTGCCATCTACTCCTTCACGTGTTCTCTGTTTTTCAAAAAAAAGGCTGAAGCTCTTGTGGGCCTTTTTGGGTTTTTCTAAGGGCCAAGATGGCTTTCTTAAGCGAATGGGCTTATTGGGCTTGATTTGGGTTTGTTATTATTTTTGGTTGGGTTATCTCTTGGCTAGGTTATTTTGCTTGGGCTTTTGGGCTATTTTTTCTCTCTTGTGCCTACCCACATGTTTGGGCCTAAGAAATGGGCCTGAGTCTCGAGGCTCCCAAGCAACCCGAGACTTTCCATTTCTTGGTCCATCAATGGGCCTCATGTTGATTTATCACCATCCATGCCACAACCCACTCAAGCAAGCCCCGGGTCTTTTTTGAGTGGCTTGGGCCCACCTAGGCTTGTAGCGTGGTTGGGTGCGAGATAACGGCATGGCATGTTGCTCGGCATATTTTACCTTATCGCCCTTGGGAAGGATTGTTTTAATTTTTTAGCATGATTATATTTTATCATAGCATGATAATTTGTTTATTTAGCGTGGCGTGTGGGTTATAACTTGCATGCGATAGATCCCTTTTTTCTTTTCCCTTATGGAATATTGTATTGGGCTGATAATTGTTCGGGCCCAATCCATGGATTTTTTGGGCCTCAACAGATATCTACTTGGAACATTCAACATCGAAAAAAGTCTCAAATTCAAACATCCCTCTCCTCCCCTTGTCATAAAAGAGAAGAAAGAAATCCAGCGGATTTGTTGCTAGGATTGACCTTCAATTTAAAAACATAATGTTGATAAATTGTATAACCATTCGTCCCAAGCGCATAGCCAAATCTCACAGATACTTATTCAAATGGAATTTTATTTCTTGTTTTTTTGACTTGTTTTTCTTTTACAATGCAAGAACCCAGAACAAATGTAATGAAAATAAGTAAACCAATAACTAGTACAGATGTAAATTGATCTCTAAGCCAACAAAAACTAAAACAACATACAACTCACGAGGGCGCCGGAATGACTCTCTAGAAAGGTTTGTAGTAGCCTTCTATTTCAAAAAGAGTATGCGCTAACGCAGGTGTGCTGAAGAATGGGAGTTTGACATACTTGCCACCAAGAGCACACCTTATGCACTCCAACAAGATGAAGATGTACGCGAATGAGATAGCTCCCCAGTATTCTATGCTGAACGTCCCATTGAAGTGTATCAGCGGAAAAAAATTGCTCGAAAGCTCTACCACTTGCATTATCATTTCTAACAACATCGCCATCATTAAATGGTACCTAAAGAAGTGAGACCACTCTTTCTTCTTCACCACTCCATAATATGTAGGTAAGGTATATATCACTGGGAACCAGACAGGTAACCTCGTTATTGCTCCTGGGACATAATAAACCAAATCGCTAAATACTTCGTAGTGTTCTGTGAAGGGTCTAATGAGAAACCCAGTATCAGACATCTGCAAAGCTATCAAGTAGGGGAGACATGCTAAAGTTCTCCACCACCAATCTGGCTTCTCTTCCATTTTTGGAAAAGGTATAGTGATGGAATTATTCTTTTTTGCTTGTGCCAATGTTGAAGACTTGCGTTGTCCAAGTAACACTGGTAGTTTGTGTGACTGACTGCCTCGTTCTCCCCTCAACAATGTGGATGATGTAGCAGACAGGTGCAAGCTTGGCAATCCTGAAAATTATGAGTTTAGGATTATAAGAGCATAAAAACAATCTCAATGATGCTCCTATGCAAGTATGCATTTCATCTTCGTAACATAACATATTAAATGAGCTCATCATAACACAAACAACAGATTAGTTTCAAATAAGCTTATAGGTTCTAAACCTCTTTTACTCTGCGACCAAGGATTGGCTAGATGGGATTTTTCTATTTTGATTCATTTCTTGCGATTGAAACAAGGAAGATGATTGACAAGATATTGGACATACCTGTAGAAGTCCCGCCATGCAGATTGTGATTAGGTTGTTGTAGATTTCTGCTGCTGGACAATATAGGGAATGTATTCAAGTTAGATTTGCATGCAACCCTGTTGGGCCTGTTGCGTCTTTGGAGGTTCACATCGTTATACCTAGTTAAAGACCAATATAATGTATACTGATTAGCATTAAGACAGGAGCTGAGAAACAATCATCAAGCTGAAGCCCTCTTTGTTTCTTCAATAGAATGCTGCTATTGATGAATACAGGAGCTGAGAAACAATCATGCTAATAATTCTTATAAGAGATTTTCTATTTAAACCCCACACTTCTCTTAGTTCACCCCATGTTCTAAGTTCACCTCAACATTGAATTTAAATTTTCACAATTTCTAAGAAAACCCAAACTACCCTTAAATGCACACCAAACTGAAAAATAAGAACTAAAAGAGATTTTCTATTTAAACTCCACAATTTCCTTTGTTCCCAGCAAAAATAAACACAAACTAATGAAACCCCAAATCCGAAATTTAATACTTTCTAGAGAAAGAGAACAACTTTACCTCTCTCTAAGAACTGTAACTGGAATTTTAACACTTGGGTATTGTTGAGTTGAGAGAGAGAGAGAGAGAGAGTTTGTAAACAGGAAGTTGGAAGGAGGTTTCTAAAACTTAATATAAAGAGTGGTGGGGTGTGTAAATAGATGTTAATTATTAAGTTGGATGACTTTTTTTTGTCTTTTTACACAATAAAAAAACTTACAGTTTAATGATTTAAGTAGTGGGGTGAACAAAGAGAAGTGCGGAGTTTAAATAAAAAATCTCTTCTTATAATTGTGTTTTAATAACCATCTAAGTGAAACACATGAGATAGAAATCTATATCACTCAGACCCTTAGAAATAAGCTCCGGCCTTAGAATCTGACTTCCAAGGCTCCGAAACAGGGCGTCACAGAACGTCTCTAACATTACAATGCAGTGAGCCCTTTATCCGTGTCTCCACCACCTTTTCTTTTGGCAATTACAGATTCTAGAAAACTGTTTTCAATTTTTTGTAGAACCATGTATGACATGGCCGTGCTCGTGGTAAGGGTACACACTTATTTGGCCACTCTGTTTGTTCTGAAAACACCCTCTCATCAAAAAGCAAGCTATGTTCATTTCAGTACAACTAATTTTTTCTTCTGGAGATGCCATAAGTTTTTGAGAACGAGAGTGCTTCATACCAAAAGGAAATTGAGAAATAATATCATATCTACACAAACAATTTCCTAAATTCCCAAGTTTTTCCTCTTACATAATATCAGAAACTCTAAAATCTTGAAGAAATGTTTCCGTCCCTAATGTCTGAAAACCCTCAAATCCTACAACTGTTTCTAGGAATTAAGAAATCGAAAAGAAAAAACATGAACGAAGCACAAAACAAAAAAAAAAAAAAAAAAAAAAAAAACTAAATAACAAAAACAAAACAGTGGGTTCCTTATCTTTCATATAAGATGGCGATCTGATTACCAAACACGCTAATTTTTTTATTTTTTTTCATTTCTCTGTATTTATGAGATCAATGGTAGCTATAACTATAAGGATCGAATACGTACCGAGAGGCAGCGGGTGAGGCAAGAACGCTAAGGCGGCAGCCCAAGGTGGTTGCCATGGCTTGTTGAGCTGTGTTCTGGTTTCACGCACTGTTAAATACTCTGCGCCGTCTAGGTTCCTTTGTACGCAAGTATTATAGGGCCCCACACTCCTATATAAAAATCAACTGAGCTAGTGCGGAATTTTTAAGTGGTTGAGGGAGTATGAAGTTTATTTATTTTACCCAAAATAAGGGTTTTGTGTTATTTATTTTTAATTCAAGGATTGAAATGCAAATAGTTTAACTCTTATCCTATATATAAAAACAAATAATTACAAACCAATTTTGGTATGTATATGCGCATCCTCTAAACTTTCCGAAGGAGGTAGGATGGGTGAGTTGAACAATTTCCTTTAATCAGATTTTCTTTTTCTTTTCCTTTTTGGTTTGCCCTAAATTTCTATGTTTACATAAGCTTTTCCATAGTGTTTAAAAAAATAATAATAATGAAACATTTATAAAGCTATTTTTACAGCGGTAACTCACAAACAAAATTATGTTATTCGATGAGTTCGTAAAACTAAGTATTGAACTCCCCAAAAATATAATGTATCATATTTCAATATTTATATTGATGTAATTCGAACTTGAGGCATCTTCCTATTAAGGTGTACTAAACCGAAGATTCATAATATCCTTTTCTTAATTGACATAGAGCTCATTTGAAAGTGATTCTGAATCAGGCTAGAATCACTTATGGGGGAAATGATTTTAAGTAATTATGGAAAGAAACATCTCCCATGTACTTCTCCATAAACGAGCCCATATTGTATTATCTTAAATATGATCAAATGCAAGCACTCAGCAACTAATGTTTCTAATAATTAAGGTGTTTCACTCGTGTACAATGAAGATAAACAAGTTTGAGCATAATCCATGATTTGGACCGCTAATTTGGTGATTGCAACTTAATTTTATTCAATGTCAAAATGTACATAAACATTTTCGTTGAAACTTGCGAATGAGGAGCAGTGTCATCATGGTTGCAAATAGAATGTCTCCAACGTTAAATAAAGGGGTAAGTGCGCAAAGTAGAAAGAAAATGGTGTCCCATTCGTAAATACGGCAAATAATGGACACTTTGGAAAATTTGAAATTTGAGTCGAAGAAACTTTGACATTCTCAACTCTTCTAGGATTTGACATTCTCAACTCTTCTAGGATGTGTACGAAAGTATATTCAGAACTGTTCGAACTAAGACTAACGACAGCAAATAGATTAATAATTAAATACTGGACACAATCAGCTACTACGATCCTACTTTTATTAGTCTACGTCCCTTCCTTAAGAAAATCAAAATGCTTTACATGAGAAACGGTGCGTTTCATCAAGTGTTTGACCAAGAAGTCTTTAATGCAGGCGAGAGGAGCGAGGGAAGCTTGCACGACTTAGACGCTTCTTCCGGTATCTCCATGCTACTTGAATTCTCTTTGCTGCAAGACCTCTCCAATAGGGTGATTCATACCTATCAAAAACAAAAATTACAATCAATCAAGTTTCACTTTCTTACCACAATGACCAAATTGCTTCATTACAATTAAAATCAGATTAGTATGCTTCCATGTTGTAAAATCGAAAACACGCGCCGTAGGAGATAAACAAGAACGAAAAAAGAAGAAGCTATGTTGGTTGAGATAGTAAGTAACCTTATGGCTCCTTGCACGCGTGCATTCCGTAAGAATCTTGCAAAACGACTGGTGAATTCTTCCAGGTCTGCAGCTCGGAGTGAAAATGCTTCTACGTTACTCAAGCACCTTACCATCCTGTTGCTCAACAATTTCCGACCAGGGATCCTGACTTTTTTTTTTTCCATCCACAAAACAACATGTTGAATAAGTATTTAGTTTATGTAATGAATTGGAGTAATCCAAACAAGTGAGCAGTTATCAAAGTAATACCATTGTTTACTGAAGGATGCTCTAGACACCATGTGAGAAGTTCTTCACCACAGACATCCCCTTCACATAAGGAAACAACAATCCCATCCTCCCCAATGCTCTCCACTCTTCCTCGCACAATAAAAACCATCTTCTCGACCAGACCTCCAGGATAAAAGATTTTGCTTCCTTTGATGTATGTCTTCTGTTTTAGTTTCTCACAAATTGCATCTAAGACAGGATCTTCTAGCAGGGCAAAAATCCGAACCTGCAATATTCTTTTGAGTTATGGGAACATGCATGCTGCATGGATGCTCTCTAAACTTAACATCAGGAGGTATCACTCATAGTGCTTCTTTAACATATTGAGTTTTAGTTATGAAACGACTCCCTGTAGGTTCAACACTCAGCCTAAAAGATGCACTGCAGCATTTCAAAGCATAGAACACAGAACTAAGTAGTAGGCATACAATGGAGATCTTACTTTTTTCACAAATTTGAAGAGATGGCGCCTTATATCTCTTTGAAGGTCTTCAGGCAAATTCTCCAAAAGCATTTCTTCATTTACACCTCTAGTTGCAGACCAATTATACCGTTCTGCTTGCCTTACTTGTCTACATGAGTTAAATTGCCAACAAATGCCAGAAAACATTAGGGATAAAAGTAATTGATGAACATGTTCATAAATACGTGCTTAGAGTCAGTACTGACATACCTTCTCAATTCTTCTGGTAAGTGGCGATAGCTCATCCACCGTTCAACATCACGGCGTCGCAACAGCATCTCAAATCTCCTGAAAGAAAAAAAACACCCAAAATTGGGAAGAAAAAAGAGGAAAGAAAGAAATTAGAAGGGCGCACACACACACATATATACATCAGAAAATTAAAGGAGAGTTTGAACTAAAATTTCAAGGCTGCAAAGTATATTCCCAAAAGATAGATACTGACAAATTATCAGTTAGTGATCACATACAGTTACAAAACAACCATGCATAACATACTGCCCAGTTATTTGTTGACAGTAGTACTACTATTGTTAAAATGCGCAAAATTAATACGTAAGCTTAGATCCTTACTTTCAGATACCTCTTTTTGTGAAAGAGGTTCATAATGGAAAAATGTGGTTACTAAGACAAATAGGATCAAACAGTTAAAATGCACTGTGATCAATATACCCTATATCCCTTCAAGCAGCTTTGGCATGTAGAACATTTAAGAAGCAGAAACGATAGTAGAAAGTAGTACCTCCGTCCAAGAGATTGAAGAAAATTCTGCATATTTCCAATTAGAAGAGCAAAGAGCAAGAGGCCCAGTCCGATAATTGCCATGGTAAAAAGGACTTCCCAAACAAAGTAGCTTGGAACTTGATTTCCTGCCAGAGTGCTGATTTGCTTCATAGAATCAAGAAGGAAGAAACCAATAAACCAATAAAATTAGCATTTGGTAAGATGTGAGCTACAAACAGAAATATATTGAGTATACAAATAGTCGATCATATCTCCAATACACACATTATAAGATAACATGTGAGGTACCTGGAATCCCCCAAAACAATGAGTATACATAGCTAGTCACGGTATCTGCTGTAGTGAGCTTGACAGCTTTAGTGTAGATTCCATAGGAGAAACCGTCTTCATCAAAACAAGCATTAGCCCTCCCATTATTTTTCCAGTTATCCCACGCTGGCTGGGATGTAAAAATTCTACCAAACCCACAATCTATGAATCTCATGCACAAGTCATGGGGGATTTCAGAGGCATGGCAGGCATTTCGAAGACATTGATTAACCCTCTGGGACAAGAAAGATGAGTAAAAAGGAGATATAAAACAAATAATGGAACACTTCATGCATGCAAGTTCAACATGCTGTATTTTGACACTTAATTGGCAAGATGCACAAACAAAATTATTATGGAGACAAGTTAGAATTAAAGGGTCCATGAATAGATTTCTCTAGAAAATAGTAGTACATGGATGGATATCTAAGTTTTAATGAGAGGTTCATGTCGATACATTGCTATCTTTTGAGGGAGTTATTAATTGAAAACTGTGGCAGCTAGTATAAAAGGAAGAGCTCCCTGTAAACGTTCAATCCAAGAAAATATCTTTGAGTGAAATACAATAATACTGTAAGCTTCAAGTTCCTTATGTACATGTCTATTCAGTAGCTTTATATTGCAGATGTTATGATATAAATTTTCTCTACTTATGCTGACTCATATACTTTCAACACTTTATTTTAGAGAATAAAATCTTCACACACCTGTAAGCCAAAGAGGTACCAGCAGGAGCCGACAATGTGGCCAGCCAACATGAAAGTGAGAAGGTTTATTATAAAATTCGTCCATGCTGACTCAAATACGAAGCCATATGGAGATTGACCAGCAAGCAGAGGTAGAAACCTATACAACCTTGGAATGTACTGAAAAAGCACTGCCATACGTAGAAGATTCTTCGCATCATTTGCTCCAGATGATTGGATGTATTGTGGCAAAACTACAAAAATTATGATCTGAAAACAATTTAAATTCATTAACTCATAGCAACAAGAGTGTAGTAAGATGATTGAGAGCATTGAGCCTTACTTGAGGAAGTGGCAAAACAATAAATAAGTCAACTAGAAATTTTCCGTGGAGATAATTGAGAGCAATTCTCTTTGGTTGGTCCACTATCTCTCCTGCACCAACCACTCTAGACTCAGGAGCCACATAAGCCAACCTAAACTGCGAGAAGTCACTTTGGACATATCAGTCAAGACACTGAAATCAGATTGTAAACAATCTTGGAGAAAATTTCCAAACAATAAGCCTCTATCAATCTTGTACTAAAGCTACCAATTTAGTAACCAGCATATTCACAAGAAGGACATGTCTAAAAGCGAGGTAAAACGGTTACCTGAAGAAGCATGTTCAAAAAGTGAATAAAGTCAGTTATTGTTCTGAAAAACACCATTATGAAGGTCAAGTACCATTTGATACGTAGACACTTATTATCCTGCATTTTAAGATTGTAAATACCAGACAAAATTAAAAGAGAACCGAATTAAAAAGTTGACAAAAACATTTGATATTATTCTAAACGAAAAGCCAATGAAGAACGATCTTTATAAACTTTAATCAGTGGTTTTATAGAAAAAGAAAAAGAAATGAGCTAAACCTGTTCTGTAGAAGGAAGGAAAACAAACCTGTTCTGCATATAACACGAAGAAAAACAAGGGGTCTAGAAAAATTGCCACCAAACAAGCTATGACAAAGAATTTGTTCCACTGTCGTATGGCTTTAGTATGAGGATTCATGACTCCTGGAATATATTGATTTAGAAAAGAGATAGATCTTATAAACCAGCCTTTAGCATCGCCGTAGAAAGCAATCTGGATCTGCAGAAAACCACAAATCACTAGACTGAAAATGCACAAGTTTTTTACAATAGTATTTAACAACAATCTACATAGTCAGGTATGCATATGATAAGAACATTATCATACAAACGTAAAAATACCGTATGCATCATTATCATTTTCATACAAGTAGACATAAACAATTAAAGAATAAAACCTCACAATTTTCAAGTAGTACGCAGCTAATATAAGCACATACAAAAAGGCAGTTAAAACAAATTAACTCTGGTGTAAGAATGAAAGGGAAACAAAACCTTAGGATCAAAAAGCCTTGAAGCTTTGGGATTATCCTGCTTAGCAGATTTCAAACTCTGACATGTTGAGCAAATTGTGCAGTAAGGATCACTGCACATTCTATACTGCTGGAATGGAACACACGCATGCATGAATGGACTTTTTATGTTACTTTGCAAGCAACTTGTATGGTCTACAAGGTTGGTTTCAGTTTCCTTGGAATTCACAGGAATGGAATTTAACACATTCAGGGAAATGGATTCAAATTTCTGGAATTTAGAATCTGCATGTTCATCTGAGGATTTCGTAGCTAGCATTGGTGCTTCATCATTCTCGAAAGCAGCCATTTGTGAGGAAGAAAACCTACAAAGCTAAACAAAAAAAATTAAACAAGTGCACAATCTGAGACAATGTCCTTGAATGCAAAATCCCTAAATCTTCCTATGGAACAACATCATAATCTGAGGTTATGCATTACCTCAATTGTAATTTTCCTTTCTGTGTGTGTGGATAGTCATTTATTCCGTAATCTAATTCTGAAAACCAAACAGCCAAGAATTCAGACGAATGAAAATCAACTCAACACACTAAAATAATAAGAAATTGCTGTTGTAATTTCTCTGTTTCCACAAAAAATAAATTACAGTAGCATAAGATGAAAATAAATTACCACACAGAAAAAGGGTATTCAAAATAATTAATTGAAACAACTAATAAATTGCTAATAGACAAACCCAATAAAAGCTGAATTCTCTTTACTTGGGGTGGGGGTCACATTTGTTGATGAAAACAGAACCAGTCTTTAGGGTTTGATGAGCCTGAACAATGCTCTGCTCAATTGAGGTTTTTTTTATACTGCCCCACTCTTGACTATGGAGTCCAGAGCCCTCAAAGCTGAGTTCTCTTGACATGTGATGCGAAGGCAAAAGAAAAGAAAACGGGTCATGGTACATACATTCACACCCAACCAAACCATCCCTTCACGGAAAGAAAGAAAAGGAAACAAACTGAGATGGAATCTTTCCGAAATTAATGAGATTACACCCATTTGGAGAAGGATCCAAAAGGGTTTTCGATTCCACAAATATATCATGTTTTAATTTCGTTTCGTTCACATTGCTATGTCCCGTAAGTATGAAAATGGAAGACATTCTAAACATTTATTTTGTTTCTCTGGAGGTTAGCTCTGGCTGTGGAGAAATTAGTGAGAACGCTGATATCCATGGGTTTTTGACGTCTTGGCACATTAAGAAATTCTTATCATAGTTCTTTCCTAATATGTGTCAAAATTGGAGTGTCATTATCATATCATATTTAAGTATTTTTCTCATAAAAATTTGAAAATAATATTGAGAGAAAAAGTTTAACATAAGTTGTACCTTTTTTTTATTTTTAAACAAAGATAAGAATTAGATGAGCGTTGTTATCTTATCACCAATCAAACTACGTATTCCATTATAGCTATATAAAAAAAAACCGCAGTAATTGTTTTCACATAAAGATATGACTAGAACATTTTATAGTTAATTAGAATTACACAATCAGTTTTTACACTTATGATCCTTCTTTCACTTGTGATTGAAAGGGTAAACTATATGGTAGTCCAACGACTGAATCTTTATGTGTAGATAGACTTATCTAATTCTTTAGGAAATAATCTAACTTTTGTACTTGTTGCTTCCTCACTTTAGTAAAATACTATCGCTTATTATTTAAATTATAAAAAATAAAAAAAAGAATTACACAACTTTCAAAAGTAATCTTTGATTTAATTCCTTTTCGGTTGCAACTTTCAAATAAAGCGATTTCAATTGGGCAAATAACTAGATATGATTATTAACTATGCAGATTTGGGTGAAGCCTACACGCAGGAAGCAAAGAGCTTTATGGAACTGCGTTTCCTGGTTGAGTTGAACAATGGAAAGATAATGTTCGCCAAAAAAATATAAAAAGATAAAGATTTTGGTTGTTTTATTACTCCTCCATATGAAAAGAAAAATGTACATATACAATTGTATTTGAATATGTTCAAGAAGGCCAACAGGGTATAATCTCTTGGAATAGGATATTAACTTGCAGACTACGAATCTCCATGATACATTGACAGTGTGTGTGAGAACTCATTCCCTTTCTAACTTTGGCCCCCAAAAAAAAATTGTTCAAGAAAACCATTAAAAAAACATGTTAAGATTGTGATAATAATATTAGATGAAGTTGTAGATTTATTTTTTGTTGTAAATAATTAACCTTTAATTTTTTTATATATAAATAAAACGTAGTGACAATTCAAATTAGGTCCGTTCTATACCTGCGCTGTTATATTGTGATCATGGAACACTATAGGAAATTTGTTTCTTGAGGGAAGATTTGTTCCTATCTAGCGTAGGATTCGCAATATCTAAAGTTTTATTTTTCCTTGAGGATTTGTCAACTGTCTTTCTAATTATTGTTGACTTTCTCCTCTAGATCTTCTCTGTTAAAACCACAGATATAGATAAAGACTTGTTCTCTAAAGCCATTGATTGATCACTACGTGCTATAGTTTTGCCTCACAGAGGGACTATATGATGGCTAACAAAAGAAAAATCGAAGGTTGCAGCAGCGCAGACATGAGTAAAAAGATGAAAAGCCATGAACAAGATGATGTTCAAAAAAATTCTAAGAAAAGAAAATTTGCAGGTTGCAGCGACACAAACATAAATAAAAAGATGAAAAGCCATGAACAAGATGATGTTCAGAAAAACCAAGAGCTCCCCATGGATGTGGACACGTACACACCAGAATTACCTGACCTTGTTGTCAACCAAATCCTCCTCCTCCTCCCCACCAAGCTCGCTGTCCGGGCCAGCACTCTCTCCCGGCAATGGCAACGCCTGTGGTCTTCGCTCCCGGTCTTGAATTTCGATGAGGATCTGCAGCTCTACAATTCTCAGTATGGCACTGACAGGGCAATGTTCCGGAAGTACTTGCTCAGCTGTTTGAAGCGCCGCGAGAAGAGCCGAGAAGAACATGACTTGGACACATTCAGGCTTAGCATGAGGTACTCTGGAGGTGCCAGTATGATAGATAAGTGGCTGAGTTTTGCTGTTGAGAGAAACGTTAAAGAGTTGGAGATCATCCTTATACGAAAGTATGGGGACAGAAGCAAACACTACTTCTTGCCGCAAACGATCCTCAACGCACAATCTTTAACCACTCTGAGATTAAATAATGTGAAATTAATAGACAACCCTATGCCTATAAGCCTTCCTAGTTTGAAAAATATGGTCCTCAAGAACAAGGATTTGGGTAACGTGGGATTTGTCCACTTAATTTCTGGCTGCCCTTCCCTTGAGGACTTGTCGTTAACTTCGTGTGGGTTAAGGTTCTGCAAACTTTTGAGTTCAAGCCTCAAATCCTTGCAAATTGCTAGGTGCCGAAAAGTGAGAATTGAAGTTGGAGCTGTGAATCTTGAATCTTTTAGATTCTGGGGTGATTCTTATACTGAAATGTACATGCACAGCAGCCTCAATATCGCGTCGTGTCGATCGCTTAGACATCTGGAGTTTTTCGATACATGCTTTGGAGGCCGATGGTTTCATGACGACCTCAGTTCAAGATTTCCCCTGCTTGAGAGTTTGGTGTTGTGTAAATGCAGCAACTTTTGGTCAGATACCATCCACATCAATAATCAGACTCTGAAACGCCTTGCGTTTTGTGGACGCAACGGTTTTACCGTGAAAGTCAGTATCAATACTCCAAATCTAGCTGCTTTTGAGTTTAATACTGGTTGTTTGCCGAGTCATCAGTTAAATGTTCTGTTCTCCAACTTTTCTCTGAATGCTCCAAATTTGTTGAAGGCTGACGTCAACTTCAACTTGGAAGACAGATCTGGCAAAGAAGAAAATATCTTCGAAGACATAGATTTTCCTGCGTTAATAAACTTTCTCAGACATTTTGATTCCTCTGGAAGTTTAAGCCTAACCCTTAATGAAGCTGAGGTATTTATGCATACCAGTTCGATTTTAATCACTTTTCACTCTACATATGTGTCAATCGATTTCTAACCTTTTTGTTGTTGTCATTGTTGAATATGTTTCAGGCTCTTATCTTTCCAGAAGAAAGGAGAAATACATGTTCTCCACCACTACCTAGTCTCAGGCATCTTTGGGTAGCAGTAGATCCTTTAAAGAAGGTGAAAGATGATGTCTCTTCAAAGAAGGTGAAAGATGATGTCTCTTCAAAGAAGTTGAATGATGATGTCTCTTCAAAGAAGGTGAAAGATGATGTCTCTTCCAAGAAGGTGAAAGATGATGTCTTGAGATTGAGGGATTCCTTGCAATGGATGGCACCAAGAGGGTACATTAACATGTTGATGGAAGAAGACGAGACAGTTAAATCATATTAATATTGTTAAAAAGTTTTATCTTTAACCTTACTTTTCAACTGCCTGTTTTTAATGCCAATTACTACTTATTGCTCCATTCTAAAACTCTGACTAATCTTCAGAGAGCCAGAGAATTAACCTTACTTCTGTCAAGAAAAATTAACCCTGCATGTTCTACCATGGCTAAGACTCTGGAGCATATATTTCTGCAAATATTGCTTTAAAAGTCCAAAATGCTATTTCTCTTTAGAATTCAAAGACCACAGGATGATCAATCTTGTGATCAAAACTAGTCTATTTTTCATGTGTACAACACTAGGCCTGATTAGACTTAAGCATGGGACAGAGTTGCCTAAAGCATGGGACCAACACATAACTTGCAACAGAGTTCAATCCTCACGTGCCCATGCCCGCCCTGTTTCTTTTTTTTTGTTTTTTTTTGTTTTGTTCAATACTGAATTTCATTTCCAGCCAAACAAGGCACGAAAGATACAAAAGAGAGGAGATGAACAGCCAACTAAGAAAGCCTATCAACTGAATACATACTACCCAGCGAAGACAGACCTCCTACAAAAAAGTTATCAAATAAGAGGGCACGGTAGCCCATAAGACACTAACACCCGAACCAGAGACAGTGGTGGTCGTGAAGGAGAATAGGATAATGAGTTAGGATTAGGTTAGGTTTGGTTAGGTCTATAGTTTGATTCTCTCCAATATGACCACCCAATGTAAACAAAAGAAAAAAGTTATCTCAAGAAATAAAGACGGAGTAGGATAATGGGTTAGGATTAGATTAGGTCTATGGTTGGATTCTCTCCAATATGACCATCCAATGTAAACAAAAGAAAAAAGTTATCTCAAGTGAAGAAGAATAGGATAATGAGTTATGATTAGGTTAGGTCTATGGTTCGATTCACTCCAATATAACCCTCCAATGTCAACAAAAAAAAGTTTATATTATAGATATTTCTCAACAAAAAAGAAAAAAATTGCTTATATAGATGCTGTTGGTCCCCAAAGCCCAAACTAACATGGGCTCCTACCGGCCATCAAACTTCCAGCGCTTGCTTTCTCTCACCAAGCTCTTGACCTCTGACGTCAACCAAGGCCGTCATGACAAAGCCCTTGCTCTATTCCACCACATGCAGGCCTCACTGTCCCTCCCTCTCGACGCCCATGTCTTCTCTCTTGTTCTCAAGTCTTGCTCTGCCATCCACCGCCCGCAACTCGGCATCTCCATCCATGCCCATGTTGCCAAATCGTCAATCCTTCCAAACCCATTTGTGGCTTCCGCTCTCGTTGACATGTACGGCAAATGCGTGTCACTCTCAGCGGCACGTAACTTGTTCGACGAAATTCCTCAGAGGAACGTTGTTGTGTGGAATGCTATGATATCGGTGTATACGCGTAATGGGAATGTGTCTGATGCGTTGGGATTCTTTGAGGCTATGGATGTTGAACCAGACGTGTCAACATTCAATTCCATTATAGCCGGGTTGGCGGGATCCGATGATGGGTCGTTCAAGGCCGTCGAGTTCTATAGAAAAATGAGAGCTTGGGGATGGAAACCGGATTTAATAACACTGCTTGCTCTGTTACGTGCTTGCGTTGGTGTAGCAGCTTTAAGGTTTATTAGGGAAATTCATGGCTATGATGTAAGGAATGAGATTGACTTTCATTCTCAATTGAGGAGCCTCCTGGTGGAGGCCTACGGGCGCTGTGGTTGTCTTGCTAATGCGCACAATCTGTTCCACTGCATGAAGAAAAAGGATGTAGTTGCATGGAGTAGTTTGATATCTGCGTACGCACTTCACGGGGAGGCAAGAGCTGCATTGGACGTTTTCCGGAAGATGGAATTGGCAAAAGTAGAGCCCGATGAGATCACTTTCCTTGCGGTACTGAAAGCGTGTAGCCATGCTGAAGGATTAGCCGATGAAGCACTACATTATTTTAGTCGGATGCGTAAGGATTATGGTGTGCAAGCGAACAGCGATCACTATTCTTGTATAGTAGATGTTTTGAGCAGAGCAGGGAGGTTGAATGAGGCATATGAGGTCATAAGGCAAATGCCAGTGAAGGTGACTGCTAAAGCTTGGGGTGCTCTTCTTTCGGCATGTAGAACTTATGGAAACATGGAGCTTGCTGAGATTGCAGGGAAAGCTCTGTCCGAAATTGAGCCTGGTAATCCTGCCAATTATTTATTGTTGGCAAGGATGTATTCTAGCTTAGGAAGGCATGAGGAGGCCCAGAGAATGAGAAGGGAAATGAAGGAGAAGGGAGCGAAGGCACCTTCTGGCACTAGTTGGGTGGTGTATCAAGACTAATATTGTACATTAGTCTATTAAAAGCAAGCTTCACTTGTTCCATGTCACACAGAAAGAATTATAGCAAGAAATAATTCAGTTTTGAGGTGTTTTTACCAATGCAGATAGTCCTCCATTTCATGACATACCTAACTTGCAATTTTACTCATCCCTTGATGGAAGTTTTTACTGTCCAAAAATCTTTTTATTCAGAATTTGTCCAATTGGAAAAGGCCAAAAGTTAAGACAGGGGATGCTAAACTCAATTGCAATATCATGGATTGAAAAAACAAGCTAGGAAATCAATTGGGTTATAAAGTATTTTCTAGTTGCAAATCACAATCCAATGTTCTAATTCAAATGGAAAAAATAAATAAATTTATAATTCAAGCGTTTGCACAAGGTCTTTGTGGGCTGGACCTAATAGTATGAAATTGCTGTCAAGTTTGGGCTCATAGTACAAAAAGTTCAAACCTTTACCTTGGAAGAACAAAAGTCCAAACCTTCAAAAACCCCAATATCCAATTTCTGCTACTCAATCGCTGTCGCTGATACTGATAATGGCTGCAAAACCTCTCTAACCCCAAGCCATGGCGACTTCCATTCCCGCCCTCTCCTCTCCAAGCCCCTCTATTCTCAGACTCAAAATTACTTCATTTTCTCCTCTCATCATTCGACCACATAAACAAACCATTCAATTTCGCTCTTCAACCAAAGTTCAATTTTTGAACCCTATACAACCTCACAATTTCCCTGGGTCTTCCGGGAAAGCAGTTGGGTTTTTGTTTGAAAGAAGGTTAAGGGTTCGTGTGAGTGCAAAAAGTGATGGCGTTGATGAAGCTGAGGAAGAGACTGGAGGAGAAAGTACTATGCCTGAGCGGTTCAGGTACTTGACCAAAGAAGCTCCTGATCCTCCTGTGAGGTGGCCTTGGTTTGTAGGTAAAATGTTCTATTCTCTTTTCCTTTTTTCTCTGTTTGTTTGCTGAGAAAATGTTGATGAATGGAAAAGAGAAAAAAGAAGAAGAAAGTTTGAACATTTGGGATTGTAATAAATTGGGACTCCAAAAGAATTTAAGAGCGACACTCTACTGGATACGTGTGATAATATCCCATTGAATGATTGTGGGTGGCAATATCACTATGATTAAGGAACTTGCTTTCATATAGAAATACATCTTGTTGGTTAGTTTCTTCTTAGGAAGTATATTTTGACATTTCTCACCACAACTTCCTCAAATTTAGAAATGCTTGCCTCATAAGCTCTTAAAATGCGAGACAGGAAATTATAAGAGTTCGTCACAAACATCTAAAAAGTGAGCTAGCGATTTGTAATTCTTAACTTTTCAGAATTACTTATAAAGAGAAGGAGAATGTATAGACAGTACATGTGTTTTAAAAGAAGGGTTCTACAACCTCTTGACAATTCTCATAGTTTTATTTTCTGCCTGCTCTGGCGTATGCATTAGTGACTAAATGTTCTATGCCATAACACATTTATGTTTATTGACTGATTTTCACCTGAAAATGTTGAAGAGTGCTGCTTTATATGAGTTGGGGGAGATGATTTGGACAAGTGCTCTGATTAAGTGTGTCTTAGTTCTCCATGCTTGAGGGTATTCTGCCACAAATGCTTTTTCCTTGTGATTGTATGAATATAGAAGGATTTGCTGAATCTGGATACATAAGAAACTTAGAAATTATTTAGCAGAGGGCAGAAAGTGCTGCTTTGTGGAGTTAAACAGATCTGGGAGCTGACTTTTTTGGTGTGAGCATATAAGCTGATAAAACAGAAACTTTAATGTATTGGTTTTAGATTATTTAGTTCCTGTTACATGAACTCGTTAGTGGTATTATAAAACATATTCTAATATCGCTTTTTATGACCATACTAATTATGTTGTTCAATTTCTGTTTGAGGCTTGCACATACGAATTTTTATGACCAATGCAACTGTTGTTCTTAACCTTTTTCAAAATGCTTTTCTGGGAAATCTGACTGCACAATAACATATCTTATGCAGCTAACTAAATATTATTTGTAATTATGCAGCATTGGTCTTCCTTATTTATGCATGGAGAGCTGTCTTGCTGGAATTAGCTAACTGGAGAAAGGCTGTACTGGCTGTTGTCCGTTTTGTGGGATACCTCTTGAAACTTATCTTGGCCCTAATCTTCCATTTCCTTGGTGATCCCATTACTTTCATAATCAGATTCATAGAAACAACAATCTATGCCCTTCGCTCTTTCTACTCTGGCATAGTGGCATATGCTCCAATTCCAGAATTGACAACGGTTATCATGCTGGCATCAACCGTCCTTGCTATCGCAGAAGCTGTTGTTCCAAACTCTATAAACTGTCAACCTTTTCTTCTCACAGCATCTGGTGTAGTAGGCTATGCAGCTGTGACAGGTTACATCTCAGAGCCTTTCTTCTGGACGATTCTAGTGGGGTTGTACGGTTACTCACGATTTGTTAAAAAGAGGGATGATGTTACATCTGCATTGCCCGCAGCAGCTGTGCTGGCTGCTGTAGGAGAACCGTATATTAGAGTTTTGGTGATCTCATCATATCTCGCCTTAGCCATTTTGCACCACACAAAGAAGCTTTCGGAAAGAAAGGAAGAAATTGTAGTGACTAATAGGAAGCTTCCAATGCCCTTGCTCGGCGTAGCCTTAGCCATCGGAATTCATCTTGCTGCTAAGTGGGCTGGGTACCGGCATTTGACATGGATGATAGTATGAGTGTTAAGAATACCATTATTTGCCTATTGGACTGCAAGGGAAGTGACCTTGTGTCTTGTGTGAGATGTCTCCAGTTTGCGGTGACAGAATTATACCCCTTGTTTTTGTCAACTGAATTCAGTGATCTCTCTGTAATTTAGATTGCAGTAGTGATCTTGTTTTGTGCTTCCTATTTTTGCCTTCCATGTTTCATATCAGCTTGACTAGAATTCAATGATTGTACAACTTCAGAAATTTCAAAGTGGCTAGTCTCCCTATAATTTAAACTGGAATGTTTCTACGTTGTTCATGTGACCCATGTCACATATCAATAGTTTCCTTCTCATCTTTAGCATGAAGAAATGTGACTGATTCATTGTGAAATCATATTATTCGATTCATCCTTAAAGGACTTTTAGCCTTAATTCTATTATTGTTTAAAAGTTTATAATTTCACAAGGGCAAATCCGAAATCCGAAATCCGAAATCTGAATATTAGAAGGTGAGTGATAATGTAGTTCTCGCTGCGGTACAGTCACACCACAAAATTATTTGTGATGCAAATGTGAGTGATAATGTAATTCTCGCTGCGTTACAGTCACTATAAAATTACTTATGATACAAACGATATTGGGGGAGGGGGAATCGGTCTTGAGTCTTACCAAATCCTATTATTCCTCGACAAAAAAGGACATTACAACTTAGAGCAACTCCACCCATTTGCTCTTTGTCATGGCAAGGGGAGGCTAGGGCACCACTATTCATGTGAATAGTGGTTGCCCTTACAAAAAGCCATTTCCGTTTCCACCCGTTGCCATGGCAAAAGGCAATTACTATTCATTTTTTTGTTTTTTTTCACAAATTACTATTCTTTTTTTCAATAATTAATTTTGATAAGATTTTCAGGTTCCTACGTGTCAATACTATTCATATCTCATAATCGGATAAAATTTTCAATTTCAAATTTCAGATAAATTTTTTTTTAAAAAGGCTGGTATTTATAGTTTTTGGGTTTTTTTAAAAAAAATTCAAGTATTTTATTGCAAAAAAAATTGGCTGCCGTTGGATTGGAGAAAAAAATCCAATCAGAGAGCCCAAACGACGCCACGTGGCAACAGAAAAAAAATTCAAATGAGTGGGCTGACGCCAGCAATGACATCAGCCCAACCCTCGGGCTTGAGCTCGGGCTGAACTGACTTGAGGGCCAACCCGTCTTCGTGGGTCCCACGCCCAACTCGGGCATGGGCTCCTCGTTGGAACGTCATTTTTTTTATCCACCCCCCCAAGCCTTGGGCTCAGCTCACAGGTGGAGTTGCTCTTACAATACCAGTCGTGGGCAAAAAGGACATTGAGCATGCTGAACGGCTAGATCATGAAGAAACGGCGTCGTTATAACCGTAGTACGAGTAAGAAGAAAATGACCTAGGGTTTGTGCAGGGCTTTAGATTGCCTATATAAACAACACGAACCGCTGCTTCTTCTCATACTCTTCAGTCTCCATCGAAGCCTTTCTTAGCCTCCTCCCATCTCCTCTATTGCCTGTTCAATTCTGTTTCAGATAATCAAAATTCCGTTCTTTTATTTGTTTCAATCTTGCTGAATCACGCACGATGCACCCCGGGCTTCTCTGAGAGTTCTCACTGAAGATGAAAGCCCCAATGCTCGTGCTAAAACGTCGCCGTTAAGTGTTGTAGTTTAGCTTTGCTCCCCACGGCTTTACTGTGTCAAATCGACGGCCATATATCTCCCAAGCTTAGCCCTTTTTATGAATTTTGTACTGTATGTTACGCCTCGACACACCTTAAGCCTGTTTTTGAAGATTCTCCGAAAACAGAGCTAGTCATGGAGGCGCAAAGCTATTGCGGTGTCAACGTGGGGGTTTATCTGTTTTGATGGTTTTGCCTCTAAAAACGTCCGCTAGATTTGTCCTCTTTATATCTCCAAATTCAGTTTATTTGATTGAATTTTGGCGATGATTACAAATTATCCGCGCTTCTGAGAGCAATCTATGAAGCAGAATGTGATAATCAATGGTTGAATTTCTTGATATGAGCCATGATTTGTGTTTTTTTTTGTTAATTTATGTTTTGGGTTGTTGATAAGTTTGCATATTTTTCATATCTGTTTTGGCAGTGATGACTAAATTTACAGCTTTATGCCAGTTCTGCTTCAGAAAATTCGTGATCGAGAGAGCTGTTTCATACTCTGAGCCTTCAGTTTATAAATTTGATTTCTTTTGTGTTTTTTTTTAATGATTTGATGTTTTGAATTTTGTGTTCATGTGGCCTATGATGATTCAATCCGCTTGTTTGAGGTGCGGTGGAGCTGAGACCCTGTTTTCAGGGAGAACCCCTCGGTGAAGCCACATTTCATATGACATTAATGGATTTAACTGAGGTTTTGGTCTAAATTATTGCAGCCAAATCAAATGTTTGTGTCCGATGCTTGATCTGCAGTTTTATGTTTTGAAAATCTTCTTGTTACAATTTTGATTTGAATATTGTGTTGTTCTGACCTAGGATGATTGCATCCGCTTGTTTGAGGTGTAGTGGAGCTGAGACCCTGTTTTCAGGGAGAACCCCTCGGTGAAGCTACATTTCATATGACATCAATGGATTTAACTGAGGTTTTGAATCTTAATTATTGCATCAAAATCCAGCGTTTGTGTGTTTGGTTTTTGTATGATATTAAGATTAGGTGCTAAGATTAGACCCTGGCAACATGTTCTTTGTTTGTGTGTTTTAAATCAGACACTGATATGTTTGTTTTTCTTTCTATTATGTTTGATTTTGAGTTTTAACTATACCCTTGTCCTTAATTCGATTCGGTTTAGGGTCTGAAAAACTCATAAATTTTGGTGTTGTCTATCAGCTTCATCTCTTGTTACTGGTGGAGACTGAAGTTAAACAACAACACTACATCTAATCGCTATCAAGCTCTTTGTATTTTGCATTTAGGTGAAAATCATGTGAAAACTGAATCTGATTTGAATGTGAAGAATTTGGTAGGATAACATAAAAAGGAAATATATGTACTCAAATCACACTCAACTACACATATACTCAAATCACTCAGTGACATTCATAAGCAATTTTGCTTTCAATATTGTTACTTTTATTGCATGTAACAAATTTTTACCAAAATGAAAGTATTTTAGTTATAAGTTGTCGTAGTGGGACTTACTTGGCTGCCATAGAATATAGTTTGGCTTGATTAGCTGCCATTTTAAAGAGTATAGCCGCGCGGCTATACTCTCCGAATATATTCGAATATTTAATATTCGCTGCTATTTAGATATTCGGATAAAGTTAAGGAGTATAGCCGTGCGGCTGTACTAATTAAATATTCAAATATTTATTCTTTATTTGTAATTGTATTTATTCTAATATGCCTATTTAATTTTTATTTTTAAAAACAAAATTAGTTTTTTTAGTTAAGAAATATCTTAGCCCTTATTTAATTACTAATTATATTTCAAATATTATTTATTTAGTGACTAATTAGTATTTAAATATTTTAATTAATTTCTTAAATTATTCAATGTATAGTAATTGATTATTAAAAAATTTCTTACAAATTAGTTTATTTAGTTTAATATTTGTAATTCAGTAATATTTTAGCCTTATTTAATTACTTTAATAAGTAATTAGTTTTTATTTATTATTTATTTAGTGAATAATTAATAATTAAATATATTAATTAATTACTTTTTACCATATTTTTTCTTCCTAGCAAGTTTCTTTGACAACGTTTGCTGTTAAATGTTCCCAAAGTAGATGTGCATCACTATAAAACTTCACTTAGATTATCTACATATATAAAGCGAAAGGCAGAGAATTTTGAAATATTCAAAATGCCAGAAAATGCCCTTGGTTAATTCAAACATTAAGAATTGAAATTATTAATTAAATGAGGATAATATGGTAAATTCATTTTTTTAAAATATTTTAAAAAATAAAAATAAAATCAGATAATAGGTCCTATTTTTATGAAACATAAATATCCATGTTATCTTTTATTAATTCTAAAAATAAAATAAAACCAATTGGCTAGTAATATTATAACTAAAAGCTGCCATAGCCGCTTGCAGCCACTTTTCCTTTTGTTTTTGTACTAAAGAGTATAGCCGAGCGGCTATACTGTGCAAATATAATATATTTAAAGAGTATAGCCGTCGGCTATATTGGCGTCGTTTTTGAAAAAGAAAATCATATAGCCTCATATATATACTTGGATCCTTTATTTTTTGTACGATAATTTTTTTTTCATGATTTTTCTTCCTTTAAATAGAATATTTCACAGTATAGGTATAAATGGAATATTTAAAAGTATGGCCGCACGGCTATACCCGTTTGAGCATGATCTGAATTTCTCTTTTGTATATCAGTTATGTTTTAATTATTGTTGACTTAGTGAATAATTAGTGTCTAAATATTTTAGTAAAGAATTTTTTTAACAAATTAGTTACTATTTATTAAGTAATATGATTTATGAAGTTAATTAAAATATTTAATACTAATTAATCGATAAAGAAATCATAATTAAAATATAATTGTAGCTAACTAGAAAATGATAAGTACACATTGTAATAGCTGTGTTAGTATATACTAATCATTGTTGCAAATCGCCGCGATTGATTCTGTCATATGAGTGTGGTGAGAGATTCGTGTTTTTGAAACGTCAGCTGCTTCTTCTTCACAAACTGAAGTGTCTATTACTGGTATGAAGCAATTCAACTTTGCTAGGCCAGCCAAACCATTCAGCTTATAGCTTTTTATATTTTGGAGATTGGATGAGTGTACAGCCAAACCATTCAGCCAAACCATTCCTTTAAAGTGGTGGAGATTGGATGAGTGTACAGCAGTTTACAGTTTTTATCATAGCTCAAGTTGATCTTGCAAGGGAAGCTGCCCATTTGTGCATCCTGCTGTTTTGGTGGAAACTTATGAACAAGGGGAATGTGTGGATGATCTTCAAGGGCATGATCGGATTAAATCTGCGCTTGCTCACATTGGGACACAAGCACTTTTGAAGATGCTTCTGGACCTGGTAACATATATATACCATTGATGTTGCTTGCAATGCATTTGGACTATTTTGATTGAATTGTGTTTAAATCTTTTAAGCATCTTGTTGTGTCTTAAAGTTTGTGAATTATACCTGAATGTGGTCTGAATACAAATCCAATATATATATATATATATATATATATATATATATATATATATAAAGTAGGAAAAGCTACTATCTTTCTAATATCTTATCCCTACAAGGTTGATTTTTTCTCTCTATTGTTGTATCTTCCACCATCTCCTCTCTAAAAATGGGCAAGTAATTCACCTTCAAAGGTTTTGCCTTGTTAGTTTTTTCCTTAACAGTTATGGAGATCAGTTGCATTTATCTTGTTTCAAAGCCTGAATTTTGTCAAGCACAATTGAAATATGTGATATTCACTCCTTTTTTCGTTTATTCATCACTGTGTGTGTTATGGTTGTAGACAAAATTGCAGTTCCTCAATGATATTATGAACTCAGGAAGCTTCTGTTACAAGTTTCCCTCCTTAAAAATCTACATTATGTACTTGATTTAGTCTATATTTGGCCAAAGAGATCGGAACTGTATTGTTATATTTAAAGCGTATAGCCGTGCGGCTATACGGAATAGTTAAACGTAAACCCACACGGTTATTCGCTATAAATAGAAATTTTTAACAGTATCGCCCCGTGGCTATACCCTTCGAATAGAATATTTTCATAGTATCGCCGTATGGCTATACTCTATAAATGGAATATTTAAACGTATAGCCGCTCAGCTATACACTTTAATTATCAGTTATGTTTTAATTATTGTTTACTTAGTGAATAATTAGTTTTTAAATATTTTATTTTTAAAAATTTAAAAATTAGTTACTGTTTATTAAGTAATATGATTTATGAAGTTAATTAAAATATTTAATACTAATATTTCAATAAATATACAGTTAATTTCTTTACTTTTGTTCTTTGGCCAACTTCTTTAATTTAATGTATGTAATTAAGTAATATCTTAGACTTTTTTAATTACTTTAATTATTATTTCTTTAGTACATATTTAAATATTTTATTGATTTTATAAATTACTTCATAAATAATAAATAATTATTTTAAATTATTTTATGGACTTTGGTTATTTATTTATTTATTAAATAATAATTAAAACATAATATATTCAAAGAGTATTGTTGTGTGGCTATATTGTTAAAATATTCTAATATATTCAAGGAAGTATGACAAAGGGCACCTAAAATGATAAGCAACCTCTTTAATTAATTATTTTTTAAAATAAAAAAATTAGATGCCTAGGCTTTAGCGGGTCCTTTTTTTATTAAATTTTTTAATAAATAGTATAGCTGCACGGTTATAATTTGGTTTTTTTTAATTTTTTTAAAAAATTAATAGTACAGCCGTTCCGTTTTTTCGGGTGCCGCTCGGCTATACGTTGCAAATATAATATATTTAAAGAGTATAGCCGTACGGCTATACTGTGGCCCTTTTTTTAAAAAAAATTTTTATTTTTTTAATTTTAATAAATAGTATAAAAACAATACGAACCGCTGCTTCTCCTTCATACTCTTCAGTCTCCATCGAAGCCTTTCCCATCTCCTCTGTTGCTTGTTGTTCAATTCTGTTTCAGATAATCAAAATTTCATTCTTTTATTTGTTTAAATCTTGCTGAATCACGCACATTGCACCCCGGGCTTCTCTGAGAGTTCTCACTGAAGATGAAAGCCCCAATGCTCGTGCTAAAACGTCGCCGTTAAGTGTTGCAGTTTAGCTTTGCTCCCCACGGCTTTTCTGTGTCAAATCGATGGCTATATCTCCCCCAAGCTTATCCCTTTTTATCAGTTTCAATACTGTATGTTATGCCTCGACACACCTTAAGCCTGTTTTTGAAGATTCTCCGAAAACAGAGCTAGTCATGGAGGCGCAAAGCTATTGCGGTGTCAACGTGGGGGTTTATCTGTTTTGATGGTTTTGCCTCTAAAAACGTCCGCTAGATTTGCTCTCTTTAGATCTCCAAATTCAGTTTTTTTGATTGAATTTTGGCGATGATTACAAATTATCCGCGCTTCTGAGAGCAATCTGTGAAGCAGAATGTGATAATCAATGGTTGAATTTCTTGATATGAGCCATGATTTGTGTTTTTTTTTGTTAATTTATGTTTTGGGTTGTTGAAAAGTTTGCATATTTTTCATATCTGTTTTGGCAGTGATGACTAAATTTACAGCTTTATGCCAGTTCTGCTTCAGAAAATTCGTGATCGAGAGAGCTGTTTCATACTCTGAGCCTTCAGTTTTATACATTTGATTTATTTGTGTTTTTTTTAATGATTTGATGTTTTGAATTTTGTGTTCATGTGGCCTATGATGATTCAATCCGCTTGTTTGAGGTGTGGTGGAGCTGAGACCCTGTTTTCAGGGAGAACCCCTCGGCGAAGCCACATTTCATATGACATTAATGGATTTAGCTGAGGTTTTGGTCTAAATTATTGCATCCCAAATCAAATGTTTTTGTGTCCGTTGCTTGATCTGCCATTTTATGTTTTGAAAATCTTCTTGTTACAATTTTGATTTGAATATTGTGTTGTTCTGACCTAGGATGATTGCATCCGCTTGTTTGAGGTGTAGTGGAACTGAGACCCTGTTTTCAGGGAGAACCCCTCGGTGAAGCTACATTTCATATGACATCAATGGATTTAACTGAGGTTTTGAATCTTAATTATTACATCAAAATCCAGTGTTTGTGTGTTTGGTTTTTGTGTGATAAGTTTAGGTGCTAATAAGGATGTTACAATCCAACGTGTTTGAGGCGTAGACCTGGTTTTGCTGGGGAAACTACTCAGGCAACATGTTCTTCGTTTGTGAGTTTTAAATCAAACACTGTTAATGTTTGATTTTGAGTTTTAACTATACCCTTGTCCTTAATTCGATTAGGTTTATGGTCTGAAAAACTCATAAATTTTGGTGTTGTCTATCAGCTTCATCTCTTGTTACTGGTGGAGACTGAAGTTAAACAACAACACTACATCTAATCGCTTTCAAGCTCATTGTATTTTGGATTTCGGTGAAAATCATTTGAAACTGAATCTGATTTGAATTTCTCCTGAATATGAATGTGAAGAATTTGGTAGGGTAACATAATAACTATTTTAAATCAAATTTTCCATGCCCTAAAAAAAGTTTTGCTGCTGGTAGGTATGTACTCTTTTTAACCACTAAACAAAAACATAACTCTCCCTAGTTTTTCCTAGGGAGTAAGAGAAATATATGTACTCAAATCACACTCGGTGACACATTCATAAGCAATTTTGCTTTCAATATTGTTGCTTTATTGCATATAGTTTCTACACGTGATAAATTTCTACCAAAATGAAAGTATTTTAGTTATAGGTAGTCGCAAGGGGAAATACTTTAGTTACCATTTTTCATAGAATATAGTTTGAGTTTTTAATTTGCTGCCATTTTAAAGAGTATAGGCGCCCGGCTATACTCTGTGAATATATTCGAACAAGGAGTATAGCCGATCGGCTGTACTAATTAAATATTCGAATATTTATTTTTTATTTGTATTTATTCGAATATGCCTATTTGATTTTTATTTTTTTAAAACAAAATTAGTTTTTTTAGTTATGAAATATCTTAACCCAGGTATAGCCACACGGCTATCCTCTTTAAATATATTATTTTTACAACGTATAGCCGGCCGGCTATACGCTGTATTACAAAACAAAAGGAAAATTGGCCGTAAGAGGCTTTTAGTTATAATATTATAATCTGAGTAAAAAGTAATTAATTAATATATTGTCATCTACTTTGGGAACATTTAACAGCAAACGTCGTCAAAGAAACTTGCTAGGAAGAAAAAATATAGTAAAAAGTAATTAATTAATATATTTAAATATTAATTATTCACTACGGAAATAATAACTAAAAACTAATTACTGATTAAAGTAATTAAACAAGGCTAAAATATTACTGAATTACAAATATTAAACTAAACAAACTAATTTGTACGAAATTTTGTAATAAATCAATTACTATATATTGAATAATTTAAGAAATTAATTAAAATATTTAAATACTAATTAGTCACTAAATAAATAAATATTTGAAAGGAGGCGTGTGCTTTTAAAAAATAAATAAATCTTATACCCGTTCGGCTATACTGTGTACATATAATACATTTAAAGCATATAGCCGATTGGCTATACGGGCGTCCTTTTTGAAAAAATAAAATAAAAATAAATCGTATAGCCGCTTAGCTATACATTTAAATATATACTTGGATCTTTTTTTTTTACGATAATTTTTTTGTCATGATTTTTCTTCAAAAACATTTTAAATATAATATTTTCACAGTATAGCCGCGCGGCTATACGATATAAATGGAATATTTAAAAGTATATCTGCACGGCTAGACCTATTAAATAGCATGATCTGAATTTATCTTTTGTAATTAATTTAATTATCAGTTATGTTTTAATTAATGTTTACTTAGTGAATAATTAGTGTTTAAATATTTTATTAAAGAAAAAAATTTTAAAAATTAGTTACTATTTATTAAGTAATATGATTTATGAAGTTAATTAAAATATTTAATACTAATTATTCAATAAAGAAATAATAATTAAAATATAATTGTAGCTAACTAGAAAATCACAAGTACACTGTAATAGCTATGTTAGTATATACTGATCATTGGTGCAAATCACCGCGATTCATTCTGTCATATGAGTGTGGTGAGAAATTCGTGTTTTTGAAACGTCAGCTGCTTCTTCTTCGCAAACTGAAGTGTCTATGGAAGAGGCAGAACAGGCTGCCCGCCGGTCAAGGATAACAAATGTGGTTGCTGTACCCTTTATTATGACTTTCTTTTCTCCTTATTGTAGTGATTGTTTCTATTGTTGTTTGTATAGGATCAATTCCGTCCCATCATCATCGGATGCATAACCTATTCCATATCTTAATTAGTCGTATAATCGCTTTTATCTATTTGTTAAGTTCATGTGTCATGTATGCAGACTGTGATCAGGGTTCGATTTCCTGATAATTAGAGGCCACTTTTCAACCATCAGAAACAGTTCAGAGCTTGGTTGATGATCTCCTCACGAAAGTAGTTTGCTCGACCAGAATTACCATTCTACATGTGTATGCAGAGTGAATCAAAATATCGAACGTCACAGGATTTTTACTCTGCTGGCTTTGTTCCTGGTACCATTCTACATATGTTAGCACATGCCTTTTGGTCTCATAACTTAAAATGAAATATTCACAATGAAGACACTCTTCTCTATGATTATGGGGTTGCCCGTTTGAGGTGACGGCAGAGGAATCAGAATTTTTACCTGAAAAGTATTTCACTGATGTAATCATATGTATCTTTTGATTGTAAATAGCAATGGCTAATGTGAAATGTTTGATTATTGTAATGTCATGTCCAGCAGATGATGCTTCAGATGCCAAGTCAGGTCCCTTCCTTCAAGAAGAGATCATGTCCTCACTAAGCATGCAGAGCCTGTTGAGTCTGCACCAGAAACGATACCAGAGGCATCACCTCCTGTTGTTCAAGAGAAGAAGCCTGCAGAGAAACAACCTGTTAAGCCAAAGTGGCTGAAATTGTGACATGAATCACATGAGTTCTGTAAATTGATGAGCGCAACTCCCTATCTTTGAGATTGTGCTAATTCTGACCGTTATTTGATGGCTGCAACTTGCCGTCGGATATTTGTTAGGAGTTTAAAGAGATAACTTTTGCATATGGCAACACTTGTGCTTTGCTAAGGTGGTTCATATTTTCTAAAACAATGTATGAATGTTAACCATATACGAAATGTCAGTGACTGTGCTGCAATTATTTTGCCTTTTCATCTTACATCTTTGAATATTTGCTTAGTGTTGGCTAGGCATTTGTATTGCCTGTTTTCCCAACTTCCTTTTTCTGTGTTTATCAAAGGGGAGAGGATTTAAATGGCAAAGAAAAACGTATGGGAAGAGGGAATTTGTACACTCTACACTGTACAAAATTTAATCGAGCGGGTTTGAGTCGTGTATAGGGGGTCATGTCGGAAATTGCCACCAAATAGAATATAAATGTTTTCAACTAGGAATATTATTTAAAGAAATATTTTTTTTATCTAGGGTTTAGGGTTTAGGGTTTAGGGTGTTAAAAAGGCTCAAGCCCGCCTAGGCGGATACACACACACACACACACACATATATATATATATATATATATATATATTTTCTAATGATTCAATCGCCTTTAGATCTAGCCGCTCTCTCCCACTGTGAGTCCTAAAGGACAATTTCATGGAGGGGGGAGGAGGAAGAAGCGTCATTGCCCTCCTCCCCCTCTTCTCTTCTCGTCTTTTTCTTTTAGGTTAGTGAATAAGTCCACTAGGGCGGTTTGAATAAAAAATCTCTTGTAGTGGTTTCTTCTAAGCTATGGTTAGATTGAAGTTCCCCATCACTCCTTTTGGTCTATGTTCTCAATCAACTCCTACTCCCAAAACCCACTCCCTAATGCCACTCATGTTCTTTAAATTTGATTTTACATTGTCTTTGACGGAGGTTACTGCAAATCACACAATTGTTCTTTGGCAAAGTTATTGTTTTAGTTTATTTGTTCGCTCTTATGCGTAGGTAGATCGCTGGAAATTATATTTTCCCTAGATCTATTACGGATGCGGTGGTGGGTGTGGCCGCGACGACGCTTCTTCAAGTGGTGGTGGTAGGGTTTGTTTAGACTCATGGGTTGATTTAGGGTTTTGGTTATGTTGGGTTTCTGGACTTTGTTTGGGCTTATGACTAATTGTGGTGATGTGGGCTATTAGTTTTAGTGCGGCTTTTGTCCGCGTTAGTTTTGCTTTTAGCAAGTCAGTTTGTTGCCCTCTTGGGATTGGTATTTAGATGTCTTTGATTAATAATGTTGAAGTTTATCTTAATTTTATCTATTTTTCTTCTATTGATTTAAAAAAAAAAAAAAAAAAAAAATAAAAACCTTTTGTTGGTTGGTTCATCCTTATGCACCAAGCTCTCAGAGCTTCACACCAAAGCTCCTGAACATAGCTTTGCCTACACGAAGAAAACTATCGAAGAAGCATTTGGCCGCAAGCTCCTGGAGATTTTTGATAATTTTGAAGAGAAACCAGTAGCATCTGGAAGTATTTCTTAGCTGGTCAACAGGTGAAGCCCATAGTAGTTGCCGTAAAGGTTAGGCATCCTGGTGTTTGTGAATCGATTGGGAGAGATTTTGTTAAAATCAATCTGGTAGCAAAAATTTCAAACTTCATTCCTGCTTTAAAGTGGTGGAGATTGGATGAGAGTGTAAAGCAGTTTGCAGTTTTTATCATGTCTCAAGTTGATCTTACAAGGGAAGCTGCCCATTTGTGCATCCTGCTGTTTTGGTGGAAACTTATGAACAAGGGGAATGTGTTGATTATCTTCAAGGGCATGATAGGGTTAAATCTGCGCTTGCTCACATTGGGACACACACACTTTTGAAGATGCTCCTGGACCTGGTAACATATATATACCTTTGATGTTGCTTGCAATGCATTTATGCTTTTTGACTATTTTGATTGAATTGTGTTTAAATCTTTTAAGTATCTTGTTGTGTCTTAAAGTTTGTGAATTATACCAGTTGATATACCTGAATGTGGCCTGAAGTGCTACTATCTTTCTAATATCTTATCCCTACATGGTTGATTTTTTTCTCTCTCTGTTGTTCTATCTTCCACCATTTCCTCTCTAAAAATGGGCAAGTAATTCACCTTCAAGGGTTTTGCCTTGTTAGTTTTTCCTTAACAGTTCTGGAGATCAGTTGCATTTATCTTGTTTAGGTGTTCCTTATTAAATAAGTTGCAAGTTTGATATTTGCCCTTTAAATATATATTCCTCCTTTATGCCAAGATTTATGCAAAGAAACTTACTAGTATAGCCGCGCGGCTTTTTTGAAATAGCCGGTCGGTTATACTCTTTACGGCTATACCGGGGTCTTTTCTTTTTCTTTTTTTTAATATTTTTAATTTTAATAAATAGTATATAAACAACACGAACCGCTGCTTTTCCTTCGTACTCTTCAGTCTCCATCGAAGCCTTTCCCATCTCCTCTGTTGCTTGTTGTTCAATTCTGTTTCAGATAATCAAAATCTTTTATTTGTTTAAATCTTGCTGAATCACGCACGTTGCACCCCGGCTTCTCTGAGAGTTCTCACTGAAGATGAAAGCCCCAATGCTCGTGCTAAAACGTCGCCGTTAAGTGTTACAGTTTAGCTTTGCTCCCCACGGCTTTTCTGTGTCAAATCGACGGCTATATCTCCCCCAAGCTTATCCCTTTTTTTATCAATTTCAGTACTGTATGCTACGCCTCGACACACCTTGAGCCTGTTTTTGAAGATTCTCCGAAAACAGAGCTAGTCATGGAGGCGCAAAGCGATTGCGGTGTCAACGTGGGGGTTTATCTGTTTTGATGGTTTTGCCTCTAACAACGTCCGCTACATTTGTCCTCTTCAGATCTCCAAATTCAGTTTGTTTGATTGAATTTTGGCGATGATTACAAATTATCCGCGCTTCTGAGAGCAATATATGAAGCAGAATGTGATAATCAATGGTTGAATTTCTTGATATGAGCCATGATTTGTGCTTTTTTTGTTAATTTATGTTTTGGGTTGTTGAAAAGTTTGCATATTTTTCATATCTGTTTTGGCAGTGATGCCTAAATTTACAGCTTTATGCCAGTTCTGCTTCAGAAAATTCGTGATCGAGAGAGCTGTTTCATTATTGCTTCCGAATCAAATGTTTTTGTGTCCGTTGCTTGATCTACCGTTTTATGTTTTGAAAATCTTCTTGTTACAATTTTGATTTGAATATTGTGCTGTTCTGACTTGGGATGATTGCATCCGCTTGTTTGAAGTGTAGTGGAGCTGAGTCCCTGTTTTCATCTGTTTTCAGGGAGAACCCCTCGGTGAAGCTACATTTCATATGACCCCTTGGTTTTTTTAAATTATTTTTTCGATAATGTTTTTTAATTATTTTTAAATTGATAGCATAGGAGGTCGGCTAAATAGTATAGCCGCGCGGCTATACTCTGTAAATATAATATATTTAAAGAGTAACTCCTAATATATTCAAATATTTAAATAGTATAGCCGAGCGGCTATACTGTTTAAATATATTCGAATATTTTTTTTATTTTTTATTTTTATTTATTCAAATGTACCTATTTTATTTTTATTTGTAATTAAGTAATATGTTAGACTGATTTAATTTTAATTACGTTAATTAGTAATTAGTTTTTAATTATTATTTATTTAGTGAATAATTCATATTTTAATATTTTAATTAATTTCAGAAATTACTTAACAACGTTTTATTTCTAGCTGCCATTCGTAAATCCCCACTGTGGGAAAATCCATCTTGTGAATTAGCAGTTCCAATTTTTCTTACTGAACCCTACGTCTCAGGTCCTCCATGGGCTAATTAGAAGTTAGAACCATGAACCAAGTTGAAGCATTCAGTGGGCCAAACTCAAGTGTCCATCCTATCAGAAAAAATTGTGCTGGTAGTGATAGGCTTCGGGCATGTACAGGGATTCCCTTTGAAGCTGTTAGGTCTCTTCTTTTTCTGGACCTTGTTTCTCTGTTCGTCTGCTAGGCCTTCGGCTAGGTTGTTCTACATTGGGCTGTTTCAGACTGTTCATTGTGTGTTGTGCACCTGTGTCTTTTTGTACAACTCAATTACAATGTTACACAAATTATTGTATTATTACACAAATTATTCACCCGAATTGGTGAAAGAAAATGTACAAATTCTATACAAGGGCCAAGGGTCACTGTCCAAGGCATGTTACAGTTAACCCCATTTAAACGAAAAATCTGTGTGGTATCAAAATAGTTAAATGTATGATGTTCCCACTATGCATTATATGTAAACTGTTTAACTAGAAGTATAACTTACTATATAGAACTTATCTTTCTATTGAGAGATCCTTCAAATTATTTGAGAAACACCCTTTAGGGTCTTCTATGAAATTTTTTTTAACGATCCAAATCATCTATTTTTTAAGTTTACATTCATAGATCATTCTTGCAAAAAATTAGACAAATCAGAAACTGTTTCGACATCCAATTGTATCCTACAAAATCATTGAACACGGTGCTTCAAGAAAGTACTAAAATTTCAATAACTCAATTGAGTTGTCAAATAATATAGGATTCAAGTGATTTTTTTATAGAGATGATATTTGAATAATTATCTAAAAAATATATGATTTTAATTAGCGAAATACAATATAAAATGAGTCCTATAAAAGTGTCCATCAAATAAACTTATTTAAAGGATTTTTTTAATGGAAGTTCTGATCTCTAATGCGGATGTCCTTATTTTACTAATGTACGGACAACTTTTTTGTGTGCATTCTTTATGCTAATAAAATCAACTCAGACACTTTTCTTACTTTTAATTTCCTAGTATTAGTACAATAGAAAACAGGCTCTGGCAATACCAAAAAGTCAAGCAACACCTTTAGATTTGGCTTTTCTTCATTGGTGCCTTGTAGATAGAACTTGGGGCCTGTTTATATGCTTTAGTGCCTTTTTTTAAGGGAGATTCACTAATATACCCAATATAGGAGCCCAAATTATAAAAAAACCCTATATGAAATGGAATTTATAAATACACCCAAAGCCCATTTATAACATAACAAAAAGGCTTTTAACTTCTTTTAAATTACAAAATTGCCATTGATTTCTTAAAACAAACCCAACCCAAAATTTCATAAAAAAACCCAAAACACTCAATAGGGTATCAAAGTAATTTAATAATTAAAATTAAATTTAATAGTACCATTTGTCATTTTTTGGGTTTTTTTGGGGTATGTTTATAAAAATGAAATGATGTAGGGTTTATTTATAGTTTTAGTGCTAAGAATGGGTATATTACTAAATATCTCTTTTTTTAATGATAATAATATGGAAAAGAAGAGAGTTACACAAAACAAATGGAAATGGCTTCCTTTACATTGAATGAATAAATTCATTCTCATCATGGAAAAAAACAAAATAAGTCCGGACAATAAGTTGTATTCGGAGGTCCGCACTTGAGAATATCCTTATACAGAAAGATTCAATTGGAGGATTCTTCAAATAAACTTATTTGAGGGATACCTTTGTATGCAGGGGCAGAGTCATGTTGGGACCAGTGCAATCCCAGACTCCACTTAGTTTTTATTATAAAAATAAAAAAGTAGTATGTTGTTATTTTTTTATTTTTTTATTTTTGTGAAACAGTAGCACTTCAATTGAAGAAACAGGGCACAAACCCAGATTACAACAATAAGAACACAGCCCTGGAAGGAGGTTCTTGCAATACAAAATTTAACAACACCACCAACTAAGCTCAAGTATTACAAGATAGTTAGAAAACAAATTTACAACTTTAAGCCCATCTAACAAGGAGTTATAAATGATGAGGATCCTATTTCTGCAGCAACCAATGCTTAAGAGAGATCAAGGCAGAGAACAAATTCTCATACTTCATGGGACAGGAAATACCCTAAGGATGGAGGGCAATACCACTCAACTTCCACCAGGATATTCCAAAGAATATTACAGCATCTCCTAATCCTCATTGATCCGCGGGCACAACAAAGTAGATCCACCAAAATCAGCAGCTCCACCTCCAAAACAGAAAGATCGACACTAGATCTACCACACAAGTAGCAAATCTAGCAAGATCAGCCAAAAAACAGCCCCAAAGGAACCAGACCCTCAAGAAAAGAGGGAAGAAACAAACCCTTGAAACAGCAAGGAGCAGACAAAACCCAACAAAAGTTGGGAGGGAAAACCTCTCCACAACATAACGGGGGGGAGAGAGGCCCGGATTATTAACCGAAGGGGGTGGTTCCAGGGGAAATCCCTTGGAACCAAGGAGAAAATCAGATATGTGTTGGCTTTGGGTTTAGTATGTTGTTATTGGATAATCCATATTAATTAACATATTTATTTTACCACGTGGAGCCCTACCCAGCCAAACCTACGTTACCTCCAAGACTACATCTTCTTTGCAAACCCATTCCCAAAAGTTTTAATAAAACTATTATTATTATATTACCTTTTAACACAAATATTACATTTTTACACAAATTGCTAAAAAGCAAAGAGATTTTAATTCATATTTCTATTTTCTTGACGGGAACAAAGTTTCTCATTGTTTGTGAGTTTTTCTCTCAAACTCAATATTATATTATCAAGTTTTAAAATTAGGTTAATAGACGAATGACTACTAGGTTGCATATATTGAGAAAAACATTTTTAATAGTATTGATGATGTGGTTGTCAAAATATGAAAACTTGTCGAGGACAATTATGAGTTGCTGAATTTTTTTTTTTTTTTTTTTTTTTTTTTTTTTTTTTGGGGGTGTTTTTTGGGGGTCAAAAAATTGAAAATTTAATTGTATTGTAAAGAATAATATAATATATTTTTTGTTTTTGGTATGTCTTGAGTTCGAATTTTTTATTGTTTATATTTTTGAAAGGCCCCCACACACATAAATATTGGCTTCGCCACTGTTTGTATGACGTACTCTATATTGTATTTCACTAATCCAAACCCTATATTTTGTAGATATCCATTCAAAGATCATCTCTATAAAAATCACTTGAATATGATATCATTTTGACAACTCAATTGAATTATTGAAATCTTAATACTTCCTTGAAACACTATGTTTATTGATTTTGTAAGACACAATTGGATGTCAAAATGGTTTTCAATTTATTTAATTTTTTGCAAGGATGATATGTGAATGTAAATTTAAAAAATAAATACAAGATCTCTTATTAAAAGGGTACTATATCCCTATATATATTTTTATCATATCACATTAACTTGTTCGTGAAATTCCATTATTTGATCAATTATTTCAAGCAAAATAATCTGAAGTACGTAGCACATCGTCAAGTAAAGATTGTCAACTATACCAATGAAGGTTGGTCAGAGTGGAAGGGACTCTGGTCACTTAAGCAAGTGGTCTCGGGTTCGAGTCCTTGTGAATGCAGAAAACTTTCTTGAGAGAGGTCCCCGCATATGTGTCCGATAGTACCTCGGAGGATTAGGCCTGGGCCATGCCTGTGGATACCTTGGGAAACCAAAAAAAAAAGATTGTCAACTATCCAAGGGACTAGGAAGGTCCCAACGGTCAGACCAAAAAAGAACTAAGAAGGAAGGTCCCAACCCAATTTTCTTATAAAACTATTAAAAATCCCTTAAAAAACCACCATACAAGTTGGAGCCATCTGTCCTTTTTATAAAAACAAAATGTCAAATTTTACTTTTAGTCCTTATAACAAAATATATCACTACTATACTATTATAAAGACAGGCCCAAAGTAGTTGATGTCGCATACTTTACTTCAAAAAATATTATACAACTTTTAGTCAAGGTGGTTAGAGCTGATGTGCTTTCTGGACTGCACCGTAATTTGAATTTCCTTCTCTGTAATTTAGATTAAATTGAAATATCATATCGTTTGTATATAAAAACATATCAATCGACCTAAATGTATGTTTAAATTCAGATCCGTATAAAATACTATAATGACACGTGTCGATCTAAAACAGGCCCAGCCTACATCTTGCCTACAGCTACCATGTAACCGTGTTACTGTCGGAGGATCCAACTCATCCACTAAATAACTGCACAAAACAAGGGCCACGTGTCCATTGAGTAATGACTAATATAGTAGCTCCTCTCTACTCTCTTCTTTCTAATTACAGTGCCTCTTTGATTGTCTCTTCACTTGCTCACTGTCTTCTTTGATCAGCCTCTCAATTCTGGTCAACTTATGACGATCTCGTCCTTCTTCACCAGAGCTTCAAGAGCTTTCAATGGCCACCCTGTTGCCTCCAAGCTTCTGGTGCTCTGTACTCTCAGGTTCTCAGTTCTCTACTTTCCCCTGTTTCAGTGATTCGTTTTCCTCCTCAATTCTTGTTTACCCATGTTAACTTTTTCTTTCTTGTTTCGATCTGTTTGTCTTCTGAGAAAAATGTAGGACTAGAAAATGAGATGGCAAGCTTGAATTTCATTTTTTTTCTTCCCTAGGATATAATGACATTCTTTTTTAAGTTTTGGTTGTATTTGACTTAGTTCAAGTATCGTTTTTTCTATTTCCCATGAAAGCAAAATGGCATAATCCATAAACTCTGAATCCAAATTTTTCTATGAACGTCAGTTTTCTTAGCCACACACCAGAGACTTAGCCCTTGTTCGGTCACTGAGAAAATGGAATTAGAGAAAATATATTAATTGTAAATGTTTAACTTATTTGATTCGTTTCATGTGATCTTTCACTGTGGCAAAGAACCCGTACCCCTCACGTTATTCCTTTGCTTGCTTAGTCTGTAGGCTAGGATTACACTGAATGTACATATTCCAAGTAACGTGATATAGATCTACTAATAAAAGGGCTAGTTGAAGAGGTACACTAGTTTATTAATTTGTTTTTGAACTGTTAACTTTTTTTTCATAGTTAACACCAAAATAAACTTTTTTGAAAGTAGACAGTAGCTTTTCTTGCCTCCATGTAATAGACAAGCAAATATATACAAAATGTTGATCACATTTTCTGTTTGGGTTTTTTTTGGATGATTGCAGTAGTGGAGGTCTCCTGGCGTATGCAGAATCACAGTCAAACATTGGTTCTCCTAGTGTTGTTGATGATAAACCAGATGAGTCCAGGAAGAAGAGAGTGGTGGTGCTTGGGACAGGATGGGCTGGTACTAGTTTCCTCAAGTATCTTGATGCTTCAGCTTATGATGTTCAGGTTGTTTCACCCCGGAATTATTTCGCGTTTACCCCTTTGTTACCTAGTGTCACATGTGGGACGGTTGAAGCCCGAAGCATAGTAGAACCAGTTCGAAATATTATAAAGAAGGTAAGCGACACATTCAAAAGTTGCTGGAATTCTTTATGTGTTTATATATTAGTTGCATGGAAAGATTGATCACATACAAATGTATATTAGTATATGTTGCAGGAATTCGTTGGCATTATGTTCACAAGTTCCAAACTGTAAGCCAGAAATTAATGTTCACAAGTTACTTCTATGTCATGGCAGAGAAATGGAGAGATCAAATTTTGTGAGGCAGAATGTGTCAAGATTGATGCTACAAATAAAAGTGTTGTCTTGCGGGCTAATTTTGGCACCAACTTGGTGGGAAATGATGAATTTTCCCTTGAATATGACTACTTGATCATAGCTATAGGAGCACAAGTAAACACTTTTAACACTCCTGGTGTAAAGGAGAACTGTCATTTTCTGAAGGCAAGTGAGTTTATTTTTATGCAAGTGGAGCAAAGCAGCATTTAATCATATTTATGCCTTAAATTAGGTTGCTTGTTCAATTTTCTTAAATGAACTTGTGTATCTTAAAGTCTGTCAAGAAAACTGCTCTTAGTCTTCTTTCATAAGGTGGTGATAGGAAATTTTCTAATGAAGCATATTTGACTTCACATGCAGGAAGTAGAAGATGCTCAAAAGATACGTACGAGTGTGATAGATTGCTTTGAAATGGCTGTACTTCCAGGTCTAAGTGAAGAAGAGCGGAGGAGAAATCTTCATTTTGTAGTTGTTGGAGGGGGTCCTACTGGTGTGGAATTTGCTGCAGAGCTGCATGATTATTTCCAAGAGGATTTAGTCAAGTTATATCCCATGGTTAAGGATCTTGTGAAAATAACAGTGATCCAGTCGGGAGATCACATCTTGAACATGTAAGAAAGATGCATCATGTTTTATCTTATTGATTGCTTTTTGGAATCATTTGAATGATAAACCCATTTTAGCTTGATTCCACACTTCATTTATGTGAAGTTTCAGCAACTTGTTTCTGTAATATTGAAGTATGGGACCAATGAACTTATACCAATCACGGAAGCTCACCTTCCATGATTTGAAACTTTTCTTATTTCAAAAAGTGAATAGGCAAGTTCACTTCAAGGAACCCATTAAAATTTCGTATCCTCTCTCTGTAGGTTTGATGACAGAATTAGTTCGTTTGCTGAGAAGAAGTTTAACAGAGATGGTATTGATGTTCAGACAGGATGTCGGGTTGTCAGTGTTTCTGATAAGGAAATCACAATGAAGGTGAAATCCAAGGGTGAGGTCTGCTCTGTGCCACATGGGTTGGTTGTGTGGTCTACTGGTATTGGGACTCGTCCAGTTGTGAGTGACTTTATGAAACAAATTGGGCAGGTTTGTTTCATAATTTTTATGCCATCCAAAGCCTGAGAAATATAGAATTTACATTTAATCAACTGGTCTTGTCGAATTGATGGTTTTCACAATCTGCTTGGACTAATATGGATGCTACATGGGTGACATGCTCAGTCAAATCATAATTTATATTCTGCTCCATGTGCAGGCTGATAAACGTGTTCTAGTGACTGATGAATGGCTGCGTGTAAAGGGTTGTGAAGATGTGTATGCCATTGGCGATTGTGCTTCAATTACTCAACGTAAAATCATGGTATGCAAAACCTTTACCTCTTTTGTATTCATCATTAGAATTTCCGTAAGTGCTGGAAGCCTCGATTTATTATGGTGTAGTATGTTGGAGCAGCTTCTTGAAGTCAAAATATATTGTATATTTAGTGTTTGTTTCTTATATTTGAAGTAGTTTTTCACACATCATTGCTAAAACTGGTATCCATCTTGTCACCTTTAGGAAGACATCTCTGCCATATTTAAAGCTGCGGACAAAGATAACTCTGGTACCTTAACAGTTGGTGAATTTCAAGATATAATTGACGACATCATCATAAGGTACCCCCAAATGGAGCTCTATTTAAGGAGCCAGCATGTGCAGGATTTGAAGGACCTATTGAAAGATCCTGAGGGTAATGATAGGACGGAAGTGAACATTGAAGAATTTAAATTAGCCCTTGCTCAAGTGGATTCACAGATGAAGAGTCTGCCTGCAACTGCACAGGTATGTGTCTTTTATCTTGTAGTTGGAGTAAACTGGTTACTTTTAGTTGCGAGGTATGATTTCATGCCGTCCAACTATAAGAAAGGGACCCTCAGTTTCTACACTCTTTTGGCATTCAGGTTGCTGCTCAGCAGGGAGCATATCTTTCTAGGTGCTTTAACCGGAGAGAGCAGAGCAAAGAGAATCCTGAAGGTCCTAGACGTTTTAAAAGTTCTGGGCATCATGACTTTCGTCCCTTCCGGTATGCAATATACTTTAGGCTCGTCTCACTTGCACCCTTTATTATTTAAAAATGGGAATGAAAATTTCAATAAGTTCCATAACTGCCTTTTTATTTGTCATTCTAAATTGCTAGCAAAATCTCACTTTGACACACAATATATACTGTCCAGTTGATTCTGCATATGCCATTTTCTTTCTTTTTCCTTTCCTAACCAATGAGTTACTTGTAACTTGTGAATCACTAGGTACAAGCATTTTGGGCAATTCGCTCCGTTGGGGGGAGAGGAAGCAGCAGCAGAGCTACCTGGAGACTGGGTTTCCATTGGCCATAGCACTCAGTGGCTCTGGTATTCCGTATATGCAAGGTGATCTTAATTTGCTTGCTTCTGGTAAACAAGAGTTATAACATACAGATGCAAGATTGAATCTGATTTGATTCAATGTTTTCCTTATTCAGCAAGCAAGTGAGCTGGCGGACTAGGGTCCTCGTGGTATCTGATTGGACCCGGAGATTTATTTTCGGGAGAGATTCAAGCCGCATTTGAGGAGGGCCAGCATATTTCTGGCACCAGTAAATTATGAGTGTTTGCATCTGCTTCATATGTAAATTCAGAGAGAAATTCCTTTGTAGGCTGTAGAAAAAATTCCTTGTGATGTGATTCATTCATGGCCAAAACATCGAATTTTACTTACTGCAGTGAATATGTTGTTTCTATCAATTCTTCTGAACGTGTGAAGAAGTGGGATGTTCAAAGCCCGTGTGAGTTTGGAGACATTGCGTTTAACTTCTTGACATGCATGAGATAATTTTCAGAGAATTAAAAACTGGAATTTTGATTATTAACCACAACATCCAGACAATATCATAGACTACAACTTAATTTACAACCCTGTCTCCCTGTCTTGGGCTTTTAGACAAAGCACACGTGTCCTACTTTTTCTGGTCTGACTAAGTCAACCTCGGACCCAAAAGAATAGAGTGCCTTCTTTTACGTGACAATTGCACCTTAGGCTTCGGGCCCTGATTTGAAGTGATAACCCTCACTCACATACCCTTCCATTAGAAATTGTCACCTCAATTTTTGGCAACCAGATCACTGTCTCAATCCAAAATCATATATATTCTGGCATTACACTTTTCTTCCTTTTCTTTTCGAGAAAGAATCAGAATCAGAAACTGGGTTTCACAATGTGGGGACATTCTTTCTATGAAAGTGCCTCGAGGCTCCTTCGTCAACACCCCTCTCTGTCTAAGCTTCTTCTTGTTGTCACAGTCAGGTTTTTCATTTCTCTTTAACATGCATCTTATATGAGCTTTCAGTAGTTTTGGTTTATCTTTTGAACAGTCAGGTTTCTTTTTTTCTTCTCTTTTTTAGGTTTATCGTCGATTTCATTAGCGGTTCTAGTGTTATGTGTTTGTGCTGATTATATATGAACATGCACATATTATGCATGCATATGTATGGTTGATTCATGTCCGTATTGTATATGAATCTCTGCATATCTTAATTCTTCCTTGTCTGACTTGCATTGTATATATTGCAGTGGGGGAGGTCTAGCGGCATTTCATGAAACCACACCAGTCCACACTGTATATGCTGATTCAGTTCAGGAAGACCAAATAGCCAAGAAAAAAAAGGTGGTGGTACTTGGAACTGGTTGGGCTGGAGTAAGTTTCTTGAAAAATTTGAAGAGTTCTAATTATGATGTTGAAGTGGTGTCACCCAAAAATTATTTCTTGTTTACTCCTTTGCTACCAAGTGTTACCTGTGGCACAGTGGAAGCACGCAGCATCGTTGAACCAATTCGATGCATTACTAAGAAGGTTAGTATGCGATAAAAGCCTAATTGGTATGGTATGATTATTGATTGATGGAGATACTTAGACAATAAGGCTTAATTTCTTTTCATTTGATGATGTGGCAGAAAGGTTTAGAAGTTCAATTTAGGGAAGCAGTATGTCATAAAATCGATCCCAAAAATAAGAAAGTTCACTGTCGATCAAGTCAAGACACAAATCTGGGTGGAAAACACGGTGAATTTAGTGTAGATTATGACTACCTGATCATTGCCATGGGAGCTCAATCAAATACATTTAACACCCCTGGTGTGGAGCAATATGCTCATTTCTTGAAGGTATCTTTATTTTTAAATTCTTCCCTTGTTGAAAAGTATGGTATGGAGCAAATGCACATTAATTAAATCTTTTGACTTAAAGCACTCTACTTTCAAAAGATGAAGAAATAAAATTCATTTTTATGTTGTTGGGTTTTAACTTCTAATTTGTAGGGAATAGAAGATGCTATGAAGATCCGTCAGTCTGTGATTAACTGTTTCGAAAGGGCAAGTCTTCCTTGCGTAAGCGAAGAAGAAAGAAAGAACATTTTGCATTTTGTATGTGTTGGTGGTGGTCCAGCTGGTGTGGAATTTGCTGCAGAGCTTCATGACTTCGTTAAAGAGGATTTAGCCAAGTTATACCCTTCAGTTATAGACTGCGTACAAATTACCGTTATTGAGGCAAGCGATCATATTTTGAACATGTGAGGCCACGAATGCTTCTATATTAGGATTTAAATGATGATGGTGGATTAATCTTGGTAAATATGGCAAGTTAATGGTTGCACTTGGTTTGGTCTTACAGGTTTGACAAGAGAATTACTGCATTTGCTGAACAAAAGTTCTCCAGAGATGGCATTGATGTAAAAACAGGTTCAATGGTTGTAAAAGTAACTGATAAGGAACTCTCCACCAAAGAAAGAGCAACAGGCAAAGTTTCACATCTACCTTATGGGATGGTTCTCTGGGCAACTGGTATTGGGCCACGCCCGGAGGTTATTGATTTTATGAAGCAGATTGGTCAGGTTTGTTGCTAATTTGTGCTTATTTCCAATCATATGGAGCTTGACTTTGGGCTTGAAACTTCAATTAATCAACGTTGTATTTGTTTGAGCACAACAGAGTAACAGGCGTGTTTTGGCTACTGATGAATGGCTGAGGGTGGAAGGATGTGATGGTGTATATGCTTTAGGTGATTGTGCAACAATAAATCAACGCAGGGTCATGGTATATATATTTATTGACAAGCTACCTGTGTATTTTATATGCATTATAGAGCACTTGTTGAGCAATCATTCATTAGCTATATGAAACTTTGTTACCATTGCATGGCAATCTGTTGTCAGGAAGATATCGTAGAGATATTCAGAACAGCAGACACGGACAAGTCTGGTACTTTAAACCTTGAGGAATTTCAAGAAATCATGGATGACCTTGTGGAAAGGTATCCTCAGTTGGAACTTCACTTGAAGAGCAAACAGATGAGGAATATTGATGAGTTACTGGAAAAGAGTTGGCAAAATCCGACTGCTGAAGTCGATATTGAAACGTTTAAGTCCGCTCTATCACAAGCAGATTCTCAGATGAAAAATCTTCCTGCAACAGCTCAGGTGAACTTCTTAACAGAAATTCTCAGAACCTCTAACTCAGGCATCCTATCACTTTATTAACTTATCTTTTTTTTCCCCCTTTCCAAATTGTAATATTCTAGGTAGCTGCTCAACAAGGTGCCTACCTTGCCAACTGTTTCAACCGTATGGAGGAGTGTGAGAAGTACCCTGAAGGTCCCCTCAGGTTTAGGGGCGTTGGACGCCACTGTTTTCAACCCTTCAGGTGAAACTTTGTTGCCAATCTCTAGTCAAATATCTTATCTAGCATAGAAACACAAATTTAACATGATATAAGCTGTTATATGTGGTCAATGGTGCAAGACACGCTGATCCATGATCTTAGTATAAATGCTAGAAGATAACTTTTTATATGATTTAACCCAAGGTATAAGCATTTTGGGATGTTTGCTCCTCTGGGAGGAGAACAAACGGCAGCTCATCTTCCAGGAGATTGGGTCTCAATTGGTCACAGCACCCAGTGGCTCTGGTACTCAGTATATGCTAGGTAAATTTATGGTATAGATTCGCTTGAACCGGTCATATTCATATCACCATTGTCTGAACATTCTCCCTATATTTGCAGCAAGTTAGTCAGTTGGCGCACAAGGGTGCTGGTGGTATCTGATTGGGGAAGGCGATTTGTATTCGGGAGAGACTCAAGTCGCCTTTGAGACCAGACGGAAGCCTAAGTCACACTAGAACTCTGTTTCCACCACTTTTGTCTTCCAATATTAGGCGGAGCATTGGTTCCATTTCTTTGTCAGTGTCAAACTTGTACTGCGATTGAGATTATGATGTTTTTGTACTGCATAAATGCAAATGACTCGCTTGTTTGTATTCAGCTAGCGGTTGTCTGTTTTGTTTTTACCCTTTGGGGTTGTACAAGCTTAGTGCCTATAGAAAATCAAGTGGACCAAACATAATATTCATCCCAACAGAGTCTCCTCACTCGGGTTTAATTCTGTTTTGCTTTTCTAATTTCTTTCACAGTTAGATATAAGTAATTTTTTTAAATACAAGCGATAGTTTAAACTAGAGGGGAGGAGGTTTCTCACACACAAACAACTGATGCTATGGGGGGTTCGAACTTGAGATTTCTCGTATGCAAGTCAAGACACTTTTCTACTAAGCTAAGACCCCGTCAACATATTAAAGTAATTTTTACAGCTACCTTACAAGACACAAACATCTTCTATTTTTGGTCAAAGAAGGCAACTATGTTCCCCTAAATTGATCACTTATGGGATCGTCCTAAATTGATACTATGGGAGGTTCTTGTGTTTGAACTCTTATATTCAAAACCCCGCGAGGCCGCGCCTCAGTGCATCGGCTCCCAAGTCCTGTGATCGAAGTCTGGGCAATTCGTCGAACACCTTACCCGCAAATCCGGAAAACCCTCTGAATTTCCACAGCATGCTATCTGCTTCTTCAAGGCGTTTGCGATGCTACATAGCAGCAGCATCAGACCTATGCGCTAGCAATTTCGGCCCCAACTCGGCTCCAAATCGGTACCCGATTCACAAGCGTATGCCATTATCCACCCCACTTGATAAGCCATTGTTTTCCACTATAAGTAGTTTCACCAGCAACTCTCGGGCCTCTTCTTTCTCAGAAGAAGACGCTATAGTGAATCAAATTCTTTCCGATTTAGAAAACGCCTCTCCATTACTCGAATCGTCATACAAAAAACGCGTCTTCCTGAGCTCCAAAGCGTTTAATCGTGTGCTGGTTGCAGCAGCCAGCGAAAGGAACGATCTTTCCCTTGTATCCCAACTTGTTCAAGTTGCAGTCGCATCTCGTCGTCAACCCTTGAACTCGACTTGTTTTCTCACTGTTGCCAAGGCTTTTGCAAAGTCAGATGATTGTGGGGAGTTGCTCAGACTAACAAAGCAAGTCATGGAGATGACCTCTCCCAATATGACCATCATTAACAGGGTTCTCTTTGCCTTTGGTGAATGTGGAAAGATTGATAAAGCGCTTCTGATCTTTGCCCAGATGAAAGCTTTGAATTTTGTACCAGATTTGTACACCCACAACACCATTTTGGAGATCTTGGGTTGTGCAGGTCGCATTGATGACATGCTGGGTCAGTTTGGGTCCATGAAAGAAGCTGGTATTGACCCAGATGTGGTTTCTTACAATGCTGTGTTGAACAATTTGAGGAAGCTTGGGAAATTCGATATTTGCTTGTTCTATTTCAGGGAAATGGGTGAAAATGGAGTTCAGCCAGATTTGCTGACTTATACAGCAATGATTGAGAGCCTGGGCCGATCAGGAAATGTTGATGAGTCACTGAGACTCTTCAGTGAGATGAAGGCGAGGCAGATTCGTCCTTCGGTGTATGTTTACCGGTCACTGATCAGCAACCTGAAGAAGATGGGGAAGGTGGACTTGGCATTGAAGTTGATGGAGGAGATGAATTCATGTGATACAGAGTTTGCTGGTCCAACGGATTTCAAACGAAATAAACGCTTGTAAGTAGTTAGAAGCAGATATTTGTTTTGGTTTTGGACTTTGGAGGTCTCTTGGTATTGCCATTTGATGTAGTTGTATGGTTCTTGAAATCTGCCATTCACTTTCTGTGGTCATTTGCAAAGTGATGCTTATCATTAAGACATTGTTTCACATAGGTAAGGCAGACAATCAGCTCATGCTTCTTGCTCTAGCATATGCTAGGATGTCAAATTATGGTAATGTCAAATGTTGTTGAAAACCCAAAAGAACAGGTTTGTTGTTATTAGCAGACAAGGGAGTGCAATCCAACAAGAAAACATCTCCAAGAGGAAATCTTAAAAAGTTTCATACTGATTACTACTACTCAGATTGTCAAGGCTGAAACAAATACATCTTGCAAGGAAAGCAAGGAAAATAGCTTCATCTATTATTGCACAGCAGAGAAACTACAGACTTGCAAACCCATTGACAGAAATAGAAAGCATACTTACTCCATAACAAGAGTTATGGCTCACCAAAATCAAGCTAAACTTCAGAATAAAAGTTAACCAATTCAGTGGAGGTAAGTTCCTCCATTATTCCACTTATTCTTCCTCAGCAGCTTCTTCTGCAAAACTCAATTCCTGGCAAAACTCCTCCTTGGTGCTAAAGTAGGGCTTCATCCCAACCAATTCAGCTACTCTTTTGGCTGGCCCTGAACCCCTTGGAGTATCATTCCCACATCGGACAGTCCTAATCTTCGGAAGCACATCACCCATCTCAGCAACATTGCAAGGTGACTTATCCTCCTCCTGTACACCTTGGTACACCACTATCTCACTTGGAATCTCCCACCTCTTCTTCACACGGCTCTCCGGCCCTTGGCTCCTTGATGTCTCCCGGCCAATGCCACGTGGCTTTCCTACCAAGGACACCCGCCTCTTGTCACACCTCTTACCATCATCCTTATCATCCTCAGGCCAAGACCTCTTCCGTCCATCACTCACTGCCGAATTACCAATCTGATTGTACCTGCTTGCCACAACCCTCCCAGCCTTGAATGGTGTTTTCTTTGCAGCCACAGACTTCTCACCTCCATCTTTAAAGAGCTTCTTGGGTTCAATTGATGCAAGAACCTTGTCTTCCTTCTTCACAGGCCTTTTCGACCCTCCAACAGTAGTTGCAGCCTGTTTAGGAACTTGAACCTTGGACACAGTTTTACGCGATTTCGGGCTCAAACTCAAACTCTTGCCCCTCTCTTTTGTAACCCTCAATTCATCAATGTCCTGAAGCTTCCAAAAGCAAGATTTCCGGCGACTCTGTGTTGCCTGAACAGGGGTTATTTCAAGCTTACTCGGCCTCCGAAATCCGGCTCCAGCTATAATCTCCGAGGGTCCCAGACTCATTCCTCTCCTATTACTCTTTGGTGTCGCTCTTAACATTAAAGACTCGATCTTTTTTAGCCCCTCTAAATTCTTAACACTCTGTTTCGGCTCCATGAACTTCGCCGCCACAACCCTTCCACGCTTTTCTACTGTCTTCTCGTTCCTCTCAGCCTTTTCGAGTTTAAGCGCTTCGAGCCTCGAAGACAATCGACTTATCTCCTTCTCAATTGCTTCAATCTCCGCATCAATCTTCCCCTCATCTCGAACTTTCTCTTCTCTTTCTTCAACCTCCTCAAGACCCTTTTTCTTTGCGACCACCGAGAATGGCTCAATATTAGTATTTGTGTTCAGCGGCTTAAAGGGTACTGAAGATTTGACGCAAGCAGGGGTTTTCAGAATCGCGGGGCTCAGATTCTCTTTGCTGCAATCGGATTCAAACGACTCGGAAGAACGATTCAGCAAGAGGGGTTGTAGTAGATCAGACCAAGAAGCTTTGATGGCGGAGGAGCCTTCAGAGTCTTCGTTGTCGAAGGCGGCGTTGTTCCACACCTGAAGGTCCTGTGCGTTAATGGCATCTGGGTATTGAAAAACACTCATTTTCACTCACTGGGTACCAACAATTTTAGACAAAGATAATCGACGATGGGTTGGTTCTTTACCTTGGTTTCTGTATTGTATGTATATGTACTGATTCTCTATGATTCTTGGATGAGAGAGAGATAGAGAGAGGGGGAGATCTTGATTTAGAAGAAATTCTTGTATTTTGAGATTTTTGACCGTTGGGAAGAAATTAAGACGTTGGGGTCATTTTGAGGCTCCGTGTAATCGTAGCCGCTGGATGCTAAACGGCTCCTATAGACGCTCCGATTTGATTTAAAGTTTTCTTTTTCGTTATTTTTGGACAGATTTGTTTTTTGACCTTATTTAAGTAAATTTAGAAGCATTGTACATGTTTTATATTGTCAAGTAGGTAGGAGAATATACGTTTTGGCTACATTTTGCAAATTGTTTACAATTTCATGAACTTCGTAACTTTTCCAAAGAAAAAAATAAAATAACATAAAAAGATAAAAAATAATAATTTTTGATTGAAAATACGAGTTTTTTGTTTATGTTTTTGTTGTTGGTTGAACTAGTATACATGAAACTCTGGGTACAGCTCATGAGTTGTGACCCAATAAATTTACAGAAAACAAAAACCATGATAAGAGTAAAAACATTAGTTGAAAGACTAATAGAATTTGTAGCTCAAGTGAATAAAAGCGTTTTCCTGCCTAAGAGATCCTGTGTTCTAACTTCTAATACTCTCCAACCCGACCCTCAGCCCATTCCATTCTCTTACTATAGAAAAGCTCCTCTATTATATGACAAATGTGGATTAAAAATCATAGAAGAGTTTTCAGAATTAAAAAAAAATCAATTTCTAGAACCAAAAAAAATAAAATAAAACTGAGCATTGCAGACGTGGCAGAGTGTGAAGCATGAGATTGTCTTCGACGGCCAGGATTAAAAGCCTGGAATAATGAGGCACCAATCCAGTCAGGCAGCGGATCCAGGTAGACACTAGACCGGTCTGAGCAGAGTCCCTGGTGCTCTGGAACTCGAACTCTTGGCTACTTTCGGCTTCTTCAAGTGGGTTGGGGGGTATTTGGATATGCTGGACAGAATTTCGAATTAAGTTCCTGGAATTGAATTCGAAGATGGATTCAGGGAGGCAGGTGTTCACCGTGGATCTTCTAGAAAGATATGCTGCCAAGGGGCGCGGAGTTATCACCTGTATGGCTGCCGGAAACGACGTCATTTTATTGGGAACCAGTAAAGGTTGGATCATTCGACACGATTTTGGCCTCGGCGATTCATATGGTGCGTTATTCTTGTCTATCAATTTTCTGGCATTCAATTCCTTGAAGATTTACACACACCATGTGATGAGAAAATGGAAATTCAATTTCATTATTTTTTTTTTTTTTTTTTTTTTTTTTTTTTTTTTTGTTGCTGATGAATCTTGCTGAAAAGTTAATCTTTGAACTGTCATGGATTTCGAATATGAGCTTATGCCAATGTGATGAGATAAAGCTTTTCCGAGCTGACTTTTGAGCTTTGTGCTTTGTTTTTCCAACTAGATATGAATGCTTAGGAACAGTTTAGTTCGATATTTATACTGATTCTAAGATTGCACAGAGGAAAATGTTTCGCTTTAGTTACTGAATTCTTTGTGTCAAGCTCAGTCGAGCTAGGTGGGTATTTAAAACTCAATAAAGCCCCTTCTTTGATTGGGTTGACTTGATTAATTTTGCATTCTATTCTATGTAAGATCAAGCATTGCTTGATGGTACCTGTTCTTTTGAGCTATAGATATTGATCTCTCGGCGGGTCGTCCTGGGGAGCAATCCATCCATAGAGTTTTTGTTGATCCTGGAGGGAGCCACTGTATTGCCACTGTTGTTGGTAGTGGGGGTGCTGATACGTTCTATACTCATGCAAAATGGACCAAGCCTCGTATTTTAACCAAGCTCAAGGGTCTTGTTGTAAATGCCGTCGCCTGGAACAGACAACAGATAACAGAAGGTAATTTATCAGTCCATTGCCTATTTTTCTCCATTGCATTTGGATGGAGTTATTGTACATATTAAGTCATTGAGCTATTGCTTGGGATTTTTTTTCAATAACAGCTTCGACAAAGGAAGTCATTCTCGGTACAGACAATGGCCAACTTCATGAAATGGCTGTGGATGAGAAGGATAAGAAGGAGAAATACGTGAAGTTTCTTTTTGAACTATTAGAACTTCCAGAGGCCTTTATGAGTTTGCAGGTAATCTTTGTTCACCTTTTCTTATGGGAAATTAATTCTGACAGAGTTGCACCAATTTGTAACTCTATGCATCATCATCTTTATCTCATTCTTTGTGTGCAGATGGAAACTGGGACCATTCTCAATGGAACTAGATACTATATAATGGCTGTAACTCCTACACGACTCTATTCTTTTACTGGTATTGGATCGCTGGAAGTAAGTTTGGCTCTAACACCTATTCTTGTGTTGGATTTATTGAAATTGGGTAACATTGGCATAGTGAAATTGTCAATTATGTTCATGGTTTCAATTTTCAAAAACATACGTGCACGGTTCCAAAAATTTCTACTTTAGTGGGAGTGAGCTACGATTTACATTAGATGGCGACAATCATGCACTGGTTGGAGGTTGTACCATAGTTCTGGGTTCAACTATTTGCAACAAAAATCAGCATAAAAGATGTAAGATTTTTATTTGAAAAAAAAATTAATAATAATAACATTTGTATTAAAGTAAGGACATAAATATGTAGTAGCTAGCCAAATGGTGTTTGGAGATGGCGACGTAGAGTTGCATGCTGTTGATTTTATACTAAGGAAAGTTAGTACACGGGTGATCTAAGGGTTTCACTGTTTCACAGGTCTATTACCCTGTTGTATTCTTATGCCTAGAACAGACGGTCATGATAAATTTACATTGCTTTTTCTCCTGTTATATGGTGTTAATCATTTCCAGTGCACAACATATTTGTTTGTCTTACAGTCACCTGTTTTTCCTGATTCTTACTTGTTCTGCATTTCTAGACCGTTTTTGCTAGTTACTTGGATCATGTGGTGCATTTCATGGAACTTCCTGGTGAAATACCTAACAGGCAAGTGTTTGTGTTGACACTAATAAAGTTATTTGCAAGATGAGATACAAAAATTTCTTACAATTTTTTTTCTTTGAATTATTGTCCATTAAAATAAAAAAGAAAAAAAGATCACTTTATGATTTTCAAGAATTTGTGATGTACTGTTTCCTGTCGTTCTTATTGACATTTTTCAGTGAACTGCATTTCTATATCAAGCAAAGGAGAGCGGTACATTTTGCATGGCTTTCTGGTGCTGGTATCTATCATGGTGGTTTAAATTTTGGGGCACAACATAGGTACATGACATTCTTTTCTTCCTTGTCTAATGGTACCGTCTGTCTAAATTCTGATCATTCTGGCTACTGCGTAGTTTTGTGGTTCGCTTGCTTTCCTTGACATATCTAATGATAGTCCACATGAAAACCTTCTCATAGTATGGATTTTTGGAAATCTTTTGGGCAGTTCTCCTAATGGAGATGAAAATTTTGTGGAGAACAAGGCTCTTTTGAACTATTCAAGTTTGAGTGAGGGTGCTGAATTGGTGAAACCCAGTTCTATGACAGTTTCAGAATTTCATTTCTTGCTTCTTATCGGGAATAAGGTTAAGGTATGCATATATTAATTCTCTGAATGACTTTTTTCTTGTGATCAGTACTGTTATCTCTGTGCTCGTACTGGGTATCATGTTCTGAACTACTGCTGGTGCTAAACATTAGGTTAAATGAAAAAACCTATATGCTGTGCCCTAGAAGGTGGTTTTTTAGTGTTCACATAAAACAGCCTAAATACTGCACTTGTCCTCTCCTTTTAGCTTCCAGACTTGTTTTATGAGTGTAAATGTTTTGAAGGTTGTAAACAGAATAAGTGAGCAAATTATTGAGGAACTTCAGTTTGATCAAACACCCGAGTCAGTTTCAAGGGGTGTCATTGGATTGTGCAGTGATGCCACTGCTGGGTTGTTCTATGCATATGATCAAAACTCTGTATTTCAGGTTTGCTTCTTTTTATGACTAAATATTTTCTGGATTTAATTAAGTTTGCATCAGACAGTAAAATTTTCCGTACTGCTGGATTTGAGAACATAATGTAGGTGTCTGTTAATGATGAAGGCCGAGACATGTGGAAAGTCTACCTGGACATGAAAGAGTATGCTGCTGCTCTGGCAAATTGTCGTGACCCACTTCAACGGGACCAAGTATATTTGGTGCAGGTGGTATCTAACTGATGGTTACACTTATTGGCAATGATTGTAATCGTAATTTATTCTCACAAGTTATAGAACTTAATAAATAAATAAATAATTATGAACCTCACCGCCTCACCGCCTCACAGTGTTATGTATTTATTTTCTGAATCTTGTATTTACCTGGGTAGTCAGTAACAAAGTAATTCGATTTGCAGGCTGAAGCTGCACTTGCCTCCAAGGATTATCTTAGAGCAGCATCTTTCTATGCAAAGGTGAATTCTCTATTTCCTTGATCTCTCTTTTTTCAATAATTTTATTACAATAATGCCTATAGATGCAGCAGGACGTTTGTTGTTTCTTGATCTCTTTTTTTCTTTCTTTCTAATCTAATTGTCTTATAATTGTGCAGTCACCCTGATGACATGTAGGAAATTCCACTTATGCTTCACTCATTGAACTTACTATTGTCTGTTTAACTATGAAAGCTGCTCCAAAAAAAAAGACCAAAACAAAAAAAAAAGCTATAAAGTACCACATATTTGTACAGTCCTCGTATGTCTTCTCATATTCTAAGGCAATACCTAAGAAATTGCCAATTAGTATCTTTTCAATGAACAACTATATTATTAACCATTAGTAACATTCAATGTGTGTCCCTTTCCATTGTACCACACTCTGATTATTCAGATCTCATATTTGACGGATTCTGAGAATTAGCCAAGATCTTTTTTACGAATAAGTACACTAGTAACCATTAGTAAAATGAAAACATGTTGTCCCTTCTGCAAACATAGCAACTCTGTACAAATGAACCAACACACCTGTCTCGCTAGTGTAATATGATGCCCCCATGTTATTCTCCTGCATTCATCATTTAATTTGTTTAACTGAGATTTAAATATGGTTCTTCAATTTGGACTTGTGTTAAACATATAACCTCACTGTAAAAAGCACAATGAATCCTTCCCCTGCCCTGCTCTGTTAATATGTTGTTTTATTTATATTTTATGGCTGAGAACAAGATACTTCATAAACTTTCCCTGTCTATATTCTCTTTATCTTTTCTTGATCTCTGGTTCTCAAGGTCCTCTTATTCCAACTTAGGAACTATTTGAACTGGTTACAGCTCGTTTGTTAAATGATAGGATTGTCTTGCAGATTAATTATATATTATCATTCGAGGAGATCACTCTGAAGTTCATCACTGTAAATGAACAGGTACTTGCAAAATTATTCTTCGCATCTAGTGTGTGTTTTGATTTGGTATTGAACTCATACATTTATGGGCTTTTTTATTTCACTTTGCATGTTTGCAGGATGCTTTGAGGACCTTTCTATTGCGGAAACTTGATAGCCTTGCGAAGGATGACAAATGCCAAATAACAATGATTTCAACATGGGCAACTGAATTGTACTTGGATAAGGTGTTGCTTCTTTCTTTGCTTAGCTCTTGGATAAAGAACTACCTTTCCTTTTCTTTCCTGTCTTATTTTAGATAACTTTGTAAAAGCTGCATACTTGTCTTTTTAACACATCCAAAGGCAAGATGGAGATAGATTAAAGATGATGCATCCCACATTAGATGAACTTTGAGACCATCTTTCTTTTGACTTCTCCCACTTCATTATCTATGTACAATTTAAATAGAATTATGAAGATGTTGAAACTTTCCCTCAAAATTTACGAAGCAGGTATTTATATGTTGTTTTCTATTTTAGATAAATCGGCTACTATTGGAAGATGACACTGCGTTAGATAATCGTAATTCAGAGTATCACTTGATCATGAAAGAATTTCGTGCATTTCTTAGTGACTGCAAGGATGTATTGGATGAGGCAACTACCATGAGACTTTTAGAAAGGTAATTGTTACAGAATCGGCTCTGAATTGTTTACCTTCTGACCATTCTTTTCAAATTATTATATGGCTGTGGAATCTCATATTATTTATCATGTTGTATTTGATGTCATCTACAATGAGATTATTGTGAAACAAGAATGTACCATAAGGGACTTGGGCCAAGTTATCTTTGTGGGTCTTTCTCTTTAGATTTTATTCCAGTTGAAAGATCACTATAACAAAGGATCCTCTGGCTACATCTTGCAGTTATGGTCGAGTTGAAGAGTTGGTGTTTTTCGCTAGTCTGAAGGAACTGCATGAAATTGTAGTTCACCATTATATTCAGGTGCTTTCGTGCTTACCATTTTTTTTTTGGGTTTCAGATTGTTATTATCACCTCTTAGTACTTCTATTTAAAAAAAATGTCCTTCTAGTCATGAATGATTTACTTTGACTGAATGCATATTAGCAAGGGGAGGCAAAGAAAGCATTGGAGGTGCTTCAAAAACCTTCTGTCCCTATAGATCTTCAGGTATAGGTCATGTTCCCTAACAGGTTCCACATGTTCTCAAGTTTTTATGTATTAATATTGTTATACATGCCTTTTATTTTATTGAATTATGAAATTCTTCACTTGCAGTACAAGTTTGCCCCGGACCTCATCATGCTAGATGCATATGAAGCTGTAGAGTCATGGATGGCAACAAACAACCTCAACCCAAGAAAACTCATTCCTGCAATGATGCGTTATTCAAGTGAACCACATGCAAGGTATTATCTCATGAATATCCTTGACTAGAAATTGCAATTATGATATAAAGATCTGGCTAATTCTCTTTGGATACCGATTCCTTTCCCTTGAAGCACATAAAAACTTGTAATTTTTTTAAAATAAATAATTGCATAAATCCACTACACTTTTCTTTGTTGGTTTTAGCCATAAAACTTGAAATTTCTAGTATACCCCTAATAATTGCATATATCCACTATACCCTCTGTATGTTCATCTTGAGTAGTTGGGATTATGTATTGCAATACCTTGTTTTTATCCATGTACCCCTCCTCTCATATGACATGCACAATTCTTTTAAGCAGATACAAATTTTGTCTCCCATTGTGTATTTTATACTTTGGTCACTGAAGCAACATCTCTTTCATTGTCAGGCACAAACTTCTAGTTGATACTGAATTAGTAATTAACAGTTTCCATAAAACTTGGGATTTCTATTCCTGATTGTTGGTTGATGACGCATATGGTTTTACTCTTCTTTCTTATTGTTATTTATTGCTTTGTATATCCAATTCAGAAATGAAACACACGAAGTCATCAAATATTTGGAATACTGTGTTCATCGTTTGCATAACGAGGATCCTGGAGTTCACAACTTGCTATTATCGCTATATGCCAAGCAGGTTGGATTTCTTGATTAACAATTTTCAAATGATTTTAAATATGATCATGGTTTAGTGGTTTTGATAGATACATACATAATGTATAGATATATGTATATATAATTGTCTGTATGTGGATAGATAATATATTCCTACATGAAAACCTGATGCCTCTTTTTTCCTAACTAACTTCAAGAGGAAAAGTTAATTCAACTTTAAAATCTGAACACAGATAAAGGGAAAAAATTGATTTATTTGTCACTTATAAACTTTGTAATTCGTAATTTTCAGAAAAATTAATTCAAATTTGGTTGAGTTTTTAAAAGTGAATTATAGCCATATCTCTTGTTTTTCCCTCGGTTTTATTTTAGATGCAATTATATATGCAGAATTTCTTTGGGTTTATATATTTTTCATCCCTCTCCACTATATGTATGAATGTATTTCATTGCTTTCATAATAATTTACAGGAAGATGACAGTGCACTTTTACGTTTCCTACAATTCAAGTTTGGAAAAGGACGGGAAAATGGCCCAGAGTTCTTCTATGATCCCAAGTATGCTTTACGCCTTTGCCTCAAGGAAAAGCGAATGCGTGCCTGTGTTCATATATACAGTATGATGTCCATGCATGAAGAAGCAGTTGCTCTTGCCCTACAGGTTATAATTTGAGGCTAATTTTTGTGATTCAAATATTGTTGCCCCAATCTATATATCGTTTTACTTGTAGGTGAAGGATAAAGATCATTGCTTCAATCTTAGTACATCATATTCTCGTTATTTGTATTGCAATGCCCTTTTTTGATTTATTTATGTATCAGAACTATCTTTGTTTAGAACATATGCTTCTTGTGGGATAATTAAGATCAAGGTTATCTGTTTGTTGATGTGGTTATGAATTCTAGTTATCTTGTTTCTCCAACTCAGAGGAATAGAAACAATCACCCCCGGCTAATATTCTCTTCTTCAGTGGAACCTAGCCAAATCTAATTGTTATGTTTTTGCTCCAGTATGTTGAAATGGCTTTTATCCTATTGTTACATAAGTTGTCCTTTTGGCGGCTTAGGTTGATCCTGAGCTTGCTATGGCTGAAGCTGACAAGGTTGAAGACGATGAGGACTTGAGAAAGAAGCTTTGGCTCATGGTTGCGAAGCATGTTATAGAACAGGAAAAGGGAGCTAAAAGGGAGAACATACGAAAGGCAATAGCATTTCTTAAAGAAACTGATGGCCTTTTAAAGATAGAGGATATATTACCATTCTTTCCAGATTTTGCCCTGATTGATGACTTCAAGGTAGGATTGCTGTAACCTTCTGCATTGTCATGCTAGGGCTTATTATGATTCAAGTCTTTGTCGGCTTACAAGTTTTTCTTCTTCTTTTCTTCCAAAAGTGTTTTACTGCCTTTGTTGTTGGCCACCTTATATGATTTCTACTTTCTTTATTTGATTTTCTCTGTCTTTATTTAAGAGTTAAATCGTGAATTTATTTGCATGCATGAGAAAACATGTTTTTGTGAGGAGAAGACTACCTTTTTTTCGGGTCAAAGACTCTACCAATTAATTTTGTAGTTGTTTGATCCTCCCAGTATATAAGATGTCTATTATAAAGTGGCTTTCAGAATATTTACTTGTATGATGCTGTTGGAACTATAAATTTTCACTCCCGTTGTATTTGAATTGCATCTATATCTATGTAGGAGGCAATTTGCTCATCATTAGAGGATTACAACAATCAAATCGAACTACTGAAGCAGGAGATGAATGATGCGACACATGGTGCAGATAACATTAGAAACGACATTAGTGCACTGGCTCAGAGATATGCTGTGATTGATCGTGATGAAGAATGTGGGGTATTGCTCGTGCTGATGTTATAGTTTCTTAATCAGATTGATTTTTTGATTAAGATACAGCTTATTTTGCAATCACACTCCCATAGAGATTTTTGTGCATGCCTCTTGGCTTATCTATGAATACTGAACTCACCCCACCCACCACTCCAACAAAGAAAAGAAATACGGAAACACACACACATGCACATGCACAGTTCTCCTGGTGTGAGCTAGGAAACAAGTTTTTTCTTCTTCTTTCATCCATTAAAGAGTTGAGTGACTGCATGGTATTGGGTCATAATGCAATCTCTTTAAGTTGGGTTGGCTCATACTTGTTTTCTTTTTCTCAATATCTAAGATATTTTAGGCCAAAAAATAATCTGAGATAGTATTCTTCTTCTTCTATCAGGTTTGTCAGCGTAAGATTTTAACTGTGCGTAGGGAGTATCAGTTGGCTAGGGGCTATACATCAGTAGGCCAAATGGCCCCATTTTATGTCTTTCCATGTGGACATGCCTTCCATGCGGAATGCCTGATTGCCCATGTCACACGTAGTACAAATGAATCTCAAGTAAGTTGAAGTTTTGTCTTCTGTATTATTTCTTTGTTTTTTATTCTCATTGGTTGCATCAAGTGGAAAGCAGTAACTGAGGTATCATTCTTCTGGTTTGTGTCTCAGTTGCCATGTCAAAAGATTGTTCAGTATTTGTCATACTAATCCCATCTTTTAGATTTAAACGATCACCTGATAGTTTGAAAAGGCACTAACAGTGTTATTACCAAAATTTATTAAAAAGATTGAATAGAATGTTAAGATGTTTCATGGCTGATAACAGTGAAATGAATAATCATTATTCTAGAAGACTTTTGTATCATAAACAGGATTCAATATAAATGACCCTTGGGATAATGGAGATGATAGGTAAAGAAACCTTTAAATACATGTTGTCGCAGTAGTCTTGACTGGTTCAGAGATTGCAGGACAGAGTGCATAATCCATAAGCCTACATATTTGTACAGCTTAACATTTGAATTTTGTTATTTATGTAATTTATAGCATGAACGATAGACAATTCCAGTGACAGGATCTTTCTACTTGTCTCTTTTTTGAATCGTATTGCAGGCAGAGTATATACTGGATCTGCAGAAGCAGCTTACTCTACTTGACGGGGAAGCTAGGAAGGATGCAAATGGTAGCCTAACTGAGGAAACGATAACAAGCATGGCGCCTGTAGATAAGGTCTGCATTTTGATCTTATTTGGCCCTATCTTCTTTTCCTTTACATTTTATCTTATTTTGATCTATTTTCTGTTTCATGGCTGGTAAATGAGTCTATATGATTATTAGCCAGTTTCAATAAGATTTTAGTTTATCTACCATCCTAAAATTGAAAAGATTTCAAAGTTAAATTACAGGTATTTGGTGATGACTTACATGCACCTTAAATTCTATATAGTAAACTAATCCAAGTACTTTATGTTAAAAATGACGCAGCTCCGATCACAGTTGGATGATGCCGTCGCCAGCGAATGCCCATTTTGTGGGGACTTAATGATCCGTGAGATCTCTCTGCCTTTCATCCTGCCAGAGGAGCAACAGCAGAATAATTCATGGGAGATAAATTCACGTAATCTTGGAAACCAGAGGAGCCTGTCTTTAAGTTTATGATCATATTTCTCTGCGTCTGCGTTTGGGGTGTGCATGTGAGTTGTGTTCCTACAGAGATGTGTCCTTTGGGTGTTGTGAAGTTTTGGCATCATCTTCTTTTTTATATTTAATGGGCGTCGTTAGGGTTGTTAACAATGCCCTTGTTTCTTGTAGCATTTATTTGGTGCCACTGCCATTATATGTAATTACAAAAATGGTTTGTATTGCCAAATAAACTAAATAGTTGTGTAAAAAACTTGCGTAGGTGTAGCATTTTCTTTTTTTAATTAATTATATTCTCCATATGAGAATAATTTCCGTCTAAATTTACACCCAAGAAACCAAGAAGATGATTTGAGAGCACTGTAGTGTAGTAAATTATAATATTCCGTACTCAAAATAACATAACATAAATCAAGATTCAACAACAAAGTCCTTTTTACCAACGTTGGTAAAAAAGCAACTATAAAAAAAAATGTAAAAACAAAACAAACTGAAACTTGTAAGAACACTAATGCCTCTCTTTTTTGTTGTGCTCTTTCTTTATTCATGAATTTATTATCTCGGTTCGAACTCGAATTCTCTCCTTGAGGCTGCTGCAAGCTTATTTTGCTGTCCCAACAATACAAAGCCATTGACCCACAAAGATGCTGTTGCAATTGATGTTAGGATTGATTGCAAAGAACTCAGCGTTCAGTTTGAACTTCTGCATGATCCCATTGCAAGTATCACCAGCTTCTACCCCATAAACTTTTGGCATCTTGGAGTGGCTTTCACATGAAACTGCACCATTAAAAATTCAAAAGAAAATTCGAACACAAAAGGGAATATAAAAGAAGACCAAAGATTGATTATCAGCTATAACTAGATAATTAAAATTCTAATCTTGCAAAACTTACTGCCTAGTTGTTTGCCCTCAGCAAAGGAGATGATGACGGAAAGGCAAAGCACAAGAACCAAATTAAGGGACATGGTAAGTTTGTTTTTAGACATAATCACAGCCATTATTGCTTTAAGTATATGTCATTACTTGTAAGTTTTTAGTAAGAACTCTGTTTAGTGTTTAGGGGATGAGATTACTCTTTATATTTTCTGTATATTCTCCTATCTGAGTTTTTGCTCTTTCCGGAATGTTCTGTTTATTTTTGGTTGTCATCCGTGGATTCCTTCAAAAATGTCCTGAGCTCGTCACTTTAGCTGATAAGGGAAATGGGTTGCTTGCTTGCTTGTCTTTTAGCCTGTATATGTATCTTGTAGGGACTCCTGACTTCAGTTGCATGAATTCCAAAACTTGTGCTAAAAAACACAACTTGTGTGAGCAAAAGCGCATAATTTTAGTTTCGTAGCCTTGAATTATCTTGATAATTGATATGAGATCGTTTGATGGTTTGAAGTAATTGCTGCAACTGTTGCAAAACCCCTCTACAGATGAAAATATAAGCTCAAGTAGTCTAGCCGTCCGGCTATACTATTTAAATACATTATATTTAAAAGGTGCACTTGTAAAACAGTATCGCCGTGCGGCTGTACTGATTTTAAAAAACATTATAAAACTCAGTATAGCCGAGCGCCTGTAATATTTTTATTTTTATTTTAAAAAAGGACCCTCCAAAGATTAGAAGCCACGTGTCACAACCATATAGCCGTCCGGCTATACTATTTAAAAAAACAAATCATAGTATAGCCGCACGGCTATACATGTTTGAAAAGTGCACGTGTAAAATAGTATAGCCGTCCGACGATACTATTTTTATTTATAAATTTTTTTAAAAGGACACTCCATAGATTACACGCCACATGTTAAAAAAAGTACAGCTGTCCGACTATACGATTTTTCAAAATAAAAATAAAAAAATTGTAGTATAGCCGACGGCTATCCTATGTAAATACATTATATTCAACGTGTAAAATAGTATAGCCGTGCGGCCATACGGGTTTTAAAACACAAATTGAAAACAGAGTATAGCCGCCCGGCTGTACGATTTTTATTTATTTTTTAAAAGGTCCCTGCAGAGATCAGACGCCACGTGAAAAAAAGGTATAGCCATCCGGCTATACGATTTCTCAAAAAAAAATACAAATCGTAGATGGCTTGTGTTAGATCTCTCATTATTACATTTAGTGAGGTTCTAAACAGACCTCACAAAAATGCACAATTGTTGTTAAACCAAATCATCACTTTGCTGCTTGTGCAAAATGAGCCTGGATTCTTGGGAAGAACAGAATGCCCAAAGAGAAATAGAGAGAAACTTAAGTCCATTTAAATGGAGCTGGTTAATTTTTTCAGATACAACCTATTACATTCAAAACCTATTACATTCATCCTTTTTCTTTTGTCAAAACCTATTACATTGATCGCATAACCTACTAAGCTATCATATGAAGTTTTTTTTTATTTACCCTTTTTGGTCTAACCATAGAAAGTTAGGAACTTCGGTCTACAGCCCTAAGTCTAAACCCTAACCCTAATCATCATCTTCAATTGGCAACTTCACATCGCCATCAGCCTCTTCTTCACCCTCACAAGCTATGCAATACAACACAGTGACTGCCACCGTGTGCCACAGAAGCAAGAATGAAGCAAGGAGGCCCAATGCCCAACTCCGCAGTAAACTAGCTGACCCCTCCGACTTCATCCACAAAATCCCCAACCCCCAAGTGGCAAACACATAAAACCCCATTAAACACCACACCACTCTTTTCAGCCCCCTTTGTCTTACCAGCCCGCTGCTCCTCTCTAGGGCATCCTGACCCAATTTCGACTCTGCCACCACCACGGCCGGAGCTAGGCTCCACATCAAGTCACGGTTCTGTAAGACCATCAGAAAAAACAAACCCAAGAACGCAGTGAAATAGGGGCCAATAACAGGGACCATCAAATCCAGCAACAGCCGGAACAGTGAGGAGGAAGACGCAATCTGCATCAGGGAAAGCACGCGTGTGAACACCAGAGGAAGAACCCAAGACATGCCGGAGTTCACAGCGGCGGGTAGGCCATGGAGCCCGCGAAGCGCGCTGTTGGTGGCGGATCCCACAACGCAGAGATAGGGGATGATGTCTAAAGCCAGGAAGACGACCAAACCAAAAATGGCGGATTGGGTATTTTGAGGCTGAGAAGTAGTAGGAGGAGGAGGAGGAGGAGTTGTGAGAAATAGTATCTGGCGGACTGGTTTGGCGACGGCTTTAAGCAAAGCTGGGTAGAAAACTGTGGAGAGCTTGAAAGCGTGGGGAACGAGCAACAAGAAGAAGTGGACTGAGCAATGAGAGATCATTAGGCTCAGTGATTTGAGAAGCACGGTGGACAAGCTCACCGATTGGGTTGCCATGGCGGCTAGGGTTTGGAAAAGCGGCGCAGAAAAATTGGGGACGACAAAGCGTGTAGTTTTTACTGTTTTACTGGACTAAAATACTATTTATAGACATAGGTCAAAGTTTACTTGGTGGCTGGCTATTTCTTTCTAGGGCTTTCCTTTTACTTTTTACATCCCCATTTTCTTTCCCTTGTTTTTGACCGTTGATTTTTCTTGTTGGTATTTTTGACCGTTGATTCTCCTTGAAAATAATGGAATAATAATGCATGTGTAAAAATCACTTGCCAACATTTTACTTAAATGGGAGTGTTAAAAACACTTGGCAACATTTCTTACCATGACGGGATTTTGGGCTGCTGCTCTGCTCTGGGATTGCATTGAACCAAGCATTAAATAAGCATCGCCTTTTCAAATGTAAAAACTTTCTAACAAGACGCTCATATCATTAATTACCCATTTCAAGATGGTTAATATGTATGCTTAAGCAAAATTGGTAAATCCTTAAATCATATCTTGTTAAAATTTGTGCTCCCTCCAATCTCTCTACAAGTCACACACCTCTCCAACGACATCTCGTATAAACTCCTTCGAAACCCTCCAAAGGCCCTCTCAATTTTTGTCAAAACATGTTTCTTCTATTTTACTTCCAACAGATGTGGCACTACGGATTAGTATTTAAGTAGATTCCTTGCTTCTTCATCTCGATTATAGCATTACTGCAGGATGCGTTTTATGCCAAGTTTCGGGTATTCTTAGATTAAACTAGGCTTGGTGGTTTGTGGTTCGTGTTTTCCAACATCCTTGCTCGAGTACCGCTGCATCAATGCTCCAGGGTTTTGGTGCTTGGTAATGGTCTGCCTTTCACTTATATTTATCATGCTTGTTCCGAAATCACCGATTGTGCCAAAGAAACAAGGCAGGCAACTTGAAATTGCGATTTTGAATGAAGAAATTATATTGTTGAGCTCAACCTACACATTTTCCAACTTGAACAAAACGAAACACCGAGTTACGTGACCACGGTGCTTTAAAACATATCTATTGATGAGTGCACCAAATTTCTGTCCTCACAGAGAATGCACACACCCAAAGAACGGTACTTGCTATTAATAACTATTTTGATGTACAATCCGTGTTTATATAAGTAGTCTCTTATTCTTCTGAGTCACCGAACACAGTGAGTTGCAGAGCCAGAACAGGGGCTCTGTTCATTGAAAGATAACAAATTGCTTCAGCCATGTAGACTAATATTGCATTAAACACTGATCAATTACTGGAGGAGGCGTTTGGAGAACAGCAAAGTTCATCCTCTTTATTCCTACAATTAATTATATATATTTCCTCAATCGAACATGATCAATTTTTTGCAACTTGCAGCTCAGTTCACAGTGCCTTGAGTACAAAGCCATTGACCCACAAAGAAGCTGTCGCAATTGATATTAGGGTTGATAGAGAGGAAGAAATCAGAACTCAAATTGAACTTTTCAATAACAGAACCACATGTATCACCCTCCTCTGCACCGTAAACTGAATCGCAATTGATATTAGGGTTGCTAGTTTCTTCCTTTCCAAATCCAACTGCACCAAACATTAACGCATGTATTAAATATGAACAACTAAGAAATAATTTTAAAGGAAAATAAGGAATTAAGTTGGGAAGAATTCTTACTGCCAAGTTGTCTACTCTCAGCCATGGAAACCATTAGAAGAAGAGAGAGCAGTAAAATCAAGTTCATGATTGCCACTTTGCTGCTATTCTTTGCCATTTGCACTTGTTTCTCTGAGTATATGTAATACAGTAAAAACTCTGTTTCTTTGGGTTGTGCTTTTCTCTATATATTTATAGAGGAAAGCCCACAAAAAGAAACCAAGGTTGTGATAGGAGCTTGGAACATTGTAACTTTGATTCCCTTGGTTCAAGAGGGCCGGCTTCTGCAGGTTTTAATTATAATTACTAGATTTGTTTGCAATGAGATTTAGAGGCTAATTTTCTATCGCTCAGTATATGTGAGGAACAATGTGGCCGGTTCACAAAACTTAAATATATTAAGCACTAGACACTGCAGGCCGTAGTATCAACTTGTACGTCTTTGTATAGTATCAAAGTATGGAGTGACACACTTGATAAAATTGCATGATATCCTTTATGTCATTTATGTGGCATGCCTAAATTTGTAAGAAATTGTTAATATGATATTGACTATCCACATTTTGCGTGTGATAGTATGCTATAAATATAGCTTCGTGTATTATTTCACCAGTCTGTTTTGTTTAGTTTATGTATGGACTTAATATAGTTGAATCATGAGATATTGGAAGCAATTAAATAAAGGGAGCTTTAGTTTTCACACACACAATATAGTTTACTATTTAGGTAAATAGGAATTCAATTTCAGCATTAGGAAAGCCAAATGCCAAAATATAGTACCTATTTTTACCATTATATAATTAAAGAACATCAAAATTACAAAATATGCCATTATTTTCAAATTTCAAGACTTAATTTTAAACCAAAACTTATAGCTGTATATGGATCAGTAAAACGACATCAAAACAACAAAAACTAAACCCGAAACGACATCTACTCAAATTGAACGCTAACCCATTTGCATGACCATTCGCCTTCACCTCGAGAAATTGCCTTTCCACAGTTTCCTTCACACTATTCCCAAAAATCTCAGAGACGATCGTTCCATGCTAAACCATTCGCATCAACAACGACCACCAACGACGGCGACCACCAACGACGACCACCAAACCATCGAAGCCTTTTCTCACTCTCTCGAAAAAAAAGGTAAGAAAATCAACGCTCTAACACAAATTTGCCTTCGTTTTCAGGGATTAAGGATTCTAGAGATTTTAGCTATTGTTCATTATGCATGCCCCCTTTGGAAAAATGGATGACTATTTGGATTCACAAATACTCTTGGTTTAGGTTTTCCCTTCGTTTATAGGGATTAAGGATTTTAGAGATTTAACCTACTATTCATTCTTCATTCTGCAATGTAGTTTAGGTTTTGGGTTTAGTTTTGGTTTTGACTTTGTTGATCTTTCCATTTCATGTCAAGTTGATATATATTTCTGTGTTTTGTGTTGCTCCTATTATATTTTTATTATGTCTGATGTTTTGCATTTTGGATTGCTCCTTTTAAAAGAGGAAGAGCATCAAATATTTCTGTTTTTTGCATTGCGGTTTCCGTTAATGCAATGCAATGAACCACAACTGCGTTGCAGTTTCTGTTTTCTATTTTCTGCTCAACTATTTATACTTCTTCCTTGTAGTTTATCTCTACTTGTCCTAATTGTGTTTTCATCCCTTCTTGTTTCATATCACAAATGGCACAAAAAATGTCACCACAAAAAAATGAAGCTCAAAACCAACAAAAGCCAAGAATCAAGACACAAACCTCCATTAGCCTTGAAAATGCAAAGAAAACAACAAACAAAAACAGAAAACAATTCGAATCAGTAAATAATGTAGATGAGCAGTTGTAACATTACCATAGACTTGAAAATATTAGTCTGAAACTACACTACAGTTTCTAATAAAAAAACAGCACTGCAGTTTCTGATAAAAAACTGCAACAAACGGAAACTGCAGTGTAGTTTATGAAAACAAATCTGCTTAAGTGTGAAAAGAAACCAAAAGGCAAAGCCATGATAAAAATACTAAAACTAAGTTCAAAACATAATTAAGTCCATAAGTAGTTGTAAGGCCATCTCCAACCCTTGAACTCAAATCCAAAATTTGAGAAAACCCAAATTTGGACCCAAATATGGGTCCAAGTATTGCCTGGACCTAATATTATTCACTGGAGCCCACGCTGAGGTGGCAGAGCCCATGTGCTTCTGAAAAATGGTGGGACCCATGCTGGTTACATATTCCGAAGGGCTTGTCTGTGGCATAGGCCACTTGTTGGCACTAGATGAGAGAGCTGTTGGGCTTTGGCTGTCACCTTTTTATTATTATTTTATAAATCAAATAGTATCAATTGGGCCCACATGTTGGCTGTTTCCATTAAAAAAAATTTATGGAATTTCAATTTTTTTTATGTCAAATTGTTCAAAAAATTAAACTATGATGTTATTTAAAAAGATTAAATGAAGAAAAGTTATCCATTAAAAAAAAATAGACTTAAACAATTCTTAAACAATTGAAATAAAGTTGAGGACTTAAAATTTGAGTTTGGAGGGTTGGGAGAAAAATTTATTTGAGTCAGGGCAAAACCTAAATAGTCACTTTTTGGAGGGGGGAAATTTGGGTTTAGCCCCTCATGGATTGGAGAATGCCTAACATTCCCATAGAATAGAAAAAATTATTCTGAAATCAAAATATAGAACAGGAAACTGTAGTTTCTGATAAAAAATTGAAATAAACGGAAACTATAGTGCAGTTAATGAGAAAACATATGCTCAAATTTGAATAGAAACAAAATGGAAAAGCCATGATCAAAGTACTAAAACTAAGTTCAAAACATATTCAAGTCCATAAGCAGTTGTAACATTCCCATACATTTGCAGTGCAGTTTATGAAACAAGAAACTACAACAAATAGAAACGGCAATGCAGTTTATGACAGAAAATCAAAAAACTTAGAATAGAAATCAAAAGGAAAAGCCACAATCAAAGTGTTAAAACTAAATTTCGAAAACATAAGTCGATATAAACGAAAAAAGGTTCTCAAGTACTCATACCTCAACATCAAGGACTGCCAAAAAATCTCCCCAACCGAACATCAGCTCAAAATCAAATATGATCACAAAATGAAGAAGATACAAAATCGTACGCCACAAATTTGAGCTCGAAATAGCAGAACTAAGATGGAACCAGAGCACAAAAAATGGCACACCAAAACTGACCTTGATTCTGCATGCAAAAGCAAATTACACCCAAAATATAAAGATCAATCTAAATAACACAAAACATAATCAGAATAAAATAGAAAAACAAAGAAAATTGAACGAAAACCTACCAGAAAATCGAAGCTTCAATTGCAGCTAAACAAACCAAAGTTCCAAAAAGTCATTTACTTTGTAAGTTTTAAAGTTGGGCCAGGCTTTTTAAGAAGAAGGATAGCATTGTCTTTTCAGTTATTATTTTAAGCTAGCCCAACGAATCTAGGCCTCCTCTTTGGCCTATTCCAAAATAACAAGTATTTCCTAGTTATTAAAATAGTTTTTTAGTTAAATACCCAATTCTACACCTAGTCCTATTACAAAACCCTATACCATTTAATCTTTATAAACATACCCAAAATAAACCCAAAAATCAACAATTGTATATTTTTTAATTTAATTAATAAGATGAAATACCTTTGTTACCCTTTTAGCATTAAATTAGTTTTGGATCTCGTTTAAAATCTATAGAATGCAGAGAATATAAAAATGAGTGGTGATTTCCCCACTCCTTTTTCTCCTATTTTATCCACTTACACTCCTTTTTTATAACTAAAAAAGGAGTGTAAGTGGATAAAATAGGAGTGGGGAAATCATTGCCCATAAAAATTTGACAAAACCACTCCCTGAGGTTTGAAGCCTGAAGCCCCTCTCCTCCTTCAAACCCTCATCTCTCCTAAGTTCTCTCCCTTCTTCCCTCTGCCTTCAAAGTAAACCAAACAGTCTCAGAGCCATGGACCAACACAAGACCAACTAAACTTTAACAGATCAGCTGGTGAGGCAGCTCCTCCTTTGGAATTTAGTACCCATCTATGCTCTTGTTCTTCATCAGACCTGTCCCAAAGGCTTCTAATGTCAGACCGCAATCTCTCTAGTGATTCGCATATGTTAATCCCACACACCTTCTTCTTCTCAATGATGTTTTTTTATCTCCTCTTTAACTAGGTTAGTTTCACTGGAAAGCTCCCCCATCTGGCTAAGATTCTTCCTCTTTGTTAGCACAAAAGTTTCATTTATTAACCTATACAACTGGGAATGCTAAGCTTTTCTGCAAGAGATCTATACAAGAATCTATTTGTGAGGTATTAAGTTGAAATCAGTCTTCACCTTTTGTTGTCCACCTCGTGCAGGAGTATGGGGATCACTGAAGCATTGCGATTGCAGGTGGAGCTCTAAAAGCGGCTTCACGAACAACTTGAGGTATGCAGTTGGAAGACACAGATTGCCTTCTCTATCTTCTGTTTTGAATGTGTAACAACTGTTTGCTTGTTGGGAACTGGGTATGGTGTAAAGAATCAGTGTAATTTACATCTTGAGAGTTCAATTTTGTTTCTTGTTTAAATGAGTTTTATTGAATAATAATTTAAATATTATGCTGATGATTCCATGCCTCTGTCTCTGTCTCTGTCTCTGTCTCTGTCTCTCACACACACACAGATGTGGACACAAATGGGGGAGCGAGAGAGTGTGTATTAGTTGTTCACTTGTTCTGATGTCATAATTAATTTTGCAGAACCAAAGAAATTTGCAGTTGCAAATTGAAGAACAAGGAAAGTACCTTGAAAAGATGTTTGAGCAACAAAGAAAGATGGAAGACAACAGGGTGAAGCCCGCATCATCCACTGTAGATGACCACGCTACTCCACCATCAAATCTTGTGTGTCCTTCCCCTGGAGAGGATAAACCAGAGACCTCCAAATATGACCATGAGAAGACACTAATCAGCGCTAGTAGTGCGAGCACTCCCTTGGAAGAAGGTTCACAAGGTGCAAATAGGAAGAAGCAGAAGGCGTGAGAAACCGAAAGTCAAGAGGAGCCTGACCACCCAGGTGATGTTGAGTTTGGTACCACACCCACAAAACGTGCCAAAAATGGATGAAACATCGGTGTAATCAATTGAGTTGCTTAGTATTGAAATCTTATATCATGCATTTAGCTGCTCCAGGAGTTTCTCGTCCCAATTTTGGTGGTTTAAACTATAGCTCATGGTTGACTAAAACATAAAACCTTTAGTCCATGAGTTTCCTGATTAGCATTCGCTGACTAGGGATGGATTCTTTCTTTCTACGTAATCATTTGAGGCTGAGCAGCAGGTATCTTCATATCTTTCCACTCCATCGTCTGTGTGGATTCGAATAGCTTAGCACCAACTATTGCTGCATTGCTCCATACAATGGTGGTTTCCATGTTTAGCTGTCTTGGCAGCCTTGGTTTGTTTGTTTAAATCTTGGCAGCTTTGAATGTTAGGACTTGCAACTATTATTGAGATGGAGTAATTCTTTGTATTTTTATTATTGTTGAGTATTGATTTTGAGTGGTATGGAAATGTACACATTTATCGTACCTATTATGCAAATGAAATGATGTAGTCGTTAACTTCCAGTAAGTGGTATGAAGCAATTGAGTTGATTTCTATAACATAGGATTAACAATATACTTTTATGACTCAGTGTTAATAGATTTTCAATAACAAAGCATGCTCTATATTTTGCTCTATATATAGCTGTGCACTTGAAGTTTATGATATGCATAATGTAATTTTATTATAAATATAGTTTATGATATGCATAATGTAATTGGGGGGTGGTTTCTGCAAAGGATATCGAATGTCTTGCTGGGCTTTTTTGGATTTTTTTTGAATTTTTTGTATGAAATGGTATTAACAATGTACTTCTATAACATGATATTAACAATGTACTTCTATAATAGGGTATTAACAATGTACTTCTATGACATGGTATTAACAGTGTACTTCGGGCTTGCTGGGCTTATTTTGAGTTTTTTTTGTGTTGGGCTTGTTTTAAGTTTATTAATGGTAGTTATGTAATTTATAGGAACTTCAACACTTATTTTTTATGTAGCAAATGAATTTTGGGTGTTTTTCTAAAGTGCATTTCATGTGGGTTTTTTTTTATAATTTCAGCTCCTATTTTGGATATATTAGTGAAGCTCCCTTATTAAAACTCAAACAAAAATATCTAATATCTCAAATACTAATTAGTAAAGTTACTTATGTCTAATACCTAATTTTTCTTTAAATAAATGAATTATATAATTCAAACTGGGAGATTAATACTGTTCTTGACCATTAGTTTTTACAGATGTATTGTTTTAAATTGTTTTTCTTGTTCGGCAGGTTGTTTTGCAGTTCTTAGCAACAGTTATGATATGTGACAATAGATTGAAATTTCGTTTAGTTAGTACTAACTTTTCTAAAACTAGAGAGATTAACAAGTCTACAACTCTATAGCCATCAGCCTCCACAGCAGCCTCTTCACGAAATCACAATGCTGAGCCAAATTTCTTCTCTGAGACACAAATTGAGCACACCCATTTTAAATAATGGATAACATTTGTGTATTCTTTTTTAATGTTTTCTTGTCTATAAGGGTCTTTTGTGAATTTTTGCGAACAATTGTGTATGTGACAGATTGATTGTTTTTTTTTTTTTTTTTTTTTTTTTTTTTTTTTATGTAATTAAGTTAATTTTAGATTTACTAAATTACATAGGACTATTCTGATTGAGACTGAAAACAATTTAAAAATCTTTTCCAGTATATGCAAATCTAAATAAAAGTATTCAAAGAGAATGAATATAACTCTTAACGTACATGTGTTTTTATTTTTGTTCGGATTAGCAGTATCGAACTAATTATGAGTAATCAAACAGAATGTAATACTTCATTATTCAAAATTTCTGAAATTCAAAGCTTGAGCTTCTTCTCCATTCTCCCTAATCACCATAGTTATGACAAGGTGAGGAAAGAAACCATAACAAGAAACCATAAAACACCACTAAACACTGATGACCAATAATAACAATTGTCCAGCATTAATTGACAAAGTAATGAAAATACATTGGGAGGACATCACAGCTCTCATCCTCTTTATTAGTGCAATTAAGTGTTTCCCCAATTGACCATGATCAATATCTGTTGCAACTTGCAGCTCAGTTGGCACTCCCTGCAGTACAAAGCCATTGACCCACAAAGAAGTCGTCGCAGTTGATATTAGGGTTGATAGAAAGGAAGAAATCAAAACTCAAATTGAACATCTCGCTAACAGAAGTACACGTATCACCCTCCTGTGCACCATAAACTGCAAAGCAAACTGCGGCAGGTTTTTTCCCTCCAAATCCAACTGCAAACATGAATGCATGTATTAGATATGAAAAACTAACAATTTTTTTCTTCATATATATTGATGTGAAACTAAAAAGAAATCATTTAAAGGGAAATAAGGAATTAAGTTAAGATAATAATTCTTACTGTTAGTGCCAAGTTGTCTACTCTCAGCTATGGAAATCATTAGAACAAGAGAGAGCACTAGAATCACGTTAAGAATTAGTGCCATTTTGCTACCAGCCTTGGCCATTTTTATTCACCTTCTTCCTCTGAGTATGAAGTATAAACTGTGTGTTTCTTGGGTTGTGCTGTAAAAGAGTTGCTAGGAGTCTATATATAGAGAGAGAGCCAGCTTGGAACATTGTTTACGATGATTCCTTTGATTCAAGAGGCCGGCTTCTCCATTTGCTTCTCCGTCTTACTCTACTGTATACCACCGCTGTCTTAACAATGACACTAAAAAAAATATTTTCAATGGCAAATACATACCAAACTTGGCCAGCATTTCCCACTCTTATGTCAGGCCATGTGCCTCGCTGATTTAGCCCTCAGTCCCGATGAAACAAAGCTGTGTAAGTTCTTGAACTGAGGGCTAAGAATGGTAAGGTTGATGGCGGTGGTGGCTGGCCCGCTACTACAAAAATTGCAATAGACAACGGTAATCCACCGTCGTGTATCCGGTTTTTTAACCGTCGTGAAATCGACCGACATCTTTTGATGCATAAAACCACGACGGTAAATCCCTGTCGTTTATTATTTGTAAAGACGACGCTTTTACTCAAAACCGTCGTCTATTAGATGTAAAGATGACTGTTTTATTGAAAGAACTGTCGTTTATTATATCCAAAGACGTCGGGTTTGTTAAAAAACCGTCGTCTATTAATTGTGAAGACAACGGTTTCTTGAAATATTATCGTCTATTAACTCTAAGACGACGGTGTTTTCAACAAAACCGTGGTCTATTAACTGTAAAATTGACGTAGTAATTTTACATTTTAGCTTCTTTTTTTTCTTGTTTCCAATGGTATCAGAAATATATACTCAAATATGCTATTACCCACGCCACACATATATACTCAAAAATTGTTTCTTTCATAAATATAATATCAAGAGTACAATAGAACAAAATGAAATCTAAAAAAGAAAGTACTCTAGGGCCACTGGCTACAAGCAGCAAGCCTAATTACAATAATACACCAAAATTCCTATACCTAATTATCCTTCAAGTCAAGTTCTCCATATGTATACAGAGCTATACCTTCATCATCACCACTTTCCCCCTGCATTTAATTGCAGGTTGAACTAACACTACTTCCCCCATGCTAGTAGTAGCTTCGTTAGAACCACTTCCTTGGCGTAGGAAACTACTTAACAAGCCAAAATAATGTAATAGCTAGTGAGATATACAATCCAGATAATAATAGAAGTCACTCTATTGTCTCTAAGCCACTAATCAAGTAAACACACACTACATGGCCTATTTCCCACCATGACAGCACAAAACAAAAGATTGGATATCCAGATTCAAGGCAGAGACACTCACATGTTTTCTGTACAAAGAATTAAATTAAGGAGAAGCCTGTAAAAAAAACATACAAGAAATAAGATGGGTTATGGGTAAAAGATCAAGTGCTGGTCTTTTGTCCAACATCAACATGTTATCCAACACTAAATAAGAGAAACACAACACAACCATAGAATTGGTGAAACTTCACTCACCTTTCAAATTCTCACAACCAAGCAGATAGAAGTTATAAGCTTTAACAAAAACAAAATTTGTCCCATGTGTTGGTACCTGTAAATCATAAACAAAATTTTAAAGATACAAAACCCTTTAACAAAAACAAAATTTGTCCCACTAGAGGTGTCAAACGGGCCGTGTCGGGCCGGCCCATCCCATTTAAACTCGTGCTTTTAATGTTTTCGTGTCAGGCCGAGCCGGCCCATTTAATTTATCGGGCCATGCCGTGCCGGCTTTAGTAAAATCATTGATCCCGGCCCGGCCCAAAGCCCATGTCCATATTGAAACGGGCTGGGCCGGGCTCGTGCTCGTGCCTTGCCCATGCTCGTGCTCGTGCCATACTCGGCCCAAGAACCAATCCATTTAATTTGAATTTTTTTCACTTCATTTTTTTTTCCACTAGATAATTCAAATTATAAACATTAAAAATATAATTAGAGGCAAGAAATGATGAACTATTTGAAAACATTAATCAATCAAACATCCAAACAATATGAAATGGTGGAGGGCAAAAAGTGTCAAACTCTACAAAGTTCACTTCAACTTTTCATCTTTAAACAACTTATTATTTTATATGTGAAATAATGTCTTGCTTTCATTATAAGAGAAGTATATATGTCATATGTACTGATTAGATATAAAGTCCAATGTTGTTTAATTAATTTGTAGTTGATATGTTTAATTAATTAAGGACCCAAGTAATTTCCCTAAAATGAAAGACATCAAATATATATTTATGATTAAAAAAAACATATAAATAATGACATTAGATGTTAAATTATTGCATTTTGACTTTTGAGAAAGAAAAAATGTTAAGTGGGCCGTGCTTGGGCTCGTGTTGTGCTTGAAGCGTGCTCGGGCCATGGGCCGGCCCGGTCCATTGGACCTCATTTTTTGATCCCAGCCTGGCCCAAGTTTTTGTGCCTTGCCGAGCACGGCCCATTAATATTCGTGCTCGTGCTGTGCTGTGCCTCATTTAAATGGGTTGGGTTTGTGCCGTGCTGGGCCGGCCCGTCCCGTTTGACACCTCTAAGGGACACTGTACTTCAATAACTGGTCAATCATGAATAGGCCACAATAAGCAACAAATTTTACTTATGTAACTTGGCACAAACAAGAGAACTCCCAACTCTGAGTAAATGGCCATAAGCCTTGCCTTGCCTTGCCCATAAAGCATCAAGCCATAAGTTAACAACAAGAACATTTCACAATGAAACATACGTTCACCACAAGGGGACTTCCTGGTGGTAATGTGCGGAACCTTGGTTGGCATTCTCACGGGTCCCTTAACCCGGAGCCTCTTGTCCTTCACACCGCGAACCAGATAAGTGCAAACTATCAATATAGAAGTGTCAATCCAGCAAGCTAAAGAAATATAACAAGAAAAATATGAATTCTTAATAATCTAAACAAACTTAAAAACTTTATGTAGAGAGTGGTGGATAAACCCATTTCAACGACGTCACACATCAATTAAGTACAAATGAAATTGAACGGTATTGAAGCTCATCAAAACTTTGCATTTACAGGACTGTGGAATTTGGAGAATACCAATGCAGGGGCAGAGGAGCAGTAGAGAGAAGATGGAGGGTGCCATGGTTAAAGTCTTTCAGCTTTGAGAAGATAAGGCCTTTTCTGGATATCAAATTCATAAATAGGGGACTAATTAAGATCATAGAACATATATAAGTCAAACAAAATTTTGAAGAGCATAATGATAGAAGTTATATTTTGTAGATTCTCGCCTTTCTGATGCACACATATATAAATCCCTAACCGACCGAAAAAAAAAAAAAAAAAAAAAAAAAAAAAAAAGAAAAAAAATAAATTTCTTAATTTATAATATCGAAAATATTTAAAAATATATAACAATTTTGCCCAGATAATCTACAATTAAACACCCAAATATTTTAACCCTAAATCATATTAGGGATATAGAAATTGATTCATAAAAAATTATAGAAAATAATCCTAAGAGAAGGAGAGTTGTTACCTGTGGAATGGAGGAAGGGAGGCTCTCATGGAGCCAGCCAACAAGAGAGATCGAGTGAGCTAGAGAGAGACAACAAGAAAGAGAGCTCCGGCAAGAGAGAGCCATCAAGAGACAGACGATGACCGTCACCTCTTCACCTCTGTCTCTCTGATTTCTTTTCTGTCGAAGAGGTTGTATGTCTTCTTGGTGGTGGCGTTGACCTCAGTTTGCAAGTGTCAACGAAGTCTGGGATGAAGATGGCGTCGATGGCGGCTGGTGATGACTAATGCGAAAAAGACGATGGCGTCGACGACGTCGCTGCGTTGATGGCGTCGCGGCGTCCATGGCGTCAATGGCTGGTAGGCACATATGAGGAGTAGAAAGGAGAGAGAGGGAGTGTTTCATATAGGGTTTCAAGGAAGGAGAGAGAAGAGCTCAAGAGGTTTCAAGAAGGGAGAGATAAGGTTTTTACATAGACGGGGAAATCTGAATTTTAGGTCGAGCTCGAATTCACTTAAGCGGTTCCTTTTGTTTAGTGTGTTTTAAAAGACGACGCGTGTTAATTCACAAGCGCCATGTTTTAAAAAGCAATCCATTTTAGGGTTGTATAAGATGATATATTACAATGGTTTTGTAAAACCGTCATCTTTTGAAACACAACGACGATTTTAAAGTGAACCGTCGTCTATTTTGAGTCGTGGTTTAACTAAATTGTAGTAGTCTTTTGGCTGGGATTGTCATGGTAGGGCGTTTTCATGACAATTCTTTATAGTAAGTAAGGTGCTTTTCATGAGCCCCTCTACACTCCACCTCTGTCTTCTCAGTGGTGGTGTCGGCAGTTTTGTTTTTGTGCTGGTATCTTCTCAGCGATGGCGGAGTCAGAAACTTTGTACAAAGGGAGCATCTTAAATATTGAAATATTTTTCATTATAGTGGTGACATTTGAATTAATTTTTTACTTGATACAAAATCCCTAAATTTGATTACTATATTCCATTATTTTATATATCACATTACCTATTTATTCATCATTAATACAAGTAAAAAATATTAATTGATTCAAATTAAATGTATTTTGCGTTCTAAAACAATTTGAATTGTAGTTTATTATTACAAAATTTAGAGTCAAAAGAAGACAATAAAAGAGATTCAGGATGGGTAGCAATAATGTGAAAAAGAGAGAGAAGTAAAACATAAATATAAATAGGGAACTTTGAAATTTGGAACCATCTGAATTGTATATAAATCCATTTGTAGCCAATGGGTTTGTGACCAGGAGGTAAAGGAACAAGTGTCCAAGTACGATTGAGTTGCAATGCATCTAACTCGGCTTTTATGGCAAGTTGCCAATGGGGATCAAAAGCAGCTTGAGCATAATTAGAAGGTTCACAGGTTCCTGAAATGAGAGGCTGAATCTGATCAGCACTTATTTGAAATTCAAAAGTGTTATTTGTTCAAGGGAGTCTTATCCAGTTGGCCTATAAAAGGCTACAACATAAAAAAGAAAAGAAAAGAAAAGAAAAGGGGGAAGCTATCGATAGATTAAAAAAGATTGCTGGAGAAATTAGAGCAGTGCAAAAAAGAGAAGAAAATTGATACATGTATACTTTCATCTCTATTTTCTTTTCTATGTTAGGCATAATATGCCATAAATCCATGGGTGAAAAACTCTGAAATTATTTGGATGCAAATTCATGGGTGAGAAACCCTGAAATTATTTGGATGCAAATTCATGGGTGAACCTGTCTGTTGGTTTCTCTCGCGGCCCGCGGTGCATCGATTATTTGTTTGTTTTTTTTAAAGCTTTTATTTGGTCTTTTAAAAGGTCAAAGATTTATGGTGAGATATTTGAGTTAATCTCAAGTACTCTAGATGGATATAGGAGTGTCACAACTTGGATTGATCTCAACTACTCCGAGTAGATATGGGAGTTGCAAGCAAACTCTTAGCTATCGATTTGGCTCAATTGATAGCTGCAAGTCGCAGTCCTTATGATTTGGATTCCTTGTTCATGGGCTAATCGATTTCAAATATCAAAGGCCCGAAATAGATTAATGAGTTGTCAAAAATGTTTGCCCATTAATTCTCAAAATCCCAAAATATTTAATGGGTTACCTAAATAATTACCTGTTAAATTTACGGATGCCCAAATTGCCTATTATATGGTTAATGGATCAATTTTAAAAGTCCTCATAGCCATATTTGGGTCCAAATACAAATGTCAATTTTAGAAAATTAGTGGGTTAATCAAAATTGCTCATTATTGTTCTTGGACATTGCAATAAGAAAAATGGAACAAAGCCATCCAATTTTCTCGTAGGTCATCTACCTATACAAATTTCAATGAGATTAAATTCAAATCTCTCAAACACAAATTCCCAATTAGTGGACCACACTTACCCATTAATTTCCAATTTTTCCCATAGGTCATCTACCTATGAAAATCTTCAAATTGTCTCAAAGACACAAATTCTAAACTATTAGGCCACACTTACCCATTAATTTCCAAAATTCCGAACTATATAGGTTTGATCCCATTGTAAGGGTCTTTTTGTTCTAGCAGCCTGACGAATGGGCTTGGGCTGCTGTAAGAGGAAGACAAACAAAATTCCCCTAGTATCTGAGTTCAAGAACCCGGTTCCCAAAAGAGTTTTTGAAAAGTTTGCAGAAACACTAGAAAAACACTCTTAGGCTCTTTTCACCAATAGCCAAATGAACATAACAAATTGATAAGTGACTTAGCTTGAGGAGCTTGTGGCATGGGAGCTAAACTTTCACAAGTTCAGCAATTTGAGAGAGAGAGAGAGAGAGAGAGAGAGAGAGAGAGAGAGAGAGAGAGAGAAAAGCATGAATTTCTTACAAAGAGCAAAAGTTCAAAATGAGGAAGAGGAAAATTAGGAAGATTTCTATCTTAGGAAGAGAGAAAACAATTGAAGAAGAAGTTGGGGTGTCTTGAGTAAATTTCAGTTGCTTGACAAAGCTTGGTCATGCTCTGGATGATTGTTTTGCTGGATAGAGGAAGCTCTCTTTTATAGGCACTTAGAACCCCTAATTTTATCTAACCTCCTCCTTCCTTTTCCTTTGCTTCTTTCCATTCAATCCTATTTGGTAAAATTTTCCTAACCAAGGCTCATGGGTCATGAGCCCTTTGGGGTTCCAAGAGTTTTATGCAGCTGGACCTCTCCATAGGGGTGAGGCGCCACCCACTTTCTTCCCTGATTTTCAAAACAGAGCTTACAGAGGAAAAGAGAATGGGTGGAGTCTTTTGTCCAATGGGTATTGTTCCTACATATGTGGATTTCCTTTGGTCCCTGCCATTGCTCCTAGTCGACCATCTTGGAGTCCTAACAAAGGATACAATGCTAGATTTTTACAAGGCATTGGGCTAGGCTTTGCGTACAGTACTGGGTTATTGGTGTACTATTTCCAGCATCCAATGGGTTTTTGTCAAGCTGCGGGAAATAGCTTATTTGTTTTATTTTGGGCATTTTACTGATGTGGGTTTATCTAAGTATTCTCCTAAGGCATTGGATCATTTTTCTCCCTCTCTTATGCTAACCCACGTGTTTGGGCTCGAGGAATGGGCTTGAGTTTTAGTGCTTCCAAACAGCTTAAAACTTTCATCCTTCAAACCCTCAATAGGCCCTGTGAATGCTTGTTCCCATCCATACCACAACCTTCTCAGCAAGCCTCAGGTAATTACATGGCTTGGGCCCACTTAAGCCTGTAGCATGGCTTGGTATTAAAATAGCAATCCTTCACATGGCATTGCCTGTTTGTTTAGCATGCTCGTGCTCGAATTTTATCACGTTATTATAAGCTATGATTGGGCCGCATAACGTTGAATAGATAATAAGCGAGGATTTATAGAGTCGGTACATTTTTGGCCCTTTTGCGCATGCTTGCTTGGCATGACACGTGGCCCATGGCTTGCACTGGTGTGTCCTACAAATCCTCTTATGTCCCGATGGAGCTCCCTTTGCGTTCAATTATCTGTGTTGGGCTAAGGATAAACCCGGGCTTAGTCCTTGGACTTTTGGGCCTCAACATTAGGCCCCTTGATTATTAGGACCATGAGCAGATATTGAGATGAGCCAAATAATCAAACCCAGCCCAAAAGGAAAAATCAAATCCACGTTGTTGACGTGACCTTCTCGTTTCCCGCGTGTGTGTTGCCATGATTATCTTCCAACAGTCTTCTACGTTCCCCAAGTAAGCGCTTCCATCAAAATTTGTTTTATTTTATTTTCTTTCTTTTCCTTTATTTCTCATTTTCTTTTCTGATTTCTATCTTCTGTGCGTGCAAAACCAAAACCACTTGCCTTCTTCTTTCTATTTTTGCTGGTTCCTTCTCACACCCAGGTCTAGAGAACCCTTGAAAACGAGAAATCACTTAAGGGCGCCATCCATAACAGCTAGTTGGTTAAGCACAGGGAAACCGTTCGCAACCACTGGGAGGGGCTACCGTTCTCCTTTAAAAAACCCAAGTTTCTTGGACTTGTCCTTCAATTCATCAAAGGCCAGGCTTAGCAAGGTCACTTTGCAGAACGTGGAGCAACTCGGAGAGAAAATTGCAAGGCAATTCCCTTTTCTCTCGATTTTGACAAGCTGCTGGAAACAAACACAATCGAAGGCATAGTAAGCATTGTTCCTTTATTTCTTCTCCAATTTCTTCATCTTGTTACCGCGTACATATACATTTATGCATATGCATATACATATACATACATGTACAGATAGGAGCATTCACACATATATATTTTGAAAATCCTTCACGAAAAAAGCGTTTTCTCCCATTTCCTTTTGTTGTATGCTCGCTTAATTCCTCATACCCAATCTTGAATTTTGGATATGAAATGCTGATTAGGGATTTTAGGCACCCTCCAAGTGACAATTTATCCTAGTTGAGCACAAAACCTCAGATAGTGTCAAGGCAAGGTAGAAAAGAATAAGCATGCAACGCCCTGAATGTCTTTGCCTTTTCATGAGTAGTCAACCCAAGGCCTTTCTAAGAGGTTGACTCCTGAAAAGAATAAGCATGAATAGCTGCAACCGCAATCAAATTTGAATCTCTAGTTACATCAACCAAATTCTTCAAATATCAAATCCAAATAGAATCTCTGGTTTATTCTTAACCAAATTCACCCCAAACACACATCAAAATCATATCCCTAGTTTATTAAGCTAAATTCACTCAAACCCTTTTTCAATTAAATTCATTCAAATTCTCCTTTTTGCAATGAGTCATTTATTCATTGCAAATCTTTGAACTACGAGTGGCTTGATTCTTGCAAGAGATATGTAAGCACCCTGAGGTTGGACTTGGGAGTAGCCGCAAAACCAAATACACACGTTATGTTTCTTTATGATGGAATCAAAGGGTGTTCCCTTAAAGCAAGAGATTGTAATTAAGAGACACTGCATCTTGAATGGGTAGAACCTAAAATAATAAAACCCCATTATTTAATTAGTGGTGGTAAAATTATGTTGGGAGGTTCGCATTTTTCTTCAACATGATACATGCAAATGAACATAACTATTACCTGTGTTTTTATTTTTGTTCGGATTAGCTATATCGAACTAATTGTTAGTAATCAAACAGAATGTAATACTTCATTATTCAAAATTTCTGAAATTCAAAGCTTGAGCTTCTTCCCCATTCTCCCTAATCACCATAGTTATGACAAGGTGAGGAAAGAAACCATAACAAGAAACCATAAAAGACCACTAAACACTGATGACCAATAATAACAATTGTCCAGCATTAATTGACAAAGTAATGAAAATACATTGGGAGGACATCACAGCTCTCATCCTCTTTATTAGTGCAATTAAGTGTTTCCCCAATTGACCATGATCAATATCTGTTGCAACTTGCAGCTCAGTTGGCACTCCCTGCAGTACAAAGCCATTGACCCACAAAGAAGTCGTCGCAGTTGATATTAGGGTTGATAGAAAGGAAGAAATCAAAACTCAAATTGAACATCTCGCTAACAGAAGTACACGTATCACCCTCCTGTGCACCATAAACTGCAACGCAAACTGCGGCAGGTTTTTTCCCTTGAAATCCAACTGCAAACATGAATGCATGTATTAGATATGAAAAACTAACAATTTTTTTCTTCATATATATTGATGTGAAACTAAAAAGAAATCATTTAAAGGGAAATAAGGAATTAAGTTAAGATAATAATTCTTACTGTTAGTGCCAAGTTGTCTACTCTCAGCTATGGAAATCATTAGAACAAGAGAGAGCACTAGAATCGCGTTAAGAATTAGTGCCATTTTGCTACCAGCCTTGGCCATTTTTATTCACCTTCTTCCTCTGAGTAAGAAGTATAAACTGTGTGTTTCTTGGGTTGTGCTGTATAAGAGTTGCTAGGAGTCTATATATAGAGAGAGCCAGCTTGGAACATTGTTTACTATGATTCCTTTGATTCAAGAGGGCCGGCTTCTCCATTTGCTTCTCCGTCTTACTCTACTGTATACCACCGCTGTCTTAACAATGACACTAAAAAAAATATTTTCAATGGCAAATACATACCAAACGTGGCCAGCATTTCCCACTCTTATGTCCGGCCATGTGCCTCGCTGATTTAGCCCTCAGTCCCGATGAAACAAAGCTGTGTAAGTTCTTGAACTGAGGGCTAAGAATGGTAAGGTTGATGGCGGTGGTGCGGCTGGCCTTTGGCTGGGATTGTCATGGTAAGGGCGTTTTCATGACAATTCTTTATAGTAAGTAAGGTGCTTTTCATGAGCCCCTCTACACTCTGCCTCTGTCTTCTCAGCGGTGGTGTCGGCAGTTCTGTTTTTGTGCTAGTATCTTCTCAGTGGTGGTGGAGTCATAAACTTTGTTCAGAGGGGGCATCTAAATATTGAAATATTTTTATTTATAGTGGTGACATTTGAATTAATTTTTTACTTGATTCAAATTAAATGTATTTTGCGTACTAAAAAAATTTGAATTGTAGTTTATTATTACAAAATTTAGAGTCAAAAGAAGACTGTAAAAGAGATTTAGGAGGGTAGCAATAATGTGAAAAAGAGAGAGAAGAAAAACATAAAAATAAAAAGGGAACTTTGAAATTTGGAACCATTTGAATTGTATTTGATTTTATAAACCCATTTACAGTCAATGGATTTGTGACCAGGCGGTAAAGGAACAAGTGTCCAAGTACGATTGAGTTTCAATGCATCCAACTCGGCTTTCATGGCAAGTTGCCAATGGGGATCAAAAGCAGCTTGAGCATAATTAGTAGGCTCACATGTTCCTGAAACAAGAGGCTGAATTTGATCAGCACTTATTTGAAATTCAAAAGTATTATTTCTTCAAGGGAGTCTTATCCAATTGGCCTATAAAAAGGCTACAACATAAAAAAGAAAAGAAAAGAAAAGGAGGAAGCTGTCGATAGATTAAAAAAGACTGCTGGAGAAATTAGAGTAGTGCAAAGAAGAGAAAAAAATTGCTACAGGTATGTTGTCACCTCTATTTTCTTTTCTATGTTAGGCATAGCATGCCATAAATCCATGGATGAAAAACTCTGAAATTACTTGGATGAAAATTCATAGGTGAGAAACCCCGAAATTATTTGGATGTAAATTCATGGGTGAGTAACCCTGAAAAATTTTTTTTTTTTTTTTTTTTTTTTTGACCCTGAAATTAATTGGACGTACAAAAATTCATAGAGTGAGAAACCTAGAACCTCTATGGATGAAAGAAATCTAGAAAAATGGGTTCAAATATCCAAGACAATTAGCAAATGAAATAGGTCTTTACTTTTGTCCTATTAGTTCTCCTTCTCTTTGCCTAAATAAGCTACAAATGAAAAATGTTAATTCTCTACCACCAAGTGCAGCAAAGAAAAAAGAATTGAAGCAAAGGTGCATATGCAAATAATAAAAAGGGGTTATACCTCTACCTCTTGGACACTCTAACCAATTATCTCCCTCATAAGTTAGCAGCCTTCCAAGAAAACAAGAAAGAAAACAAACAAACAAAAACAAGAAGAGATGGCAACAAGGTTTTGAATTTGTGTTGCTGTGTTCGAACAAAGAAAAGAATGGAGTTGTGGGGGCCATGCCGCATGGTCTATTCTTGATATCCTTCGCTTCTCTCTAAAGACAAGAAAATGGGAAGTAAAAAAAAAATAGCGAACCTGTCTGTTGGTTTCTCTCGCGGCCCGCAGTGCATCGATTGTTTGTTTGTTTTTTTTAAAGCTTTTATTTGGTCTTTTAAAAGGTCGAAGATTTATGGTGAGATATTTGAGTTAATCTCAAGTACACCAGATGGATATAGGAGTGTCACAACTTGGATTGATCTCAACTACTCCGAGTAGAGATGGGAGTTGCAAGCCTGGTTGCAAGCAAACTCTTAGCTATCGGTTTGGCTAAATTGATAGCTGCCAGCCGCAGTCCTTATGATTTGGATTCCTTGTTCATGGGCTAATCGATTTCAAATATCAAAGGCCCGAAATAGATTAATGGGTTGTCAAAAATATTTGCCCATTAATTATCAAAAGCCCAAAATATTTAATGGGTTACCTAAATGGTTACCCATTAAATTTACAGATGCTCAAATTGCCTATTATATGGTTAATGAATCAATTTTAAAAGTCCTCATAGCCATATTTGGGTCCAAATGCAAATGTCAATTTTAGAAAATTAGTGGGTCAAAATTGCTCATTATTGTTCTTGGACATTTGACAATAAGAAAAATAGTGCAAAGCCATCCAGACACAAATTCTCAATTGGTGGGCCACACTTACCCATTAATTTCCAATTTTTCCCATAGGTCATCTATCTATGAAAATCTTCAAATTGTCTCAAAGACACAAATTCTAAACTATTGGGCCACACTTGCCCATTAATTTCCAAAATTTTGAACTACGTTGGTTTGATCTCATTAAAGGTACGTAAGCAGTCTAGTATCTTAATAGCCGCAACCACAACCAAATTTGAATCTCTAGTTACATCAACCAAATTCTTCAAATCTCAAATCCAAACAGAATCTCTGGTTTATTCTTAACCAAATTCACCCCAAACACACATCAAAATCATATCCCTAGTTTATTCAGCTAAATTCACTCAAACACTTTTTCAATCAAATTCATTCAAATTCTCCTTTTTGCAATGAGTCATTTATTCATTGCAAATCTTTGAACTACGAGTGGCTTGATTCTTGCAATAGATACGTAAGCACCCTGAGGTTGGACTTGGAAGTAGCCGCAATACCAAATACACACGTTATGTTTCTTTATGATGGATTCAAAAGGTGTTCCCTTGAAGCAAGAGATTGTAATTAAGAGACACTGCGTCTTGAATGGGTCGAACTTAAAATAATAAAAACCCCATTATTTAATTAGTGGTGGTAAAATTATGTTGGGAGGTTCACATTTTTCTTCAACATAATACATGCAAATGAACATAACTATTACGTGTGTTTTTATTTTTGTTCGGATTAGCTATATCGAACTAATTGTTAGTAATCAAACAGAATGTAATACTTCATTATTCAAAATTTCTGAAATTCAAAGCTTGAGCTTCTTCCCCATTCTCCCTAATCACCATAGTTATGACAAGGTGAGGAAGGAAACCATAAAACACCACTAGACACTGATGGCCAATAATAACAATTGTCCATCTTTAATTGACAAAGTAATGAAAATACATTGGGAGGACATCACAGCTCTCATCCTCTTTATTAGTGCAAATAAGTGTTTCCCCAATTGACCATGATCAATATCTGTTGCAACTTGCAGCTCAGTTGGCACTCCCTGCAGTACAAAGCCATTGACCCACAAAGAAGTCGTCGCAGTTGATATTAGGGTTGATAGAAAGGAAGAAATCAAAACTCAAATTGAACGTCTCGCTAACAGAAGTACACGTATCACCCTCCTGTGCACCATAAACTGCAAAGCAAACTGCGGCAGGTTTTTTCCCTCCAAATCCAACTGCAAACATGAATGCATGTATTAGATATGAAAACTAACAATTTTGTTCTTCATATATATTGATGTGAAACTAAAAAGAAATCATTTAAAGGGAAATAAGGAATTAAGTTAAGATAATAATTCTTACTGTTAGTGCCAAGTTGTCTACTCTCAGCTATGGAAATCATTAGAACAAGAGAGAGCACTAGAATCACGTTAAGAATTAGTGCCATTTTGCTACCAGCCTTGGCCATTTTTATTCACCTTCTTCCTCTGAGTATGAAGTATAAACTGTGTGTTTCTTGGGTTGTGCTGTAAAAGAGTTGCTAGGAGTCTCTATATATAGAGAGAGCCAGCTTGGAACATTGTTTACAATGATTCCCTTGATTCAAGAGGGCCGGCTTCTCCATTTGTTTGCCATGAGATTTATTACCAATAGGAACAATTTAATGTGTGTAGCATTACTCATCATCACTCAGTCTATGTGGAGAATGGCCGTTTATAGATGCATTGGATTGTTCACCGTAGGCGATGGTATAATTTGGTGTACAGAATGATACAATTAACAATGACACTAAAAAATAATTTAAAATGGAACGTGGATTAACAAACTTTGGTTAACTATGATTTTTTTTAAAAATTTACTGACGGTGGCGGTATGTCATTTCTCTTTTTTTAAAGATATTTTCAATGGCAAATACATTCCAAACGTGGCCAGCATTTCCCACTCTTATGTCAGGCCATGTGCCTCGCTGATTTAGCCTTCAGTCCCGATGAGGGCTAAGAATGGTAAGGTTGATGGCGGCGGTGGCTGGCCTTTGACAGCCACAAGAGGGTCCATGATACTACCATTCTGGGATTGTCATGGCAGGGGCGTTTTCATGACAATTCTTTATAGTAAGGTGCTTTTCATGAGCCCCTCTACACTCTGCCTCTCTCTTCTCAGCGGTGGTGTCGGCAGTTTTGTTTTTGTGCTGGTTTCTTTACTTTTCCTTAATAGGCCATTCCTGTATCTATTCCTTGCGGCTTTGTCTTGGCTCTGTGGTGGAGTCAAAAACTTTGTACATAAGGGGCATCTTAAATATTGAAATATATTTCTTTACCGTGGTGACATTTGAATTAATTTTTTACTTGATATAAAATTCCTAAATTTGATTACTGTACTCTATTATTTTATATATCACATTACCTATCTATTCATCATTAATACAAGCAAAAAATATTGATTCAAATTAAATGTATTTTGTTAAATATACGTACTAAGAAAATTTGAATTTTAGTTTATTATTATAAAATTTAGAGTCAAAAGAAGACAGTAAAAGAGATTTAGAAGGGGTAGTAATAATGTGAAAAAGGGAGAAGAAAAACATAAAAAGAAAAAGGGAACTTCGAAATTTGGATAAGAGATATATAATTAGGCTAAGAAAAGTGAGAGGGGGAGTAAGAGAGGGCATAGGAACCACCCCCCGGCGGGCCTTAGCTCCCTCCGCCCATGGCATCTGATCTTCTCCACCGTGTTATGTTCATCGACTCTTTTAGTGTCTTTCCTCAGTGATACTAATGCAGTCGAGGATGTTATTAAAGTGCATATGGCACTTACCTCTTGGATTATGGTTGTGTTCAAAGAGTTTCTTAATCTAAAACAAATGATTACTCGAACAAAGAATTGAACTTACTAATCTTGTGGTCACATTTCAAGTGAATAACCTGCTTGTGGTTACAATTTCAAGTGGAGAAACAAATAGAGATATAAGTAGTTTACCTAAGAATTCTCAATTGGTGCTCAATTGGTGCCCAGTGAAGTAGCTTCCTACTTAGCAAGGAAGAATTCTATATCTGTCTCACCTAAGCGCTATACATAAGTCAATTCTATATTCTATATTTGTCTCACCTAAGAGCCATATATTCGTCTTCTACATTTGTCTCACCTAAGGGCCAAGGGCCATATTCATTATAGCCGGATTTCAACTTATGCCCGGCCACGTTATTATGATGATTGCTCATGGCCCAACGTGCCTAGCCAATGTTAAGTTTTTTTAATCTAAAGCCCATAGTATAATTTACGACTATTATTTTACAACATTTATATATGTAGTGAAAACTTTTACCACCTAATTTCACAACTAAATTAAACTCCAATTAATATTAGTCAATTCATTTTTTTCAGTTACGTAAATTTTAATTTGTAACATGAACTTGGGTTTTGTAAATTTCTTTTATTTTTTTGTTGATCAATTGAAAGTTCCTTTCATGAAATTTAAATAATAATAATAATAAAAAAGAAAAGAGATGAAAATAAAAGGTCCCATCTATTATTCATGGTTTTCCTCTAAATCTCCACAATTCAAGATTTTCTGTACAATTTACAAAGAAAGATTCCATCCGCGTCAACTCAATCGTGGAGTTACCCGTTTCAATTTAACCCAACCACACCTCTCCAAGAGTCAACGGCAACTCCCGAGTTAAAAACTCCAATCATTCTTCGCCGGAAAATTCCAATCGCCGGCGATCTCAGCCCTGACCCCAGCAGTTCAAGTACATGACTTTTTGGATAGACTCGTCGGACTGGTTCCGTCTCTCCTCACAAACTTGGGAGAAACCCGACCCGACCGCGCCGGACAATGGGCGGAGATCCGAAGCGTCCCCGGCACCACCCAAGCATCTCCTCCTGCTTAGCTGGAAGGATTTAAGACCGGATGTCCACTTAGGCCCCTGGTCGGCAGGGCCCTGCACCACGGCCACGCTCGCCGCCATCCAAACTCTGTTCAAATGGTTCATCTTCGATTTCTAGACTCTGAAACTCTGAAACTGAAATTGAAATTAAGGGTTGTTATTGCTTTTGCTGTTGTTTTTGGTGTTTGTGAAGTCCGTAAGAGTGAGTTAAGGGGACAGCGGTGTTAATTTATAGGGAAAGATGGAAGGAAATGAATCCGGGTTTGGTGAAAAACCACTGGTTTTTCTGAGAGCGGAAATGGTTTTGGTAGAAAAGTGGTGACTGGTTGGGCGTGGTGGCCCAGCTTCTTTTGGCGTTTTCTCAATTCTTTGGATTGGAGGTATCGATAATTTTGATGTTTGATTGTGTCCAGACTCCGCAATTTCATTTTCTCCTCAATTTCTCGAGAATTTGATATGTGTAAGTAGATAATGTGTTTTTCTTTTATAAGATAATGAATTTACGCAAAACTGGATTACGTTAGTGAATTTGTCTCTTTTCACGTTTTCAACCTTTTCTTCAAGTTTGATTTGACTCCATTTCTAATTGATAAAATAGAAAATAAGTGAATGATTGAATCGTTAAATCAAGAGAAATAAATTTGATGTTAACCTTTAGTTTTAAAATTTGATGACTCAATTATATACTAACTTTTTTGTACATACCTGTGAGAGGCTTTTTTTTAAAAAAAAATTAAAATTATTTTAGAATTAAAAAAAGATAATGAGTGAGTAGTTATATTCCATAAAAATATGATTCATTATTTGATTTTTCTTTTAATTTTAATTTTTTTTAGTATGAAAAAGTGTGAATTTACCATATTATCCTCAATTAATTAATAATTTCAATTATTAATGTTTGCATTAATCGAATACATTTTTTTGTAGTTTGAATGTTTTACCATTCTCTGTCTTTTACTTTATATATATAATTAATAATTAATAATTAATCTAATAGTATTTCTCATTCTAACAAAACACCATCTTAACTCTAAAATTCAACTTTCTATTGACCAAAAAATTAATACAAATTATTTAATTTTCTAGTTGTTATATTTCCCTTTCTTTGATGTTGACGAGATATTATAAAATCTGTTATTTCCAACTTCAATTAGACTAAAGTAGCTCAAAACAAAGACTAGGAGAAAAGTAGTAATTAGATATCTATAATTATTGGAGATTGACAAAGAAAGTTTGCTTACAATAATTCTGCAAATTATAGATAAAATGGGGCTAGAGTTATCGCGAGAAACAACGATATAAAGGAGAGACGAAGAGAAGGAGAGCCTATGAGCGAGAACAGGTGTCGAGCTTATCCGAATTCTCAGAGGACATCGGATGACTCAGCGTCATGGATCCAATTCGTGTGTGTGTGTGTCTCTCTCTCTCTCTCTCTATTGGACTATTACGCATATGTCCTCTTCAGCATGGGGCCGGCCTGCCCACACGTCGTCGTCTTCTACGACTTATCGTCGTATAATAGTAAGTTGTCGCTTCAGGGGCAATTTTGTCTTTTCGGTAGTGATGGGAAATGATTTGATATGGAGGAGGGAGAGGGACACGTGAGCGCGTAGGGCCTCTTTTATGCGTTTTGGCGCCATTGGGTGATCACTCTCTCGTGGGGCAGGCATGGCCATCACGTGCTGCTGTGGGGTCCCCTGCAGCGGGCTCTGGACTCTTCTTCTATTTATCCTGGCGTCTTCGGCGTTACAAATTACAATGAATAATAAACTAATTCTGTTTTGTTTCTAGTGAGTAGTTAGATTTATACCATTTTCGACGGATGAGATTGGATGCAATTACGGAATCGGACGGCTACCGTTTTTCTTCTTTTGATTGAAACTAGGCCGACAACATTTCCATAATTCATAGTTCTTCATATGAATCCAAGACGGTTTTTGTTGTACCTTGTACGGTGGACATCACGCTGATGTAGCATACCAATTCGGAGACACATTTTGGTTAACAGTTGTACGGCATCGTCATCTCAAGTTTCAAAATATAGGGTATCATATCCTCCTCCAAACTTGTCAATAACAAAATATATAAAATTTTCATCTTTTTAAACCTTGATGTTAGATTACGTTTTAATTTAGCCTCATTATCCACGTTGATACGCTATTTTAAGGACATTCGTAAATATATTGTACTTGAATGATGTATGTAATCGAAAGATGAAAATCAAAATCCAATTTGACATACGAGCCTAATAATAATATAAGAACATGTGTTAGGATGAAGAGAACATAACCCTTGTAATCCATTGAAAAAACTCTTCTAGAAAGTAAATTGTTGCTGGATATAGGTTAGGGTTTTCAGTTTTTGCAAGGATTGCATAAACCAGGATGATTTCATACAGTGATTGGGGATCAAAATGTAAACTTGCTTCATATCCATAGGCCAATGGAAATTTGTTTATTCCTATCACTATAGCAAATGGGTCGCCTTCATAAGGAGAGGTCCACCCACCTATCAGCTTTCATGAACATAATAATTGTAGTTGCAATAATAGTATGCCCAGGTCATTATCAGAGAGAGAGTGGGGGGGTGAGCTGGAACGGAACATATAGAAATAGTGCTTTTGTAATAATCGCTTTTAGAATTCTGCCAAAAAAATGAGAATCTAAAAACAAAAATTAAAAAACCCTGGTATTGTATGTTTGAACTTCCGTGATGGATTTTATTTTACACGGAGAATCTGAGATGGTGATGTGCAGCATACCAAAACAGTAAGGCTCGACCTTTAAGTATTACCCACTAAGCTGATTATGGATTTTTAATTCTCTGTGGGTTTCATAATTTACGCTTTAGCAGGAATTAATAAACAAATTTCAGTAGGATCGGAACATAAAGATCTTCCAAAAAAGGGTTAAAGAGTCTAGATAGTGTTACTATTTTAATTTGAAATTACAGGCAGGCAGGTATTTATCCAATTATATTATAAAAGCAGGATTACTACTTGGAGTTTGTTTTTTTTTTTTTTTTTTTTTTTTTTTTTTTTTATAAATAATAGTCTAAACTACAGACAGAAAAATAAGAGATTTTTTTATACACACAACTAAGATATTATGGGGGTTCGAACATAAAACCTATAATATACAAACCAGAGCCTTTTTTTATTGGACTAGACTTCGTTGAAAATTAATTTATAATTACAGGCAGATGTATCCATCCATTGTCATTGGCTTACATTCCAATGTATTGACAAAGTAGCTTAAAAGATAAGATCTTCTCTTTATTCTCCACAACATCATATAATCTTTTTTTTTATTAGAGTGACTGCACACATAATCTTTATGCCTGAAATATAAATCTCTATCTTTGTTATATCTCAAAGATCATAGACACGCAAACAAAAAGCTAAGCAAATATACTGCTACCAAGAAATGGTGTTTCCATTGGATGTCACATTATAAAAAGCCCTGGCCAAGGTTCCCCAATATTTATCTTCATATAATTTGATGGAAAAGTTTTGGTTAACATGTTAATTTATTGTTAGTGGACCATAAAATAAGTATTATACACAGATCTCAATCCAGTTTCCATTATTCTACATAGTTAAGAAATGGAGCAAGATTCTTGACATCACAACTCAGTTTGAAGCTGTCAACTCCGAATAATACCAAATAATAGTTGTAGTAATCTGATTCAGGATCCTTTCAGACAAACCACACACATGGATCATAGCCATGTGACCTAACCAAAGAAAAGGGATATATATATATATTACTGCATGTCTGATGAAATTTGATAAGCGATCGAACTTCTCAAAACTTTGAATAACCCCATTCCATTCTATGTGAGAAAACAACCCAAACTGCATCAAACATTTCTACAAGAATACAAAATTCATGAAGAAAACTTATGGTAAGTAAATTAGCCGTATGGAGAGGTGTTTGTGTTGGATATCTCAAGAGAGAAGTGAGCCCAAACAGCCAGCTAGAACAGAGATCATAAGTTCTGTAAAAAATCACTATTGTCATTTATGCTATCTACAAGTACATTAGGAGACCTGAAGCAGAGCTTCAGACTAATTTTTCTCATAAAAAGGACAAAGCAAAATTAAGCAAAACATGAAACAAAAATGTAACATCTATCCACAACAAAACATGCTTCCATTTACCTTTAAGATTGCTCAACGGTCTTCCACACATGAATAGGAGACAATTCAATCATATATAGAAACTTCCACACTAGAGAAAGAAATTATCTAAACAAAAAGGAACATAACTCTACACTGAATCAACCCCTTCAACCTGCTGCTGGGCTAGGTACCTTTCCCTGCGCTCTTTCTACAAAGGAAACCATACATAACACAAGTAAGAATGTTTACAGTAAGAAATGTATAAAGCTCAATTTCATCACTCTATCAAAAGAAACAAAAACATGTCAAACGCCTCACCCATTCATCTATGACAAGTCCTTCCCCTACAATCCGGGGGCCTGTGTCTTCTGGAGGCTTCTTTCGTGCTTCGAGGGCAGCCTCAGCCTCAGCCAATTGCCGCTTAAGTTTTTCCATCGCCTTTACAAAAATCAAATTGAAAGTGAAAAAGCTGCTGCAAATTAAGACAACCAAAAAAGTATGCAGAGTGCAGGAAAATGACAGGTTAGAGATGTATCCACCATCTACTTACAAGGGTAGGGCGTTCAGGATCCAGGAAAACAACACGCAAAACCTGCTCAACCACGACTTGGTCCTTCTGCTCATCAAACTGCATAAATGCATGTAACAGTTAATGTTTAATATCTAGGAATTATGATGCATACTGGTTTCTATTTGTGATAGAAACAAAAATATAGAGAACTTTTCAAGAATCAATGAGATTTATAGTAAGATCAACCTGATTCAGGAGTAGAAGATATATGTTCTAATTATAGGAAAGTTCCAATCAGAATTTCTGCAAACATTTGCTATGAAGTACATGACATCTGAACGTTCACTTACTAATTATATTGGCACAGCAGGCTACAGACAATAGAGAAAATGACCTCAGTTCTGCTATCTCAAGTCTAATTACAATATCTCTGATTATTTTGAGGGAATGTAAAAGTCCAGTAGTTATTGGTTCCATTTACACAGAAAAATAAAAAAACTATTATCGTGGAAAAGCAATGTATTAAGATATGGTAGAAGTTATACAAAATATCTGCAATTATACCAGTTCTGGTACGTAGTCCATATCTCCTTTCACTTTCAAGCTCATGATCTTGAACTTAACCCTGCTCTTCTGGTCTACTAGTTTTTCATTGGTCTCCGGGGGTTCCACAAACTTGAAGACTGTCAATCAAGTTACAATTTTCAGACAATAAGTCACTAAAATCTAAAGTAGCTAGCATGTTATTTATTGCAAATGGAAATGAAAAATAACCCAAAAATGAATAGAAGAGTGCGTGAGGGAAGACCATGAAGAATGAATTACCAGTTGCAATAAGACTTTCACCTGGAGCAAGTATTCCCCCCGGAGGACGCATGTAACAACTCTTTGGTGCAGTTGTTTGGAACTAAAACAACCAACATTTAAGCAGTTAGATGGTTCTGTTGGGTAATAAGCGTAACAGATCAAATTGACAGCAGAAAACTCCTAATGCTGTCATCCCCAATTTTCAATTCAAATGTTGTCCCAATTTGATCACAATACTGGTTTATGACTAGTTTCTGATATGTAAAAGAAGTAAAATACTTAATAAGGGGGAAAACACAAAAAGGGGTCTAGAGGAGTCAATCGATACCTTGAAAGCTACATGAGACTTGCTTGTGTTTTTAATTCCAATGGCACTCTTGACCTGCTTACCAGGTTCATCTTCAGAGAAAACAGTCACGGTGAGGAAAAACATAACTAGCTTGAATAATCAATCGGCAAAGGAATTGAGCAAGCATTACACTTATCTAATGATTAGCAAAAATGTCTGAGTGAACATCTTATAAGAAATCCTGGGTGATGCTAACAATGTAAGAACAAACCATATTCGGATCAATCAAACCACTCCACAGTGGTCAAATGGATACATCATGCAACAGAAACAAACTAAAGAAAGAGAATATCAGAAATAGAGACACCAATAAGAACCGACCAGATCAGCATAACAATTGGAACCACTGTAATTCTTTAACTCATGAAATCAACAGATCATGCAACTTAGGCAAATCAAAGAACAAAGAATGCAGCTCTATGTACTAAATGTCGAAGACCCAGATAAGCATTTGGCAAATGAAACCAGTGTAAGCTCAAACAGACATCATGCAACTAATTACTCACCCCAAAAGAAACAAAAGTTCCACTCTTTACCTTCAAAATTCTCAGAAAATGAAATAGATGACCAAAATCAAAATCATTATACAAACAACAAAGATAATTAAAGCAGACAAGGTAAGGGGCGTACATGGAAAAAAGAGCTTATTAGCAGGATCAAGACGGAGCCTCCTCCTAGCAGGAAGCAAAGACTTGGTCACATACGACACCGTACTGGCAGAATGAAGAGCCGCACGCTCCACAGACTCGTGAGTCTGACCCAGCTGGTGAACATTGTGCATAGAAGACAAGGTCGAAGACGACGAAGAAGAAGAAGAGGAAGAGGCATTTCTCGACTGCCCAAATGGATTTTTGAATAGACTCCACAGCTTCCCATCAGGCCCAGATTTCTCAGCTTCCACAGCCATTTTCGACCCACCCGCCGGAAATTCGCTTCACGGTAGCAGCCGGAAAATGGGTTTCGCCGGAGATAGTTGGAAAAAAAGTGAAAAGAGAGATTTTGTTTTGTGCTAATTGAAGGCTGAAGCTGAAAGATTGAGGCTTTGGTGCAATGCGTGTTTTAGTTGTGTCTCTGGTTGTGAAGGTCTTTATGATAGCCAATGCCAAATGTGGCTGAATGAGACCTTTCGCTCTGGACTTTTTGGATTGTCGGAATTGGCGGTGGTTACTTTTACTCACTCTCCCTGTTGATGTTGGCTGGCAGTTGGTAGGAGAGCTTCAAGTTTGAAACTTTTGGGCTAAATATTGGCACTATATGACAAAAAAAAAAAAAAAAAAAAAAAAAAAAAAAAAAAAAAAAAAAAGAGATAGCTTTAAAGATTATATTTTATACCCTTAATCTTAACTAATAATATTTTATATTTTAATGTTAAAAGAGATCTACAAAATCGATGTGGATTAAGTCACTTAGCCAGGATAGTAAGTTCGCCCCTTTCACCCGGATCCCTTCCAGTAGATTAGTGGTTTACAAATAATTAACAGCTTGATAGTGATTTACAACAAAAGAAAATGACAGATAGCAACAATATAGCTACCCATTGGTGGAAGAACTATTGCTTCGGATAACACTTGCACCAAAATCAAAGTTCTCTTTCAAATCTTCTTATGATTCCTTTTTTCTTTCTTGTATTTTTATTCTGATAAAGGCTTAAAGAGGAGAGCATGGCATAAGGCCATCATAATTAAAATAGGCTATGATGTTTAGAGCATTAGAACATGTTCTGGTGGTGCCATGAAAGATAACGACACAGCAAACCCACCACTGATGCTCCCATGTGGCCCTCTTGTGAAAGGCATCTCATCTTTTCCAATATCCCAAATCAATGAAATCATGTTTCGTACACAATAATTTGACATATACCATTTTTCATTTGATTTGGGGGCAATAACAACAGTTGCTAACTTGCTATGGTATAATCAAACAGCTTTTGCGTAAAGTTGCTTTCTGTTCCTTGCATCTTGTTCCACAGTCTAGACTAAGTTGATGGACCCAAGAGCTTATTGCTTGGAGATTAGAGCACTACCATATGACAGTAGCTACTTAATTATATGCTCTAATTTCAGGATAGTAATTGATTGGACATAATTCAATTCGACTGTTTTTAGTCTAGGAAACATTTTACTAGATTATGAATCATATTCTGTCATATAATTCAACCCACCAAACACGCCCTAAGAGTAAAAGCATAGAATTTTTATTTCCTCTTTTTTTAGAAAAAGTTCTTACAAAGATATGATGATATTAAGATTATAGATCAGGATGCGTACATCTTGAAATACACACACAAACATACATAATGCTTAGTGATGATTTCATAAACATGGAGGGGCATGCAGCATATCTTTCCAGCTCAATTGGGTCCCCAACAGCTCAAGTACATAATTAGTCTAAGTGGTTCTTCTGATTGCTTCAGATTCAGAGTCCTCTGCTTGCAATATTTCTTCTTTGACTCCATTGTTGAAGATGTAGACGAAGAAGATTTTCCCACTTGTGTAGACAGTGGCATAATGTTGTTAATTAGTGCATGTTGGTAGCTCCGCAGGGATCTCCATTTGCTTAGACTCTTTTCTTTCAACTCCTCCACAGCTGCAACAGTGCCCAAAACAGCCCAAGCCTTGCTCTTCCACCTCATTTTTTTAACTTTTGAATGACGGCCACTACCAATAATTTAAAGAACAAAGTAGAATTTGTTACAGTAAGTTGGAGAGAGTATTGAGATAGACATATATATAAGCATTGAGACTATCTAACTGAAGCCATAAATATGCACACACAGAGAGAGAGCTAAGGGGGTGATGAGAGTGGAAGTGGTTTTACTTGGGTTGTGGTTTTTGGCCATACCAGCGGCTATTTTGTTCTTTTCAGCCCAGAATTTTTGGGGAAAAGTTGGTTTCAGTTTTCCCTTGGGTGAATAATTTAGTAATAAAGTTGTGTTGTTCTTATGATCGGATTAGGCCAAAGCCAAGATGCTGTACCAAATTTAACACTTTAGTCAAGCAAGAAGAAAAACTGAATTTGGAAAACTTATGTGCCCAATGTATTTTACTAAATTTGTAAGAGCATTTGCCTCAAAGTAATTTACAATGGCCTTAAGCTAAGCTAAGCTAAGCGTAATTTGGTTGGTGTCAGTTGGGACCCCAAGAGTTAAGATACGTCACTTTCCTCATAGACTCCTCTGACTGCTTTATTTTCTCTTCTCTCATGATCATGCTTGAAGCCATGGCAGAAGAAGAAGAAGACAGCTTCTTGGCCTGAGAAAAAGACCTGAGATGGTTCTTGGCTTGCTGGTGCACCAGTCTCATGGGATAGTTCCATCTGCACACCCCTTGGTCTTTCAACACTTCCACGACTCCAACTGTGGCTGCCACAACCCAAGCCCTACTTGCTGTTGCTGCACTCATCATTTTGATTTCCCTTTTTCTTGGGATGTAAGTCTCTTAATTTGTATTGAAATTATGATAAGATAGGTCTTTTGCAAGAGAACAAAATTTGAGAAAGGTTGAGTTGAAATAATTGGCATGGAGGGTCTCTTTATATAGAAAGGAAATAATAAGTTACTTGAGTTGGATGCATGAATGAGAGAAAGCAAAGGCCAACATATTAGGAAAAAACTAGAGGCTACTATGTTGCTGCTGGTTTTGAGCCAAGGAAATCCAGTGGATTTTCTGGTTTGAACTTTTCTGCTGGGGTACACACGACATTATGCGCACCTTGTTTCTTCAATATAATAATGTTAAGGCCACAGAATATATGGGAGAGTAAAAGCATTTGTCATCATTCCAGTGAATTAAAAAAATGAGAGATTTATGCCCAATATAAAAGGTCAAATTATATATTAAAAAATTATATATAAAATGAACTTTAGAAACACAACCAGAACTCATTTACAATATAACAAAGAGATTTTGAACGTACTATAAATTACAAAACTACCATTGATTTCTTTTTTTCTTTTTTCTTTTTATTAAGAGCGATAGTAATTTTATTGATAACACAAAAAAAAAATACAGAGTAGTCGCAATGCCAAACATGAGTACAACATCTCTAGTGACCAAATACAAAAACAAATTGGTTTGATCTAGAGAGAATTACGCATGCCAGAAAAACCTAAAAACTCCAATTCGGCAAACAAGAAGCATCTATACTCATACCTACAATACAAATCCACAACGCAACGGCAAATCCGCATCGAAAAGTCGAACGCTAAATACATATATCAGCAAACTCCCATTGAGTTTCTGAGAATTATTAGACTAAAGTAAACATAGAAACAAGGACACCGCACCACTTCATCTCTAGCAAATCAAAGAGACTCGTAGCACCAACATGGCTAAACCTCTTATTTTGCACAGGCAAAATCTGATCTCACACAAACCAACGACAATCGCTTTTCCAACTCCAAACACTGAATTGGAGCAAATTCCATATGCGTAGACCAAAAGCTACAACAAATTATGGCATTTACGATGGATTGCAGTACTTGCTTCAAAAACACAACGAAAACCAAAGAGAAAAGCTGGGTCGACAACACCACATCGCAACCATCCCAATGACAACAAGATACATCCAAGAACAACAAAAGTCACCAAGGACCTACAACAAAAAACACACAAACAAACAAACAAACAAAAGACAAGATCCAGATAGATCTAAGCAAAATGACCCAAAATCCGAACAAATCTGGAGAGAGAATAGGAGAGGGGAAGAAAACTAGGAAAGGAGAAAGGGAGATGAGGAGAGAAAGATGGAAGATGGGGAAGCCACCCACCCCCAGAGGGGGGCAGCGGCTGCAGTGCAAGCTCACAATTTCACCTTCAGAAAGCCATTGATTTCTTAAAACAAGCACAACCTTAGAACCTCATAAAAAACCCTAAAACACTCAACAAGACATGAGTTTTTTGAGTTTTTTTTTCATTTCTAGGGGGCGGCGGCTGCAATGCAAGCTCATAGTTTCACCTTCAGAGAGCCATTGATTTCTTAAATTAAGCACAACCCCAGAACTTCATAAAAAAAAACTCCAAAACACTCAACAAGATATGAGTTTTTTGAGTTTTTTTTATTTGTTTATAGAAATTAAATGATTCGGGATTTATTTACTAGCTATGTACATTATTGCATTGACTATTTTCCCTGGCTATGGACAAAATTATTTACTAGTTACTTGGTACTAATTAATGGTAGGATCTCCATAGAAAATTTGATTTTAACCCCTTACTTTCCTTAAGGGACCATACATGATATAGATTTTTTTGGTTAGGGATAATGATCAGATGACATATGAATTTTCATATTAATTGTATATATCATAGAGGACTCATAGATTTACAATTTACAATAATTTTATAAATAAACAAAATTTCTTCAGGCTGCACAGCCTACACCAACCATGGTCAGCTTAACCACATGTTTCCAGCTATCATCATGCCATGCCTCAAAACTTGAAAATTTGTAATCCAAGCCTGCCTTCAGTGCCAAATTGTATTGATTATCTTCTTCAGCTACAAATTATATAGTTGCTGAAATCAATTGGGTCCCCAGCAGCTGAGGTACATGACTTTCCTGAGAGACTCTTCAGACTGCTTCACCTTCTCATCTCTAAGCTTGCTTGAAACCAGAGCAGAGGATGAGGAAGAGAGCTTGTTAGCCTGAGAAAAATACCCAAGTTGGCTCTTTGCATGCTGCTGCATTAATCTCATAGTATAATTCCACCTGCAGATCCCTTGGTCTTTCAAGGCCTCCACAACTCCAACACTTGCTGCCACCACCCAACCTCTCCTTGCTGCTGCTGATGATGAACTGCTCATATTGATATATTCTTCTGTAAACTCTTAATAAGAACACTCTTAAACTTGATGGGAAGTAAAACTTATGTTTTGATGCGTTTGAAGTTTGAAGTAAATGGGGAGTTGGTGTTGCTTTTATATGGAAGGAGTGAGAGTGACACTAAAACTAAGCACATAAAAAATAGGGGGGAAAAAAACCATGGGCTAGCTCTAGCTGTAGAGGTTTTTGCTGGGGTAGCCAGTGGTTTTTCCTTAGCGGGGAGTCAAGATTAGGCTACTTGGTCACATTCAATTTTTTTTTCTGTCAACTATTTGTCACATTCATTGACGGAGACAAAATTGGGTTGCGTAGGACCAAAGCACACGGTTTTCTTTCATAAAATCCATTTAAGCCTCAGGTATGGGAGGAAAGACCACTTGTTTTTGTTTGTTTTCTAGTGGAAATTATCTTCTTTTTTGTATATTTTTTTTTTGGGAGACAGTCCAATTGGTTTGAGTTAAGAAATATTTTAGAAGGAATGCTTCTTGGAAACTACTGGTGAAAATACTTGGGTTTGGAGATCCATTATTATATTGATATTATAATATTCTAAATTCATATTTCCAATAGGACGCTACTCGCCTCATTTGACTCATTACCTGTATCCTTACCTGTAAGAGGGAAGTAAGCATTTTCCTGAAGGAAGTATTTTCCTTTCCAATAGAGCATGAGATGTATTGGCTGAGCCATCATGGCTAATCCTCTGTCCTAGTTTCAGATTGGGATGTTTCTAATCCTTTGAATTAATGAATTGGTCTTTCAGATTAACGGAGGAGATTCCAAATGATAAAGTCATAGATTAGATACAAACTTGGCTTAATCTGAATCTGCGAGTGGTGCATTTTTGTCAATCCATCATAGCACCAAGTTGTGTGAGGAAATTTACAGTGTAGATGATCATGGCTCAACATTTCAACTTCAAATTCCATAAAACGTTTCCTTCTTCAAATATACTGTTTTGAAATTAAACAAATTCAACTCAGACCTGTAGGGTTGATAAATCTTCCACTCATGACAAAATAAACAATGGGCAAAATATATACACAAAAAACCAGAGACCAAAATAATGATCAAGGCAGCAATTCTCAGAAACATATATGTTTTATATGTTAACGGTCTTAACATGACATAATTTACATCAATTTGCCCCAGGCAGACAGGAATTGTCTGCCATTTACAAGCACAAAACGATTGCCAATATGTAACTATGTCCTCATTTGGTGTAGCTCTTCATGGGTTGTGTCATCTTGTTTCATCCCTTGTTCATGCTCAAGCTCCATTGCAGCAACCTCTTGCACAAAAATGTGATCTTTTTGCTCTTGTTTTTGTGCTGATTGAATTAGTTGGGACCCCAGCAGCTCAAGTACATGACTGTCCTCAAAGACTCCTCTGATTTCTTCAGCTTTTCATCTCTGACTTTACCCAAAGCAGCTGAGGCAGAAGAAGATGAGAGCTTGTTGTTGGCTTGAGAAAATGACCTGAGTTGGGTTTTGGCTTGTTGGTGCACAGATCTTAAAGCAGAGTTCCATCTGCAGATCCCTTGGTCCTTCAGTGCCTCCACAACTCCAACACTTGCTGCCACAATAGCCTTGCTTGCACTTGATGAACTCATCGTGATTATGATTTCTCTTCTCTTCTCTTCTCTACTAGATTTTTCTGTCTGATTTTTTCGCTCTTCAGTTGGTATGTGAATGCGTGTCTGATGAAGGAGACGAGCAAAGAGTGCTTCTTTATATAGGGGATTAGAAACGGGGTGCTTTTTTGTCTGTTCCCAAAAACTAGAGGCGGTTTCCTCAGTGAAAGCAAATGGGTCTTTTTCTTTGGGATAGAAAAGCCAGTGGTTTTGTTTCTTTTGGACCTTGTGGATGATGCACTGTGAGTTCAGATATTACTCAACTGGACATCCAGATGCAGTGGAAATGATCAATTAAACATGGGTAGAAGTGGACTTTCAGAATTTCGATAAGCACAACAGTTTGCTGCCACGTGGGCACATGGTTTTGCTTTGCTTTATTTTTATTTTTATTTTTTTTTATATTGAGATAACTGAACTTCATTCAATAACCAACTAACATAATACAACGAAAAGAAGGAAAGGGATGTACAAGTTTGGGCCTCTGTAAAAAAATCTTGGCGTAAAAAACCCCCAAAAAGGAGGAAAAAAAGCGCCTCCCAGTTGACATCGAATACGTAAATCAACAAGTAGCTTTTAAATCTGCAGCAAGCAATGAACTCAATCAAGGAGGCTCCTCCTCAATCCATGTATAAAAACCAATGTTCCTAATAGCATATTGGGCTACCTCATGAGCAACTACATTATCATCACCAAGGATGGACTCAAGAATCTTATCTCGTAGGGTTATAGTGTAAAAGTTCAATTTTTTTTTTAAAGGTTTGTAGGGGGTGGAGATTGGGGATTTAGGTTTGAGGGTTTAGGAAATGGGGGTTTTGAAGTTCTCAAGTCGGGAGGGAGGGTCTGTTTCAATTATACAATCTGTTCTTTTTCTTTTTTTTAAGACCTAGACCAAAACGACGTCGTTTTGGCCAGGTCTTTTTTAAAAAATATTTGCTGTTGTTGGTCCAAAACAACGGCGTTTTGGCCAGCGCATTTTTAAAAAAAATCGCTGGACTGATCCAAAACAACGCCATTTTGGCCAGCTTGTTTTTTTTTTAATTAGAAGCTGGGCCAAAATTCGTCCCTGATCATCGCGTCACTATCATTCATACGAGAAAGATCTGAACCACAACCGCATGTTTTTAATATCTTCCACCAAGTTCCCATGTGCTTCAAAAATACTCTTTGTCAGAATTGATTCTATTTACTGTCCCTTGTGCGTCTATTTCCAACACAATGTCTTGAAACCCAAAATTATGCGCAAACTTATATGTATTTAGGCTCGCAGTGTAGGAGTGAAACTATTTGTTTACTTGGTTTGGTGTGGACCGTGGGCAGAAAAACAAACATTTTAGTGTCTTTCTTTCTCTCTATTTGCTTTGGATAATTATAGGCGTGAGTCTACTACGTGTTGACATGTCATTAAATAAATAGTGAGTACTATAATTAGGTTAATTGTCGTTTGATGAGTATGATTTAATCTACATATTACATGATTGATGAATATGATTTAATCTACATTTTACAGGAATTTCCTCCACGACAATAATTAATATGATGGGTATTGCTCACCGTCAATTAAGAGTGGTGAACCAAAAAAAATATATAAAAAGGAAGGCACCTGCCACCATTTTTGAGAGCACCATCAACACTCAATTTGATATGAAATGTGTGCAGGCATAAAACCTTTTTACACTAAAAATTAATGTTTTCGTGCTGACCAAAACCACAGCAGCTTGATTAATGTTTAAGCTGCTGGTGCATAGAATAATCAATTGTATATATCATAGAGAATTCAGGGATATACAATTCGCAATCATTTTGTAAATAAAGAAGGCTGAATCAGCGGGAGACTTTGGAAAAACACAAAGGAGAGAGAAATTTTGTAAAAGAAGCCAAAATGGACAAAATTGCCCTTATTTATTTTTGGATTTCCTAAGGAATCCTTTACATTTGTATGTCTTTGATTTGAAAGTTGAAAGGTTTTTCTGTCTTTTTTGAAAAAGCTTTGGTTTTTTCCAAAAGTGAAAATTTTTTTTTGGCTAAAACCTAATTTTCCTAATTAATATTCAATCGGGACCCCAGCAGCTGAGCTTACTTGAAACCAAAGCAGAGGATGAATGTAGGAGGAAGGAAACCCATAAAAATGTGGGAAAAACCATGGGATGTGTTGGGCTATAGCTTTTGTTGGAGAAAGAAACCATTCAAGACAATGGATTTTACCCAATTAGGGCAACTCAAATATGTTTCACTACTAAATACTCAAATTTATAGGTAACTGTCATAACATAATTTAATACATCCTGATCATTTGATATATATAAAACTGAAGGAGCCCCTTCATGGCTTGTGTCATCTTGTTTCATCCTTTTGTTCATGCCCAAGCTCCAATAATTCAGCAACCGCTTGCACAAAAATCTGATATTTTTGCTCTCGTCTCTGTGCTGATTGAATTAGTTGGGACCCCAGCAGCTCAAGTACATGACTGTCCTCAAAGACTCCTCTGACTTCTTCAGCTTTTCATCTCTGGCTGTACTGAAAGCAGCTGAAGCAGAAGAAGATGAGAGCTGAGAAAATGACCTGAGTTGGGTTTTGGCTTGTTGGTGCACAGATCTTAGAGCAGAGTTCCATCTGCATATCCCTTGGTCCTTCAGTGCCTGCACAACTCCAACACTTGTACTTGACATCATGATTATGATTTCTTTTCTCTTCTCTACTATTTCTCTCTTAAATTTTTTGAACTCCTCAGCTGTGAATGTAAATGTTTGAGTGTATTATTGATGGAGAAGATGATAATGAGGTGCTCTCCTTATATAGGGGATTAGAAAAAGAAAAAAGGTGAGTGTATGGATTGGGATATCACTGTTGTGTACGTGCAGATGGATTGGGATATTCAGATAAGCACAACGTTTTGCTGCCTCATGGGTACACGGTTTTGATTTGAATTATTGTATTTTAGCCTGCGGTATGGGTGTAAAACCATTTGTTTGCCTGTTTAATTTGGAGTGTGGGCCAAACGAAAGAACAGTCACTTACTTATTTTGGACTCTACTTGGAATGTGGGCCAAACGACAGGACGGTCACATGATTGTCACAGGTGGATGGTGCATCGGTTGAGTATCAATTCTTTTTTTTATATACAAGTAAAAAATGTGAGGGTAATGCCGAAAATCCTTCTGAACTATAACGCTTATCGCAATGTCCATCATGAATTATTTTCTCAGTTAATTTAGCCTTCATATTATTTTAAATGGCCAATTTAGCCCCTTCCATTAGTTTTCATCCAATTTTCCGTTTAAATGTCACATGGTAGGCACATGACTCACTGTTCAATTAAAAATTAATTTTTTTAAGTTTAAAATAATTAAATTTTAAAAAAAAATTTTAAAAAAATTAATTTTTAAAAACCCCTTTTCACGGAGAATTCTCTCCGGTCTAGAAAGCTTCATGGCTCTCCCACTACCATCTACATCCTTCAAGCCTCTCAAACTTTCAAAACCTCTCCCTTTAGAATTCCCAGACTGGGTATCAATTTTAGGCTTAGCAGGCAACTCTGATGGGGAAAATGAAAGGTTATCAGAGCTAATTGTCCTATAAAGACTGTTTTTACATGAATCCTTACGATTACTCTGCATCAACGAGTAAATCCCACCACCATGATTTGACAAAGCGACTCCATCTCCAATTGGCTTAAACTGGCTATGAACTGACCCATTAGTCCCTTCTCCACAGTTTCAAATTTGATCATCTCTCTCAACCGAATACTAGTAATTCTTGGTCGAATTTCGCATAAGCAAGCAACTAGGGTTGTGGGCCGCCGCCTTCTGAAAAATGGTATAGGTTTTCTCAGAGAATCAGACATGGGTACTGATGGGCTTCAATCAAAATCCGCAAAAATCGGAAACTTGGGTTCCTAGGATTTGACTCTCAATTGTCTCTACGATAGTTCCAAACTGGGTTTCCTAGAGAAAGAGTTTGCCGGGGCAAATTTGCTGACTTCCTTAGAGAAAGAGAGCTTTAAAGGTAAAGAAATCCTTATTTCTGCCAATTCAAACCAAGATCACAAATGGGTAGAGAGAGATTTCCTTAATTTGAACGAGACTAGGCTGAATTGCTCAAAGCGAGAGCTTGTGGAGGAGACTGAAAGAGAGAGCATGGACAAGAAGCCAAAGCTCGAGACTTTGAATCTCTCTCTAGCCTTACCTGAGGTCTCGCTCTCTTTCTCACTGCTTTAAACGCCTTACAAAATGGTGACCCTCCAGCTATGCCAAGGCCTAGCAGAAGTGTACAATCTTTGGCACCATCTACTAACAATACACAAACCACTTGTTCTAACGATTTCACAACAGCTTCATTATCGTACTCGTCGGCGAGGTCCTGGGTGAGGATGGTCTGGGCGACGGCCATAACCACATTGCCGGCACCGATGACGGAGAACTTGGTGTGGCGCTTGGTGGAGGAGGGAGAGGCGGCACTGGAATAGGCTTGAAGAAGGCATGGGTTAGGTCGAGGCCGTTGTGGTGAAGTGCTTTAACATTTAATTATTTTAAACTTAAAAAAATTACTTTTTAATTGAACAGTGAGTCATGTGCCTACCATGTGACATTTAGATAGAAAATTGGATAAAATTGCATGAAAACTAACGGCATGGGCTAAATTGGCCATTGAAAATAATATGAGGGCAAAATTGGTGTTGAGGCCCAAAAATCCAGAATTGGGCCCAAATAAATTCTTAGCCTAGTATGACACCTTATTAAGAAAATACCCGATTCGGAGCACGCGAAATTCGTCATGCACGCTTTCACAAGCCACGACCACGTGCCATGCCAAATAAATATGCAATTTATCACGTTAAGAATTAAAATGAGCCTATAAAAAGGCATTGGCTCTACAAGCCCATGCTAATTATTCCGTCAAGCACTATATCTCTCTTCAAAGCGACAAAATTCAAGCACGCCAAGCGACATGCAATGTCAAGCGCAAAATCATTATTATTACACCTAGCCACGCTACAAGCTTAAGTGGGCCCAAGTCACGCAAATGCCCGGGGCTTTGCGGGGCTTGCTTGAGTGGGTTGTGATATAGTTGGTAACGAGCTTTCATAAGGCCCATTGATGAGCCGAGAAATGGAAGTTTTGGGCTGCTTGGGAGCCCTAAAACTCAAGCCCATTTCTTGAGTTCAAATATGTGGGGTAAGCATAAAACAGAGGAAAAAGCCTGAATACCCTAGAAAATTAGCCTGAATACCCTAGAAAATTAGCCCATCACTTAAGGAAATTAGCCCATGTTCTTAATGGGCTAACTTATCACTTTAGCAAGGCCCAAATAGCTTAGAAAATATCCAAAAATCTCCAGCACATGGTTTGAAATGAAACCACGATAGAAAACCATGAGATGTTTTTACGCTCAAGCTACTAGGAGACTCCAGCACATGGTCAAAGACAAACCCAATGCAAGCCATCAGAAAAATCAAAGGATATTGGCACGCGCAGGAGAAAAAGCAGCCTTCAAACCAGCCAAAGTTATCTATCTCCTTCCTTTACTAGATCTTGCCATGAAATAAGGGAGAAAAAGAGGAGAGATGATAGCCAAAAATAAGAAATCACCACTGGAATGGCTGCGAGAAGACTTCTGAATTCCCAAAAATATGGTCTCTATGTATTGGGTAGAGGAGAATTTCACAAAATGGGATGGATCGAAGGGAGAGAAAAGAAATGAAAGGGGAGACTTTGCAAAATTGGAGAGAACCCATTAGGGTTTCTTGGGAAGGATGAGCTTTCAAAGGTTATAAAATAAGGTACCTTCTACCTATTAAACCTAACCTAAGCAGTGGAGCAAGCTTATTCTCTAACTACTTGAAACATCAAGCAAAGTGCCTCACATTCTATCTCTTTCTTCTTTATCCTAATCAAGACACACATTCAGAGAGCAAGCTACATCTCTCCTCCTTGAAACCTCTGCAATTTTGAGCCTTATTCCTCCATCTCATCCCCTTTTCTCTTCTATTAAAACACTCTAGAGCTTGATAGATTTTTCGTCAAGCTGCCGGAAACTACTCAACGCACCCATTATACCCCCATTTCTCTCCCTCTTCAACAAACCCTCTTAGAATCCATTCCCCTTTTCCTTACAACCCTTGTCTTTCATAAGAACTCACAAATCTCTCTCTGTTTATGCTAAACTCATGATGGTTTTCCTCCCATGCCACAAGCTTCTCATGCCAAGCTAAGAATCTACCTGTAAGCTGTTGTTATTTTTGTTGGTGAAGGTAACCAAGGTGTTTCCTAAGGTTTCACTACCCTTTCGAAGTATTCTTGGGGTCTGATCTTTGAACTCAGACTCAAGGGGCAGCTTCACATGTTTCTCTTTTCAGCAACCCAAGCCCATTCGTCAGGCTGCTGGAACAAAAAGACCCTAACAATTGGTTGAAAAAATAATTCATGGTGGACATTTCGATAAACGTTATAGTTCAGGGGGGGTATTCGGCAGTTTACCCAAAATGTTATGATAATCTCAGAGAAGAAAAAAATGTTAATGACAAAGTTATGAACAAAACAACACTATTTTCTCATTCATGGTGGATTTTTAAAGGAAAAATTTAAGGGTAAATCTAAAAATCATAATTTAAAGTTACAAAATTCATTCAAATTAGATTGAAAAAAAATTAAAAAATTAGGAATTCACCTGATTTTATAAGTTTCTTATAATCATGCCTTCAAATTCCAAAGCTTGCATTAAACATCCAACTTAGAAAGCTTTGGTCGAATTGAATCACAAAGTTTTGGTTGATTTGAAGATTAAAAGTTCAAAAGACGTTTTGGTTGATCTGAAGAATAAAAATTCAAAAGACAAATTTGAGAGAGAGAGAGAGAGAGAGAACTAGAGAAAGGAAGAACAAACCAAGAAAAAAAATTCTAAAACATGTTTAAAACAAATAGGTAAAGAAAATTGGGGAAATTGGCGGCTTTACCCCTGGCTCACCTAATTTATTCACAAATATCCTTATTTTGAAACCCAATCACAAATGCCCCTTATAAAAACTCCCTATTGACAGCCTATTGCCTATCCTTCACTTAGTTTTTTTTCTTCTGAGTCATTGCTCTCTGAAATACTCTCATCTCTCTAGTCTCTTCCTCTTCCTCTTCTTCCTTCTGCTCCTCTCTCACTTTTGTTTGGTACTTGATGTGAGTTCAAGTCCTTCCAAATCAAATTTGAGTGAGATTGTACATAAATTTGTTGAAACATAATTGTGGCTTCTTCTTCTTCTTCTATGATCTGCTATCTCTGAGATGACACCCCCAATTGCTTCCTTCTTTGCTTCTTCTTCTTCTCCTCTCTGATATGCTCTATCTGAGATAAAATCCCAATTTTGCATATCCTCTCTCTCTCTCTCTCTCTCTCTCTCTCTCTCTCTCTCTCTCTCTCTCTCTCTCTCTCTCTCTCACACACACACACACACACACACACATACACACACATTGATTCCCAGCCCTAATTCCCAATTATCCATGTTCTTCTTTTCCTAGGTCCAAAGACCCATCTTCCTCATCCACATCATTAGCCACAAGCACCACCAACGAGTTTGCAAACCCAATTTGTAATATTTGTTCTTGAAATGGGTGGATTGGCATTGACTTTAAATTTTTGTTTGAAACAGAAGCATTTATTTGTCTGAAACCCAACAAAACTTTCCAAGACACTTTAAAAAAAAAAAAAAAAAAAAAAAAAAAAAAAAAAAAAGTGATAACAATGAGAAATACAAGGCCAATACGATGACAATACAAAAAAAACTTAGAAATTTCAGATTTATTGCGTGTATATTGCTTGTTTATTGCAATAAACATGCTCAACAAGATAACTCTAATACAAGCTCTCTCCCTTCGTGTATATTGCTTGTTTATTGAGTGTGTATTGCTTGTTTATTGCATGGATATTGCATGTTTATTGCATGTATATTACATGTTTATTGCGTGTTTATTGCATGTGTATTGTTTGTTTATTGCATGTGTATTGCCTGTTTATTGTTTGTATATCGCATGTTTATTGCAGAACTCACCAAAGAACCCAAAAAGAACCAGCTACGAGTTGGAAGAGATAACTAAAAAGAGAGGATATGTTAGTCAGACCTCACCAAAAAAACCCAAAATTTGTTGCACAATCCCAAAATTTTATAAACAAGATTAGCATAATATTCCTAAAAAGTTCTTGTATAATCCCACTAAAATAACATTATCTACACAAGCTGAAAATATTAATTGTAAACCTAGAGAGTAAAATTTTAAATTAAACCCACAATTATGTTTCAATAAATTTCTGTACAATCTTACTCAAATTTGACTTGGAGGGACTTGAACTCACATCAAGCACCAAAAATCCAAACCCATATATGAAATTGAAACAAGGAAAAGAAAACCCAAATGTGAAGGAGAAAAGCCGAGCTAGCTACCTGAGACGCCATGCATGAAGGTCGAAATAGGGGGCAGAGAGTGAGAGATTGAGGTGGAAAGGGTGAGGTCGTCGTCGCCGATCTGGGTGCGAGTGAAAGAGAGAAGAGAGGAGAGAAGGGATGAGAGAGAGACTGAGAAATTGTGAAAAAGGATTTGGGAGAGCTCAAAACAACTAAACAAAAGTGAAAGAGGGGTAGAAGGGAAGAGGAAGAGGAAGAGACTAAAGAAATGAGAGTATTTCAAAGAGCAACGACCCAGAAGAAAAAAAAACTAAGTGAAGGATGGGCAATAAGCTATCAATATGGAGTTTTTATAAGGGGCATTTGCTATTGGGTTTCAAAATAAGGATATTATAGTGAATAAATTAGGTGAGTCAGGGGTAAAGTCGCCAATTTTCCGAAAAATTGTTGGGTTAGGAAATTGAAAATAGGGTGCCCGTTTTCTTTAGTCAAAAGGCCCCCTATTTTCCTTTCTTTGGTCTGATTGTCAAAAGGAATAAAGGGTTTATTTTAAAAAGTTGAAGTGTAGATAAATAAAGGGTTTTTTGGGTTTCTTTTAGAAGTGGGCTAGAAAAAAAATTGGAGCCTCAAATATTTGGGGGCCCTATGCCATCGCCCAACCTGTACAAGCTATGAGCCGGATTTGAACACATCATAAGGCCTTTTTTATACCAGTGATATTGCCGGAGGGAGGTATTCTCCTACACACATTGTCAGCGGTATCATAGAAGTTCGAAATTGGGACAATTAGTCCGTAAGTCTAAGTCCTTTTCCACTTAACAAGACTCAGGTCCTTAAATTGGGACAATTATTCTGTAAGTCAGGTCCTTTCCACTTAACATGACTCAGGTCCTTTTCCAATAAACAAGACTGTTGACCTTGACCAAATGACAAGGCCTTCTGTTAAACGCTTCATAACCCTTTGTAAAGTTAATGAGGATTCTCTTTCTTCATTCTATGTGAGATATCACCATATTATGAGTTAGTTTTTAAAGTTTTGATTGATCAAAATGAACCGTCGGACTTTTTATTTTGCCAACAATGATCAATAGGATGAGATAACCTTGTGTGTTCTTGTTGGCCCGAACTGACAAATTTCAACTGGTTTGTTCTGTGTTTTTGTTTTGTGATAATCCCATCTGGTTAGTTGATTGACTGACAAATAGAACCAAAAGCATCTCTATTTGAAGGAGGAACCATTAATAAAACCAAAGAACATAGATTTTCTTGTTTTTTTGGTTGATTGGGAAAATTTACATTCAAATAATGTATACAGCTTCAATTCAGTCTCAAAAATCTTCAAATCTTGAGGTACTTCACCATGAGCTCCAATTTGTGTCAATAAAGACCCCAACAGCTCAAGTACATAACTTTTCTGAGAGAATACTGAGCTTGATTGATTCTTCTCTTCAGAATTCATTTTGTTCAAAACCATAGCAGCAGAAGGTAAAGATGAAGAAGAAGAAGAGAGTTCCTTGGTTTGTAAGAAAGATCTCATGGTGGTGCAACTCCATCTGCAGAAGCCTTGATCTTTCAAAGCCTCAACAGAAAAGTGATCTTTTTGCTCTTGTTTCTGTGCTGATTGAATTAGTTGGGACCCCAGCAGCTCAAGTACATGACTGTCCTCAAAGACTCCTCTGATTTCTTCAGCTTCTCATCTCTGACTTTACTGAAAGCAGCTGAAGCAGAAGGAGATGAGAGCTTGTTGGCCTGAGAAAATGACCTGAGTTGGGTTTTGGCTTGCTGGTGCACAGATCTTAAAGCAGAGTTCCATCTGCATATCCCTTGGTCCTTCAATGCCTCCACAACTCCAACACTTGCTGCCACAATAGCCTTGCTTGCACTTGATGAACTCATCACGATTATGATTTCTTTTCTTTTCCTTACTGACCTCTCTTTGATGCTTTCAACTTCTCAGTTGTGAATGCGAATGTGAATGTTTGAGTGTATTGATGGAGAAGATGATCTTCAGGTGCTCTTTATATAGGGGATTTCTTTTTAAAAAAGGTGGGCTTGTGGCAAAAAACCAGAGCTGGTTTTGTTTTTCTCCTGTTTCTTTTGGTAAGGTATGTTGATGTTTACACTATATTTGGAGATATTACTGTTTTGTACATGCAGATGCAGGGAATATGATGTACTAGGCAGGGGTAAAAGTGGAATTTAAGATTTTGGAGTTTGGATAAGCAGAGAGTTTTTGTTGCCTCATGGGCACATGGTTTTTTATTTAAATTATTGTATTTTGGCCCGCAGTATGGCAGTGAAACCATTTGTTTGCTTGTTTGACTTGGAGTGTGGACCGAAAGACAGAAACAGAGTCTCTTGTCACTTTATTTTGGTATGTGGGCTAGTAGTAGCGTCTGGGAGTGAAACTAGTAGTTTACTTGTTTGTATTACCGAAAATGTGATGGTGAAAATGTCTCACATTGGATAGTTAATAAATTGCATGAAGTTGGACTACTTCCTTCATTACCAATTGATTTTGGAGTATAACTTCAACTTCCTTCAATAATTACGTGAAGATCACATTATTATATATCACATTAGATAGTTGAGAAATTGGGTGAAGTTGGACTACTTCCCCCATTGCTAATTAACTTTGGAATGGAACCTCAACTTCCTTCAACAATTACATGAAGCTTACATGTTTCCTCTAAATTTCCATCACTCTTGTTTGGAGAAGTGATCATGTTAGGGTTCACATGTCAATTCTTTCGAGGCATGTTGGCACTAAATAGAGATGCACGAATGACTTCCAATAAATGTCGATTCTTTTGCTCAACCATCCCATTTTGTTGGGGAGTATATGGATACGAGCGTTGATGTATGATGTCATGATCCTATAAGAATTTGTTGAGATCATGATTAAGAAATTTGCTGCCATTGTCATAACGGAGAACCTGAATTTTGGCATGAAATTGAGTTGCCACTATTTTATAGAACTGTTGAGAAGGGAACCCCAGGTCATTCGGGCACAATCATCAATTAATGTGACAAACCATCGAGCTTAGCGATTTGGGCAGGCCCTCAAACATCAGAATGAATAAGGAGGAATGGAACCATACTTTTATGTCTACTTAATGGGAACGAAATACGATGGCTCTTAGCTAATTCATACGTATCACATTGGAAGCTGGAAACATCAAAACTAGAAAATAATGATGGAAACAACTTCTTCATATAACCGAACGAGGCCTAATTAAACTTCTTCAGATAACCGCATCTCCTTAATATCTTCCACCAAGTTCCCTTCTACTTCAAAACACTCTTTGTCATAATTGATCCTATCTATTGCCCCTTGCACATCTATTTCAAACACAATGTAGGAGTGAAACTAGGATTGATTACTATGTTAAAATATGAATATGGTTTGAATACTTTAGATTAATTGTATTCTTCTCCATAAATAGGTATATATAAGAGTTTACAAGAGTACTTTACAAGGAAATAGATACAATAATTAATTAGGAGAATATATCCTAATTATACAAGGATGTGTCAACTATATAAAACAAGGAAGTAAATCACCTAATTAACCTAGGAAATAAATCTCTTTGATTTAGGCCCAGTTTGGGATTGCTGTCACTTTTGAAAAAAGTTGTTTCTGCTGTGCTTTGAAAATAATTAGCTGTAAAGTAAAGCAGCTCCATGTTTGGTAAACAATATTTTTAAAGTGCTGTTAGTACAAAAAGCAGTGTCGAAACCGTTTGGTAAGTTTTAATATAAAATTGTTGTAACTGTGAATAATGACTAAAATAGATATGATGTTAAAAGTGTTATGTACTAATCATGTGGTAGTAGTGGTAGTGATGAAGTGGAGGTGGTGGTGGTGGTGATGAAGGTGGAGTTGGTGGTTGTGGTAGTGGTGGTGGTAGGGATAGCATGGTGGTGGAGGTGGCAGCATGGTGGTGGTGGTGGTGGTGTTAGTTGTGAAGGTTTTGGAGGAGGTGGTGGTTGTGGTGGTAGTGGTGGTGGAGGTGGAGGTGAAGGTGGAGTTGGTGGTGGTGGTTGTGGTGGAGGTGAAGGTGGAGTTGGTGGTGGTGGTGGTGGTGGTGGCGATGGCGGTGGTTGTGTAGGTAGTGAATGTGGTGGTGTAAGTGGTGGAGTTAGATGTGGAAGTGGAGGTGGTGTTATTTTTAAAAATGAATGATGGTATTTTGGGAATTAAAAAATTTATTAAAGGTTCATCTTTACTTCTTTTGAAAGCAACTTTGAAAAGCAACTCATAGCCTGCTTTTAAAAGCTGTTGTCAAAAGGTCATTGCTTTTAAAATAATCGGGATATTTTATTTTTACCAAACACCTTAGCCTGCTTAACTTTAAAGTGAAGCAGGTTTTTGGCGAAAAAAAGCAATCCCAAACGGAGCCTTAGTACATTAACTCACGTCAACAGTTTGGGCCTTTGTAAAAAATCTTTGGCGTAAAAAACCCCCAAAAAAGGAGGAAAATCTGCCAAAGGAAAAGAAAGGCCTCCCACTTGACATCGAATACAAAAATCAACCAATAGCTTTTAAATCTGCAGCAAGCAAAGAACTCAACCAAGGAGGCTTCTCCTCAATCCATGTTTGTGTTCCTAATGGCATATTGGGCTAGCTCAGAAGCAACTACATTACCATCCCATCACTGCCATTCACACGAGAAAGATCTAAACCACAACCGCATCTCCTTAATATCTTCCACCAAGTTCCCTTCTGCTTCAAAACACTCTTTGTCAGAATTGATTATATCTACTGCCCCTTGCACATCTATTTCAAACACAATGTAGGAGTGAAACTATTTGTTTACTTGGTTTGGTGTGGACCGTGGGCAGAAAAACAAACATCATAGTGTCTTTCCTTTTCTCTATTTGCTTCGGCTAATTATAGGCGTGAGTCTACTATGTGTTGATATGTCATTAAAGAAATAATGAGCATTATAATTAGGTTAATTGTTGTTTGATGAGTATGATTTAATCTACATATTACATGAATTTCCTCCACAACAATTACATGAATTTCTTGCACGATAATTAACGTGATGGTATTTCTCATCGCAAAAATACGAAAAGAAAAAGCACCTCGCACCATTTCTGAGAGCACCATCAACACTCATTTGATATAAAATGTGTGTTAGCATAAAAACTTAAACATTAATCAGTAGCTTGATTAATGTTTAAGTTCTGATTAATGTTTAAGTTTTTGGTGCCTAGAATAATCAATTGTATATATCATAGAGAATGCAGGGGATCTAATAAACAAGCTGAATTAATATTCAACCGGGACCTCAGCAGCTGAGCTTACTTGAAACGAAAGCAGAGGATGAATAGGAGGAAGGAAACCCCATAAAATGTGGGAAAAACCATGGGATGTGTTGGCCTATAGCTTTTGTTGGAGAAAGAAACCATTCAAGACAATGGATTTTACCCAATTGGGGCAACTCAATTATGTTTCACTACTAAATACTCAAATTTATAGGATCATAAATCCTTCAGTTAAAACGAAGTAAATAATGGATTAATAAGAAAGGGCAAAAAGAAAAACTCGAAAAGAATGATCAAGGCATCAATTGCTCAGAAATATGTGTGCTTTTGCTTTATATGGTAATTGTCATAACATACCATAATTTACATCAACTTGCCCCAAGCAAGCAAGCAGACATGAATGAATTGTCTGCCATTTACAACGATTGCCTTTGCCAGTAGTATGTAACCCAAAAAGTTTATATATCCTGATCATTTGATATATATAAAACTCAAGGAGCCCTTTCATGGGTTGTGTCATCTTGTTTCATTCTTGTGTTCATGCTCAAGCTCCATTTCAGCAACCGCTTGCACAAAAATCTGATCTTTTTGCTCTCTGTCTCTGTGCTGATTGAATTAGTTGGGACCCCAGCAGCTCAAGTACATGACTGTCCTCAAAGACTCCTCTGATTTCTTCAGCTTCTCATCTCTGACTTTACTGAAAGCAGCTGAAGCAGAAGAAGATGAGAGCTTGTTGTTGGCCTGAGAAAATGACCTGAGTTGGGTTTTGGCTTGCTGGTGCACAGATCTTAAAGCAGAGTTCCATCTGCATATCCCTTGGTCCTTCAATGCCTCCACAACTCCAACACTTGCTGCCACAATAGCCTTGCTTGCACTTGATGAACTCATCACGATTATGATTTCTTTTCTCTTCTTTACTGACCTCTCTTTGATGCTTTCAACTTCTCAGTTGTGAATGTGAATGTGAATGTTTGAGTGTATTGATGAAGAAGATGAACTTGAGGTGCTCTTTAAATAGGGGATTTTTTTTATAAAAAAAGGTGGGCTTGTGGCAAAATACCAGAGCTGGTTTTGTTTTCTTCTGTTTCTTTTGGTAAGGTATGTGGATGGTTACGCTATATTTGGGGATGTTACTGTTTTGTACATGCAGATGCAGGGGATATGATGTAATAGACAGGGGTAAAAATGGAATTTAAGATTTTGGAGTTTGGATAAGCACAGAGTTTTGTTGCCTCACGGGCACATGGTTTTGATTTAAATTATTGTATTTAGGCCCGCAGTATGAGAGTGAAACCATTTGTTTGCTTGTTTGATTTGGAGTGTGGACCAAAAGACAAAAACAGTCTCTTGTCACTTTATTTTGGACTGTGGGCTAGTAGTAGCAGTCTGGGAGTGAAACCAGTAGTTTACTTGTTTACGTGCAAATTGCAAATGCAACTGTGAAAATGTGAAATGAAAATATCTCACATTGGATAGTTGAGAAGTCTAGCAACAACTTATAAGGAATTGGATTACTTCCTCCAAATTGATTTTGGGGTGGAATTTCAATTTCCTTGGAGCTCACATGATTCTCACACGTGGATGGACGGATGAGTGTCCCTAACATCTGCTGCCCTCCAAAAACTAGAATGTTTCCTCTAAATTTCCATCACTCTTGTTGGAGAAGTGATCATGTTAGAGTTCACATGATTGTCACACGTGGATGTATGTCGATTGAGTATCAATTGGTATTTGATGAAGAAGAAACATAACACACTAAATTAATGAGGATTCTCTTTCTTTCTTTTAAATGAAATATCACTAAATCAAGAGTTAGTTGGTTAGAATTTGATAAAAGTGTCATAAATAGTTGATGAATTAGATGGCTAATAGGATGCAATATTGACATGTCTGGTGTGTGTTTGTTTTATATTTGAAAAACGTAATGCTCTAAGATTTTCTTCTTGTTGGGTTGGGAAAATATGCATTCAAATCATGTATATACAAGCTTAAACTCAGTTTCAAAAATAAAATCTAAGTGGTACATCCTCAACTACCTATAATATTGGAGGGATTTCAATAAGGACCCGAACAGCTCAAGTACATGACTTTTCTTAGAGAATCCTCAGCTTGGTTCTTCTGTTCAGAATTCATTTTGTTCAAAACCATAGCAGAAGAAGAAGAAGAGAGTTCCTTCGCTTGTAAGAATGATCTCATATTGTTCTTGGCATGCTGAATCAAAGACCTCATGGTGTAACTCCATCTGCAGAAGCCTTGATCTTTCAAAGCCTCGACAGCTCCAACACTAACCGCTGCGATCCAAGCTCCTCTTGTTGCACACATCTTCAGTTAATTCAGCAGAGCACTCTGCTTTTTTTTTTTTTTTTTTTTTTTTTTTTTTTTTTTTTTTTTGGTTTTTGGGTAGGGGCTATGCTTTGGACCCTAACACTGAATGTATATATATACACACACATAAAGCAAAAGACAAAGACAAAGTGGTTTTGAGATTTGTGGAAATCCGGAAGCTGCTTTTGTCCCTTGTAGATGATTAGTATTCTATATAAGACAAATTCTGCAGTGGTTTTCTGTGAGAAAACCTGAGGTTTTGCATCTTGTTTTTTGATGAAGCAACGAACGGAAAATCTCAGCTATTTGTCTCCTTTCGTACATGCTTTTCACCCATTCATCCCTTCTCTGCTGCTCTGTCTTTATTAATTTGCTTCCCTTCAAAACCGAAGGATGATGAAGGTGTATTTTTGTCTCCTGATACGTACGATCCATTTCGTGCTACTAGCTACATTTGTGTTTCATCTTATCAAATTTGTGTCATGCTCGTACCAACTTGTTTTTGTTCTACACTTTTTTGAATATGGATTTTTTGTGCAACTTTTGGAAGGGATATTTTGATCATTTATCTATTTCTTTTTCCAGATATTGCTCATTTTCAATTTTCAAATGACTGCTTTAGTCAGTGACAGAGGTAGAGTTTGATATTTGGGGGGCCACAAGCTTAAAACTATGGGATTTTTTGTGCAATCTATACTATACTTTTTATACAGTTAAAGAGGTGAGAAGATGGTGGGTGGCCCAAGCCATCTCAGGCTTATGAATAACTCTGCCCCTAGCTTTAGTCCTATATGAGAGGCTACGCAAGTTGCGGTGATGAATCACTCTTTTTTGCTGTTAAAATCAATCATCATCGTCCCCTTGCATAATGTAGCATGAAAATGAATTAATTAGACCCTGAATTAACACTTGATGATCCCATAATTTTGACAAAACACATCTATGTAGATGTTGACAAGTGTCATAATCTAGGCCATAACTCTCTCTTATATACTGGAGAGATGTACATAAATGAACAATATAAAAAAGCTAATAATAATACAATACAATCTTTTATCAAATTCTCATTTATTCTATTTTCTTAAGCTTTGTTAACACTTTTGAAATCTAAAAGCTAGTAGCCATTACTCCAATTAAAAGACACATATTTAACCAAAATTCTATTTAACGTTAACCCAAAAGCCGCGAAATAAGTTAACAAAAATACTCCGACATGCGTGTACATATGTGCCACTTAAAGACGTGTGGATCATTAAGCAGTTGGCACATATGGACATGTTGGGATGCTGCAATTTGAAAGGACCCACTTAAAGACACATAGTACAATGTGCCATAAGTTTTTTGAAGATTTCTACATGTTATGTTATGCAAGATCATTTATCGTTTAGAGATCAAACTGAAAATATATAGATATATGAAATCGATTATCTTATTTTAGCCCTTCAAATAAACGGATGTCATACGCAGAAAATGAAAAGTAAAATGAAAATGTTTAGGTTTCTAAATCAAAATTATATATGTTTGAAGATCTATTCAATGTTACCAAAATGATTTGATGGATTTTCTAAAATTAAATTGTAAACTAAACAATAATTAGTTTCCCTCTTATCACTTATTTTTTTATTACAAACGTTCTAAATCCACTTTTAATTTTGGGAAATGGAAAATAAAGCAAGTTAAAAGAGTGTATTAATGGAAAATAGTTTTTCTTGGCCAAAATTAATAGAAAATAGTTTCATAAGATATGAATAAGGGGAAATAGACCATGATGGTGAGTTTTATTTCGGTTTTGCATGTGATGGACATGTTGGACTTGATGTTCTGGGAACCGAACTTGTTGCGTTGTGGGAAGGTTTGTTAATGGCTTTGCGGAGAGGTTACCGAAATTTTCTTTCGGCTTCTGATTCTCATGAGGCAGTGTCGCTTGTTATTGGATCTGGCGAATGTTGGAGCAATCTAGGCAATCTAGTTGAAGATGTGAGGAATCTATTGGTGCATTTGCAAGTGCGTGAAGTGTTTTATCAACCTCACAAAGGGAATGAAGCGGTACACCTTTTGGTTCACTTCGGCTTACGTGAACAGCGGCGATTGTTTTGGGTTGGTTTACGCTGGTGGCGAATAAAGAAGTTGCTTAGTGTTTTTGAGAGAGGTGTGTGATACTCTTTTTCCTTGACTGAATTTTCCTCCACTGGAGTTTTCAAGGCAAGGTTTTATGAGGTCCCCCTAGGTGCACCTCCTTTCTCTAGTTTTTCTTGTAGTTTCTTGAATGTTATTTTAATTGTTTCTGAAGAAGTAATAAAGATTGTTTATTTGATTTTTTTTTAAAAAAAAGGGAAATGGTAATGCTAGTAAATAAATATTTGTATCAATTATCAACAGGAAGTAGTTGTCAATGTAAAAATAATTTGATTTGAGGGTGATGTTTAGTAAATAAATATTTTGTATCAATTATGTGGTGCAATGAGGAATTTTATAGATGTACATAGCAATGTTCGAAAAATCACTAGGCGGTAGGCAGGGGCCTAGCGGCTAGAAGAGTAATATGGCCTAAGTGTTTTTTATAAAAAAAATTATTATTTTGTATTATAAATTATAAATTTATACCGAAATCATGCAAAATAAAAGGATATATAAATTATAAAAAATCATAATTGATATAAAACATGGAAAAAAGTTACTACAAAGAAAAATACTTGAAATGAAACGCTAGGCCTCTAAATCTAACTTTTCCTCCTCCTCTCCATATCCCTCCAAGACTAGGTTTTATTTAAAGTCAGGCAAAAAAATATATATTTAAAAAAAAAAGATAAAAAAATAGGGACCCAACCCGCCTAGCCCGCCTAGGCGGATTTTTATTTTTTATTTTTTATTTTTTAAATTTATTTGTTGGACGATTTTTCGAACACATAGGTAGTAACTCGGTTCTGTTTTTATCTTATCCAACCCCTGAAAATCCACCGAACTTCCGCCGATATAGCAGATACTTGGATTTTTCTCCTTCCCGTTCCACTCAGTTGAGAAACTCAAGGAGCTTCCCAGGCGAACCAATGGCGGTGCCTCTCTTCAACCTCGCCCCCAATCTTACCAACTCTGAGTCTGATTCTTTGGCCCTCCCTCTCATCCTCAAATATAAATTCATTCTTCGCAGGGACGATGACTTTCGGCGAGCAAAACAAGTTTCCGGAGTCGTTTGGCCTCCTCGACCAAGCTTTCCTGTCCGACATCAATTTCTTCGACTCTACAAAAATGTATCCAATGGTTCAGCGAGCCCAGACTCAGGTCAGGGGAGGAGCGAGGAGCGTCATTTTGGCCACCAAGGTTGTTAAGTAGCTATGAGAGTATCAGTTCATGCTAACAATTTTGTGCCAGCTTGGTTTTCACTTCTGATGTGTGAAAATTTTTTCTGATATTCCAGGTACCGTCTGGGCAGATGACTTGGATACGAGATGGTCCCAAGTGTTTTTTAATGCTAAGAATATTACCGAGGCCATTGTCGGCAGGTTTGCTAAAGCAAACAGTTTGTAATTTTTCTTCTATTTAAACGCTTCGTGTTATGCTGTGCTGAGCGATGAGTTATATGTAATGTTTAAATGCAGCTTAAGGCGATTGCAGACAGATTACATTGATCATTGGCCTGATCGATTTGTATGTAGATAAGTGTTTTTGGATTTTGCTTTCACATTACTCTAAATTGGCAGATTGACATGAATCTGCCCCTCTGGGTGAGAAAATGATAGTCATACCTTTTCACTGGTTTGGTTTCATTGTCATGTTTACGTCTTATTGGTATGATGCCAAGTGGTTATTAATGTCTTTTTTAAAGTCAATATATTACTTTTGATTAAGTGTATGCATGCATGCTTGGGTGTGGGGGTATATACAAGCCTGGGCTTCTGCATCTGTGCCATACCAATTCATGAATGTCTGCAGTACTCGTTCTAAAAGGAAAATTATTTTGAAAATTATTTCTAGTTCCAGCTTTGGTCTCTTTACTGCATGTTGTATTTATCGAATAATGCCCGTCGCATGTTGATTTACTAATCTGCTTGTATTTCCATTCACAGGATACATTGATATTGCAAGGAAGTACAGTGTTCATCTAGTATCTCTTGCAATAGGTTCGACACCTCTCCCTCCAATTCTTTGTAGTTTCTTCAGTATACAATTTGGTCTGAAACTCAATAACCAAACCTCTTAAATTGACTGCTCCTTCTCTATCTTTTGAAATTGATGCTTTCATTCTTTCGAGAAACTATATCTGGAAGCTTTCTTTCATGTACGTCACACACTCTCAATACAAATATACACGAGGGAATTGTTTATCAAGCCTAAAAGAGATGCAAAAAATTTCATGTTCTTCCCTTCCAACAATGACAGACACAATAATCAATGGAACCCATCACAGAGCCGTTTTGAGTTCCTAGTGATCATTAAAAGGTTCCCAGCCCTCAGTAGTATGCAAAACTGAAGATTATGACCCCACTTTCAAACTAACCCTCTTCGTCCAGCAAAAACAATCGATGATCAGGAATGTATCCACTTTCTTCGATCAAGGTTGACAGAGAATTTAAACTTGCATAAATTATGTCTGATTGAAGGTCTGTTGTCTCTCTCAGATCCTGGGCGTTGGTTTTGTCGTTCTCTTTCTCCTCGGTGCGTCGACGTCTCTGGTAGTTGCCTTGCTATGGTGGTTTCAGTGGGTCTGCTCCTACTATTGTGCCAACAGTCTCCAAGTCAATAATGATCATGGTGCAAGCTGCTTCGTTGCGATCGGCAGTCACGGTGGAGGTGGCTTCCCTCACACCCCCTCCATCATCCGATCTGCGATCTCAAGCTTTACCTTCAAGAGAAGACGGCCGCTGTCCGAAGATATGGCTTGGGTGGCTCTTCACCTAGGATCTATAGCTTTGTTCCTCATTTTCACAATGTTAGGCCAGGTTTTTGGCAACTAGTGTTGTTGGGTACCATCCTTTTACAGGTTTTGGCTGGTTACTCTGCGATGGGAACTGCAAATCCGGGTGTTGTTGGTATCCTTCTTGACAAACCTATAGAGACTGGCGCAGTGGAGTCTCCTGGACGCCTTCCTTAATGTGTTCTTGGAGCATTCGTGAGCTTGGCATCCGGAGAATGCTCTTATGCCTGATCCCCGTGTTCAGGTTAAGTGGTTAGGCCATTTTTGTTATTGTTGCATGGTGTTTTATTCGTTCTCTCCTTAATTGATCTTTAATTCTCCGCATGTCTCAAGGACTATGTTTTCACAAGAGGTTTCTTTACGTGGTAGTCTAGTAGCTTTAGCCAGGGCTCGGTAGCCCAGTAGGTCCAACTCTATCTGATAGCGCAATAGCTCCAGCCCAACATCAACAGGACAACAGCTCATCCTACCTGTGCATTCCTCGGTCGTCAATGTCATGCGTCACCACCGCAACAGAAGAGAGGAGCTGATCTTAGCCGTGCATTACCCAATCCTAAATCTTATCGATGCCATGGAGCACCACTGTAACAGACAGAGTGCAGCTCCAGGTCCCCTGGGCAAGGCGGCCCACCAGAAGCTCATATATGTCGTGCTTGCACCTCAGTTGATGATCATGTTTATTGCAATATATTTAAACTATGCTATGTATAATAATATTTCATACTCAATTAACTTCATGAATGTTGGAAAATTTATGTTTATTTAAATATTCTATTATTAAATTGAAATGGGTCCAAACCAGCTTTTTGAAAGTTAATCATACAAAAGTTCAATGCCCAGGAATTTGCTCCCAAAAGTCCATCCTTTTGAGACCATTCTATAATTTTCCCATCATACTTTGGTGCTCAATGACCTAACAGGAACATGAAGAAATTCATACAAATACTATATTATAATAAAGGGAATCAACAATTTGGTAACCTTTTATATCTCATTTGATCAAAGTCATGTGATACCATTACATTATAAATTAGGATGTTATTAAACGAACCCTAAAAATAATTGAATATACCCTAATATTTAAATTAAAATATAAAATTATCTAAGTACCAGTTTGGCATTGCTTATTTGGGGTGATAAGTGATTTTTTAAAAATTTTGAAAAGCCCAACCCGTTTGGTAAACTGTGAGAAAATCACTTATTGTTAAAAATTGATGTGAGAGAAAGCTATAAGGGAAAGCAGCTAATGAGGTGCTTTCATTTTTTGATTATGCAGAAATCAGTTTCGAAGAGGCGCTGGGTTTAATGATTATGCGACAATCATTTTCTTATTATACGTAAAATCAATCCCAATAACACTTTTAACAAAAATTTTACCAAACGCCAAACTGCTTTATCTCACAGCTGATTTCTCTCACAGCAAATCTGACAGCGATTATTTTTACAGCACAGCCATACCAAACTGGCCCTAATTGCCCGTTTGACATTGCTTATTTGGGGTAATAAGTTTTTTTTTTTTTTTTTTTTTAAAGGAAAACCCAGCCTGTTTGGTAGACTATGAGAAAATCACTTATTGTTAAAAATTGCTATGAAAAAAAGCTATAAGGGAAAGCAGCTAATGAGGTGCTTTCATTTTTTTGATTAGGCTGGAATCAGTTTCGAAAAAGCGCGGGGTTTAAATGGGAATCAATACCAACAACATTTTTAACAAAAAGTTTACCAAACGCCAAACTTCTTTCTCTCACAGCTGATTTCTCTCATAGCAAATCTGATAGTGATTATTTTCATAGCACAACAATGTCAATATGGCCCTAAGTACACCCTATTTAACCACCAAAAATACATATGGTACATTCTATCACACAACACCAAACCCATTCAGCTGGCTGTCAAACACTATCAGACCACCAAACCCACCTTGCTGCCAAAGTGCCTCATCTTACCGATACCTCTTTTGTTTTTTTGGGTACAAATTAACCACTTTTGTAGCAGCAGCGAGGTCATCTTGTAACATTCCATAGCAAACCCTAGACTATCATCAAACCAAGATGAAGAAACAACTGTAATTAGAAATAGTTGTTGAACGTGAAAGATGTTCCAACATAAACAAGAAAAAATAAAACAAAAAATCATCTTTGATTCTTGATTAACCAATTTCTAAACTGCATACACAAATAAGAAATAAGCGACTAATTAATTAACGAAATTGCATACCTAGAATTGCAACTAAAAGCTTGCCGATTAGTACTTCAGGAGGATGTGAGAAACCTTTTAGCACATTCGTAACATGGCGTTGTAAACCCTAAACCCTTTTAAGTGGGTTATCACCACCATCTTCATTTGATGAATATATAACAGATGGCCTCAGAGAATAAAAAAACCTTTTGGAAGTAAAATTTTTCGTTTACATTTTATTATAGTTGAATATGATGAGTATGATGTACTTATTAAAATTGCATTTGTTTCACAATTCAATATACCTTTTTTGGTCATTATATAGTAGGGTAAATTAGTAATTCAATAAATAGTTTGGTAGTAGGGTGTACTCAGTTAATTTTAGGGTTCATTTAACAGTGGCCTAAATTAATTGTACATGCATGTAAAAGGTGGAGGTATCTTACGGGTTGTTCAAGTGTTGGTAAATTTAAATTTAAATTTAAATATATATATATATATATATATAAATTCTCCTATGCAGACATCCAGACGTTATTATCGTGCGTACGCCATGTATTTTGTACTACCCTTGCTTGTTTTCCTGCCTGTTTACAATAACATCTACACGATAATAACGTGCATACATCCGTATAAGAGAATAACTGTATATATATATATAGCTCATTCACTAGTGAGTGGAGAGGAGAAGAAGATCGATTTTGTAAAGAGTTATCTGAAGGTAACAATCCTGTTTTAAGGGGCTTGCTCTCCGTTCATCCGCCGCAGCCTCGGCTCTCTCCTCCTTGAATTGCCTCGATGCCATTGAAACACTCCTAATTGCATTCACAAGATTTTTATCAAACACTTTGTATGCTTGCTTTCAAGTCTTTGATTTCTTCTTTTCTTTTCTTTGCTTTCAATTTTATCATATATATATATATATATATATATAATCCCCTTATATTGAAAGCAAAGAAAAGAAAAGAAGAAATCAAAGACTTGAAAGCAAGCATACATATACAATCCCCTTCCATTGAGGGATTCCTAAAATAATTTTATTTGAGATACGCCCTTTAGGGTACCCTACGAAAATTTTTTCAAAGATCCAAACAATCTATTTTTCAAGTCTTCATTCATAGATCATCCTTGCAAAAAAAATCATGCAAATTGAAAATCATTCTAATTGAAAATCATTAAGTCTTCTAATTGAGACCAACAAAATCAATTAACACGGTACTTTAAAAAAGTACTTATATTTCAATAATTTAATTGAGTGGTTAAATAATATTGAATTCAGATGATTTTATGTAGAGATGATCTTTGAATAAATATCTACAAAATAGACGGTTTGGATTAATGAAATACTATGCTGAGTGGGCCCTACAAGGTGTCCCTCAAATAAGCTTATTTGAGGGATCCATCAACGGAAGCTCTCTGTATATATTCCGTTGAGAAGATGCCCTAGGTAGGCACACCTAGAGCAAGAACGAAGATGAAGAAGAAGACGCAAGCACGTTTAGAGCAAAGAAATGAAGTTGAAGAAGAAGACCTACACCATTGATCGCAAGTTGAAGAGGCAAACCCACCATCTATGCAAAAGAGGTATGCTATCATTGGTTATGATTCTTTCAACATATGGCCATAGTTCTTCGATTTGGGGTTCTGGGATGAGTTATGATCTGGTTTTTATGGGTTTGAAGATCACTCCTCAAGAGTTTTAATGGTTTTTAAAAAAAATTGGAATGTCATGTATACGAAGTCTCTGCTCCTAATTGATTTGAAGAACGAAAAAACATAATTTGATTAAAGGAATTTCGATTTTGGGGGTTCTGTGTGATGAGTTTCGATTTGGGTTCTTCTAATGGGTAATTCGTACAATAACAAAGATGAAGAAGACATTTTGCTACTATCGGGAGTAGGGGCGGATCCACATATGGCCAAGAAGGGTCAACTGACCCTTGCAAGCCCGGAATCCGCCATTGGAGGCAAAGATGTTGACCCCTGCAAATTGCCCACAAACTGCTTGATGCTTCAGAAGGTGCAGCACAGCAGGCATATTACCTTATTTTCATTTTCAGCATTTTAGTAAATGTCTTTGCCCTTTTACTTTCATTTATTTTTATATTACTCCATTTACTTAAGTTTACAACGTAAATAAGGAAGTACTCCCCCCATTTGTATTCAAATAAAAATACTAGAAAATCAAATTCCCACCAAATCAAATATGAAAAATCAGTTTTAGTGCAAAATACGATTTAGGCTCAAAATGATGGCTCATTAAGTCAATATATACTTCATACTAAATTTCCATAAAATTAAGTTTTCTTATTTGATGTGTAAGGAATAAAAGCCGCCAAAAATTATCTTGAGAAAATGATTATTCAGGAAAACTATTTTTCATACTTAGGCAATAGTTTTACATAAAATAATTTTTCATGGACCTAAGGTCAATCTAGGTAAAAAGCATTAGATGTTCAATCCATAGAGAGTTTTACATTCTTAGAGATATTTCTTGTGTATTGCATTGCGTGTCTATTTTTTTAAGTTGATGCAATTCTCTTTGATAATGAACATGAGTATTTTGTATGGTTTTATCTATTAACTATGAATTAGAATATTATCATTTCATTTCTATGGTCTATTTTGTATAGAAATTTTTTTAACCTTTTACACGTTGACCCCCGGAATGAAAATTCCTGGATCCGTCATTGGTTGGCAGTGCTCTATGTTGGAAGTTTGAATGAAATTCAAGAACATTTGTCTCACATTGGTAGAAAGTAGAAAGAGTGAGGTCTTTATAAGTGTGGAAGTCTCATACTTAGTAAATGGAAGTAGGCCAAGTGGAAGCCAATTGGGCTTTAAATATTATATAAAACTATATAATATTTAATGGTCAAAAAGATGGGCCTTAGGCCTTGGCCCACTTTTGGGCACTTTCAGACTTAAATTAATTTTTTGGTTTCGAATTAATAAATTTTTTATTAATTCGAATTAGTTTAATTAACTGTTTTCTAACAGTTGTGACTCTTCTGATAAGGTTTCAGAGGTTTATCTAAATCAAACAAAGCCTCATTCGTTTGACACAGAAAAAGCATTTCACATTGTTTGAGAGGAAAACAAACAAAGTTCGCCAAATTCTAAGTCCGAATGCTAGGGCTTAGAATACAAATAGTTGAATCCTAGGAAGCAGTCACCTGTAGAACTTCAAGCACTGAGAAGGGGTGAAATTACTGTCTTTAGGAAATTGCATCAAATCTGCAAGCCTCTATCTCGAATCCAAGTCAGTTTCATTTGTTGTTAATATATTGTATTCTATATTACAATTTGTTTTCAATTCTATTTTTATAATTATTTTAAATAGTCACTGATTGTTGCTTTTCCAACATAGAGACTAAAAAGTCATCACCATGATAACTACAGTCATGCCTTGCCATCAAGAAAAATCCAAACCAGAATCTGATCTGCACAAGCCTTCTGAAATAAGATTTCCTTGTACCACCCATGAGGCCATGAAGAAGAAGAAGACTGAAGTGGAAGAGAGACGGATGTGCTGAAGGAAAGCTGAAAAGGTTGAGAAAGTCATGAATCTAATTTGTTGGGGCCCTAATTAGCCATGCCATTTTTCAATACGATATCTATATACTTATGAACTTACAATCATGCCTATATGATGTGCATGATGTAATCTCCCCCTTGTTATACTATATGCAGCTTTTCTTCCGTCAAAAGAGAGTTGTGAGTTTTGTAATGGAAAAAGCTAGCCCGCTTCTTGGGCTGTAGAGCCACGCATCACTGCTTGATGATCTAATAAAATAAATACTACTTCTGCAGTTAATTTTCTTCTTGACAGATACAAATATTGTGCATGATTCATATGAAAAATAGTCAAGAGTTAATTTTACAGCACAGGTCTTCATGAGTTTAAAACTAAAGATAGAAGAAATTAACAACTTAAGTCCTCTTGGAGAGAGACTAATTAATCTAGGATACTTTTATACTGGAGTGTCTGCTATGAATCATCATGTGTTAGGACCCCAGCAGCTCAAGTACATGACAGTGCGAAGCGATTCTTCTGCTTGCAGCTGTTTAAGCCTTTGATGAGTTTGATCACTAGTAGTAGTGCTGTTGTTCGCAGTAGCTTTATTGAAAAGTACTTTTGGTGTAAGACCACCATAAATTTCTGCTATAGTTGGCCTAGTAGAAGACGAGACAGAGTAGTTGCCTTTAGGAGAAGAAGCAGAAGCAGCAGCTTGGCCATTAGTTCCTTGCATCATTGTAAGTGATTTGTGAGCCCTGCACTTGGAGTGTTATGCACTCAAATTAAGAATAGCTTAAATTTATAGACACAGAAGCAGCAGGGCAGCAGCATAGCTGGAAAAGAAAGATTTAGAGGTTTTGTAAATAAATAAAAAGCTTTTGTTGGGGTTCGCCACTTGGCAAAATCAGTTCACTCAAAGCCAATTGAGATCTTGGGGTGTCCTGAGCTTTTCTTCTCATCTTCCCTGTTTTGTTTAAGAAGATAGTATCACAGTCACAGACAGAAAATTAAAAAACAATGCAGAGCACGTTGCTTCCATCGACATCGGAGGCAGAGAAGGCATATTTCCACATGAGTCGATGTTTAGCCTGCACACGTTCAAGTCTACAATTGGATAAGATTGACACCTAACAATCCTTGCAACTTGCCCTTCTCCTTTTCTTCTTTCTTAAGAGTTGAATTTTGCTTTCATCTTTAGTATCATTTTGATTCTTAAACTGTATATATATTGTCTACTTTGATTCAGGTTGACCTATTTTTAATCGCATAAACCGAATAAAACCACATATATTGTTTTTATGTTTTTTTTAATGTGCATTTTCTTATTGGTTGTCACCATTGACGATTATGAATCTTCCAACACATTGATGTTACTCATTGATGTTGTACTCTATCTCTATCTCTAAATACATATTCAACCTTAAGAAGTTTTCTCAACTATTTTTTCAATTTATAATATGAATTTTTCTTTGATTTAAGTAAAAGAATATATTATTTCTTAATCATTGATTAAGGTAAATCGAAATAAACTAAACCAAATTGATCATCAAAATGAATGGATTATACTACTAGTTTGAGAATCAATCGAACCAAAACCATACCAAATTAGGCATACTAGAATCAAAACGACTTTCGCACATCCATAATTTTGACAATATTTATTAACGATGTTAGATATTATTTTGATTGGAGTTACACTATTTTCACCCCTTTCAAATTAATCTCCTCACAACCTATGATTAACATTTGAATGTCGACAACTATGGCTATAGGCGCCATCCATAAATCGAACCAAACCAAACTAGACCGCGCTTACTCTAAATCAAAACGACTATTGCTTTCCTTGGCCCCTATCAAAAGGAAAAGAAACAAAATAAACTGACTATCCAATAAAATATCAGGCGGCCCGGTCCAATTCAGTCCGACCCATCACCATGTCTCTCTTTCAGATACCACACCACGCAACACCACTTGTCAAAAAACTACTGGATCACGACACTTGGATAAGCCTTTTCGTGGACCTCTATCTCTCTCACACTCTTTCCCGAAATTATTTTATAAATTAAAATCCTAAAACCCACCAAATTCTCTCTTCCTCTCCACTATGCTCAAAATTTTCCCGGAAAATTTCCAACTCTAAATACTCTCTCGTCCAAAAATGGCTGCCGTTGCTTCTCTCTCTTTCTCTGCCCTGAGTCAATGTTCTGATAGAAAATCGGTAATCTCTTCTACTCGGAATTTCGCTTACAACTCCGAAGGTCTCCGGCTCCGTACGAGCTTTTCCTGCAATAATGGTGGTGTTCGAGCATCGAGTTCGAGTTCTCGTATGGTGATTCATTGCATGTCAGGCGCGTCATGTGGGTTTTGCTTCGTACCTTTGTTTGACGCCATTGAATTGCTATCTTTTAACGTTGCTACATTTTATCAGGAACTAGACTGGAGCTTAATTTTAAATAATTTTGTGCAGGAGCTAGTGAATTTTCCATTCATTTCTGCTTTTTTACCTCTTTGGCCTGCTATGGCTTACTAAATTAACATCTTTTAAAGTAAAATTATGCTTTTAGTTCGATCTAATTAGCTGTAATGTTTTCTTCTTTTTTTTTCCAAGTTATGCCTTTCCTTTTATGTTAATAGTAGGAAGTTATTTTACTGATATGGAAAGGAAGAATTTTTCTAATCGTCTTGCCTTGATCATGTGGGATAAGAACAATGGAGCCTTGATGAACTAATTATCTAGCTGGATGTTCATATTCATCAGGACCAATCTTTGGTTCCTGAACCAATATGCTTGAATTTTATCAGAGTTTATATTAGTTAAATTTGTTTCAACAGACTCTTAATTTTTATTCCACAAGCAGTTTATAATTAAATTCTCCATAATTTTCTTGGTCTTCTTGTGGTTGCTTACTTGATGTGCAGATGCGCCTACTGTAGCTGACACAAAGTTGAATTTTCTTAAAGCGTATAAGCGACCAATCCCTAGTGTTTACAACACTGTGCTGCAGGAGCTGATTGTCCAACAGCATTTGATTAAGTACAAGAAGTCATACCAGTATGACCCCGTGTTCGCCCTTGGTTTTGTCACTGTATTTGATCAACTCATGGATGGATACCCCAGCGATGAGGATCGAGAGGCAATCTTCCAAGCTTACATCAAAGCATTGAATGAGGACCCAGAGCAATACAGGTTTGTCACTTGTGTGGGATCTTATTTGGGATTCCTCTTCTCTGTTTTTTTCCGTTGCATAACTTTTTATTTCGAAACGAAGGAATGTGGTATGTAAACTGTGGCAAACTGACAATCGCATTATCTGAGGTTTCAAAATTATGAAAACTAAGTGAACATGTAAGCTACTAATTGAGATTGTGATATTGCACTTAAGTATTCCTTTTTGTGATAACCAAGAAAATCCTATTAAGAAGATATCTGAATCATGCAAACTGCATAGTGCTACATCAGAATTTCCTAGTTTATACCAGAAGATTGGTTGATAAAATAATCTGAGACACATCCATTAAAGGATCAGTTTTGATATTGGAAAAATAAAGGGAAAACCACTGGTCATAGGATGCTTGAGAAAGAAAAAAAGGAATCCTAATTTGTTAAGTATTCTATCATTTTCTATTTTATCTTGAAATATCTAAGAAGTAGAGATAATTTTTTTATATAAAAAAAAAAATTGGTGATTTAATTAATTTAATTAATCAACCACAGAAATGGTTTCTTCCTTTTCCTCTGCTTTTCCAAATGTAAACTGAGTCTAAGAATTTACACCTCTTTACACTACAAGTATGTCATACTGGCCATGACCATGACCAATCATTTGTACTTCCTCTTCAGAAGAGTAATTTTTGTGAGGAAACAATTCTTAATCTGTTCACTGTCAAAACTTCTACTGCATTTTTTTTTCCAGTGGGAGTGTCATGTGCATTTGAATTTTTATTTTTGCATGTAATCAATCTCTTTCTTATATATTTGAGAAAAGTCTCTACCTTTACTAGATAAGTTTCCATGCTAAGCACTACAGAATTGATGCACAAAAGTTGGAAGAGTGGGCTCGGGCACAAACTTCCAGTTCATTAGTTGAGTTCCCATCCAGAGAAGGAGAAATTGAGGGGACATTGAAGGACATTGCAGAAAGGGCAGCAAGCAAAGGAAGTTTTAGCTACAGTCGTTTCTTTGCTGTTGGGCTCTTTCGTCTTCTCGAATTGGCAAATGCAACTGAACCAACAATATTAGAAAAGGTTAGACTTGCCAGTCCTATGCAACAACATTACAACTCAATGATAGGTGTTCAGCCAAATGTTAAAATTACTGCATTTTGTGCTTGGTTGAGTTAATGACCGTTACATCAAATAATTGAATTACCTTGCATGATCAACTTGGGCTGATAGATTTACTAACTAGATACATTTTTCCTGGGCCTAATGGGCTCTGCTGACTTTTGAAGAGTTGTTTGTAATTTTTAACTGGGGACAAATTTAATGGTTGGTGAGAGAGAGAGAGAGCAATGTTTGAGCATTTACAATTTGGTTGTCCAACAGTTATGTGCAGCCTTAAACATTGACAAAAGAAGTGTGGACCGGGACCTTGATGTGTACCGCAATCTGCTCTCCAAGCTGGTTCAGGCAAAAGAACTTCTAAAGGAATATGTGGCCAGGTAACATATCCCTCAGCATCATGTCCGTTATTGAATTCATAGTATATTATATATGATAGATAAGATGGACATGATAATAATCCTCAAAATGGACTGAAGTTTTATAGATAGTTTGAACCTTCTCCTGTTCTGAACGTAATTGCAAGGATCAAAATACGTAAACATTAGCATTCATACAGGGTAAGTTCTGTAATCATAGAGCTTTTAAGTCTGAAGGTTCTTGTATTGGAATCAAGTATACACCCGTGGCTCTGGTACTAGTTGTCTCTACCTGATCACAATTCACACTACATCCAAAATTGAAGCTATAATATTTAACCAGTTAATCCCCTAGACCTTATAAAGTTAAAATCCATAGCTTTAGTTCGATTATCTGTAGACTGTACCTCTTGGGGTATAATTTATGGGTTTTGGCTTATGATTCATTAAGGATGGAGAAGCTTTTGTGCTTACTGTGTTCCAATGGGTAACCATAGTATTTCAATGCAATGATTTTGGCTTTCAGGGAGAAGAAGAAAAGAGAAGAAAGGGTTGAAAATCAGAAGGCCAATGAAGCAGTTACAAAATGAATGGGAGACTACCAATATGTTCGCCAGTAGTCGGAGTGCTGCCTCCTTCAAAGCTGGTCACTCTCCGCGAAGCTGCAGATCCCCAAATCTTTGAGGTAGAGTTGGAGTTTTACACTTAGGCATGTACCTTTCCATCAACTTGTAGGTTTGCAGTTAGTGTATTGCTTGCAATGGTGCTCCAGCAACAGCCTATGTTCCCACGTCTACATATTTACTTTTTATTATTACCTTTTGTTTTTTTAAAAATGTATTATAGCTTGTAACTACAATTCTCGATTTGCAATATTTGAATCGGGTTCTCCACAGTAAAGCTAAGTGCTAGCCTCTCTTTCTCACCTTAATCAAGTGCTTCCATAGCATCACTCTTGCCTCCATTGCCTAAGCTTGACGTTACAAGTAATCACGGTTTTTATGCACTGTGCATGCATATGATTGAGCCTTCTATCATAAAGATTTCATCTTCCTGGTTCATTCATTTTCTTTTACTTCAATGCTTGTACCCTTGTTCTGCCAGGCCTTGATGGGATCCAACGAATTTGAGAATAATTATTTGCATTCATTTCATTCACATAAATCAATAATATACAGCTAGATAACAATTCTTCACAAAGAAATAAAAAGATCTTTCATGGTTGACAGCTGGAAATGGTACTAAGCTAAGATGGCAATGAAATCCCAATAGAAATCTCACTCGTTCACAAGGGAATTAGGATAGGACAGACAAAGGAATGACTTAATTAGTGGTTTAACTAAGCTGAGAAATATCAATTTCTTCCGGGAGCTTAAATGTGTCTGCTGCACCAAACTTCCTATACTCTGCTGATTCATGGGCTTCTTCATCCGAATCCTCTTCATCAGCTCCGTGGCTGCTCGGTGACACGGGATTGTTAATGCTTTTCGACCTGCAGCCGTGCGTGGCAAGCATGTTCACCTGGCGAAGGTGAGAGATTTCCACCATGACAGTTTCATCATCGACTGGGAGGGGTTGCTTCCAGGGTTCGCCATCGATCCTCATGTACGTGTGATTGATTGCACCCTTGTGAAACAGAAAGCGGATCCGGTGGGCCTATCACCGATAAGATTAGCATAAAATAAGCCAATTATGAACATAATTTCAGCTTGATCAAGATTCATTGCTGCAAATTACGTAACAAAACCATTTCATATTTATTACCTGGGTAAGACGAGTCCCATGTCCCTTTGGCGCAAGCAAAACAAGCCCATGCCAAGCATCTCTGAAACCAACGACCTCAATGCGGCCATCGTCTACATATGGTGGAGTAAATTCTCCCTGCAAAGTCAAATCCACCAAAGAATTTGTTAGAAATAATAAGAAAAGAAATTTGGATCCAATTCACTAAGTGATGTCGTGAACTAACATTATGCCTCCTCCTAGTTGGCATTCCCCAAGGATTAAATCCACCAGAAAAGCTAGGCAAATTGAGGCACACAATTGACTTGATGCTGAAGATTGAAACGCAGAAGTTAATAAAGAATAATTGGACATTATTTGTGAAATAACATCAAGCATCAAGTACCACAGAGACGAGAAACAAAATATTAAATCAATTTAATCCTTGTGCAAGAGATGTTGCCCTTTTGCAGTAAAGCACAACACAGACTCATGAGAACGAAGTTCACCACCCATGCAAAATGAAAACGAGGGAACACAGTACAAGTAGTGCATGGAAATTTTTAAGGAGAAAAGTGACGTTGGACATAGGTGGCATGGAAATTTTTCTTGAAGGAACCGGAAAATTAATTAGCAACTGGATCAAATACAGAACTTGGCATGAATCCAAGATCAAGCAAGCTCAACTCAGTTATAATATAGACAACAATGTACCTTGGAGGAATTTGGAGCTCTTCCCAATGACCACCATGGATTTTCATGATCATCAACTTTGCAAATTGGTTTATGTTCCTATTTCAAGAGATAAAGTTAATTTCATATTCAGTAAAGAAGATGCTAGAAGGTAATCCATTGCTGGACGGGCAATCTCTAGATGCTCACCGGGAAGAAGACTGAGAAAGGGAAGAAGAAAACCAGCCTTGTGAACGGGTAATCTTTGCATAAGTACTCTGTATTTAGGATTAAAGAAAAGAGCAGAGGAATAAGAGCGTTTCTCTCTATATCATAATATGCAGAGCAAGATCCAGTTAAACTGAATGACATGAATGCTGTAACAGATTTATCCACGCCAGAAAATTTACTGTATATGACTAACACTATAGTTCATGAAAAATGAGGGGTTGCAGGCAAAATTACTAGGAAGTTCATGAATTCATTACTCCGAAAAAGAACAGAATTAGAACCCTAAGGTCTTTCAGTTATTTAATGGATGGTGTATGAGGATCAAGTTTAATAATGCGTGACAAATTCATCTATCGAGGTTCATGTACTTTGTAAAAGTTAGCTGCTCTATGTGTAACACCTATGGCGTATAGTACCAACTAATATTTCTAATTTGCGTCCTACCTTTTAGTTTGTGTTATCTATTATAAATTTTCTTAAGTAATATATCAAATAATTATCATGATTTAACTACACGATATCCATGGATCATAATGGTTCTTCAAGAATTATGTACCTGATTTGAAAACTGGTTTTTAAACTTTTCGGGATGCAGCTTTCGCTCAGTATGAAATGCATATGATACTTGAGCATCCATCCCTACAACCATAAACATGTAGTCCATTTCAAAAAACACAGTTAAGTAAAGGAAGATATTATCAACAATTATTTCGCTTATATACAGGAAAAAAGAAGATAAGATGCTAATTTTGAATATCACTACAAACAAGTGACAATGGTGGAACTTAAATCGACTCAGCAAAAGGAGACATTTTCTAGAAAGAAAGAGATAGCTATGCAGATTAAGGCTCAAAATATTTGACAGGACTCCAAGGGAAGAACTCTTACCCATACTGAAGTAGTTCCAAAACCCACCACGAAATGTATGGTAACCTTCCTGCAAAGCACCCAAAAATTTGTGTGTATAAAACAGCAGACCAAACTTGTCTCCAACAAGAAAGAGAAGAGCTTTGAGTTTTCACAAAAGGAACGCCAAACATTTAAAAGTGACACTTCTTTTAAACATCATTCCATCAGTTGATTGCATTTTCTTGATTACTCGGTTGAAATTTGTGCTTAGAAAAAGCGCATAGAAATTGAAAAGTTGAAGGTTAACTCCATTTGGTTATATAGGTTGATGAAGGAACATAGCAAGAATAAAAAATTAGACTCTAGTTAGAAATCAGGCCCTTTTGCAATCATATGCAAGTGATATGCAATTTTGACACATCTGAGGTCAACAGTGAAACCATTAAATTTTAAAATCTATCTGCATTAGATTTGTCCAGAAACAAATCAACCGCGAACAGAAAGTTGGCTCAGCTCCTGAAAGATAGCTTGACTTAATTTGCAAAGTAACTGATTTTAACTGCCTGCTACTCTATGGATCTGGTTCTTTTCGCTACTAAAACAGATAAGAGAGGACTTACCACGCTCAGCTCGTTTGTATCAGAGACTCGGCCAAATGCATGCAAAGAATGTGGAAGCTCAAGAGGAGCAATGGGATCCAATGGACCATCTTTTGGAGTCTTCATCCTCATGAGGAGGTGCCAGCTATATCAGAATAAGGAAGAAAAAACAAAATCATAATTTGCACTTACTAAAAAAGGAGAACTGGTTAAAACTTGCAAAGAAGATGAAGGAGACTTAAGGAAAAAAAAGGACTGAATAAAATTAGTCATCAAAGAATTCATACTTCAAAACTCCATCTGCAGACAGGTAAATCTATTATATGCAAACAATTAAGGAGATGATTTAAATGATGAGATGTGAATCATCTAGAAACAGTACTGTGAATCTACAGCACTTCGAATTTACAAAAATCAGGATGTAAAAAGAAACAATGATGACTGTCAAACCTGTCTATTTTCATTTCCTTGGCTTTCTTTACTTCATTCAAAAACGATTTCACAGATTGAGAATCTGTCCCGGGATTCTTCTTCCCCTGATAAATTATCAAACAGCATGTCATGCATGATGGAAGCGATCAATGGCTGCACTATTACCTTAGCCATGAGAATTACAAATCACTCAGAACATTTAAATTTGAGTAAAGTACAAAAATGGCAGCACTACTTAAGGATTGCTGGTAATATTGTGTCTTCAAACAAGAAATTGAGAAATGTATTGGTAGTATGCACATCTACTTGTAATAAATAAAAAATTCTGAGATTTTAGAGAGTAAAAAGAAAAGATTAAGAAGAGAACTAATTCTACAATAAGAATGGCACAATATGCCATTCCATAGAATGCATTAACAAGTTGAACTCTGAAAGGTACAAGAATCAACAAGACATGAGTGCAATCCTAGTTGTAACTACTGACTGCCTGCATAATATCAAAGCATATTGTGGTTTTGCATAAATGACAACTCAACCAGGCATCCAAACATGATTTAGGTAATTCTAGACCATAAAAGCCACTGGGACAGGAAATTGCCTACCCATCCAAATGCAAATGGAAGATTATTTCCAGTTCCCAAGGGTACTGTTGCTATTGGAGGTGAATGAGATAATTTGAGATCAGAAACAACTCCAAGAAGCCAACCAGCAGTTCCATCACCACCTGCAACCTAGAGGATTTGGTACATGTCAGAAACAGGAAAGGGCAACAGCCTGCAAGGTCATGAAAAATAAAAATAAAAATAGCACACCATTTATGTTGATTATAGTTTGACTCACAATTATTCTCAATTTCTCTTGAATCTTTGTAGCAAATCCATCCCCATTCTGCTTGAGTTTTTCCAGATTGGCATAGATTCGGCTCAGCACCTTATCAGGAGTCTCTTCCCCCAAATCAAAAACCTACAAATAAGCTAGTTCAATCAGATTCGCAAAAAAATTGAAATAAAAATAGCCGCTTAATGCAACCGCTGAAGTAATAGTCAATCCATAATTTAAACTGGGAAATTTAACAACATTTGACCATACAGAAAAGATAAAAATATATTAATACCTGAGTTTCATTGAGAAGGGAACGGTACGTTACAAGAAGATCCCCACCTAGCTGACCACCACTTCTGGAGTTGATAAACACTAAAACTGGACACTCGGGTACATCAGGTACATTTTCACACTCTGATTTTGGCACTAGTACATACTTTGGAATTTTGAAATTCTTCAAGAAGTCCTCCCCAAAATTGGAATGTGCCATTTTTCCTCCAACTGTATTATTTAAATCATAATTAGCAATATTTTGTAATAAAAAGCCTGAAGATAGCCATTTCTACAACCAATGATAATAGTGATTTAGAATTAAAAATAGTAACTTTGCAGGATACTGATGAACATACTCAAAATTCAGTCTATGCAAGATATCCAAACGCCAAAGGGCAAAGACATCATCCAAAGAAATTCCGTTTGGATGCCGAGAATACATACACAGGAAAAGTAACAGGAAAGAAAATGTTCAAATTTTGAATCTTCAAGTCTCAGCATGAAAAGAAATACAGTGTTTGTGAAGCAAAAGATAAACCAACAATACAAATCCATTGGGTAAACTTGGAAAAGAGCTAAAAGTTCGAATTGGGTGAGAAGGCAAAGAAAGAAGAGCAAATACCTATTGAGCCGAGGAGATGAGAGCCTATGACCATTTACCAGATAAGCTGAACGATGGAAGTGAGATTCTGAATACCCGGGAAACAGAATTCCGGCGGAAAAGTATACCAAATCTCGGGGAGAATATGCAGTTGAGGCTCAGAAGGGTTAAAGATAGAGGCTTTTCGGATCCAGAGAACCAAAAGTTGCAGAGAAAACGCGGAATGTGGAGATTATATGATATGATACAGTTGACTTATTCTTCTTCTTCTAAAGCTCATTGTGGAAACGTGATAGAGGCCATTAAGCATGACCGAAGGAAGCTATTAAAACGTGATCGAAATTATTGAGGAAGTGAAGGCAAAGTAAATGTCTTGGATTGGAAATTACTACTATGCACACGACGAAGGGGAGCGAACGTTCCTATTCTGTCGTTCTGTGCTCTACCTGTGAAAAGAGGATCATTACAGCCAATCACACATGACAGAGCGTTAATGACCGAAATACAAAACATTACTATTCCCGTTGCACAACTGTTTCTCTCTTCGGATCCTTCTAAAAAAACATGTTTGGTACGCGTTGCTAAAAGCACTTTTACGTAGCGAAAAGCGCTTCTAATTTCGTCTAAAAGTCCTTCAAACTACTTTGAAGTTTAGCATTGCCAAATGGAACATCTTTTTGGTATTTTGATTTGTGGTCCGATGTCGGATTCCGCTAGGAATCCTCTGGTGGGGCCCTGCTGCTGAAGGCGCCCGGTTGGCTGCTGAAACGATGTGGGATTAGTGGACGCTGGGACCCACATTCCAACATGTCATCAATTGTTCTGGTGGTTGTGGTTGTGGTTGTAGTTGTGGTTGTGGTTTTGGTTTTGAGAGTTGATTTTCTTCTTGATTTTCTTTTTTTCAAGGTAACTAATAATGATTCCGCGTTAGAGATTCCCATATGATCAGGACATTTGTGAACACATTTATGCATTATCCATTAATATCACACAATATGGTGAATTAAAGTTATCAGAAAAAATGTGTACCAAAAAAAAAGTCATCAGAAAATGAGAAGTAAAGTGACACTTTCAATGAAGTTTCCTCACATTTTGTTACTTTCAACATCCCCTTCCCACCCAAACTTATTTCATCAAGAGAACCCTCTCAAATAAACTTTAATTATTTACGAGATATTTTGTATCTTTTCAGTTGTGCGCGTGAGTTTATTGTAATAGTGCACCTTTCATGTATCTCTACCACACACTACACACCTACATATAAGACCCGAAATTGATTCGTGTACTAGTGGAAAGTTGGTTTATAAGGTCCTAGAGCAATGCCACCACCTCTCTTCCCCTCACTTTCTTAGACTTGCCTTGGCTTTTTCCATGCCCCAACCTGTTACACGCCTCTACTTCTATAAATTCCCTCACCCAACCCACCGTTTCACCTAGGCTTGGGTGCGGATCGGTTCGGAACGGTAGAAGGCTCTTCCGTTAACCAAACCAAAGATTTCGATAGATCATTTTCTCTTCCGTTAACTAAACCAAACACTTCGGTAGACTTCAGATTGATTAACCTAATATTCAGTTCGGATTGGCCGGTACGCCGGTAGTACCGTAATAAAAACATACTAATAAAAATACAATTTATAATACTTTCACATAACATAAGATCTTGAAAAAATACACCAAATTATCCTTGTAAAATATATAAATCCATAGTCTAATTCATCCAAGTATGAAATCAAATAACTTAGTCACTATATCATTCAATATGTACTCAAGATGTACTAGGAGCCACTTGTATTTGTTGTTTGAACATTTGAGTGTTCTTTTATTAAATTCTCTACATTTATGTAAATGATTTTGACATTTGTTTTGCGTTGAGTTCTTTAGTTTTTCATGCTAAATCTAACTATATAAAGAACATAAAATTTGGATCAACAGGTGATAAAGAAGTAATACAGTGGTAATAAAGCAGTGATACAGTGGTGATAAAGGAGTGATACAAAATGCTGATTGTATTTACCTTTGGTTTCTTGTTTTGTATTTAAATAATAAAATAAGTATAAATATCATATCGGTAACGTTTCCATCGGGTTAGGAATTTTGTTTCCGTTAACCAAACCAAACATTTCGGTACGGATTGGATCGGAATAATTAAAATTAAAAAAATAATTATTTAATCAAACCAAACCAAACCGTCAGTACAGTACAGTCGGTACAATGATAATTCGGATAAGATGTCCACCCCTAATTTCACCCAAACTCTCCTTCCAACATTCAAACACTCTCTCTCCCTCACTCTCCAACACATCCTCTACTCCGCAAACGACTCTTCAGTCACACTCGACATTGTTGAATCCGCAGGCAATTTCAACCATCTTATTAATTATAGGCAACCACCAAAGACACGTCAAAGAATTTGACCACCTTGTTCCTTAATTGCCTGATTTGACTAATAACAATAATAATAGGCATTTTGAGCCCATTTTGTTCAACCAGAACATCAGCTTGAGATCAGCATGGGAAGACAATAATGTGCAACATTTGTATTAGGAGGAGAAAATATTCAAAGCTTGAAAC